>JAJVDI010000001.1:1697500-2297500 GCA_022701445.1 Hortaea sp. C3G1500-4
GTGTGCAACAACCGCAAGTTTCACAATAATGACGCCCATGCCTTGGAACGAGACGATGCGGGCACGGCAGAGGGCCATGCGCGCCTGTTCGGCTGCCTGCAGTGGGCTGGGCTGAGCGCGCGGCCCAAGATAGTGGCGCGAACCTCCACGTGGCGATGGGATGTAGTTGTGTTCAGGCTGAAGAGTCGTGTTAGCGGAAGGAAGGCTCGGTCCCGAAAAAGTCCTGCCTCGCTTGGGGTCCGGTTCGCGATTTTATTACTTTTTTTGATGGTGAAATCCTGGTCTTCGTCGGCTATATTTTCCTTATGGTCGTTTTGGATTATTTCCGTAAGATCTTTTACTTGCTTGTTCTTTTTTCTTTTGCCTCGCGGCATATCGATCAGCTCTACTTTCGCGCAAGTGTGCGTCCGTCCATGTGGGTGACCTTATACTAGTGTACCCGGTATCCTGATTGTGGCGGCTCGCCATGTCCTGCATTCGCGAGATAAGAATCACGTAAGCCTGGCCATGTCAAAGGATCGATGGGCTGGTTGAGATGCGTTGCTAAGTGTTGTCCGATGTGAATCCTCGATAAGATGAGCTTCGTGCATCCCCTTCGCTACTGTTGGATCACCTCGCTTATTGGGGAACGGCTGGCTTTTTGCATGTGTATGGGTATCGTACGAATCAAGGACTGAGCTGTTTCATTGGCGATACGTAACCGGGTCAGAGATTGACTACGCATCGGTCTTGCCTCTTTGTGGTTAGAGTGTGCTTCTTGACATGTCGCCGCGAGCGTCCTATAGCTTGTCACGCCCTCGCTTGCGAAGTACCGGCTACTAGGCGAACAGCAAGCATGCATGTCGCACGCCATGCGAATACAGAAGGGAAGAGCCCGCATTGTGATCAGCCTGTATCGGCAAGGATTGGTATTCTAGTACGGATACGTGTGCTGCTGGGCGTCTGCAATATTGCATGTAGGTAATATGCCTGGGGGGTTACGGCAGGCGTTGAACTTATGCAAGTCAGCCCGGAACGATGGCGCTACTGTATCGATACGGTGAGGCTATCACGACATTGGAGCCACGCTCGCCGAGGCACGTGGCCGTCCGGGATTGAGGATTTCCCTCGCTTCTCATTGGCCGGGGTCCGTTGCTGTTGCGCTGCGCTAGAGCGGGAACCTTGCCGTCACAGGCAACACCAGCGGTAGCATTAATTACTGTGGGAGCTGCCATCACATCTCGCTGCCAGAAAAACAAGTCATGCTCGGGCAAGGCGGCATGCCATGTCAGTGCATCCTGCGCTTCTTGCCGTCCGAGGGCGTCGTCGCGTCATGGACGTTGACCGGGGAGAAGACGCCATCTACCGCCGGACGTCATTAAAGCCCCTGACTTGCAATTGCAGGGAGAACGCTGTGTAGAATGCGCTAGAGCGGATACGTTAGAGTGAATAATCATACCTCGTCGACCGGCGCAGATGGACGGCCGCTTTACAGCGGGTGGGAAGTTTGAGACGGACGAACGCCAAAGCCAGAGTGAAAGTGCACTGGTACGGCAACAACCATGGTACTGTACGGTATTCCTTTTCATGGGAACGATGTCGCGCATTATCGCGCTCACCGTACCACAGACGACCGCGGCGCTAGTCAGGGATCAAACAGGTGTAGAGTTTAGATCGCACGTGTCTGATATTGAGACGTCCAGGCGGCATGCGCGCCGCAAAGCTAAAGCCACTGATTCAATTCTCATGGATGGTCTGTGATCCCTTCTGGGAGCAGGAGAGCCAGGCTTAGCCGGCCGAACCAGCTTCCAGAAATCGCTACGTGCTGAAGCGAGATCTGTTGGTGATGCCGGCCGGCGTGTCGGGCCTTTGTTTGGATTGATTGGCGTAAGACACCTGGCCATGGCTCGAAATGGGTGCGCACCAAAGTCTGATAGGACGCACCTCTCTAGGGGGTACGGGAGGAACAGGAAGTGGAGATGTGGGTGCGCCGGTGGCCTGATGCGGGCGCAAATGCAACCTTTTCGGCTAGAAAATGCCCCCTGACAGCCAATCAGAAATTCGAGCCATCTCATGGTGCTGTGCGATGAGCTGGCGTCTGCAATCTACTTTCGCCCCAAAACGGGAGCTTGAGGACGCCGCACATGACCTTTGTGATATGCTGGCGTGGACTAGGGTTGCGCATAAGCGACAGAGACATGCGCCAATGATCGCAGGACAGCTAGACCTTATGGCGACGGCCTTCTGCTCCGGCCGAGCAGCTCCTCGCCAACAGAAGGGGGATGAGGAAACAAGGACTCGACCCTGCTGCTCTCGCGATCGATCGGATAACCACGCTCGCCATGCCCGCTGGCTGGGAATTGTTTCACGCCGGCCTGGTCCGTGACACTGACATTCGTGTCCGTGTTGCTGGTATGATCTGCTAGCATCGGCGAGTGGTGAAATGACCCAATATCAGAGCAACCGAGGGGGCGAAGCTCAATGCTAGCGCCCCGCGCTTGAAGCGTGATGTTGCAAATTGCAAGACATCCAACGCCTTCAATGCGGTTGGTGCCCAACGCCGTGTGCGCATGATTTTGCTGGCACCCGAGGCGACAGCAGTAGCAGCAGCAGTAGCAGCATCACCCTCACAGAGGCGTCGCTTGTCGCGCATCATCTGGTTGGTCTCGTGCAGTCGACAAGCCCTCCCGTCTCATGTGCATTTCAACACGTTGCGCAAGTGGAATCGAAACAGGTGAGTTCGGCTGCTGCTGCTGCCTCGCACTCGGGTACGCGCCGCTGAGCGGACCACACCCCTCCCTGTTCATGATCTACAGGGCTAGAGCGGTTCGGCATTCTGTGCACAGCACAGTGTATGGTACGGTACGGAGGGAGAACGCCATGTCGAGCATGGGTTGACGGGGGGATACTTCATATGCGCTGTTTCACGATCCAACTGTTTAGATGTGGCGCCAAAGTCTACCGCGTGAGCACTGATCGTTTCTGGTGACAAGCACTACAGACTACTACCACTCTGCACCAGCCTATAGCCTCGCGCGAATGTCGATCCAAACCTTCCAGGTTAGATCGCAGGATCCGGCACCGGTGCAAGCCCCATTGTTTGGCTTGACCGGTGTTCGGCGGGTAGGCCAGCGTAATCACGGGCAGCACCAGCGAACCTTGGTTGTCTGCCACCGCTACCTCCACCACCGCGACCACTACGGCTACGCTACCAGGGAGGTACCGCAAGCGCAAACCAACCCTAGCGGCATTGACAACGTTCCTAAAAAGGCTGTTCTCGCGCCACCAGCGTACCTGAGCCAGGGCCATGGATACGATGATGCCGCGGCGAGTCGCACGCGACGTGTTGCGCCTGCGCCAGAGGCTGCCATACCGCAGCGTGATTAATCTGCTCTGCCGGGTGCGGACCCCTGAGTGCCGGCCAGCACATACCACTCGCACATGCAGCGCGCTCAGGGAAGCCAGTTCGTCTGAGAAGCACACGCTAGCGTCGCAGCAAGTCAGACAAGGTGCAGAGCGCACGTCGAAGCTCGAGCAAGTCTTGTCTCCCGCCATTCCGCGGGCCCCCGCTGAAAAGTCACTCCTCGATGCCATGCAACTGCACTGCACTTGACGGCGCGGCCTTTGATGACCCTTGTTCATGTCCTGAGTCGGTCTGGGTAGCCGGCGCGCGATGATGCAGGACAGCACCGGTCGGCACACTAACAACCCGCCTGGCGTCTATCATGTCTCGCTGCTGGACGACGAGGGTCTGCCCATGATTGTGCTGTCATCACACCGCTCTAGATTATATCACGGGCTCATGCCCCGTCCACGGCGAGGACCTGGGCCTTTGCCGCCTCTTGCCGTACTTTCTTGTCCTCTAGACTAATAAGCTTACCGCCATTGTCCCAATCCGTATCGGCAACGGGATCCCTTACCGTATCAGGGACTGGGTCGGCACTTGTCCGTCGCTAAAACCACTGACCTCTCCATTGTCTGCCGGCGTCGCTCATGTCAGGACGATTCCTGTGCAACTATCCAATATCAACTGATTGAGACAACGCCGACTTTGACTTCACCAGCCTTAAACGACTGTTTCTGCAACCTGGGACGCTACGCCGTCCCACACGTATAGCCAAGGTGGCTGCCACTCAGGTGCATCGCTCATACAGCCATTACCATCATCCTTTCTCTCACGACAGTGTACCAGAACCTGCAGGCAGTCATCACGCTTATACCCGACCTTTGAGCGCTCGTGGCCCCCTTCAAGACATTTTTCGAAAGTCAGAACAGCCACATCCATGGTCCATCCAGAACTCGGAAGGGCCGCCAGGGAAGGAACCGATGGCAGATTCTCACCACGTCCATTACACAAAAGATAGCTTGGCGGGTGACTTTCGTCCATCGAGATTCTCCTCCATCGGCCAGTCGCCTAACGAGCGAGACTTGCAATTCAAGACCGTGA
The DNA here is from genome assembly GCA_022701445.1 of Hortaea sp. C3G1500-4. NCBI lineage: Eukaryota > Fungi > Ascomycota > Dothideomycetes > Mycosphaerellales > Teratosphaeriaceae > Hortaea > Hortaea sp. C3G1500-4. Next base: position 1,701,927 of record JAJVDI010000001.1, read on the forward strand.
ACGGGCAGCAACATGGCCCCCCTCCAAGCCTCCCAAGTATTCGACGGACTCCGAGTCATGCCATCGAGCTCCCGCCTCTACCTCGGGCGACGAACCCATCAGCTGATAGTTTTCCCACGCGTCTTGCTGGTGTCTCTTCCATCCTCAATCCTTCGGACAACGAATCTGAAACGGATGGACGACGAAGAAAATCGCATGAGCTCGCGAATGTGAGCAAGACGGGACCTTCTTTACCTCCGCTCGCCACGAGCGATCAACCGTCCCGCCGACAAAGTCCATCGGTTGCAGCATCAGTCTCTCCACGCTTTTCCCAAGGCTATCTGAACGAGGGGGGGTATCGTAGGATTCTCACCCCTCGATCACCTTCACTCTCTCAGGTCGGACGCTTTCCCTCTGTCGCACCGGCTGCAAGATCTTTCAGTGCCCAGCAAACGCCATTCCCTGGCTCTCCAGGCCACCATCGTCATGCACCAGCTGTGGTTCCACCTGCACCTCATCAAATGCCTACGGATACAGCTGACACAGGCAACGCTAGCGGTTCTCCGAAACAGCGTACGCCCGAAGAGCCGTTCAGAAAAAGAAACTCCGGAGCTGAGAGGATCTTGTCAGCGCCTTCTGCCAGCGCAAGCCCGAGCACTTCGTATTCATCGTACAGTCGGACAGGTCATGGGTCACCAGGGCCCCAGCTTCACGCTACATCGTTGTACGCTCGAGACTCAGGCCCTCACGGCACCGGTGAATCGAGCGACAATGTAATGGGACAGGACAGGCGGCCCATTGGCATACCGATCTCCTCATCAGGCGGTCAAAACACCTATCAAATGATGACACTGGAAACGACTTCAGGGACTGTCCAGCTGCCCGTCGACGTTCAGGCAGCATCGAGGGTCGCGGATGAGAAGCGTAGGAGAAATGCAGGAGCGTCAGCGCGTTTCAGACAAAGGCGCAAAGAGAAGGAAAAGGAGGCTTCGACAACGATTGCAAGGCTGGAGCAGCAAATGAAGGAGCTTTCGGAGGATGCTGACTTCTACAAGCGCGAGCGAGATTACATGGCTTCGGTCATATTGCAAGCGTCCGGTGCAGAGCGACACTTTCCGCGACCTACATCACCCAGGCGACGCCGATCCTCAGTTGCCACTGGCGGCCATAACAGTACGAACGGGAGCGCTTTTGGCAATGCTCGCGAATCAAGAGCTCATAGTCCAGACGAAGGGCGCAATGTTCGGCGGAGGACCTCACTGGCACCACACCCTCCGCCTGGAACGCAAAGTGTCGTCTCTCCCGCAGGAATGCCAATGCATTCTGCGTACGCTCAACAGAATTATGGCACGCCTATCGCACCGCAGCCTCCACCTCAGCAGCATCCGCATCCCCATCCGCATCAGCACCAGCACCAGCACCAGCACCAGCACCAGCACCAGCACCAGCACCAGCAGCATGTTCAATCTTTGCCACAAACGCGCTCGCCACTTCCAATGGAAGGCATGCCACCGCCTTTAGCCCATTCCTCCATGCAAAGAGAACAGACGCAAGGCTTGCCACCTCTGATGCAAGCACCGCCTCAAACCGGTCCTTGGAATCCCTATGCAGGAGATTACCACCACGGCGCTACCAACGAGTCACGTTGATGGGGCCGCAGCCTCTTAGTCGGGGCCACATTGTTTAAAAGCAAAATACCCACTCTTTACAATAATCCATTCTAACTTCAGATGATACCCTAGATCGCACGGCTGTTTGCATTTTTAGGTGCGGAGAATTATTTTTCACTTTGATTGGGCGGGTTATGTGATATTAAAGCTTCGGGTCACTGTACATTTATCCGGAAAGTGCCAAACATTTAGTATACGAGCATTTGGCGAGACAGTCCACCAGCCACCACCTGGATTGTGTAAGCGCAGAACACTAGAGGGGGCCAGAGAGTGTAATTTGCCCGGAGACATTTTCTCCTGTGTTTGAGACATTGGATCAACCTTTGTGTGTCTTGTCTTCGTGCACGAACTAGGAGATGTATGTACAACTAAAATCGAGCCAAACCAACCAACCAAACACATCATCATCATCTCATGTCACACTGGCGATGGCGACAATGGAGTCTCGACTTTGACGAACCTCTTGCCAAGCGCCTGCGAAGACCGTTTTCAAACCCTCCCCTCTCGAGCTGCGCAAAACCCAGTCGCTACTTTTTGCCCTCGGGCAAAAATTAAGTGTTCTTAATGACAACGGGCTTGGGAATATGATCTGCACGGGGCCTTAAGGTTTCTGGCCCTCATGCTTTGTCAACGGTGAGGTAAATTATTAAGGTTTCATCACACAATAGGGTTTTCGAACGGCTTTTTTGGCCGCCGAACACGTGAACGATACATATGACGTTGGGGTCCGTTTTGTCCAAGGTCACATTCTCAGCTGGGTGAAAGGATGGGATGCTATGGTTTCTCAACGCATGTTAGAGCGACTTAGGCGTGCCACCTATCAGTTTCGGACATGATGTGAGAAGCGTTCATGAGTTCACACTACCTATGAAAACACAAACCTACACGTCCTATGGGAAACCGATCTAGTTCTGCTCTGGCAGAAAGGATAGCCTTTGGCACGGTGTGCCATGCATCGGCATAATACGACTGTGAAAGCATGTGGCTTCGGGCATTTATCAACTGTTAAACCTCCACCGTTCCAAACTCTCTCCTGCAGAACTGATGGGGGAGGGCAGATCATCAGGTGATCCTGTTTACACGCGCTGCTTGCGTCTAAAGGAGGGAAGGTTACAACCCAAGGAAAGTCTCCTAACAAGTCCCGCGCGGCTGACATGGCGGTGCCTGGCGTGCTGAGCCTATTTGATTAGCGTCAGCAGAAGGCCCAACGGCTATCCACAAGGATTGTGCCCTTCTTCAAAGTTGCCGCTTGAAAGCTCGCCTGTAGAGTTTCCACGAGGCCATGTCCACATTAATCTAAAGGATCGCAAGGGGCGAGATGGCAGGGACAGAATCACGATAAGACCGTGAAGCCAAAGTGCCCGGTATGTCGCTGGTAGCAGTGGCCGGGTTGTAGCATTAGAACGGCTAGTGATCGAGCTCGAGGTCCCCTGTAAGGTGGGCCTCGAGACGGCCAGAAGCGCATTCTGGCAATTGGGCATTCGCCCAGTATGCTTTGGGGGATATGTCGCCCACTGACTCATGCACAATTGCCCGCAGGGAAGACATTATAGCACGTCGGGAGGACAGCCTATTGGTCGTTCTTTTTGACTTTTAATGACAGCTAGTGATGCTCACGGGGACAATATACCGACCAGGCAACAGCATCATTATGATATGTCCCCACAACCATGCCCTAGAGTGCATGTGCATCACGCTGCGCAATGATGATATTGAGCAAGTGGAAAGTGCAGGGTCTTCAGATGTTTGGGCCGACAGACTACTGTGCGCAGAAATTCCATCGACCCCTCCTGAACAGCATGTCACCTTCAGCTTCGTATCTGGCGATCTTCCGAAGACAGGCTCATTCGTTCTTTCCTGGCGCGGTCAATATGCCTGCTTCCTTCTGTAGAGAGAGTGTTGCACAATGGGGAGAAGAGACGTTGCGCCGAACGCCAGGTTTACATCAAGATCTACGCGACCTAGAGGAGAGCCTCAAAGCAAATGATGTTAGAACAAGCCGGATGTGTCGACATGCTCGTCGACGCCTTCGCTTTCCCGAGCGTTTCTACTTTGTCTGATCGGAGTCTTGTATGTCCTGGACTCCTGCTCCCCTTCCTCGGCCCACGTCTGCTCCCTCTGCCCATCATAGGCGAGCGTATCGCATGTGTGCCACCCTGCCGTGGAGCTTTCGAGCGCATTCCAGCTAAGAGCCGCGACCTCTTGAACCTTGCTAGGTTCTATCGTCGAAAAATGCTCTCGCCTGGTGTCATGATCTTTACTGTCGCTCGCAGCGAATGTAACTCCGTTTTTCGAGACGTTACATGAGAAAGAGGACATGACAGCTTTCACGATCCACCTCCAGTCTGCTTCCCAGTGCGAACTTACGGAGCCATCGTCGTTTACAGCCGTGGAATAGCACCCGGTCGCCGTTCTTTCTCCAGCGGTACAGGGTCGAGGACAGCTGCGTCCACAGACGGTGATGTTCAATTCCGTTAGATGCATCCCCTTCAGCAGCTCAAGAACCTCTCCCCAGACCTTGCGATTTTGCGGGATGTGAAGCCGTTCACCCGCCTCTAGCGGCATGAAAAGCCACAAGAGCTCAGAGGCATGCATTTCGAGCCGGAGCTTCCTTACCATCTTCCTCTGCGAAAGCGAAAGGCGAGAGAGCCATTTCATTAGATCGTGAGCGGCTGTGTCGAATGCCGCTTTCGAGCCAGTGTGCAAAACGGAGCCGAAGGGGCCAGAGCAGTAGACAAATGTCGTCGTGCTTAGGAGATATCGTTCCAGGGAAGCGTGGAGATGGACACTGCTTTTGAGAAGCGCATGGTTGATACCAAGACCGATTAATCCGTTGGGTAGGTGGCAGATCCTATTTGTTAGATCGTTGCATAGCGAGTTTGAGTCCCGTGACGCCTTCTCCTCGGCTCGTGTAGACTCGAGAATTTGGCAGAGGATTTCGGCTGGTGAGGTTTCGATTCGTGCTAGAGGATGCATAGAGATACGATGTAAGCGAAAGACTTCGAGATTCGAGATCCTGTATAGCAACACAAGAGATGTCGTGATAGGCAGTAAGAGGCTGGTGCGATTATTGCTATAGCGCAGCGTGGTAAGGTACCTAGTTAGTAATTGGGAAGGCGCTCAGCAGTCAGTGGTACGAGTTGAAGGAAAGCAAGATGCATGAGACTCCACAAGTCTATGTCTAATAAGCAAGCGCCACTCGAGCATTCACAAGTTGGTTGGGAAATGTTGGGACCTGTTTCGCTGCGATCCACTTACAGCCGACAAACATCCTACCTCAGCGACCACGTTTTGTAGCTAGCGTCAAGCCAAAGAAAGGAGCACAAGTCTCCCAGCCAATTTGAACCACGGTTGTGAATGTCGATTATGATTGTAGTATGCGTAAAGAGGGCCCGACAAGATGCTGGCTGCCGGTAATCAGGATTTGAGCAGCCGGTTCGTTCGCAGCTAGGTCATGGGCGTGGCTGAGAGCTCTGGGTATATTCACCGCTTCCATCACCTGTCCATTTGCTTTGCTGTTCTTCCAGACTTTGCTGAAGGCGGTAAGACCTACGCCAGACCGATCGCCAGCATGGCCGTCTCCCTCGTCATGTTCCTCGTACGTTGTAAAAATGACGTGGTCCATGCTGACCTCATGCTTGAAAAGTGCACGCGCGAGATTGTCCAGGAGTTGTTCAGCGTCACGTAGCTCGTTTATATGCGCGAATACTAATATCCGCAAAGGTTCGGCGCCACCATAGTCAATCTTCTTGCCAGCCTCCGCGAACCATTCGGCTGCCAGAGCGATGCTCATGTCATTATGCGCTGCATCAAGGAACCAAGTCGTACGCTCCTGCGTCACGACTTGAAAGCGACCCGGCCATGTCCATTGCGCGACTCCGGTCTCAATATCTGCAGGCGACAGATCGCTGCAGCCCTGTGGGGCCGTTTTGTGTAGGAAGGCGTCCGCTGCCGCCAGCGCCAACGAAGCATTCTTTCTCTGCACTTTTGGCTCCAGTTTCAAGGCGACTTTGGGCAGACGTTCATCTTCGTCGACGAATCTTACGACCTGATCGTGCTCGGCGGAACGCTTTCGCAGAACTTCTTCTAAGCTCTGATCTTGCCGCGCAGAAAGCGCAACGGCTCCTCGCTTGAAGATCCCGGACTTGTGCCATGCAATGTTCTCGATTGTCGGCCCTAGCTGAGCAATATGATCCATCCCGAGCGCAGTAATGGCCGTGACCACGGGCTTTTGAATGACATTGGTCGCATCATACTCGCCACCGTGATGTGTCTCGATGATCGCCACATCCACACCCTCTCGGATGAAGACGTGGAAAGCAAGCAGAGCCCAGAGCTGCAAAGTCCGGGGGCCGCGCTGGATCAGCTCTTTACTGGGATCATAGTCCGAATGTAATTGGGGCAGAGAGTCGTAGACTTCGAAGAAGTATTTCGCGAGAAGTCCACGCTCCAACGGCTGCATATTAACCCGGATGCGTTCCTCCGGGGCCATCAGGTGGGGCGAGGTATAGAGCCCGGTCTTCTTCGGATAGCCAGTGCGAGTTCCATGTGTCCGGAGAAAAGACTCGATGAAGGCACAAGTGCTGCCTTTGCCCTTGGTGCCTGCCACATGGATCACTTTGAGGTTGATGATATCTTCAGCCTAGGATGGGGTTAGTTGGCTTACGAATGCGGTGCAACCTCACGCCTACCGAATGCCCTATTGCCTGCAACCAGTTGCTCATTCCAGCTATGCTGGGTGTGCCTCTGAGATCAGGCGTTCCGCTTGATTTCGGCACCTGCTCGTCGGTGGCATCATGCAGAGATGAGGCGTTTGGCCGGCGAATACGCTTCCGGCCTTCGATGATGTTGATTGCAGCCTGGATTACACATTAGTAAGCTGTATTTTCAGCAGCACGTTTAAACAAGTCTCACTTCATAATTTCGAGTCTCCATTCTAACTGGTAGGGGAGATTGGGCTGCCGAACAATATGCTCTGCTATGGCGTCCTTGTCCTGCGAGCCATGGAAAAGTCGAGCAGCTAAATAAGTACGGATGACTCCAGAGCTGCACCCTTTGCATTCCTCGCGATCGATTTCATTCGCTCCACCGTCATCGCCTCATCCAATTGACCCCATCGGCCACTTTCACGTGCGTCGTCCGTGTTAATACCACGCAATGAGGTAGCCCTTGGACGACGAACAAACAAAGTTTACTAACTAGCTAGCGTGATACCTGCTGTCCCATGCTCAAATTTGCAACGGGTTGACACAATTGAAGTCACCAATTGCCCTCACCCATACAGGCGCCGCAACATGTCAATGTTGTGGATGAATTGAGCATGCTGCCAATATTGATTACTACGATGGTAGTCGGCCGAAGGTTGCCTCCTGGTGCCACCGCGTCGCCAAAGCGAGGAGATCTCGCAAACTGGTAAGGTGAATCGGCAAAAGCATCGTATGATTTTACTTGAGCATTGCCACTCTATTTTTCGTTATCCCAACCCCAGAGCCTCTTAATCGTGTCACCCACTGTCTCCTTCCCTCTTTCTCTCCTGTCCAGTCGCCCTGCCCGCTCGGCGTCAAGAGCAGCCTTGATCTGCTGCGCGTACTCGATCTGGCTCCGCGTTTCTGCTGCGATGAGCTGCAGCTCCAGCTCCCTTTCTCGCGGATTCAGGTCCTTGATCTGCTCACGAATCTGCTTCTGGCGCTCCAGGCTGTACATGCTGAGATCGAATTCACCTGCCTGTGCATCCGCCGCGGCGCCAGACTTGCCGCTCATCTGTAGTGCTCTCTGCCTTGCCTTTGCCCAAGCAGAATCCTCTCCCAAAGCCTGTGTCGTGCTCCTCTCCTCAATCAGAGGTACTTCCACCGGCGCCTCTACACCCTCTTCTCTCGCCTTTTCTGCCGCAGCTTCGCGGTCCAGCATTTGATGATAAAGCTTGTCTGCGTGCATCTGTATCCGCTCTTCCTCCTGTTCACTCCTCACGCTTGACAGGTAACCCAATGCCTTTAAGAACCTGGACTGCATCGTATAGCATCGCATGAACTCACGATTGGAGCCGCGACACATGTTCATGCGCTCTTGAAATGTGCCATTCTCCCAGCAGTCGCGCTCAGCCATTTGCTCCATTACGCAGTTCTCTACGGCGGCACGACCAATGGCCGCGCGACGGTCGTTGTAGGCCTCGATCACGTCCCGTAATCTATCTTGCTCGTTCTTTCCTGCGTTGTCCACTTCGCCTTGAGGTCGGTAATTCTTCCATAAATGTGCATATCTCCCGTCTTGGAAGAGACTCTCTGGCGGGACGGCTGATGCTTGCTGGTGTGCTGGATCGCCTTGCTGTGGCTGCTGCGAAGGATCCTCGGTCGTCCATCCTAGCTGCTTTCGATATGTATCGGGTTCTCTCCTTGATTCTGAATGTGATGGTTCATATTTGACAGGCGATTCCTTGTCTAAGAAGTCCTTTAATGCCGGATCAAGCTTGCTGTATGGGTCGTCGGCAGGCTTCTTGCTATCCCAGAACCAGCCCATGATTGCTTGACAATATGCTTCAGTCTACTAATTCTGTGGAATCGCAGGAACAATTGTCTTTGGACGAAATGGTCTCTGGTATTTCACTTGAGCACGCTTCGCCTCGCGGAGTCGCCGCGGAGAATCACATGCAAGCGCAAGCACCCAAGCTTCCCGGGACTGGCACGGGACGACCCAAGAGCCGTCGTTGCCGGACGCTATGGCCGTTTTAGGAGTAACACAAACATGCTGTGTTGACGAAGCTTCTCTGCACAACAATCCGCCTCATTTTCTCTTTGCATCGGCAGTAATCTCAATGTAGCGAGAGCAGAAAATAGGCAATATGTCACAGAGTACGCCGTCTAAACGTATGGCTTCTCAATAGGACAGAGCACCGACAATGGCTGACACTGGTGCAGAGGATAGACTTGAAAGACATCTTATGCGGCAACGGGGTGCTGGGTATGTCCATCTTGTCAGATCGGAATGCGAAGGACCTCAGTTGACAAGACTATAGCTCGCGAACTGTAAATGCAAACTTCGGCTTCGAAGTTGACTTCGGCGCACCATCATCCAGCGATCCGATACCTGCCGAGCAACCACCAGTTAAACGACGGAAAACGACGGCACGAGGCGATGATGATCCGGTATTTACTGACGCTAATCCCACCACCGACTTACGAGATGAGGAAGCCGAGCAGCCGACCAGGAATGTAAAAAGAGCAACGAAAAGCCGGCGTAAACTGCCAGTGGACGAAGATGACGAAGCACAGAGGCCGTGTGCCAAACATGCAGATGATAGCTTTGTGGCGCATACCAAATCAAAGAAAGGCGGCGTACGTAAGAAGTTAGGAGAGTCTTTGGTCATACACGAGGATGGCGAGCAACAGCTACCTGCACAGAGGGTTGCTGCCAAGGGAAGGGGAAGGACAGCAGCACCTAAAGAAGCAAAGACGGCGCCTTCCGAAGACATATCGATTGAATCGAAGAGCCAGGAGTCTCAATCCGAGCCGATGCAGCCCCTCGACGAGGCGAATCCGATTGATGATCATCCCACGAAGCCAACGCGAGGCACAAAGAGGAAGTCGGCTGTTGCGCCGCGTGCGTCCCGCAGAAAGGTGCTTGCTGTGGACGCAGAGGCGGGTGAGGAAAGCCACGGGGCGCGTCCTAGAGAAAACTCTACTGCAAAGCAGTCCAATGCAGCGGATGAGAATGAGATGCTGCCCACTGAAATTCCAGCTGGTGGCAAAGCCTCACCAAAGCCCAAGGGACAGCGCAAGCGAGCCGGTCTTTCTTCACGAAGGCAGCCTTTGGCTGAGACTGATACGAACGCCTCACCTCAGAAGCAAGAGCAGAACTGGATAGGCAAAGACAATGCAAAGGGAAAGCCTGCTGACACGAACAGCGTGCCAGCCAGGCAAGCAAAAGGCAGAGCGAAGACGACTCGCGGCCAGCCGAAAAGCAGTAAGAAGGTACAGACTAAAAGGGAAGACAACTACGAAAAGGCTGCCGAAGATATGAACAGAGAGGAAGCGACAGTGTCTGACAGAACATCAACTGCCAATGTCCCTGGTGATAAGCCAGAAGCCGGCGCTCAGGATCAGATTCAGAATCTTGCGCCACCAGACCAGACACTGGAGAACCAAACAAGATCGCAGGACAAGGCGGACAGCTACGATCAGCAAGCCAACATTGTTGAATCTGTAGCTGGTCCTGGAACACCCTCGCCAGGACGAAAAACAAGGATGGCAAGAGCCCCAAGGACACGCAAGCCTCAACAACCCTCTGAAGACAACTCTTCAAAGTCACAGGACCATGTCTCTACGGCACGCCCGGCAGCATCCCAGCCAACATCGCCCGTCTCCTCGACACCCAACACTTCCCCTCAGGCAATTCCAGAACCTTCGCCATCTCCTCAAAAGAAAGCAGCTCCGCCGCCTCCGGGCACACCACCGACCAAGACCGCGCGACCGGTCGCCCGGCCGCCGAAGGACTCCGAGCACGAAGAGAAAAAGAAACCGAAAATGCGCATCGATCCCGAAACGGGCGACCCTTCGCGGCGCGAGACTGTTAGGACCAGGAAAGTCGACGAGGGAGCAGGCGGCCTGAAACGCCAGCTTTTCAAGAAGAATGCGCCAGCGCCGGCGCCTCCGATCGCCGAAGAAGCCGACTCGGACGAGAAACAAGGAAACGCGAACGTCGACGATGACATGGACTGGCTGTTCGCGCCTATTGAGAAACAGCAGCGTATGCCGCATCAGCCTGCGAGGTCGGCCAAAGCGAAGCCCGCGGGCAAGAAGCGAGATAGTTATGGACGCTTTGGAGATATTGATTTGGATGACCTTTGCACGAATATTGTTTCCTTTGCTGGAGTCGGGGCTAATAAGTCTGACTCTGCTCAGCCAGCGGCGGCGCGAGCGCTGAAGTTAGGCAAGGGGAGGGGCATGCGGTAGTGAGGGAGTGTTGGATATCTCTATTATAAAGACTCATGAAGAGGCGAGAATGTCTGGCGTCATTGTTGTGGAGTGTTGTATGAGATTTTTGAATAACGTACGCCAGCTCATAGACTTTGTATGACTTGAAACCCCGTGTCGATGAGAAACGTCGCTCCTTGTCTTCTGGGTCCACGCAGTAAGTATTTCGCACTCGCCTGCCTACCCGACCTTACTTGGCGATGAGATTGTGAAGATAAGACCATGAATCTCCGATTCTGTCCGGTTCCTCTTCGCCATAATTGAACTCTCACCGAGTACGGCAAGAACTTGAGAGTGTGCGTCTGAAATGGTTTCGTACGAAGGGATTTGATGGAGCCACATGGGCTGAAAGACTGATGCGCCTTCTTCCGAATCTAATCTAGACGTTCTCAACCGACTGCCTCAGCGAGATCTCGCATTTCTTGCCCTTGGGCGTAATGACGAAGTAATTCTCCAGCTGCATATCCTCGTTGGCGGTCGGGCCCAGCTCAGCCCCTTTGCACATCTTGAAGAAATATGCAGCGGCCAATCTGAGTTCCATCCATGCCATATGTCTGCGTAAGAATATGGTCAGCCTCGTGGTTACTGGAGTTCAGTGAGATGTTTGGGATGAGACGTACTGGCCTAGACAGGTATAAGCGCCCGCGCCAAATGCGCAGGATGTAGTACGGCCGTTCTTGAGCTCTTCGGCCGGCCGCTTGTCGATGTTGGCCTGGAGATGCCGTTCAGGGAGGAATCTGTCAGCATTGTTAGCGGACGAGTCAAGGAAATATCGACCATAGCAGCTTACTCATGAGGATTGCCCCAAGAAGCTGGGTCACGGTGCAGAGTGTATGCTTGAGTTGAGCAGGTCACGCCCTCAGGAATGTAGTATCCTCCGATCTTGGCACCCCCTGCTGGTGCTACACGAGGGAGTGAGCCGGGCACGGCGCAATACAAGCGTAGCACTTCCTGGATCGTTGCATTGAAAAGCGGCAACTGCTCCAGCTCAGCGTCGGATGGGTCGTCATGCAACGAAGCGACCTCAGCCTCAAGTACTCTCTGCAACTCAGGTCGCTGCAACACGCACCATAGAAGGTAGGTAAGCGTGTTCGCGGTCGTTCCCGATCCTGCGAAGATGAGGCTAGTCGCCTCAGTCTGAACGTCCAGATCGTCAAGCGAGCTGTTCTCCTTCGCAGCTTCAGCGAGCACGGCGGCCATGAGATTCGAATCCTCGCCATGTCGCTTTGCGTTCTCCACAGCTTTCTTGCCGTAGGATAGAATGTAATTCGAAGAATTGAACGTCTCCTGAAGAGGCTTGGCGGGTATGCGAGCGAGGATTGCGCGTAGCCATGGCAATTCTGCACCAATGCCGTTGCCTACTAGAGCCAGCTCCAGAACACGAATGTACTCTGTTTTCTGTTCCAACAAGTCAGCAAACCTGACACATGTTTCTAAGGACTGCGGAACCCTACCTGACCAGCCTCAAGCAACCCAAATGATTCGCCAAAGCCCACGCACCCAATGATATCTGCAGCCATGAAACTTGACCACTTCAAGATATCGCAAGAACCTTTTACAGCATCTTCGCGCATTTTCTCAACTGCCTGCTTGCACTTTGCTTTGATAACACCCTCCCAATTCTCACGCATATATGACTTGCTGAAGCCACGAGCGAACAGCCTTCTGCGCTGAGCATGGTCTTTAGGATCCCGCTTCGTGAAGACGCTGTGGCGAGGGAAATTGGTGAGCTTCTCATACCAGATATTCTTTGTGAACTTGGATGAGACAGCATGTATCTGCTTGAAGCCTTCGATGTCGGAGACGGCAACCTCGTCAGGGGAAATGCGGACGACCGGGCCGTATTTCTGATGCATGGAATCGATGTAGAAGATCCTACGGCCGCCGGTCACAGCGTTCTTCAGGACTTGGTTTGTGAAGAGGCTGTACCAAGGTCCGGGCACCTGACGGAGCGGTGAGGTTATGGCAGTGAACACAGTCTAACAACAGTCAGCATGCAAGGATTAGGACGTACACTGTTGGAGACCAGACGTACCTGAACGATCCAAGCAGCAAACAACAGGGTCAATCCAACCAAAGCCACCGATTTTGGCGTCATGGTCTCTATGGCCGACATTGCAGCCATTGTTTTAGTTGACTGATTCGCTCGCCAAATGCCGATTGGAATGTGTGCGAGGACAGAGAAGAATCAGAGGAGGTGAAGAGAATCTAAAGTAGGCATGCGCCTCTTTTCTCTTGAGGACCGGAAGTGCCCAAGATTGAGAGGAGCCGAACAGCAGTCCATCATGTACTGAATCATCCGCAGGCTATATGTCATGCACGAGGCATAGGAACCAACCTTGCTTGCTGATCGCCGTAGCTATCGGAAGGTCGGTGTCCGCTCCCTTGGGTCCATTGGAAGATTACCTTTGGGGACTCCGAAGCATGTGCAAAGTAAGCTGATACGCCTCGCCAGACGGGAGGTGGTGACCATTGGCGGAACTACCTGCGCTTGCTCGTTGATAAGAATGCATGCCAGGTGGATGCACTCCGTTCCATCTCTCTTTAACCGAATGGAACTAGCACCTGAGCTGCTTGTTGGCGATTGACGGCGTAAACCCCAAGACGTTAGCCTTCGGGGTGACTATAGTAGCTGACAGAAGCGCGCTGTGGTATTGACGAACAGGACAAGCGGGGATTGTGGAGATGGTGGAGGCGGGGATTCTGGGACGATCCTCTGGATGCGCATCTGCACGAGCCGTAAACTTCTGCGTGGTCAACTCGTTCGCGGACCCTACACTTTCACCAAAGCGGCAAAGGCGATCAGTTCAAGATCCCGACAGGCTTTGGTCGGCTTGCTGGAGATGCGGAAAAAGGTACTTAGGTTCGGGAAAATTGAGCCAGTAGATCGACTTCTCGTGGCTCCAAGACGAAGGTGGTGATGGCGTGCAGCAAATCGCGCGTCGATCATTTTCTCAAAAGCGTTCTTGGAATTCAAGACTGCATCAATGCTTGGAGCGGGAGCTTGGTACCGAGCTTATGTTGTAGCACAGCCAGAAAGTGCGTCATGCAATTACAGCTTCGGGCATAATTGCGTACCTAATGCGGCGCTTGCAGCGTGAAGAAGGCACACCTACTCGAGCTGGAGGCTTGGATGTACTCGGTTTGGGAAGGATGAAGTGTATTTAGAGCTTCGGCTCTCCACCTTTGTGCGGAGAAGGTTCGGGAGCAGCGGGTTTCCCATTCAGTGCAGCAATAAATCAGTACATAGTAGTGAGGCAGCAGATGGCACTGCATCTACAACAACGGGAGCCACGAGGGAAGTCGGTATAGCAATCCCAACTACTGTGATTGATGAGCTGTTCGACAGGGCTGATCGCACAGCCGCAGACTTCCCACCAACTTCCTCACGGGCCGTTGTCGCTTCGATCAACATTCGCTGCCTCGCCGGAACGATACTCGATGAAACAAGTTCAAGTCCGGAAGCAACGAAAACGATGCAGCAGACATTGACACTACTTAAGATACCGTTTCCTGTGCTATCGGCTCAGCACAATTTGCATGCGCAAAAGCGGTCATAGCATGTATCATTAGCATGTATCATAGTACCGTTCCTGTGGGCGCGAGGAGATCTTTGTACACCCAATATCCATAGCAAACAATTGTCAAATTGGCCTGAAATGAGCAGCATGGAGAAAATCGTGTCCGAGTCATCGCAACATGTATACGAAGAGGGTCTTGCTACAATCATGGCCAGCACACCATCTAAATCACCCAAAAGCTCAAAGCAGCGCCTTGGGCGAAACATACGAGGGCCGGGACGTCGACTGCCAAAGTTCGCACAGTGTGCCACAGGAACCAAGTCGTTGGTATTGGTCAGCTTCAGTTCTATTTTAGTGCCGACTTCCCTTCTCTGACTTACTTTCTGCTCCTCTCTATTCGTCCTGTCGGCTTCTTCCTCAGTCATAACACTGCCTTTGCGCTCACTCTCTGCCATCCTTTTGATGGGACCCGCAACAAGAGGGACGAAGGCCAGATGTCCCGCTGCTAGAATCGCTCCCCAAGTGTACCAGCTCGCAACGCTGTTCGTCTCGAGCGTGGCATGCGTTCTAAGCCATCTTGCTGCGAACGCACCAGCCGTGGCAGATGTAAGCGCCACGGTCGCGATCATGCTCGCTCCTGGGGCAAGGAAGGTGTTCCAGAAGCGAGAAAGTGGCTTGCCAGCGATGGAGGGTTCAGCGCCGAGGAAAGAGCCAAAGAGAGGATACTGGAACAAAGAGAGTCCGACAGTGGCGGAAGATGTGCACAATGGCAGAATGAGGCCAAAATGGCCACCGCGGGGTTTGAGCGCTTCCATATTCGATGCCTTTGCCTGGTTAGGGTGGTAGGGCAACGATAGTGGCAGGCGACGAGCTCCGTCTCAAAAGTATTCACCTCGCAGGCCGCGACTAATTCGACTGTGTACTACGACAGGAATCGTTGTCAGTCGATGACTTGACTGTGAGACTGTCCATAAATACTGTGGAGAAGAACATGCCACTTGCGGGGTAGACCTCCAGTGACCGGCGAGATCCGAGACCACGTGACGCAGGGTGATGTCTTGCAGCTCTATCCTTCGCGCATTTGCTGACGGATCGGGTGGGCATATGCCAACAAGCAAGTTAATGTCTGGATCCCATCACCATGCGTATAATCAGGCTCTCTCATAGGCGCAGTGGATTCAAGTGCCGAAAGGATCCGTTGACACCCAGCAGTGTCGTGTATCATTATATCATGGAGTCCGTCTAGAATTGCGGGCTCATTGGCGCTGCGACACTCGTGTGAACTCTGTCGTAGCAACGTAGCTCTTGGCTGGTCCCTTGACAACATGCTCAACTTCGAAGCGAGGTAACCAGATGCCTTTCAGCGGCAACGTATATTTTGTCGAGTACATATCCTGAACACAGAGATGGTCCGCTTTGGCAACGCAAGCCCCTTGCTCTCGAGATTCAGCCGGTGGCGAGAAATGAAGATCGTGGAACAGATAGTCAACTTCCAGATCAGCGTTTGGCTTTACGAACCAGACGCTTAATTGATCCTTGGATTCGCAGTATCGGTAGACGTATCTCCTAGATGCCTGCATTTGCAAGCCATTTGATGAGTTGAAGGTGCCTTTCTCGATGTAAAGATACTCGAAGTCAAAGTCATCTGCTGTTGGCAGGCGAGGGTGGAAATCCGCTTGTCCCTCTAAAGTTCCGGAGAAATTCGGGTCCTGACTAGAGATGTGACGGCTGATCCTCCAGCTTCCTTGTAGGGCTCGAAAAGATGCTCGAGAGACGAATCGGCCATTTTCGATACAATCCTGCCATAAGAAATGTAGATCTTTGACGGTGTTAGTGTTGGCATCATCGTCACCTTCCACTGCGAAACGTGCGGGTGTTGGACATCCTTCCCGTTCTTTGAACTCTTGATCGTTACGTTGCAATGCAAGGTAGTCAGCCATATCCTCCATATACCCGAGGTAGTCGCCAAACCAGAACTGCGGCACGTCTTCGCCTTTTGCCTGCATCGCAGCTCTCAGTTCCAAAAGTCTATCCCGCTCTTCAAACGGCCGCTGGGAGGCCGATTCGCGACCTAACCAGCGTTGGCAGATCACTCTTGACTGCATCTCCATGATACCCCAATAGGGACCCTCGTAGAACCCCAGGAATCCAATGTCTGGTACTTCTCGGTTCGACGTCTGCCACTGCTCTAGGATCAAAGGCATTCGCATGCTGCTGGTGTCGTAAGAAAGGGCATGCTTGACGTCGTCCGCAAGAAAGTCAAGGGCAGCTGATGGTGTGTAACCTGTTGCGTAGACTACAGCACCAATATCTTCCAGAGTTGACAAGTCATTTCTATGCCGTATTTTTGCGATGGTTCCAGTCTCATCGCAGTCGATGCTTTCTACCCTGCCAGAAACAACTTCTATCAATCCACTGCGGACGTACTCAGAGTATGATTCGCTCAAGGCAACATAGGCGGAGGCTTTGTTATCTCCAGAAGGAGCTTGCAGGGCACCGCTACCCAAATCCTTTTGATCCCCGCCTACGACGCCTTGCAGGAAACCATGAACCATGTTCCTCACTTCAAGAGGCTGCTTCCCAGCATTGGACTGTATGGGACCAGGAGGTCGCCGAGAATAGTCGTACAATTTGAAGTCAATGGGTACATATGCACCCTTTTCATATTCGACAAACGGTGGGAGAACATACAGGGGCCGAGGTACGACGTGAACAACCTTACAGCCTTTGTACCTCTCAGAACTGTCTGGCGACCATCGAGCGTTGGAAAGCTGTGCCGCCACCGCAGCCGCAGCTTCGCCACCAGAGTTAGCGCCACCGATTAGAAGAATGCTCTTTCCTTGCTTTTGCGAAGCAGTCGGGAATACATCTGTCAATGTCTTGAACTCTGAGCTATGTATTATCTGTACTCCTGGGCCTGGGGTTGCTCTGTGCACGCTTTGAGCCATTGGACGCGGCCGAGAGAAAAAACCTGAGCTGACGAGGAGGTAATCGTAGCTTTTGGTTTCACTTTGCGAGCCTGTCTTAGAGGTGATTCGCCAAGAGGGGTTTGAGCCATCGGCCGACTGCTTAGCTCTCTCTGCCTTAATCACTTCGGTGTTGAAGTGCAGAACGCTTTCTGGAACAAAGCGCTGCTGATACATCTGCAGATAGCGATTGACGTGCCACGCCTTTGGAAACATCGGAAGCTTGGCTGTCCGGCCATCGTGCTTGCTGTAGAGGTCAACAGAGCGCCAATCCAAGTCAGAAAATGCGACGGTAAAGCGCGAAAGATTCGTTGGAGTCTGTGGGCTGAGATAGCCGTCGGTAGTGCTCTCGTCGATTGCCCAGATACCACCAAGTCGGTCTCTCTTCTCGTATACTGATACAGCAAACTGGCCAGATTGGAGAAACGTCTTTGCAGCTACAAGGCCAGCAGGACCAGCGCCGATTATGCAAATGCTTTTCATGGTCGGTCGATACCACCTGTCGGCTGTTCGCTTGATATTCAACAAGCGTATTTACTGCATTAATCAATGCCGCAGAACTTCGTTGTGAGCAAAGTCGACTAGCCTTGCGCGTGAAAAATCCCCACTCGCGTAGGATGGAGCAAACACCGGTGAACGTTCAATTTGGGTTCCACAATGACAGAGTGGCTAAATCGTGGCTTGTTCCAATGATCAGATCTGTCTTGACCTTCTTTGGACATTCGTACGTGCCCCGTCCAAAGATTGTACGCACTGACTTCCATTGTATTCAAGTTGTGACGGTCGAGAGTTCGATGTTGCTGACTGTGTGAGCATGATGGCGGACACAGCCGCGCGGCACAGACCGCGCTAGGTCAAAACTGGATTTCGCAGCAGCTGAACTTCCATGGTTGCTAAGCTTCGTGGTTACATAGTACACGGTAGGTATCTTTTGGGAGCTTCGATTGTCCCACCAACGAATGCCTACCTGAAATGGCAGATTCGAAAAGAGCGAATATTGTGAGTTGTCTCGGTCTTCCCATAATATGGCTTTTACAGGGTATGAAATCTATCAATTCCTCTTTCTCTTTCTTTTTTTTTCCCCCTTTCTTGAAGAATAGAAAGAAAAGCAACGGGAAGGAGAGGGAGAGGGAAAGAGTAGAACAAGGCTTCGGATGGCTACTCCGTGCAAGCGCTCGCTAAAGTTCTCAGTGGCTTCGTCCTGGTAGACATCCTAAGTTATGGTGGGTCGTGAAAGCAAGCTCCTCTTATGCATTGATTGGCGAATCATCTTGACTGACTGGAAGCCATGCATCACGCGTGAGAAGCCCAACGTCTCCTCCTAGGTGTATGCGATACATGAGAACCGAACCGAGGCTGCAAAAAGCGAAACTGAGCATGTATGGTAAGCCGTGCCAGAAGCCGCCCAAATGCATGCCCCATTTGAAGGCTTCTGCCACAAGAGGGCCTGCTGAAAGCGATCCAAGCGTGTCCATGACAGAGATCATTGTGTAGAGCGTTCCAATCATGGTCGGTTCGACTAGAACGCTTACTAGAGATCTGGCAAACGTATTGAAACCGGTTCCCAAGGTGTAAAGCAATAGTCCGAGCGCAATTACCCAAACTCTAGGAGCGAAGGCAAATGCAACGAACGAGATTGTCAACAGGCATATACTGATTTTAGCCAGCCAGAGGTCTTTCACCTTTGCAGGCCAACAGGCTCTGTGGAGCAACCAAGAGTCGATTGCCGGAAGAACGAACAGGAAATGAACCATTTGTGCCCCAGCACGAAACGATAGGAGATAACTTGCCTGCAACGCTGTCAGTCTACGCTCGTCTAAACGCTATTGAATAACATACGTCGGCGATGGGCCAATTGTAGCGTTCGGACACATACTGAAGCAGTAGTGATAGCGATTGGCGGCCAAAATCGGCAACGAAGAAAGCCAGAATCAGAAATGCCACCTTGGTGTCACACAAAACAGAGTGCAGCGTATTTCTGCAGTGGCTCGTCCAGACTCTAGCTGTCCTAAGTGGGCTGTTCCAGATCTTGAGCAAGTCAGGCACGCTTGAGTTAGAGGAGACGGGTTGATCTGTGATGGGAAGGGTTTCTGGCACAAACACCACGACCAGGGTCGACAGTCCTGTGGATATCAATCCGAGGAGGAGAGGCGTCCAGATATTGTTCGCCATCAAGATTGAGCCAAGGCTTGGTCCGATTATTTCCATGAGAACGGACGATCCTTGGAGGACGAAGAAAAGACGGGAACTGGGCGGAAAACGTCAGACCAAGTCGACCTAGTAATAGCGTTGCTTTTGGGGCTCACGTACCGGTCTTCTTCTGACGTCGAATCTGCTACAATCATCATGCAAACCGCAACCGTGACTGTACTGCCGCCTCCGATGAGTGTAAAAGCGGACGACAGCCAGGCCAATCGGAGTGAAAGATTATTCCAAGCTATTGAATCAGAAAAGTAAGTCTTGTGAATAATCTCAATCCAAGACTACACTGACCAACAAACAACACCCATGTAGCGGCCAAAAATTGGCCAGCCATGCTCAGAAGCAAGACGGGCTTACGACCGATCTTGTCCGCTGCCACACCGTATGGCATCGCTAAAAGCAGACCGGGGATGCCGTCAAAGAAAGTCTGAAATCCGAAGATTGTAGCCAAGGCTTCTTGCACGGCCGGGACCTTGCACGGATCTCGAGATGTTTTCTGTTGTTTCGGTACTGTGTGCAGTGCACCAGACCGGTAGTAGGCGTCGCATATGATGTTTTCGAAAAGTTGAGTTTGTGGTGCTACCGAGACGAAATAGCCAAGCCCATTCAAAACGAATAGCAGGTTGATGAGAAGAATCGGTCGCCATGCGATTCTTGATTTTGCCACTGCAGACTCAAAGACCGGTTTCGTCTCATTGATAACATTTTGACTGTTAGTGGCAGGGCTTGGAAGCAGAGGATCTGTTTCAGTATTGACACGAGGAGGCATTGTGCTGAGAGAATGGCAATGGGAACACCACAGGGAGGGATGGTTCAAATTTCCTCAATATCTAGGTGGCATGGCCAGTAATGTACAGTCAACTGCGCCACCCACTACAAGATAGACACGCTGCAACTTCAGCGATGTAAATAGAAGGCCAACCAGTGCTCCGACCAGACCCCGTGTAGACTGGGAGTCTAGTGCAGGGTGCAGTAGCGAAGCGAAGCAGGCATCTGCAAGCTTATCATGATCACTTCCGTATCTGGCATCGAGCGTCTCGGATCGACGGCTATCCACAACCCAGCCAACGTAGTCCCCCTTGCACTTTTGGGGAAGAGCCATCAACCTTAGCGACGACTCACACTGCCGTCATGATCTTGTGCTTTTCAATTGTGAGTCACTGGATAGATAAAAGCGACAATGCCACCAAGATACTTCCATGTAAAATACCACCCTGTTAAGCCAAAAGGAAAGGAAATGGAAAAGTAAAAAGAAAAGTAAAAAAAGGCTATACGTGCGCTATCATCGTTTCCTATCTTCGTTGCACTCTATCTTCCCGAGATGGCGTCTACAAGAAGCGACGAGGCCGATTCCTTGTCACCCTGTGTGGACCGATTGCTTTCCAGCTACCTCCACAGCCCAAAGGCCAGATCGAACATAATCTTGCCTCAATTCACGCACAGGCTGTCACTGGCAAGGGCCTGGCAGATCCCTCCAGACTCACGCGTCCTTGACATTGGCTGTGGCCAGGGCGAATCGTCGCTCGTCCTGGCGGAAGTCGTGGGGCCAGATGGTCACGTCACTGGAATTGACACTGGGCCTCACGACTATGGCACCCCTTTTACTATTGGAGAGGCACAAAGCTACATCAAAAACTCCATGTACGGTCAGCGCATCAAGTTCTTTCAAACAGATGCTGCACGCCTATTGAGCAGTGGCGGACAAGATGAAGGGCAACTCCCACCTATCCCAACTTTCGACAGAGCTGTCCTGTCGCACAGTCTGTGGTACTTCGAGGACTTCGAAAGCATATCCTCGCTTTTCCGCGTTCTATCAAACAGTGGCATTCGTCATGTGCATGTTGCGGACTACTCATATGAAGCTTCCTTGCCCGAACAGGTACCGCATGTCCTCGCAAGCCGTGCCCAGGCACTGTTTCACGCTTCCAGGCCGCCAAGTCCCATGGGAAAAGGTGAGCAGAACATCAGAGCAGCGCCGCATCCGGCCAAGGTCATCGAGATAGCCCTAGCCGAGGGTTACACTCTCCTCAGGGAAGATCGTATTACTCCGGGCCCAGGGCTAAGAGACGGTCATTGGGAGTGCGAATACGTACAGACGGACGTCTTCCGTGATAGTGTGGCTCGCAAGGATCTGGATGCTGAATCCACGGCGGAAGTATTAGCTCTCGTTGAGCAAGTAGCGCAAGCTTGCGGCCAGATGCAAGCTCAAGGCTGCGATCTTGTCAGAACGATGGATGTTTGGTGCGCTACGTTTGAGCTCAAGTAGAGCACGCTTTTCGCTACCGAGCTCTCTTCTATGGAACTTGAGTGGACAGACTGCCTCGTATTTATGCGACCGGAATTCTGACAGGTAAGATGTGTCTCTGCTGTTCGCTTCCCGGTTGTCTAGTAGCCCATTCTCATGCCTAGAATGCGTTTGCGTTAAAGAGATAGTCTCATAAGGGGGTTTTTAAGCAATCTTACAAACCCTGGACCATTGAGAGCCGCTCGTGCGTATGACGAAGGATCTGATTGCAGTTGGAAAGGGTATTGGATGCAGATCTTATCATGTTTATGGACCGATGACACTCAAGATACGGTTGGCGAGCAAGAGCTGTTCTTGAGATTGATAATACTGCATTCTGCCAAATGACTTATGTTAATGGAGTGTCTTGTTTCTCATGCTGCAAAAAAGTTCCAGACCATTCCCAAATATGCTCCCCTTCACCTTGGCAATAATATTGCCATCGCTTGTCCCATGTGGCACTGTGCAGCTGTAAAGATAAGGTAAGCAGAGGAAAGCGTCGGAAAGACCCCTGGCAGACCAACGCTACTGTGGCCACTCCCCGTCCTGCCCGAGCCTAGTCTGGTATGGGTATACAAGAGGCGGCTCGCGAAGCACGCTCGGTACATGTACACACCATCTGGCAGCACTACTGTCTACTCTTGTCCGATAAGGTGGTGAGCAAGCGAGGGTGCCGCTGTTCCAGACTCTCCTTGGCAAGTCGCTTCGTTATGGCCTATCTGTGGCGAGCTGGTCCCGAAGGGGCAGGACCTCTGTTCTTGCTGTGCCTCCCCATAGCACCAACAACATATCGCGTCTTTAAGTATTCCAATAATGCGTCGTGACCACAGTCAGCCCACTGTCCAAAGATACAAGAGAAGGCCTGAGGCTTCGATCCATCAATTCCTCTTCCTTGACATCCCAAGGCAATGGGTACGAGCGCCTGTTCAGCCGATGTTGACGGATCCTTCGGTCCGTTTGTAGCAGGATGTCGCCGAAACTTCGACTTCACTTTGTTCTTCGAGAGCCTGTTCCTGGCTGTCCTACCGTCGGTCATCTTCCAAGCCTCTGCTGCTAGTCAGATAAGAATTCTCTTCCGAAAGTCATGCAAGGCTCGATGGGGATGGCTACCGTCCCTCAAGATCGGAACTTGTCTTCTGGGCCTTGGACTACAGGTGTCGCTACTTGTCCTCTGGACTTTGGACCATGGCGGTGCAAAGGCACTCACCCAGGCAGCTGCAGCTTTGTCGGTTCTTGATGCGGTCGTCGTCACAGTTCTGTCGGGATTACAGCATACGCGCTCGGTCAGGCCTTCCACAGTGCTTCAGATGTACCTTTTCATGACTCTGCTTATGGACACCGTTCGCGTGAGGACTCTCTATCTGCAAGGAACAAACCCCATGCTCACACGTCTCTTTACCGCGGAGATGATTGTCACACTCTGTACTCTGACATTGGAATCCGTCGAAAAGCGAGCTTTCCTTCTCGACACGTTCCGCGGCCTCGACCCCGAGTCATCTACAAGCTTCCTGAACAGATGTGTGTTTTGGTGGCTGAACAGTCTTATATGGGTTTGTGCCCGGGCCTAGCCTAATGGATTACCACCTTCTAACACTTCCTAGCTTGGCAGAACCAAACCTTTGCAGCAACAAGATCTGTATACGCTGAACGCAGAGATAAACTCGGGTGAAATCCATAGCACCTTCCGAAATCAGCTGCTCGCACGTGAGTGTCACTGTCACCGCGGAAATGACAGTCCGTTAATGTCTGATCGTCAAGTAAAAGGCGTCTCAAAGAAGCACCGACTCATCAGAGCTCTGCTGTCCACCCTCAAATGGCAATTGGCCCTGGCGATAGTGCCACGCCTGTTGCTGATTGCTCTCAAATTCATTCAGCCTTTTCTCTTAGACAGACTACTTACCTTACTCAACTCCGACGAGTCGGCGACGTCTTCGAGGCAAGCTTGGGGAATGATTCTTGCCTTTGCTCTGGTGTACCTTGGCATCGCAGTACGTAATACCTCATACTAACTTTCCGAAGTGAACAACCAGCCAATGCGAGCTTCTAGGTCGTCAAAGGAAGGTATTGGCATAGAACATTTGCAACCCTCGCCATGATCCGAGGCCTGTTGATTGGTGCCATATGCGAAAAGTCCTTGCAGTTGCCTAATGATGAGACGAACAAGCAGTCAGCTATCACACTGATTAGTGCAGACACAGAAAGGATCAATCTAGGCCTTCGCAACTTGCACGAAGTATGGGCAAATGTCATTGAGCTCGCCGTTGCGATATATCTGTTGCAGCGAGAGGTTGGGGCAGTTGCTGTGGTCCCACTGTTCATAGCGACAGGTAAGTCGAGATCTGCCCCCTTCTCACAGTTGAGACAGTATCCTGATGACTTCGACAGCTTGCGCCGCAGGGTCATTCCTCTTGTCGCGGCATGTCGTAAATGGACAGAAGATCTGGATGCGTGATCTACAGAAACGACTCAACGTCACTACCAGCGTCTTTGGGCGACTTGAAAGCATCAAGATGCTCGGCATTTCAACGTGGGCTGGCGATACCTTACGTACGCTTCGGGACCAAGAAGTGGACTCGTCTCTCATATTCCGCACGTTACTCCTATGGAGTGTCGTTATCTGTAAGTGCTGTTGGAAGGTGTCTCCGTTGCTGATATCAGAAGCACTGATGACTTTCAGCGGAGGTCACATCGATGCTCGGCCCAGCAGCAATGTTCGTCGCCTTCAGTCTGGTCGCTTTTGCACGGAATGATGCAGCTGTCTTGGCCAACACTGCTTTCACGTCTCTTGCCATACTCTCCCTTATTGGTCCACCACTAGCGACCTTGATACAAACTATTCCGAATTTATTCTCCGCACTTGCCTGCCTGGGCAGGATTCAAGACCTGCTGGAAGTGCCGTCCAGCTCTCGGAACAGGCTTTTGAAAAGAATCGATGGCCTCTCTTCTCAGCAGACCGATCGCGGGAGCTGCAAGAGCACTCCAGTGTCTGGCCATGAAACGTTCGATTTGGAAATGAGCAACATTTCACCGCGTGCTGTGCACTCCCCGGCCGTTGTTGAAGTTGATGCGGCTGATATATCTTGGGCGCAAAGGGGCGAACCGGTGCTAAGGAACGTAAGCTTCCGACTTCTACCATCGCAGCTCTTGGTCGTTAGCGGTCCAGTCGGCTGCGGTAAATCTACTCTCTTGCATGCCATTATTGGCGAAGCATGTGTCATAAAAGGCAACTTGGCCGCTCAGTCGGACAGTGTCGCGTTCTGCGACCAGACTGCCTGGCTTCGCGAGGGCAGCATCAAGGACAACATTGTGAACGACTCGGAATACAATCACGCTTGGTACGAGGGTGTGATTGACGCATGCGAACTCTCTGGCGACATCGCGAGCTTTGTGGAAGGCGACAATTTTGCGGTGGGCAGTCAAGGTCAGGCGTTAAGCGGTGGGCAAAAACATCGGATAGCGATAGCTCGCGCGCTCTACTCTCGCAAGCGCCTGATGATTTTCGATGATGTGTTCAGTGCCCTGGACAAGAGAACGGCAAAAATCGTCTTTCGCAAAGTGTTCGGGCCCAATGGACTGCTACGTCGCTTAGGCTTAACAGCAGTCTTAGTGACACAGTCATCGCAACATGCTTCGCTCTCAGATGCGGTTCTCATGCTTTCAGGGGACGGGCTTCTTGAATGTTGGGACCCTCCCACAGAAGCGGTGGGAAATGGCGATGATCATCCGAAGGATAATCCAGACGAGCTTGAAGAACCTGCGAGTGCTTCGTCGAAAGGCAATATCAAAATCCAGGTTTTGGAAGCTGACGAATCAGTGTCTATGGTCGTCAACAAGACACCGCCTTCAGATGCGACCTTGTACATGACCTATGTCAAAGCCGTCGGGCCCAAGTTCGCCGGCTGCTTCATGACAGCTCTCATGCTGTCTGCTTTCTGCCTGAATTTCTCAAGTAAGACAACCCTTCTCTCATAGCTTAACCACGCCTGTGGAATCTAGCTTACGGTGTTCATAGCCCTTTGGATCAGCTGGTGGAGTGAATCAAACGCACAACAACCGGGCTCGAAGATGGCACTGTATGCGTCGGTCTACGGCGTGCTTGGAATTTCGAGCTTGGTCACTTTTACAGTGGCATGCTGGTAAGCAGACGAACACTGAGCTGCGATGATTCCGGAACAAGAGACTGACCTTTCTAGGCTTGCCCTTGTGGTAATGATTCCCAGATCTGGTCGAGCTTTTCACTCTGCCCTCCTCAAGGCTGCTCTAAGGTGATCGACCCAACAGTAAGCCTGGTATACCAATACTTCATCGCTCGCTAACGCCATGACAGGTTGCCTCTAGAGTCATTTGTCAAAGAGGGTCTGGGCGAAATAACGAACAGGTACGCCCTCAAGTCGTATAAGATTCTCACCTCAGTGGTGTTAACTACAACTGGCATCTATGCAGGTTCAGCCAGGACATCCAGATCATTGACACCCAGCTTCCCTTTGCATCACTCAATACTTTTGAAGGTAAGTAGCTCGCATTATATGACGCACAAGTCATGCTCACATCGCAGCAGCGTTCACATCCTTCTTGATGCAGATGATCATCATTGGCGTCACGGCACGTATCACGGCAATCTTGATCCCGATATGCATGGCATGCGTCTACTTCACTCAACGTCTGTACCTCAAGACTTCCCGCCGTCTTCGCTTGCTCGACATTGAGGCAAAGGCTCCACTTCTGGCATACCAAATCGAGACCCTGAGCGGGTTGCCGACCATTCGGGCGTTCGGTTTTGAGCAAGAAGCGATGAAGCGCACAAATAGATTACTCGAAGCTTCTCAGCAGCCTTTCTATCTACTACTGTGCGTGCAGAGGTGGCTAGGGTTTGTATTGGACTCCATTATCGCATGTTTGGTCATCCTGATTGTCGTCTTCGCCCTGAAAGTGAGCAGCTCAGCTTCCGCAGGTCTGACCGGTGCAGCACTCGTCACGGTCATAGCGTGCAACCAGACCTTAGCAAACCTGGTTGAATCGTGGACGATGATGGAGACATGTCTCGGGGCCGTCCAACGCATCAAGGAGTTTTCAGACCAGAAGCCAAGCCAGCCGGAGGATAAGGAGCTTGAAATCCCGGTTGAGGGATGGCCAGATCAAGGCTGTATCGAGTTCGACAACTACTCGGGCTCATATGGGGACAGGTCGCCGCCAGTCTTGAAGAATGTCTCCTTCACCATTCGTCCAGGGCAAAAGTTTGCCATCTGCGGGCGGACTGGAAGGTAAGCTAAGAGACCGTACTTTCTTGGAAGAAGCATTAATTGTGCTGACACAACCGAACCGCAGCGGTAAAAGCTCGCTAGCCCTATCTCTCTTCAAGCTACTTCACACGCGAGCAGGCTCGTTGACGATCGACGGGCTCAACCTCGCAAGCCTCGACGAGGATACTGTGCGATCTCGGATAGCTTCTGTGCCGCAGGCGCCATTGCTTTTTAAGGAATTGACAGTCCGGCAGAATCTGCGCCTGGATGGCACGACATCAGATGGCGAGGCCAAAGCTGTCTTGGAGACGGTAGGCTTGTGGGACAGAGCGATACAGCAGCGCCATCTGGATGAACCAATGTCTGCGCTCGGTTTGTCTGAGGGCCAAAGTCAGCTCTTCTGCATCGCCCGCGCGCTGCTGCGGCAGAGCAAGCTGATTGTGTTTGATGAGGCGACGTCGAGGTAGGAACAACTAAAGCCCATCTACCAGGAGTCTTGCTAAAGCCGGTCTTTCTAGTCTCGATGCTGAATCCAACCAGCAATTCCAAACGCTGCTCAAGAACAGCCTTCACGATCGCACCGTCCTTGCGATTGAACACAACCCCAAGAACGTTCTGGACTATGACAACGTAGTCGTGCTCCACGAAGGCCGAATCATCGAGACCGGATCACCCCAAGAGCTCGCCAAGGTCGACTCGGCCTTCCAACGTCTCCTGCACCTCTCATAGTAGATCATTGACCGCCTTCTCCATACCTAGATAGCCTGTATTGTCACACTCGACTTTGGGGACGAGCGACACCGGAAAATGCACACGTCACGTGCTGATCAGACCGCCTCGTTAAGAAGTTGCGAAAGTCCGTGGCCATCGCGTGCGTGGCGCGACGTTGTGTGGCAGGCCTTGAATGCCGCAACGCACGGGCAAAAGGTACGTAGGACGTTTGCGGCGTGTGAGACCGGTGGTGAGTTAATTACTACCGGGGGCTTTCATATAGCCAGCCCTTTTACCGTGTTACCTTGGCCACGTGTCGGGAGGTCATTTGACTATTATACCTCAAGAGGACCGAAATAGGATAGATGCCCTTAACTACTACTACTACTATAGCAACGGCGTCTGTAATTTGGACCTTATACGCGTCTTACCCCCGGGGGGCTGTGCACGGCATAAGACCTCGTGTAACCCATAAGCCCTAAATGGGACTCGTCAGTCCGGACGCGACGCGTGTGAGAGGGATACGAGGGATACGAGGGCAACGGGAACATCGGAATGGTTTGGGGAAAAAAACGAGTGTGTGAATGAACACCATATACGATCTAAAAAACAAAATCCAAATCACCAAAAAAATCATGTTGTATGTACCAGCTTCGCGCATATATATCCAAAAACATAAAAGCGCCGTTTGTGTACCCAGTTCCAGTTCCGTGTTCCACCCATGCTTTTTTCGTCATTGATCGTGAAAAGCTGTATCGTGTTCATACGGCGAAGCGGCAAACACCAGTTGCGCATTCTGCCTCTCTGTGAAAAAAGGGTATCTAAATAGTCATGAAACGACCAGCGCTGTGAAAAACCCGTTTCCGCTGCGTACCGTGTACCAGAAATCCTGAAAATCAAGTCTCCAAACCACCCTAATTTCGTACGTCCCCTCTCAAAAAGGTAAAAGTTGTAGAAGCATGCCAAGAAGAGGGCAAGGCTGCAGTCACGCGTCGCTGGCTGCCGCAAGCGGCGCTAGGCGAATGCGATGTGTGCAGTGCGAATAGAAGTGAAAGAAAGGTCGTTAGGGCTTTACATTGGTGTTGCAAGCGGGTCTTTTTTAAGCATGGTTGTGGACGCCGCGGCGGCCGTGGCGGTAGCCGTGGTCCCACCAGTGAGTCTGGGTGACGTACTCAGTCTCGACGGCGGTGGCAACGTTGGTGACGACGTTGTCGCCGCCCTGGTTGTTGCTGCTGGTGGCGGGTGCGCTAGTCATGGTCGCGAAAGTGGTCGGGGTCGAGCTAGCGACCACCGAGGTCTCAGCCGGCGTCGAGGTTGGCGTGGCGAAAGTAGAGGCGCCGGTGGCAGCGTCCTGGCTGGTCTCAGCAGCGACAGAAGAGACGACGGAGGAGACGGCGCCGTCGGCCTGCTCCTCGCCGGAGCAGAGGCTGACGGTGATGTCGGAGTCCTGAGGGCAAGCCTGCATGCCGTAGGCGTCGTCGGTAGCGTAACGGTAGGCCACCTGCTTCGGGGAGCAAGTGCTGGACTCGGAGTTGGCAGTGATCATCCAGTCGCCGTCCCATGGGTTGCCGTTGACCTGGCTCAGGTCGTACCAGATGGTGCCGTCATCCTGGAAGGTGTACTCGTACTGGAGGATGTGGTCGAGGTTCTGGTCCTTGGAGAGCTTGAGGGACCAACCAGCACCAGTGGACAGCTCCTTCCACTGGGTAGACCAGCTTCCGCCTGGGCTGAGAGTGTGCTGAGTGGTCTCGTAACCGCCGTTCTGGGCGGGCACAGCAGTCAACTGGACGTCGTACTTGCACATGTTCTCGATGATGGCATTGCCAACCGACTGGGCCATGGCGGAGCCGGCCATGAGGGCAGCAGTCGCAGTGATGAGTTGCATTTTGATCGATTGGATAACCGCTGAACAGCTAGATCGAAGTGTGATTCGTGAAGTGTAATGTGACTGAACGGATCTCGTCGTAACGATGGATCGCAAGGTTCGTCAAAGTGTGTCGCGTTGCACGTATGTGAGGCACTGAGTCAAGTGAGTGATGACTGCTTGGCTGGGGGGGTCAAAGAGTGAATGCGGCGCAGATGCAAAAGAGTGATACTGCACGGCAGTGTATGCTTTCCAGAGCGCAATTGACACGGTAGAGAGCGTTGTCAGAAGAGGGGAAAACAAATGCGTGTTGCGCGACTGGCCTGGGGGTTTTATCGCGCTCCCTCAACGGCTCAGCGCATAGAGTTGCGTCGAGTGGGCCCCTCACGACATATGGCGGACGGCCCATAAAACGTGTTGGAGTGACCTAATCGCGTGTAAGCATCTCACTGTCCTCGCATAGGCTACAGCAGACGACGCTCCGGGCAATCAGGACGCAGCCCTACCAACCGCTACTGCGGGAAGGCCGCGACGTTTTCGGGACCTGACAGGGAAGACTCTGCCTTGCCAAGGGCATCCATGATCCAAGGCTGTCACTGGCCCGATGCATTTAGGCGTCGCAGTCCACGGCGCCTCCTGGTTGGCTGGGAGGGCGGCTGGTGAGCCGATGCCGCATGTTCATGCAGGTCCAGCACGAGTCCAGAACTCCAAACCCGCTAGCGCCAACCTTGCTCCGTGACCGTTACCCGGCTTCCTGCTCGATTGGGCGATGGGGCCTGATTGCCGGTGGATCAGGTACCACGTCCCAACGATTGGGGTTTGGACATCAGACTCAATTTGATTCGGCCACACCAAGATTGCATTGGAAATTTTACATTCAGCTTTTTTTTTCTATTTTTTTTTTTTACCAACTTATTATTGCTGTCGCGTCCTGGGTACGGTGGGCTGCTATTCATTGGTGTCCCAAACTCGAACAATACTCGGCCTAAATGACCGGCTGTCCGGGCGCTTACCTTCGCGGCCTCCGCCAGTTGTCCGCCCGCTCCCCCCTCCCCCCCTCCCTCTTCTCATGGCCCACATCCCGTCTTCCGCCAGTGTTGGCAGAGGCTGTAGTCATGAGCGCATCGCGCAGCTTTCGCAGCGGGATCTTTGCCGGGCCACGCAAGCAGTCGTCACAGCGTTCCGCCGAGGTCTTCTCGGCTCTCTGTCACTGTCTGTCTGGCTCTGGCAAGAGAGTGTGGTTGGACCTTGGCGGTGCTGTATTCGTCGGTAAATGCAGTGACAGCAAAGTCGATCAACTTTGGTAGGCGAACGCGGTCCACAGGCGCCGTCAGCTCGCCAGCGCACCTTACCTGCGGCCTCTCTGCGGTTTCAGCCATGTCTGAAGGCAACGATTGGCCGAAAAGTCCACGCGGCACGTGAACTCTGCCCGACTATCTTTTCAACATTCTGGAGAATCGAATTGTCTGGACGCCTTTAGTCGCATAGACATGCTCGCGTCTAGGAGATGCGCTGTTGAACCGTGCGATGTTACTGGCGGCACCAACAACCACGGCAGGTGTGAAACTTCACACATGTGAAAGTTACCCGAATGAGATGAGCGCATTGCCCATATGTTGGTGGAGACGCCCCGTTGTCGAGAACCGTACAGCTGCATGTGAACCTGTTCTCATCACACTCTTCGTTTGCTTAGCCCAAGTAGAATTTTGCCTGTTTGTACTCGCATCCACGCGACAAGGCTCGTTCTGGGCGTTCATCATCTGTAGCTGATATACCTCGCGACCTGTATCGGGCCAACCGACGTTGTGACTTGGCGTCAACGTAGAGCCTCGCAGAAGCTCTCCCCGTCGGCCTACGTGTTCCTTTCGCAGTTCCATGCAGATGCGACTTTTTCGTCGTTGTCCCGGACCACCGGAGCGAACGTTGTACGAGATCGATGTCGCTGCTGCAACACAGACCGTTGATCAAGTCTACACCCGGTAACAACACTCCTCAGAGATCTCTGAGACAGCTCACTTTCCGCTGCTCGCTGCTGTGGCCGGCCGGTATCCTCTCCACTTCTTTCGGCTCTCCACAGTTCTCGGTTCTGTACGAACACACCTCATCACTCTCACGTCTTGCTCTGCATCAGCGAAGAAGGCGTACTGTGACAGTAGTAGTATCACCGTAATGTTCACACAAGCTATCCCACCGTGCACGAACAAGCCTCTGATCGCTCAAACGGCGATCGCGCGCACGATCACCGTCTACACGTGGGCTAAGAGATCAAATTGAAGCCCGAAACTACTAGGAGGTACAGTAGCACGGTACTAGCACTGCCCCCGGCGTGATGTACCTTACACAAGCGCAAGCAGATCCTTTTAGCGGGCAAGAGCCAGCCGTTGGCTTCTTAAACGCTTTTTTCCCGTCTTGGGTCTCCACACCACTGCATGCACTTTGCAACCGTCACGAAGGAGTCGCGAGAAAAGGTCTGGGCTCATATAATTTCCGTGATTTCACTCACACGAGGTTTTCCTGTCAGATCTCCGATCTTCCAAACCCTCTTGACTCATGGGCAGAGGATGTAATCATATTCCATGATGCTATAGCCCCCCCCTTACCTATGAAGTCAATGGCGTTCGGCCTTCCAACACCTGGCAAAATGCAATTCCGTTGAGAAAAGAGCGAACTTGGATGCGGAGTTCTGACGGACTTTCGGACTACTGTCCATAGATCTGCTGCAGCGCTGTCGGGGCGGAGAAGTGGTGAAGGAGTGATGCGCTTATGTTCTGGAACACCACTGAGTTTGGTTGGACAGGCTGAGTGCCACGGGTAACAAGGACGGCATCTCTCGCGTTCAGCTGCGAGCCTGCCTGCATATGTGACGATCCGGTTGGACAACGGGCGCCCACGGCAGTTGTACTGGGCGTGTCCCTGTGCGTGACATCCCATGGTCGTCGCGACTAGTCGTATCGCATGTCTCACTGCGTGAAGTCATTCTATAGCCGGGGATACATGTCTTTCGCATAGTCACGCAGTGATCGGAGCGCAACAGGAGCGCAATTATGGAATATCAAGGTAGATATGGAGAAATGCCCTTTCAGTCACGACGTCAAGGCCTTCTCAATCTCCATAATACACACATTTGGCCAGAAACGCCACGCTAGGCTACTTTACAATATGATAGCAACACCAAATGGCTTCGCGCGCAGATGAGGCGTGTAGCGCACCCCTAACAGATGCCAAAAACCCGTCCATGAAGAGGAAAACAAGACTGTCTTTCGCTTCAGGAAAGCGATCACGCTCATTTCTTGGCTTTGGCCTTGCCCTTGCCCTTCTTCGGCTTCGCTTCCTCTTCGCTCTCGTCTTCGTCATCATCCTTTGCAGCGGCCTTGCCTTTCTTGCTCGCAGCGCCCTTCTTTGCACCTCCCGCCGCTGCTTTAGCCGGGGCCTTCTTCTTCTTTGGCTGCTTGACATATTTGTCCTTGGACAAATCTACCTCGCCCTCATCGTCCTCGGGAGCCTCTTCGGCAGGGTCGGGAGCCTCTTCTTCAGACTCCTCGAGCGCCTCTTCGAGATCTGGCTTCTCCTTCGCTGGCGCACGCTTGGGCGCCATGACCTGGCTTGCTTTCATGAACGGCAGAGGGTGGCTCTGATTGTTGTACCTGTAATAGAGCATGTCAGTTTCTCATCCCGGTGTGCTAGTCAATTGCACCTGATTGA
This sequence comes from Hortaea sp. C3G1500-4, assembly GCA_022701445.1. NCBI lineage: Eukaryota > Fungi > Ascomycota > Dothideomycetes > Mycosphaerellales > Teratosphaeriaceae > Hortaea > Hortaea sp. C3G1500-4. The sequence goes on from JAJVDI010000001.1 coordinate 1,735,032, forward strand.
TTACTCACATTCGTGTGAAAGTTGCCTTGGCCTGAGTCTCAATCTTGATGCGCTCCATGTCTGCTTCGCCAACGCCGAGCTCCATGATCGCCTCCCAGTCTTCTTTGGTCAGGAAGTACTGATCCATCAATTCGATGATCTCTGGCACGGAGTCCTTGCCCTCGCTCTGCAGTCGCTTGACCAGCATCTCGAACAGCACCGGCACATAGCTCTGTCGAATTTCATGCCTATCGGCCGTAACCCGCAAGCGCATATGGCCCTGGATCTCTTTCACCATCCTCATCAACTTTCCTTGCGATGAGTTCTTTCCAAGCCATGCAGTGAAACGCGTCTGGTGGCCTGCCATAGAACCGTATACGAAGCTGGCTGGGCGCACGAATGAGAACATTGCATGCGCAGGCATAAGCCCCCACTGCTGCTGCGAACCGTGAATCATCCTATCGACCAGGTCGCCGTCAGAAATGGAGTCCGCTGCCTTCGAGACGAGATCTAACTGAGCCAACTTCTTCATCTTTGCATTGTCATTCCATTGGTTTGTACGCTGAGGATTCGTGTTCAGATAGTTCTCCTGCAGCATCAAGGGTGCGAATTCGTGGTCGTTGAAGTAGAGTTCCTGCTTGTCGTTGAGAGAGCTCTTGCTTGCAGGGTTGAAGAGGCCACCGCCAAGAATCTTGGACACCATGTCCCAAGGTTTCAGAACGATGTGCTTCTCCCATGCTTTGCTCATGTCCTTGCCTTCTTCATAACTCATGCCCTCACCGCTGCCCTGTGAGTCAAGCTTAGCTGTGCTGATCATGTTGACCACTTGCCGAATGTCTGCGCCCGAGCCTTCAATCAAGGCGTTGACAACGTTGGCCGGGATCTTCATGCCTTCCCGGTAAGCAATGGTCATAATCCTGCTGCGAATCATGTCCGTTGTAGGCCGCCTGAAGGCAAGATCGTAGGTCACGTAGTCAAACGGCCGCATCTTGGGAAGCTTACGGTCGTTGCAAATCAGGATCATTGGGATCTGCGACTTCTTGCAAACGGCCGCCAGCGCACCCACACCGCCTCTGTCGCCTGCGCTCATTCCGTCAACCTCGTCCATGATGAGGACGAGCTTCTTCTTGGAAGCTTCGACATCATCGCTGCCGCGACCAAAATATCCCATAAGAGAAGTCGTGCTGAGTACGCCTTTCAATCCGGTCTCTACCAGTTTCTTGGAACGGGTATCCGACGCATTCGACTCGACGATGTCATATCCTTCCAGCTTCGCTACCAGATGTGCTGCGGTAGTCTTGCCGATTCCAGGTGGACCATGAATCATCACTGCTCTGTGCACGCCACTGCCGTCTGCTCCGGGCATCTTGAAGCCTGTACGTTGGTTCTTCGGGAAAGCCCTCAACCAGCGCGCCAGCTTCTCTACTTGGGTCTTGTTGCCACAGATCTGGCTCAGCTGTGTAGGAGCATAGCGCACAGTCCATAGTCGAGTATCTGGGCCTTGTTCAGCTTGCTTGCCGGTCTTACCAGCTGCAGCCTTGCTATCACCCTTCGCGCTCGCTGGCGCAGCTCCCGGTTTCGGTTTCGCGGCCGCCATTCGAGCTCGCTCCTCTTTCTCCATCTCTGCCGCAGCCTTCCTCATTTCCTCCTCTTCCTTCTTTTTCTTCTCTGCCATCTTCCCCGCAGCAGCTGAATCGCCGCCATTGGCCGGCAGCCTTTTGATAAGTTCAAACAACCCTTCCTCATTGATGACCTTAAGATTATGTTGCTTAATGGTCTCCAACTTCTTTGGCCCTGCATCCTCACCCAACACGACGTAGCTTGTCTTCTTCGAAGGCGCACCAGTGACTTTGCCACCGTACTGCTTCACCAAGTTCTGGCCTTGTTCTCTACCGAGCCGTTGCAATTGGCCGGTGAAGACAAAGCTCAGCCCTGCCAGACAATTCTCTTCCCCTGGGGGTATGTCATTGTAATCTATTGCGCCTGCAGGCACAGCTGAGTTGGCGTGCTGGCCACCATATTGGAACTTTGGCTTCTCGGCATTAGGGTCCTTCTTTGGAGGCTCCGGTGCTGTAATGGTCGGAATGCTGTCGAATATGGCTTGTGTCTCGGCAGAATCGTGCTCAGGTTCCTGCTTCGTTTTCTTGGAGGCCGATGAGGGCTTCTTCGCGGGACTAGCACGAGATTTCTTCGCCGGCTTCTGCTCAACCTCGAGCCCATCGTCTTCGTCGTCATCAACGATAGGCGATTTGCGCTTCTTCGATGCTTTGGCAGGAGTCTTCTTTGCAGGACGATCTTCAACAATCTCTTCGTCTCCATCAGGCACCACGAAGTCGTCATCGGCATTTGTATCCTTCATGTCAACATCTCCGTCGGGTTCGTAGTCATCTTGATCATGATCCTTCAGCTTCTTCTGCTTGCCACTCCGCTGTGCCTTCTTCGGCTGCAGTGGCTTGCTGTCCTCCTCATCCGTAGCTTCCTCATAGTCATCGCCCATTCGCCTACCGACTGCGGCATCAGCCTTGGCATTGTCGACCGTGTCGTCCAAGAGGTCATCATCCGGAAACTCATCTTCAGCGTAAGTCTCCACCTTCTTGCCCTTCCTTGCCGAACCTCGCGTGCTCCCATTCCCCCTAGCGTTCCCTTCTTTCTTCACTGGAGTGGTCGCGGCCTCTTTCCCTGACTTTTTGGCAGCCTTGACAGCGGGTTCAGTCCTCTTCGGCTTCCCGTTGGCTCCAAAGAAATCGTCGGCGGTCGTCTCCTCCACCTTCTCAGGCTCAGGACCTGCTCTCTTTTTTGGGCTGGCCTTCTTCGGCTTGACCTCTTCTACCTCCTCGTCCTCATCGTCGTCCTCGACAATCTTTCGCGGCCGGCCTCTGCCTTTCTTTGGTTCTTCTTTGGCTTTAGGCTTCTCAGCGGGTGTGCCAGCAGGTTTGCCGCCGAAGAAGGAGCGGATGTCCGAGGGCATGATGGCGAGACCAGAGTGTAAGAAAAGCAATGCGGATGACGAAACGTGGGGCGTTAACGCGACATGACCGAGAGAAATAGCAGCTAGCGGGTGGAGGTTCGTGAGAAGATCACGTTAGCAAGTGTCCTTGGGGTCCAGGATTGGTTTCAGGCAGCTGGACGCATTGAATTGCGGAAGGCGCGTTGCCTGCGCGAGTATGACGCGATGCGGGAAGCTGCCGAATGTCTAATCAAAATGGCGTCAATATTTCATTTCGACATTGACTCCGGCCAGCGCGGACCACCTCCGACAGCAGCGCGGAGTGTCTCAAGAGCCATACTGTACTATGTACCTATGAGATTAGCGGCAAAAGCTCACAATCTCTCTGAGTACGGTGCGGATTGCTCGCAGGCGACAGTAATCGTTCCATTACGATCACCGCGGCCTGGTCATGGCGGCTGCAAAGAACATGTTCGCTCCACCCTCGCGGTCTCTCCTCTCCTCTTTCACCACCCGGACCTGCTGTAAGAGAGCCTTCTCATCCGCCGATGCGCTGGCAACCCCGACGATACTGACGGTATCACTAGGCCTCCGTACCGCCCTGCAGGATCTCTCCCTATCGCATCCCCGCGCCTCGATCGTATCTACTCAGCCTTCAACCCGCTCTTTCCACACCACCCCCCGGACACAGGACTGGCTTTCTCCCAAAGCCGGGGAGAGTAGCAAGTCTCGCAAAGGCCGTCCGCGAGTCCCCACGGGCGGCAGCACACGTGGCACGACCTTAGTATGGGGCGACTACGGCCTCCGACTTAAGGATCATGACCGCAGAGTAAGCGCACAGCAGCTCAAGATTGCCGACCAGACCATCAGACAGCGATTAAGGGGCATGAAGTACCGTCTCTATCACCGCGTATGCGCCAACATTGGCGTTTATACCTCAGGAAACGATCAGCGTATGGGTAAGGGCAAGGGTTCATTTGATTACTGGGCGTGCCGGCCGCACGTGAGCAAGATCCTATTCGAGTTGAAGGGCGACGTGCACGAGGCTGTAGTACGGGACGCTATGCGGCTGGCTGGGAACAAGCTGCCTGGACTGTATGAGTTTGTGCGGAAGGGCGATCCGCCTGTGATGGGAATCACGAAGATAGGGACCAATGGCATGACGGAGGAGATGCTTAGGCGACCAAGACTGGGGAAGGATGCCCCACCGAACAACATCGAAGGGACGGCAAGGAGGTTGCCTGGCACGACGCCTGTGTAAAAAGCCTTTCACTAATGCACATTAACGGTTTCGCGTTCTCAAGGCATGCCTCCGCCACAGCCTCTTGTTGTCCTCGAAAGAAAAGCATGGCGACTGGCGCTCAGCGTCTATTCGAGGCCAGACATGGCACATGACTCACTTCCTGCCATCCAACGCGAGACACTCTGGAAGCTAAACCTTGAAAGCCCTTAGCGTAAGGGTTCAGATTGACGCTCTCGAGCGGGAGGAAATCAGCTTTTGCATGCGGAAGCTTCCGGACAGTTGGAAGTAGAGACAAGAGCCTCAACCCCTGTACGATACCACCAAGTCGAACTTAAATGTACAGTACGTTCAAAAAACACATCATTACTAACTCTCGCACCTGGAGCTCCTTGCTGCGAGCTTTGTGTTACTACCTGGGCCGTCATAGCGTGCATAACGCCGGTCCAGAACCTTTCCCATGCGCATCCAAAAGGCGCTGAATTGCCCTTCGTTGTGCTTTGCTCCGATTACCGCGTCGAGAGATGAGAAGAATGAACAGGCCCTCGTCTACTCACTCAAACTGATATCAGTGTTCAAAGCGTTCGGCCTTCCTCGCCGTTACTGCAGTGCTGCCCCGATGTCTTGGGAGCCCCAGGCCTCCCCTCCGCCCTTTCTCAATTCGTACGCTCACCGCTCTCTGCCTCCGCTTGCTCCGCTGCCTCTGTCGCCTCCCCCGCCTCCTTCGCCTCCTTCGCCTCCTTCGCCTCTCTCGCCTTCTTCTTGATCTCAGCCATACGTCGCCGATGCGAAGCCTTTCCAGCCTCGGACATCCACTTCTTGGGCCTAGTTGGTAGAGCAGGCTGGCCCGCCCCCGTGCTATTCTCCGCCGAGAATGCCGTCGAGAATGGTTCATGGCCCGTTGTTTGGGCATGACCGCCAGGGGAAGGCGTTCTTTCGGCAGGAAGCGCAGCACCTTCGGCTGATGTACTTCCCGTCAGCGCCTTGACGCGACATTCCTCTAGTCGAGGTCTCGTGTTGTGAGCAGGGCCATAATGAGATCGCTTACCTTCATCAGTAGCCTTGCGCCCTGCTGCACGGATCCAGGGACGGTACATGAGCACTTCTACGCTTCTCTGGTCTCGGGATCCACCGTCGGTGTGCGTGTGGTAGACATGTTTGCGCAAGTTTGCGGCATCAGCTGGGCTCAGATTAGCCTAACAATCGCAAAAGTGATTTGGGGGAGGGTAACACTCACCATACTTGATCGTTGCTCCTGGCCCTCTGCAAAACCCACAGGTTCTCTCGCCATCGCAGATCGTCAGCGGTCCGACTGTTGGCCATGGACTGTGCAGGTGGTTGAAGGTGCAGCCCGGCATTGTGGGAATTGACCTGAATGTTGAAGAATGATGTGTGGTTTTAAGAAGGGAATGGGTTGTGGTTTCGAGGAGGTCCAGCTTGCGGAGTGGCGTGTCTAAGTTGTTTTGGCAAGGCGTGAGCGAGCACGTGAGGATCCAAGACAGGAAGGTGCGGTTGCCGAGGCAGCCTAATATGTGCCTTGGGCCGCGTGAATGTACGTACGGCGTGTTACTACTCGAGGTTGGCTCGAGCTTCTCCAGTTGTCTTTGTTCCTAGTAGAGGACAAGATGGTAGGGGAACGAAAGGTAAGTTGTGCAGCTTTGTCTGTTTAACACAATAGAAAGAAGAATCTACCTCGAATTCCTCATTCACATCAAGCAGTTCGGCAAGGACTCGACCCCAAGCCTCATTGGACTGTATCGCAGCCATATAGCAGAGCTGTTCTGTCACCGTAACATGCCTGGTACCATTAGAGGCCTTGCGAAGACTCAACCCCATGTCAGTTGACAAGGTGGTGAGGCGGCCGTACGTCAACCACTCGATGTCGTTCCAACAGGCCGTGAAGGAAGACACGCACCCCCCAACGCCCAGGACCCCTGCTTCCTTGGTGGCTCTAGTGTGTCTCCGCGCTTGACTTCTTCCCAGACCGTACTTCAATCTTCCTGGGCTTCTTCTTGGGCTTACCAGGTTCAACATCAGAAGGTGTCGAAGCTTGCTGACTAGCAGCGCCCGTAGAATGCTGCCTTTGCAGATTATGCTGTGCAGAGCCTACTTCTGGCTGACTGATGTCCGCGTTCTGGTCTTGTGGCGCAGGCGAAGCTGACTTCGTAAGGCCTTCAACATCCTCAGCCTCTAAAGTGCCCTCATTGGGGGCTTGGTCGCCTTCGTCCTCGACTACGGCTTCTTCTCTAACGGCATTCTCTATCTCTTCGGGGTTCTTGCCCTTCTTCTTTTCTCTCTCGGCGACCTGCTTAGCTTTCGTCTGATCGAGCTTGATTATTGGCCCTGTGATCCCTCCAACGCCTGCCCCCACAAGGCCACCAAGGGCTGTAGTAGGCAAACTCACAACACCACCTACTACGCTTCCTACAACAGCACCTAGGCCCATTCCGACTCCACCTCCTATTCCAGCCCCGGCACCACCGACCTGCCACACTCCACTTTGCATTCTCCTGGCCCAAACACTCTGTCCATTGGCCTCCACCTCTTTATCGTACGCCTCTTGCAGCATCTTCTTCCGCTCTACCGGATTCAGGCACTTCATCGCCTTATCCTTGAGCGCACTAGCTTTCTGCAACAAGCCAGTGGCCTGCTGCTGGGCGGCTAGCGCCTGCATGAGCTTGTCCACGTCGGGGTTCTGCTTGTCGACTCCAGCCTTGCCTAGGGCATCTTGCACTTCAGGCTTCTCTAGAGCCTTCTGAAGGTTCTGCCCCGCCTCTTGATCGGTAGCCATCATCTAGAGCACTTCACTTTGCTCAATCTGTTCCTCTTGTAGTCGGTGAACTTTCTTCTGTGCCTCTAGATGTACGCACCTAGAGTCCACTGTCTACCGGATTGCGTAAACAATGTCTCTCCTTACTTAGCCTCTGTTCGTTCATAATGACACTCTTTCTGCTCTCGTGGTCTATGCTGTACAAGCCGATCAAGCGTCCAAGCAGGAAATTGGGAAGTACACGAATGACCGCATCCCGCTTGTTCCCTGATGCCGGTCATGCGCTCCACATTCTTTCCCGTGTGCCATCCCTGCTCTTGCAGAGCATTCCAGACCCTCTGTTCTCTTCCAAGGTTGACCTCGAGAATATCGAAATTGGGTGGCCTCGAAGCAACCTACCTCGAGAAGTCAAGGTCGAAACGAGATGCGTCGACGTGGCAGGGGAAAAGGCTTTGATGATATGCTTTGCTCTGGGAGGTCATCTGCGATTTCACATTCCTACAGCGACAATGCGTGTTCATGACTGTGAAGAGCCTATCCGGCCAGATTTAATGAAGAGACACAGACTTTACGCGGGCGAAAAGCAGCTCATCTACAATTGGAGATCAAGAGCTATAGAAGCGCCAACTTACGCCGAGGGACTTTCGTTCACGCTCCGAGGAGCGCATCGATGGCCACTGCAACCATCGACTTGTCACATTATAAGCGTGTACTCTTCAACACGCTTGATCATGGCGTCTACACGTGTAAAGGTGTACCACTGCGATCGAGCGATACCCATAGAGAAAATGACCTTGGCTTATTATAGAGAAAAGGTCATCCTGTCATCATTGGGACGATCTTACTATACACGAGGATCACCGCAGGTAGCCTCAAGGCTCAACGGAAATGATTTCAAAATCCCATCCTCCTCATCTCTGGTGCATTGCCTTCAAGGCTTGAAATACCAGGAAGTCCTCGGATCTCTACTCAGCCCCCAGCGCGCCGGCTGAGACAAGGTGGTGGTTGCGGCAGCGATGAAAACATCGATATGCTCCAGACATTGCCTAATAATAAGGCATCTCGAAGCTCATTGGATTTTTTGCTGCTTATGGCCTCCATAGTGGCACGCTCAAGCTGCGTGCTCGAGCGAGATGTCTGACTTCGAGTAGCCCGTTCAACTCTAGTGCATACCGCAGAAGGACATTCTAAGCAGCCCGCCTGAAGCCACTGATCGTCGTGGATCTAACACAGGGCCTTTCAAACCCCTCAACGTGCCTCGCACTACAATGATGACTGAAACATCAGAGTTGCATGTTATACCGTCATTCGTTGCAACGCGCCCTCTCACATGGCTGCTGCCACAGTGGCACCGCCAGGTACTCAGCTGAGGGTCATACCCTTTCAGCATTGGTACCTACTGGTGTAAGCCACTTTTGTACGTCAAAGCGTGGTGAAGCGAAGCCGCTGTAATCCCATGTCTGAGAGCGACCCCCGAATAGGCAAACGAATCTACTTCGTGTAGCGGCGATCGGTATCGCATGGCTCACTTGCCTGCAGCATTCAATAAGCTGGACATGTCACGACATTTACGTCTATCAATACGAGGCGGCCGCAGTGCTTTGCGAGCCAGTTATGCGCTGGCAGGGAGTCACCGCGAGATGATATAAAACGAAATCCAGTATCGCTCGAAGCATACTTGTCTCTCAAAAAACTTCCCTACTCAACATCGACGCAGATTACCCATTTATCAATACACAATGCGGGCTCAGGTATGACCAAAACACCACGCAGCCATTGGAAAAAGACAACTCAACTGACTCGCAAAAGAACTCACTCGTTTTATTGGCAATTGCTGCCCTAACCACGGCTGCCGTACCTCCTCAAGGTTACGGACCACCGTCGTCGTCGTCGTCGTCGTCGTCGTCGTCGTCTTCTTCCTCTTCTTCTTCTTCTTCTTCTTCTTCTACTACGGGACCCCCCGGGCCTCCGACGTCTTCTTCTTCATCGTCAACTGGACCTCCGTCTAGTCCGCCGGTCTACCCGCCAACTTCAACCAGCTCTTCTTCGGTACCCCCGACTGGCCCTCCGTCAAGCTACGTGCCGCCTCCACCGTGGTCCTCTTCCTCAGTGCCGCCCACCGGACCTCCTACGACTTACAGTCCACCGCCTCCGTACACGCACACTACATCCTCTTCAAGCTCTATCCCGCCCCCTGGACCACCTTCAACGTCTCGGTCACTAACTTCTTACACCCCACCATCGTCATCTGGGCCGTCCACTTCCTCGTCGACCACTGGACCACCAACTTATCCCCCGCCTCCCTCCTACACCCCATCAACTTCTTCATCGTCCACTGGGCCGCCAACTTCTCCTCCGCCTCCACCCTATACCGAATCGACTTCTTCATACTCCACTGGACCGCCAACTTCTCCTCCGCCTCCACCCTATACCGAATCGACTTCTTCATACTCCACTGGACCGCCAACTTCTCCTCCGCCTCCACCCTACACCGAGTCAACTTCTTCATACTCCACTGGACCGCCAACTTCTCCTCCGCCTCCACCCTATACCGAAACAACTTCTTCATACTCCACTGGACCGCCAACCCACCCTCCGTCTACCACCTACACCCCACCAAGCTCTTCGTCGTCCACTAGTCCGCCCACTAGTCCGCCAACGGGCCCGCCTTCCTCGTCAACCGTGCCTCCAACCGGCCCACCTTCATCTTACCCTCCTGGATCATGCCCTCCGTCGTCCTGCCCTACCGTCCCACCGACTACTGTGACTATTGCTACCTGCAGCACGACTGGGTTCCCAAACCCGTCTGGATCCTATACTCCCTGGCTCCCTCCGTACGGTACACGTCCACCCATTACAGTCACCGAAACACCGTCTTGTCCTTCGCCAACAAGCACCTGTCCTACTCCCGTCGATCCGACCTGCCCAAGCGTGCCAACATCGTACGTCAATATCGGGGGCTACACGCGAGCAGGATGCTACCGACAGCTTCCGGACGGCGGAAGGGATGGCAACGCCGAGATTCACCAGCTCGGCATCGTCAACGGCACCACCCCGGCCGACGGCCAGTGCGTGCGATTCAGCAAGGCGGCCTCCAGTGTCATATACTTCCTCACGGGGCCGCAACTGCCGGATAATTGTAGGATCGGATACTACGACACTTACGATTGCACTGACGGTGCGTTCCGCACGGTGGGCCTCGTTGAGAGAGCGGAAGCCTGCTCCAGCCCGGGCAGGAAGACCAGATCTCTCAAGATCACCTGTGATGGAGGGCCAGGTCCTCACTATTAAGTGGGTCATTACTCTCATCAAGAGGTGGAGCTATCCATGGAAGGCTGGAATCCGAGATCTCGGTGTTGGGGGGAAGGGGGGGCTGGGTACGTAGAGGCGAAGTATATTCTCTCCTTTTGACTTGTCTTTTTCTGGGGAGTTTTCCGGGTAGCTTTCCTTCCAAACAACAGGGGGCACGAGACAGCATCATCTTACTATATAGTCGATATTCATCAAACAAATCAACGGTGGCAGGAACACCGAAAGTGGGCTTACCGGTCGATGGTGCTGATCTTCCTTCCGAACGTAACTTCCATGTAGCCGAGTGGCCATGTGTGCAGCCTTCTCGAATGGGTAAAGAGCCAACCCCCACGTGCCGAAACGGCATCGCCTCATTTTGATATGTGCTCGCCTTTGGAGATGTTGCCCTGTACGCGTCCCACCAGACTTAGGAATTCCTCGAATGTCCTCGTCCGCAAGCAGCTGACAAAGCCATCCCAACTTTGTAGTACAGGAAGCAAAGGAATAGCATAAGTAAGCAGCAAATGCAGACTGCTGTGGCGAAAGTAGAAGATCGTGACGAGCAAGAGGAGCCAGAACTCCAAGATCATGATCAGCAGGCTCCCGAACCGACGATCTTGCAGTTCAATGATCGCAAAAGCGTCGCTGGTCTGCAGGGTACTTTTGAGGACACGCTGCGCCATGTCGTCGTTGAAGTGATGGAAGGCTAGACAGAAGAGCCGAAAGACCTTGCTGCCGTCCGACTCGTATCCTTCATCGAACGTGGCATCCTTATCACCAGCAGTGCTGACGCTAATCACGCTGAAGGGAGGATTACTGGCATCCACGGGCTGTGGCACAAACGACAGATGCTCTGATTTCGCAGCATGTTCCATCCACGCGTCGAGGTTGGGGTAGATGTCCGAGAGGCGGAAAGTGATCGGCTTCTTGCCACTCGCTCGTCTCTGGTTGTTCACAAGACTTTCAATCAGAGGCACTGGCCCCCCTGCTCCAGAGCAGAAGTCAATGACAGTCCAGTCCGACTGGTCGGCGTCCTTGATCGAATCCAGAGCGCTTGCGATGAGGTCCGACGCCAGTGCGGCTGGGGGACGGGTTTGCAGGAGGGGCAGTCGCTTTGTCCAATGCGCAGTAAGCATATTTTGAGCGCAATGCTTGACAGCGTCAGGTACTCTGCAGCCATCAGTCTCTAGGTCATGGTGGTGAATTACATGACATACATGCGCAGATCGCAGAACTCAAACAGCTGCCATCTTCCACCTGGAACTTTGACGTTGACAGCGTCGACCAAAGCGGTCACTGTGTCTTTGATTGTCTCCAGCATTAGCGGCAATGGATGAATGGCCGCGAAGAAAGACTCGTAGTAAGTACGTGTTAACGGGAAAGTCATCGAATGAGGCCAACGAAGAACATAAAAGTGCACAGCGAGACCGCGCGATGACGTCGCTTTCTGGGATGGCTCGCAGCAGATTGGACGCATCAGACAAGAATGCACAATCAGCCAAGCCAACAACGTCCATTCTCATAGAAGATTGTGTGAAAGTATGCAGCCCGGAAATTTAGGCACCATGGCCTTGAATAATCATCGCTAATGGGGTATCATCTATGTATGTCCAGCGCCTTCCAATGCGGTTCCCCGAATCATGAAACATCGCCCGAGGCAAGCGCAGCGGTCATGAATCCTCCAACTCGTCATCCTCGCTCTCAGCAAAAGAGTCTCGCTTCTGCTTCTTCTCATCTTCAACGTCAGGTTGCGTTGACCTGATCGGACCCAGAGTCCAACGCCATTGCCTGTCCTTTTTCCTTCGGCCTGCTACTGGCGTAGCCGGGCAGGTGTCACTGTCCTCTTCGTCCGAGCTGCGTTTGTCACCTGCTCGCGGAGAGGCTGTCGTTTCGACTTCGCGATTCTCACCCTTGACCATTCCCTTTGGATGCATGTCTGCTTTCGGGTATCTCGCTTGAGGCAAGTCTAGAGTCGAGTTGGTGGGTGATGCAGAGACAAGGTCCGCATGCGCCATTGTGTACTTTGTCGTTGTGATTTCCTCAGTGAGAGGCGCCTTGAACGCTACCCTCTTCTGCGCTGGAAACATTGAATTTGAATGCGTAAAGCATGTGCGCTTTCGTTTTGATTTGGGTATCGGTCCGTTGCACAAGATGGATTGAGCATTGTAACCAAGCGTATACGGTACATGGCCAGGTAGAGAGTCAACTGTGGAAGCGGAGGAGGAAGAGGTGAGCTCAGGTGTATCGATCATGGCCGAGCTTTCCTCATCAGCCGGCGTAACATGCCCGGGAGAGACCGAAGAGACATTGGTTGCGAGCGGTGTTAACGATGGCCTTTGAGGCTTGCCGGTAGATAGCCTTGACGCTGGGGTCTCGTAGGCGTTGCTGAATGTGTTGCGAGCCGTTGGGGATACTGCTGAAAGAGTGTCAAGTCTGAGACTTGTCGAGCCCTTGCCGCCCAGCAAGGTCGGTGTCTGGGTCGTGTTCAAGGTGAGCTTCGGCCGCTTGGACACTGCAGGTCTCGGTGGCGGCGGGGCAGATGTTGATGCATCAGTGTGGTGGATGGGTGCTGAAGGCAGGATGGCCAGAGACATGGTGCTCGCAGGACCTGAAGACTGGTGACCTGCAGGTAACGGCGGTGATTGCGGCATAAAAGCGAGCATCGTCTGTCCGGCCTGAGGGGCACCGACGAAGTTGGTGGGCTGGCGTAGCGTGTGATGGCGTAAGTGTCAACTCGGTTGGACACGGGAGCAACACGAAAGGAAGCGCCAGGAAGCCTCTTTCAGAAGGGGTGAAACGGAACAGCAATGCCACCCACGAGAGCCTGAGACGGATGGCTATGGAGTCGAGCCCTTCTTCCTGATGGTACGGTAGACAGTAGTAGGAGCAGTGGAGCAGCGCCCAATATTGACGTTGGTATAGCAGCCGGCGCTATACTCTCCTAGCGAAGACAGAGGGGAGCAAGAGGGAGCATCACCATCATATCCCGTCGATCTACATAGGCAGACCGGGGACCCGCCTGCAGGCGAACCCTTCTAACGGAAATAGAAGAGCGAGGTGGGAGTCGAGGTGCGAGGACGTGTGGCCGGCACGCCCATGCAGCAACGCAGTTAGTGCGCTGTGGGCAGTAGCTTTACGCGCCTGCCCCACGCCCAATAGCTGTCAGCGGCCGAGCCAAAGCTATTTCGAGATACGAGCGGCCACTGAGGCGCGCCCGCGCAAATTAAGCTAGCCTTGGCGCAACGGATGACGAGCGGTTCAGAGAAAGGATTGCCGGGCGCGCCATGGGAGCGGGTGCGAGCCGGAGGGCCAGACAATTCCATGGCTGATCCCTACCTCTTCAGGTTGCGCAAGCAATTTCCTCTGTCGACCTCATCGCGCAAACCTAACTCGCCGATCACGAGCGCGACGAGGAGTTAGGCTGTGAGGCTGTCAGCCCTTTTCGCACACTGCTCTTTGGCCGTCATTTCGTCTCGTATCGGCTGGCAAATAATGCACCATGGATCATGGGCTGTTGCTTGCTCGGCCGCCGTCCCTACAGGACCCGCATGGCTTATCCGACGCATACATACCTAGGTACGCAGTCCCTCTTCCGGACTCGTAGGCCAAGGTCAACGGCGAAACGCCGACGGACTTGAGTCGGCGCTCCTTTTGGTAACACAGTTTCAGACCGGCATCTGCATGTGCAGGCTTGCAGCAAAGTACTTGTCGGCGTCAACTGACGTTTCAACGGCGATCGCGTGCGGTGTAGCGGGCGCCGCCAGCGTCGTGAGCGCTGCAAGCCATGCTCGATACTGTAGCATCAAGTAGAATATAGGTACCTACCGGGCGATGTTAAAATCCGATCCGATTTCTAGAAGATGGCCCTCGGACTTTGCTTCTTCAGATCTTCTATGCCAGCCCCGTCTCAGCGCCTCCAAAGCTTGCAGGACGATACGAGGTGCCGGGCTGGAGGAGTGTTTGGGATGGAGCAAGCCACACCCAGATTCACGATCTTCGGGTAAAATGCTTGGTACCGTTCGCCAAAGACAAAGAAGCAGCGTGCTGCCTTCCAAGTTTGCAGCGCAGGCTTCTGCGTTATCGTCCGCGGCCCTTGCTGCTGGATCGCATTTGCCAGCCTCTTGGCTGTCAGCTTTTGGTAATTGCATTTGGCTGGGAGGTACGCAATCGCGCATCGCTAGACCACTTCACACTTCTGAGGTACCTCGTTTACGACGTCGATACTGGCGGCCGTGTTCCGCCGAGACATCGTACATCGGCAATGGTTAGTGTCATTCTCAACAAATGTGCATTTGGCATGGTTCTTCTGGCATCGTGGTTGTCGCTACTGCTGGCTTAATAAAATGTTGCGCTATTGATTACAGCCAAGTCCGAATTCAATGCCCAGGATAGTAGTTTGGCTTGACACATTGACTTCGGCCAAATGATAGTGGGAGAATGCGCCGAAATTCGTCCACCGATGGGACAGCTTCATCCTGGACGGAGTGACAGTAGAGAATGCCTTGCGCGCAACGCCCTAGTGATATTCCGAGGGTTGAGCATTTCTCTTCAAGCACAAGGTCCGGAGAACGACGCATTGCAATATGTAATTTCTTGGTTAAGCACACTCTAAAGTAGGTAGGTTCACATTCTCAATCGACCTAGATTCAAGTTCTAGGCCGGTCAAACCGCCTTGGTCCAAATGAGTATCCACTCATAGCACAAGGCAAAGAAAACAAGACCCTCAATCAGACTCTTCGTCCTCCTCCACCTTGGCCTTTGGCCATCTCATTGCTTGGACCCTCCCCTGCTCGCCTCTGACCGTATCCATCGCATCCACCGCTGCCTTCAGTTCTTGCTGCATGTCCCATTTCTTCGCCCGCTCCATCCATTCCTCATCATTCATATGCACAGGAATGTCTTCCTTACATAGGCGCTCAACCAGCGCCTGTTCGAATTCTTGGTCCGTCGGACGCACCCCTGGCCCGCGAGCTTCAGCAGCATCGCGGATTCTCCGCAGGTTATAATAATCTAACCCGTCGTACATGAGGATGAGGCGCTCAAGTTCAAAGTCAAGGTTGTCATGACTGTACCGAACTGCCTCGCGGTAGTCTTCATCGCGTGGTGGGCTCCCAGCAACAGTGACGCAGTAGCCGAAGTCCAGCTTTGCCTGGTCTATCTGTTGTTTGAGCAAGTCCAGGTGAGCTGAGGAAGATCTTGTCATCACTATTGATAGATCTTGCACCGTTGAGCTAGTAGATTAATAGCCCTGAAAGCTCTTCGATGCTGAAGTGGCAAATATTTGGGCGGTCGCTCCTTCCACAAGTTATAGCTGGCGGGGGGGTTGCTCCTTCCGCTTTTGACAGAACCCCACATGTTGGGACACTGGCAAACAAATTGCGTGCCCAAGGTCGGCAGCACGTGCAAAATGGTTGAGCATTCTGGCTTCAATCTGGAGGGCCTGAGGAGATCAACAATCCGACCATTCACGCCACACCACAACATCTGAGCAAAGATGGATCCGACTCCTTCAGAAATGGATACACGTGAAGCGAATAAGGTCGCGAAAGAGATATTGGATTCTGCGCATGAAGACTTCGGCCCAGCCACTATCACAGAGCATGCCGGCTGCGACGTCAACAGCTACATCACCCCTGGCAAACGTTATGAGGCAGCGGCCAAGGTGCTGGATCGTCTCGAGCCCATCTATGCCAGCGCGAAGCAGAAGAAAGAAGACGCCGAAGCTGAGTTCGCGGCCATTGACGCGGAGCGCGCTGGGAAATCCCTCAGGTCCGACCAGCGTGAGCTTGATGATGAGTGGCGCGTCGCTCATGATAGCCTCGTCGTTGCTGATTCTAATTTCAACTTGATTAACGCCGAATATGAGGACGCAAAAGCAAACCTTGATTCGATGCGCGTAGACCATGAAGATGAATCAGTACGTGCCCAGATTTTTGCGATGCCGAACTATTGATGTTAGCTGACTCTCCTGCTACGCTTTAGAAAGACGTCGAGATCGAGAAGATGAAATCTGAGATCGAGTACCTGAATTCGACCATCGACTGGCAGCAAGAAGAAATCCACCGCCTCCAGTTTAAGCGCAATAGGGATCTCTCCAACTTCAAGATTAAGAATGGCGTGCTCAAGGAAAGCCTCGCCTCTCAAGGAGAGTTCATCAATCAGCTTGAGGAGCGAA
This sequence comes from Hortaea sp. C3G1500-4, assembly GCA_022701445.1. Taxonomy (NCBI): domain Eukaryota; kingdom Fungi; phylum Ascomycota; class Dothideomycetes; order Mycosphaerellales; family Teratosphaeriaceae; genus Hortaea; species Hortaea sp. C3G1500-4. Next base: position 1,751,434 of record JAJVDI010000001.1, read on the forward strand.
ACTTAGCTATTGAGACTCAACATGAAACCATGATGAACGAATGCAACACCTGGTAACATTGCGTCAATGTACCTGAGAAGGAGCTATGACTGACCTCATCTAGGTATGGCCACTTCATGCATGCACAGAACGTTATCGATGAATTGAACGCAGAGTTGCGCGCCATCAGGTCCTCCTCTCATGAAGCTGGCAGAGTTCCGTCCGAGCTTGTGGCGGAGGGGCCAGGCAGTAAACTGCGTCCGTCGAGCAGCACTGATACTGTTGTAATCCGTCAAGACCTTAGGCACGCACATGAAGCCCAATTTGGAAACGTCGACTCATTTCCACAGAACACATGGCAGAACTCCAGGTTCACGGAAGCCCTTCCGTCATCGCCAACCTACCACAACTTCCCGGAGGGGGTTGCCGCCATGCCAGACAACCAGGGCAGCTTCGATGCGTATGCCAGTGAGACAGGTCTCGTTGGGATGTCTGGGCTCGCCTCGGATTTAGCCAGGATGAAACTCAGACAACGATCTATGAGCACCATCAAGAGAGTGTCCAGCTCGGGCACCATCAAGAGCGATTCCAGCTCGACGAAGACCGTCACGCAGTCTGACTACACTCTCAAGAAAACGGAGGACTGCCCGTGGCACTGTAATCAGTGCTATCCTCTCCCTCCGGAAGTCCAGGCGGCGAGTGGCAGGCGCTGCACGATGGATCCCCTGGGAGTCGACAAAGCAAGCGCCGCGATGGGCCTGTGAACAGGCTCACGGAGCGCCCTCTCGACCCGCCACTTGGCTACCAAGCGCGGTAATGTCATGCTGGATATTGAAGAGTGTCAGGTCATGGAGCATTCGGTAAGTTTTCCCCAGCATTTTGCACACTGCGTAGTAGTACAAAGCGGCATGCATGAGCGAGCAGCGAGCGAGCGGGCAGGCGAGCGACGAGGAAAGCAAGGTATGCTCGCGAAGGAATCGGCTTAAGGTTGATGGAATCGCCGATGTGCAATCATAGCAAACGACGGCATGCGGGCGCCGCAATAAGTACAAACGTCGTCGTCTTCATCCATGTCGTCGCTTTCGTTCCATTTACCATCCTGGAAATTGCTCTCCATGTCCCACATTGCAGGTGATTTGCTCTCCAGATCAACCGTAGCTGCATGATTTCCCTTCGACCCTGTTGCAGCACCGACACGCATTCCATCCTCGCTAGTAACTTTGTTCGAACCATCACCTTCACTCCCCGGCATCGCACTCTTCACAGGCTCATCAACCTCCACAACCTTGAAGTCCTTTAGAACGTCATCTTGCCGTTTAAACATGCTCCCTATATCCCTTCCGCTCGCCGTCTTGCTATCACCTGCCGTCTCCGCCATATTCGTCACTGCCAGGTTCACCAGACTAAGGTTCCAGCCTGCTTTCTCCGGGTGCAACCTTCGAAACATTCCTACCAATGCGCCATCCACTAGCCTTGCGGCCAAGGATTCTGCGCTTTCTGATAAATTGAAGATGAAGTTGGGTAGAGGCGCGGAGTGAGAGATACGCTTGAACGAGCGCTGCCGCGTCCCATCCGCCTGAAGCGGTTGGCGAGGGCGAGTGGTGAGGCGGAGTGTTTTGGGATGAGCAAGCCATTTCTTGCCTGCCGTAGAGCTGACGAGCGAATTCTCATCCATCTCGTGCCCCTCAAAAGCGTCCTCGTCATCCCCGAGCAGATCGATTCGCATCCGCTCGATAAGACTACGCGATAAGGTGTTCAGCTGTCTCAGAACCTCGGGCAGGGTATCCAGGCGAATGTAGCTATCCTCGATACTGATCTGACTCGGCACGGCTTTCGCCTGGCTGACTTCTGTATCGTCCACGCCGTGCAGAAGACACCAGATTTTATACCCGATGCCATGCGGGGAACCGGGCCCACCTAGTAGCTTTTCGAGCCTCTCTGGGTTGATTTCCTGATGGTTTCGGACGTCGAAGACCTTCACGCTCTCCTTGGTCCCGCCATAGACCAAGCCAGATTCGAAATCAGCAGGCCGTTGGAGCACAAATTCACGCAGCTTTTGCGCTAGCTTGAAGCCTATGCCAGGTACTTTGCCAATTTCATGGCCATCCATGAAGGTCTGGCTGTTACTGACACCCTCCTTCGAAGCTACAAGAGGCGGCATCAACATCGTTTGGCCTTTCGGCTTGTTCAGGTTGCCTACGAGTTTGGACAAGAGTTTCGAGGTCGCGATGCCAACCGTGGACGTGTAACCCTTGTGCAGCTCGAGCTGGTGGCGCATATACATGGCGAGATGGCTACCCAGGTGCATTCGAAGGCGTAGATCATCCAAAGTCATATCCGTATCGCGTTCGTAATGCTTCGGATACGTATGGCCAGCGACGCAGCTAGCATCGAACGGAAACCCGACGGTAGGATCTTCTCTCGACATCTGGAAGAAAGATTGCTCAAGGGAGAACTTATTGAGAATCTCCATATTGTAGTCCACCATATCCGTAACATCCATCCAAACCTACAATATCTCAGCCAAAGGCCCAGCTCGTTATGTCTTTCATCCTTTCACGCACCTCATCAAACCCCAATCTTTCCACCCTCCCATTCCACGTGTACGCCCGGATGAAGCTGTACAGCTCCTTACTCGCATCGCGGAACCGCGAGATGTCCTCTCCCAGCTCGATAATCACATCGGGACAGACTCGCTTCGCATCGCGGATGAGCTGCAGCTTGTGCAGGCCTCTCCGTCTGGCTTCATAGTTGCACGTAACGATGATCTGCTTCTGCTGTACGGCAAAAGGTAAGCTTTTCAGGCTCGGGTTCTTGGCCTCGAAGACGGCGGCGTAAAAGCAGTCGTAGTCGAAGTGGATGATCACCCGCCCGTCCTTGCGTGCTGGTATCTTGCGGGCTTCCATCTTTGCTTCATACTGTAAGTGAGAGGGAGGGTTAGGAATTGGACAAGATGGGTGAGGTGTTGTCCCACACTGATGAGTATTGCCTGGTAATCGAGTCTATGCCTTCCGAGACATGACTTTGGATATGAGACTGAAGAAATGCCTGCCTGGAAGTTCAAACATCTGAAGTCACGTAGGTAGTTACCGCATGCGGATGACGCGCTGCGCGGATCTGGCCGAGGCATAGTAGGAGTACCTCCTCGCCTGCATACATACGCGGTTCAATCTGACTGATGAGCTGAAGCTGACAGTTTTCGTGAAGTGAGAAGGAAAGCGCTGCATACGTGTGAATGCGTATTCATTTACTTCGTGGCATGGACTATATCGTCTAATTCTAGCCATAACATCCCAGGTCTATTCATGATCCAATCCTTCTAAATTACAACTTGAACTCTCCCTTCTCCTTGATCCACTCTTGCGAGAAAGGATAGTCGAGGTAACCCTCGGTGCTCTTGGCCTTGTAGAACGTGTCGCGGTCGTAAGGCGTGAAGTCAATCCCCTTCTCCATACGGTAGACCAAGTCAGGCGTCGAGATGAAGTAGCGGCCAAACACGACCATGACATCCTTGCCCTTGTATTCTTGGTCGACAGCCGTGCGAGCAGAAGCCGGCTTAAAGCCACCAGCCACCAGGATAGGCGACGTGCCGTCCCAGATATCGATGAAGGGGTCGATCTTCTCCGTCTTCTCAACATCAGCGTTACCCGCGATCCGGGACTCGACCAGGTGGACGTAGCCCAGCTGCAGCTTCTTGAGCTCCTGCATCAGGTACGAGAACTGCGGGATCGGGTCCTCCATGCGCATGCCCTGGAACACACTCCAGGGCGAGAGACGGATGCCCGTCTTCTGTGCGCCCACGGCCTCTACAACGGCCTTGCTGACTTCGACCGCAAAGCGGGCCCGGTTCTCAATGCTCCCACCCCATCGGTCCGTCCGCCTGTTGCTGACGTCCTGCGTGAACTGGTCAATCAAATACCCGTTCGCGCCGTGGATCTCCACACCGTCGAACCCAGCGCCTTCCACCGCATTCTTCGCAGCTTGCGCGTACTGCTTGATATAGGTCTGAATCTCCTCCTCGGTCATCGGCCTCGGAGCAGGAGAGTTGTCGCTCATGGGAAGATCGCTCGCGCTCACAACATCGCCTGTGCCTTCCGACTTCTTGAAATCCGGGCTCGCGGTACGTCCCAGTGCCCACAGCTGCAGAAAGATGATGCCGCCCTTCTTGTGGACGGCATCGACAATGTTCTTCCAAGCATCGATCTGGTCCTCACGCCAGATCCCAGGGATGTTCGGGTAGCCAGAGGCTTCGGGCGAGATGAAAGTAGCTTCGGTGATAATGAGCGTACCGGGAACGCAGGCACGCTGAGCGTAGTATTCGGCAGCGAAAGGAAGCTGGACGTGGTTGTCGTCGGCGCGGAACCGGGTCAAGGGAGCCATTGCCAGGCGGTTGGAGAGCTTGTAAGGCCCCAATTGGAGCGGCTCAAAGAGCTTCGATTGCTGCGGTGCGGAACCCATGGTCACAGTCGCCAACTATTCGCTGCTGAATGACAAGATTTCAAGGGAAGTCAACTGAGATATTGTATTCTTGAAAGACAGGTGTGAATGCAAGACACGCTTCCAAGTGAACTGAAGGACTGATAAATGAAGAAGAAATATGAGTACTCACCGACCACCCACCTTCCCACTGTGGGTGATTACATGGCATTGTGCATTTATCAGCAACCAGAAGAGATAGCGTCATATCTTCCACTAGCCACGATGCCGCTACTGCCGGGAAGCTGCCGGCAGTGCAAGCGAACCAAAAGCCGGCATCGTCGTTCGCTGTGGCGGTGGAAGGCATTGGAAAAGGGAAAGAAAAAAGAACAGCGGACCCACATCAACAGCCAAGCTTCTCGGTCATGCATCGGGCAACCGGGGGGTCGTCGAGACAGCGAAAGTCGAAGGCGACCTGAGCGGCGCCGAGGAAGCAAACCTCACAGGTTGACGCTGATGGCAACGAAGCTAATGGCAGTACCAGTACCTCAGCCAATTCTGCCAACGGGTTTGAAAGGAAGAATTGCAGAGCATACAGGAGAGCGGCGGTGGCACACTTATCACAGCAACCCTTTTAAGAAGGAGCCAGCGAGCGGTCTTTGAACCAACCAACCCTTCCCTTCATACTTCACATGCAACAGTCCCTCGGTAGTATGCATTTGTTAGCCTGCGAGACGATTTACTAATCAACTGCTGGAAAATCCATATGCTGACTACCCTATCGCGAAAAGTAAACTAACAATAAATACTTCATACTCATCATATCATTTCGTTCTCAACAAAGAGCACGAATAAGAAGGTATCTCAGGAACATCATTACGCGCAACATCTAACCCATTCTCACTCCCCGGTCCTCCAGTCTCCCCAGAACCATTTCTCCATCTATCCCGTCTCAGTTTCCACCCCCGGCTGCCTACCGTCCAAACCACCTGTAATCTTCCCCTTGAACCGTCGGAGACCAATCTTCCCTTCGTCTTTGGCGAACTTCAAGTTCCTCGCGGGCTTCCATTGCATCAAGCCGCGCTGCTTGCGCTCTTCGGTCTTGCGGTTCTGCTTGTTCACGTCCTTCTCGCCTCCGTATTCCGAGTCCAGGGTATCGTTCGTGCCGCCCGTCCAGCCAGACTCCATGGTTCCCTGCGTACGGTCCGTCTGGCCACTCTTTGCCGAGCGCGGCGACGTTGGCGGCTGCTGGTCCTGATCACCATTTCCAGAGACCCCGGAGCCATTCATGGCATTGCCGTCCGCTTCCCCTTGCGCACCGCTGGCATCTTGGATCCCGAGGTCTTCGTCTGAGCTCTGATCATCCCCAGTGTCGGACTCATCCAATGGTTTCTGGACCCCGGGCTCCCGTCTCTTGCGGCCTTGGCTGTCCATGTATCGCGCGGGGTCGTCACCGAAAGCTCCACTCCAATCTGTCCCCTCCTTGGTCAACCATCGCTTCTTCTCCTCCGGGTCCGCCTCCTTAAGCACATCCCTGCCCTGCAGGAGGGACTGCTCGTGTAAATCGGATACGCGCTCCGGCAACTCTTTCTCCACTCTCCTCGTACGAACGCCTTCTGACAAGCAAGACTCCCATGTCTCGAACGTTTCACGAGAGTCATTGTCTGCCACAAACGCTTCGTGACTCTCGTCCATCCCAGCCTTGAACCGGCCTGTGAACTTCAGCCTTCCTACCTGCTTGCAGTCTTCCAATCCAGGCATAGAGCTGATGTCCATGTCCTCTGTGATGTAATTTTGCGTCAATCGCTGCGGCGCGGCCGTCTGCCAAATGGGGATGTCGACGGGAATGTCCTCGTTATCGATCAGCGTGTTCAGCCATAGGATCGCGTATCCGTCTGCCTTCCGCTTATTCGCAATGTGCATCTCAAACACAACCGGGCTTCGGTACCGGTATTTGACTGGCAGCTTGACCTCTTTACCATCCTTCCCATGGGCCTTCGCCATGTCCCAGTAGTATCCTTCCTTGCCACCTTCATCCTTCAGCGCGTGACAGTGCGTCCTGCTGATCTTGCCTATAGACCCGCCCGTACGCATCTTGATCTTGGCATGATGCCCGTACCCTTCGGCTACAATGCGCTCACTGCCGAACAGGAATGTACCAACGTCCCAGCCCAGTTGCTGCGGTGGCAACCTTGTCTCGATGGAGCGGAAAAGCAGACTGATCCTAATACGGCCAAATCCAATGCCGCCATCGAGCGGATACCACCTTGTCACCTGACTTGCGGTGTCCAGGACATCACTCAACTTCATCGGAACCACGCCAAGAATAGGGTCGTGCTCCCGATTCCTAGAGTCGCGCACAGTGACCGTGATGATCGCGCTTCTCCAATCCCTCACAAACCGCTCAGTGCCAGCGTTGAAGATCGGCTGACTGCTTACGGCTTTGCTTCTCGTACGGTACACGAGCTCATCGTTGAACAGAATGGTGCAGTAACTGTTCGGCAGATCGCTGCCTTCCTGCTCCCTGACCTCGCCGTAGTCCTTCGCAGGCTCGTACTCCTTGCCTTTCCTGTTCCCGTCGGACCCCTTGATATTGTCGAACTCAAGGTTGACGATCTGGTGCACGACGATTGAGCAGATACCGCTAGGCCACAGAGGGTCAGGAGGAGTGTGCTGAACTGCATCGTCTGTCGCTGAGTTCGTCTTGCCCTTGTCGTCCTGCAGCTCTGGCTTGTCCTTGAGCGTGTCTGGAAGTGCGCGATTCTTGCCATCGGTCCTTAATGCGGGACGGAACTTGGGCTTGCCGAAATAACCAACTTCCCAGTGTAGCTCACCGGGCATGTCGGAGCCCGCATCCATTCCAGCTAACTTGGAGACTTGAGGGTACATTTTGCCGGGATGCTGTATCATCTTTTGCATAGAGAGCTCAACCTTGCCGACAATGTCGTCAGCAGAATGACGATCGGAGTCCCAGAGCTCTACACTGAGATTTTCATCGGCCTTGATGAGCTCGGGCGTGACGAGCAGGGCAGCGGTTTCCTCCCACATAGGGTTCAAGTCGTCCGTGATGACACGAGTGCAATACATTGGCTTGCCGTATTTAGAGAATGTGAGTGTAATGTAAGGATCGCTGCCGCCCCACTTGCTGCCTCTGGCATCCTGCTTGGAGAGACCGACAGCCTTGTGGATGCGAATCCACATAACGCCCATGGCGGTAACATCTTTCGTGATATCGTCTCCTTGGAGCATTGCACGCATGTCCATGCTCATGCTCTTGGGTGCGACGTACATGCTGGCTGCGGCGCCAATTGCATAGTTGACAAACTGACTAATGAGCGGAAGGTTGAGGATATTGACGCCATGCTCGAGCATAGGCACGCAGCCAGCTTGCACGTGTGGTGTTCCCATCAATGAGAAAGTCAGAGTCTTCAGGAACGGCGGCTCGGGGGTCATTCCTAGCCGTAGACGGACGGTTCCAACGAGCGATTGGAGCTCGACAAAGATTGGCAAGGGGATGCCGAAAAGACCCTTGATACCAAGGTAGAAGACAAGTTGCATGTGCATGTTTCTCGCCTTTTCGCTGGCACGCTGACCTGAGGGCTCCGCATGATAGGCGAAGGCGATTTCTAGATTGTAGTAATCGCCACCCTCTTCATCCGCAGCAGCTTCTTGAGGATCTTTTGTCTTCTTGTTCTCCTCATGAATGCTGCGCTTCATCTCTTGCGTTTGATCATCTGAATCCGGCAGAGCCCTCAGACTCAGAATGCGGATTGGGTTGGAGCCCTGATTAATTTCAGCAACGCGGACGTTCTCAATGATACCTGGGACGGAAGCTTGCATCACGTCCTCCAAAGTATCGGCGACGGAGGAGAACATTTCGGGATTGACCAAGCCCCAGACTATGCCGAGGAGGGTGTTCATCCATTCAACAGACTCCGGGAGGAGATTGGCAACAGCTGTCCTGCCACGTTCCTTTTCCGAAGACCATTCGACTTCGCGACCTGAGCGTACAAGCTCCTTGATCCAGAGCCAGATTCCGGAACTGACACACGCGCCAAGAGGTATGAGGCCAATGTAAGCTCCACCAAAGACTCGGCCGACGACCACGATGGCGAAGAAGACACCGACTACCAGCCACATGCCCCTCTCCTCTAGTCTGTGGTACATGGGCTCGAAGCTGACACTTGGGGTGGGATGGAAGAGGATGTTGGTCTTCTCTCCATGAATTGGGACATCGCTCGTTGTACCCTCTTGCACTGGATCTGGGGGAGCAGTCACGTCCTGCGCCTCCTTGTACTCCGGGTTCTTCTGATCTGAGCTCGACTTGACCGGCGTATCCTTACCAAGGTTGGCATTGGGAACACTCAAGATGGGGTTCTTCACATTTTCCATCGTCTCGCCGCCTACATCTTCGATCGTGATATCCTTGCCCGTGACGGGATCGCGGACGACTTTCTGACCCTCCTTGGGTTTCTGGGACTGGTCTTGATGCTCAATGACATCGCTATTGTCATTGCCACCACTACCGAAGTAATGGTGCTTCCCACCCTGCTGCTGCTTTTGCTGCTCTTCGCGCTGCTTGCGCTCCTCGTCGATCTTTCGGTCGCGTTCGGCCTTGTCTTTGTCCAGACGCTGCAACAGCTCGTTTACACTTGGAATCTTGTTCTTGCCGCTATAGTTGCCGCCAGAAGCGGCTTGCTGGTCGGCCATACTGACTTCTTTGAGCGTGGGCTCCTGAAGCGTCAGAGGCCTTGTTGTCTGTCTCCTAAGTTTGCAGTAGTCTCAAGCGCCTCGGACGCAGGCGTCGGGAGAGATGATGGAGCTTCACAGTGCCGGTCACCTGTGACTGCATTCACCCATTCACTCACGCACCACCCATATAAGCACTGGGGAATCTTGAGTTCAGTGTGAGGCTTGACCCAGCAATATTCAATGAGGAAAGCTCCTCAATTTCCAAACGAGCAAAACAAGGTCACAGGAGCCGCGTCAAGCATCGTGTCGATCTTGACGTCACATGTGTGCTTCGCGTTGGAGCTTGCCCCACCGCGTCTCTGGGAAGTGGCTGATCTGGCGCTCTCTTGCCTGGTATGGCTGATGCCAAGGAAACACCATCATCTTTCCACGCGGTCACCCGGTGCAAGACGTCGACTCAATATCACGACATGGACCTCGCCGTCTGTACAGTACGCGCTTCATCTGTCACATGACGTGAGTCCAAGTGCATTGGAATGGCAAGGCCGAACACCACGCCAAGCCGTTCATCCAGTCCAGGTGCTAGCAGGACCCCCCGCATCTTCCGCATCTTCCTCAGACATCATCCTCATCGGCTTGATGGGGTCACATCGCGTCTCCGTATGCCGAGCACACGATAGGTAGGTGAACAACATCCCTTCAAACCTTCTCGTTCGTACTTCGCACTTCCTCTTCATCGCACGCACACACTTGCACCTGTCACCATGACTACCACTTTTACCAATCTCCGCCTCTGCCATCGTGGCCAGCTTCTCGAGGACCGGAATCTCGTCATCTCAAACTCCACTGGCCTCATCGTAGATCCTGCCCAAGCCACCGAAAGCAACGCCATCGACCTGGAAGGCGCCATTGTCGCTCCCGGCTTCATCGAACTTCAAACAAATGGCATGAAAGGGTTTCATTTCACCCATTTCACCGACAAGGACTCTTACGCTTCGAAGATAAACGAAGTGGCCCAATATCTACCCTCTACTGGTGTCACTGCCTTCTATGCCACGATTCCGACCGTCCACTCTGATGAGTTCAAGAGGATCCTTCCTTCGCTCGCCCCACGCGACATCAATGGCTCTGCCTCCTTACTTGGCGCTCACGCCGAGGGTCCTTATCTCCATCCTTCCAAGAAAGGCGCCCACAATGCTTCCCTCTTCCACCTCCCATCCCAGAAGAACCCTGCCTCTGTCTACGGACCCACAGCCGAGGACAACTCCACTCTGAAGCTGGTTACTCTCGCCCCGGAACTTGACGGCACAGAGAACCTAGTCTTCCACCTCTCCTACCGCGGGATCCGCACGTCCTTAGGCCACAGCTCAGCCACGTACGACCAAGGCCTTGCAGCACTGAAGGCGGGAGCCAGCTGCCTAACACACACCTTGAACGCAATGGCGCCACTCCACCATCGAGACCCGGGGTTGGCAGGTCTCATCACCGCGGGCCGAGAGACACTCGTTGACGCACCATCGCCGTACTTTAGCATCATCCCTGATGGCAACCACTTGCACCCGGCAGTCGCTACCATGCTCTTCCGCTCGAATCCTGAGAAATGTCTGATCATCACGGATTCCATCGAAATGGCTGGGTTGCCGGATGGGACGTATCCCGGCCATGCGCAGATCCCTTTCAACCAGACCAAGAAGGGGAGTCGGGTTGTCATCGAGGGAACGAGTACGTTGATAGGAGGCTGTGCGGGCCTGCATGAGTGCGTGAGCAACTTGGTGAAGTGGTCGGGATGCGGGATCGCGGAGGCGGTGAGGTGCGCGACGGAGAATGTGGCTGCTTTCATGGGAGATGAGGCTCGAGGGAGGTTGGAGACAGGAAGGAGGGGGGATTTCGTGTGTCTGAGTCCGGCTGGAGACGTGATCAAGACTTTCGTTGGTGGGAAGGAAGTTTGGAGGAGAAGCCAGTAGTGCTATTGAGGCACGCAGACCGTTTGCATCTCCCACGCTACATTCTCGCTACTTCAGGATCCTGCGGATAGCTGCTTCTCTCAATGATGTTGCAGCTGAGAACGGCTTCCTGACGGCTTTGCATGTGGTCTATCGCGCTCTGACCCTGCGCTTACGCCACCCGCATCCGAGTGGAGAAATCAAAGGTTTTATCTGCACTCCCGCTCACTCACATTCGTCACTACACCGAAGTTGAACAGGACTGGCAAAGCACAGTGCAATGAGCGATAAGAGGTTACCAACATCTGTTTCCCAGGGCTCCTGTATCTGCCGAAATGCTTTCTCGCTCGTCGATCACTGGACTCCAAGCTCTGATCCATTTGAAGATGTCCGCAAGTTCTATTGCACTCCTGCCGTGCGCATTCGGGCATTCCAACATCCAAAAGCCTTTTGCCGTCTTGGACGAAGCAAGTCTCCAAGTAACAGCCGTTCTAAGCGAATTGATCAGGTCGCCATTGTTTGAGTCTGCGCCGTTGGCCTTTCAAGCTGCAACACCAACAAGAAAAGCCTAAGGTATTCATTAGACAACGGTATGCAGAATGCAGATGTCGGGCAAGCTGCACCTTCTGATAGATTTCGATTGGAAATAACATCCTTGTCAACATTGTTTGATCACGCTGAGCAAGGCAAGGAGTAGGAGCTATGGAGCTTTTTTTTTTTTTTTTTTTTTTTGAAGATCATACGCGAAAGAAATTTGGTCATTAGAGCAATAGAAATATAACAACCTCCTTGGAATATAGTGAACATTCGAGTTTTAGATTCATTGCATTAGGAAGCAGTATATCGTTCGAACATCGGCAGATGTGTGCCCAATCCAAACTTCCTGTCAAGATCGAAGTAGACGAAGATGAGGCTCAAGGCAGGCTACAGATGGGTCGGATAGGTATGTAAGAGAGTGTAACAGAAGTCGATAGAGCAAAAGAGATTGTGCTCCCATTTGGAGTGTTTTGAGACGCCACATTGGCCATTTGTGGAATTGGCGCTGGTGCTCCCTGCCGTCCAAATCGCCTTCCTAGCGGATCGCGACAGGCAGGAAGCAGTGCCAAAGCAGCCTTTCCAAACCGACTTCCCCGAGTCCGTACCTCTCCGCAGTCCTCGGCATTCCATTCTCGCCCGTCGCTGTAACTCTCCATGACGCCAGACCGTCTAATAAGCGAAAGTGGTCTCAGATGCCGTCCTGAACCCACACTTTCTCAATCGCCTCCATCATCTCCCAAGCTCTACTGTCCACATCCTTGAACTTTTTCGCCACCACCTGCCGCTTCAGCCCCTGAAGACCATCCACGGCCTTCATCAAATTTTCGCCGGCCAACACCTTCTTGCCAACCTCTTCTACATGTCCCCTCATCTGGCCATATGCGGAATTGAAATCCAAGACCTTATCATCTTCCCGCAATGCCGGTACGACGTCCTCGACAAGTTTCGTCACCGCTTGGGCATTCACGACGATATGCATGCAGACGTATGTCATATCCACAGCCTTCTGATGCTCGTCTGCCGTCGCACCTAGATGTTTCGACAGAGCGAGGAAGTTTAGGATGAGCCGATGTACGACTTCGGCATCGGCTTCGCACAGTCGGGCTTTGGATCGGATGCTTGAGAGGGTGATGATGGCGTCTTCGATCTCCTGTAAGCGGGCAGCTCTTCGCTTGTCCTCGGCCTTTTGCGCTTCACGGGCATCGGTTCCGCGTCTTCCATCAGGCAAGCGGTGCACTAGGCTGTCGAAGATCCAGGTTCGGCGTGCGCGGTTGCGAGGCGGTACCGGAGCCTGGTCGTCCGTGGGTTGGGTCCTCTTGATGTCGGATGGCTTGATGGGTGAACCGTTCTCTGCCACGCGAGGTTTCTTTCTCGGGCGTGGCGAAGATGGAGACATCGAAGTGTGACCTTTGGTTTTGCGAGCCATCTTCTTTGATGATATGTAGGTATGTACGAAGTTGTTGTACGAACATACTTTCTTCAAAGAAGTGAGAAGGCAGTGCGTCGTTCTCCAAAGATAAGACTGTCTTGAGAGCGACAAATGACTTGGGGAAATGCACAAGTTGGTGAATGTCATGTATCCACTCAATGTCATCGCCCTTGAGTCTCAGGTAGGCTCGTCACGTGAGCTTCGGTGTCTCTGTAGGACGAGCAACGGACAATCGGGGGACCGGTATACTTTTTTGGCCACCTTTTCTGTGTGAATGTCGAGCTGTAGAGATGCCGTAGAAGTCCAAGTCTCATATGGCATGGCAGAGAATACACGCGACTGCACCCGTGTCGCAGGCTCCCCAAGGTTGCTCTCACCATCACCAGCACGCATCTTTGGCAATCCAGGCTAGTCTCCATGGCCACGAAGGTCCTCTCTGCAGCCAGAGCAGGACCCAATGGCAGCTCAGACCATCCATGTCATTATAACCATGCATGCAGTGGTGTGAAGAGATCATCATCCTTCGACCTCCATCTTGGTGATGTACTTGCCCGGCACCACAACCAGTCCAACAAATCTTTTCTTCATGTCGACCTTTACATTACCACTTTTTCCAGCCTTCTCATGCCTTTCAGCCGCCAGCTTGATGTCGGCTTCGGACGGCTGCCGATACTCGTGGGTCATTGATAGAATTATGTTCCGTTCGTTGTCGGTACATTTTAGCTGGCCGACGAACATTCGACCGTCGGCGATGTGCAGATGGAGATTCTTGTTGAGGAAGGTATTGAGGAATGCTGCGGCATCTTCGTGGTCTGAAGCTGGTGGCATAATGTGGTGCCGATCGGGACTTGGATATTGGAGAGTAGGTGAATCGGGGGATTGGTTAGATATGGGAGAGTGGTGTCAATGGAAGGGTTGGAAGCATGTGAAGAAGCTCGGACCATGGTGCTGTTCGATAAGTGCGAGCCGTAGTACAAGTACGACACAATGTGACATTTTCTGTACCACCCGGAAAATTAGCATTGCTTGCGGCGGCATTGCGACATTGTGAGTGATTGGAAAAGAATGATGGCATCTATGCCGAGGCGTGAGCCATGCAACCAGGTGGCAGCCAGTGGGAGATGCCCCAGTACATATGCAAGAGCCAGGAACGAATAACGGCACAGACTATGCGCAGCAGTTCACCGACATTGCCGGCCCACGCCCGCGAGCAGAATAGCAGGCGGGTGACAAGCGACTAAATTGTCATCTGTGGATTCCAGAGCCTCCATGGCACTCGGGCTCTTCCTTCAGCGAGGCAGCCAACACATGATCACGTTGCTCGCAAGTTAGTGAGGACTGATGTGCGGGATATCGACGACCCCTACCAGACGGCATGGCGGTGCGGGAGCTGGACGAAGCGTTGTGCCGAATAAGTGGCACGTCAGATTGAAAGTTGGAATAAGAGACAGCAGCTCGACAAGGGGGAGCAGGGAGCACATGACATAGCAGTGAAGGAACATAATTGGCACACTGCAGGGAGTCTCCAGGAGGCAAAGGGTCGTAGAGAGCTGCGCCTGGTCCTTTACGACGCCGGACGCGCCCGAGCGAACAGGCATAAGCATACGACAAGAGAGGACCAAGGACGGATGACGGTACACCTGAAGATCGCAGCAATCATCCCCATCACATCACAGCATAAAAGCAATTAGATGGCGAAAACATCGATCTTGTCAGTTGTGAGGTCGTTTTTGCGGTTGCAGGGACGCACGCCACCTACACCTGCATCAAGTGCGGGTCGCTCGACATTGGACGATGTAGAAATGGGGGCAATAGTACTGTCAGCGATGTGTGCTGTCTTGTGTATATTGAATGCGAAAAGGAGGATATTGGAAACCTGCGAAACGGTAATTCGCCGACAAGTCCGGAGTCTCCCATGCCATTATACATCATCCTGTTCGGGACGCCAACTGCTCTCCTCGTTATACAGAATAACGCAACATATGCTCATCATGATATACGCCTCTGAATACAGTAGATGTGGTATTGCGGCCAGCCATCGACCAAAATCCGAGGTAGTCCTCGCTCGGAAAAATGAACTCCACCCGACTGCACCTGCCGATTTAGCCGGGAGTGACCCCCAAAAGCTACTGCAGGTACACCATTGAGCTCACGTCGAGCTCCCAAGCTACAGCAGATCAAATACATAGGAGAGTCCACGATGCCTACCACTGATGGTTACTGCTTTTACTTGTTACAACTGGCACTATGTCGACCGCCCGCATTGCAGAAGCTAATCAGCCTTTTCCGGCCCATCCGTGGTCTCGCAATCCACTAAAGACAAGAGAAGATGTAGTCGCAGCATGTGCTTCTCTTCTCGACCCATTAGAAGCAGGCTTCTCGCCTGAGTGTGCTATGGTTAGAATCGGAGGGACGGGCACTCGATGTACGTTTTCTTGCCAATCCCTCTGCCACTACGACCACTGGCTAATCGTTGCTAGTCGACGAGACTGCTGCTCAGATCGAAGGATATGCACGTCCACTCTGGGGCCTGGCACCACTGTTGGCTGGCAACTCACAGTATGCTAAGACTCACCTTTTCGTGAAAGGCATGGTCTCTGGCATGGATCCCTCCAGCGCTGAATTCTGGGGTCATATGGAAGATCTGGACCAGCGTATGGTGGAGTCGTGTCCGATCGGCTTCACACTCGCCATTGCCGGCAAAGATTTTTGGCAGCCTCTGACGGACCAGCAGAAGAAGAATGTGGAGGCCTGGATCGGCAGTATGAACGACAAAGAGATGCCAAACACCAATTGGCTTTGGTTTCGTGTTTTTGCCAACCTTGGTCTCCGTGCTAACGGTAGTGTGGCCTACAACCAGGAGAGGATCGAGAAGGACATGGTACAGCTAGACACGTTCCACAGAGGAGACGGGTGGAGTAACGATGGTCCAGCCGGGTACACCCAGATGGATTACTACTCCGGCTCATACGCCATCCAGTACCTTCAACTGCTGTATGCAAAGCTCGCAGGCGATTTCGATCCCGAGAGGGCTGAAGAATATAAGCGTCGAGCAAGAGTGTACGCGCTTGACTTTGTACATTACCAGGAACCAGATGGCCACAGCATCCCCTTCGGGCGCAGTTTGACCTACCGTTTTGCCACCATTGGCTTCTGGTCAGCCATGGCGTTTGCAGACGTCGAGCCACCAGCGCCTTTGAGCTGGGGTATCATCAAAGGTCTGCTGCTCCGGAACTTGCGTTGGTGGAGCAAACAGCAGCACATCTTCCAGCCGAACGGCATGCTAAATATTGGGTACACCTACCCGAATTATTACCTCGCTGAG
This sequence comes from Hortaea sp. C3G1500-4, assembly GCA_022701445.1. Taxonomy (NCBI): domain Eukaryota; kingdom Fungi; phylum Ascomycota; class Dothideomycetes; order Mycosphaerellales; family Teratosphaeriaceae; genus Hortaea; species Hortaea sp. C3G1500-4. The sequence goes on from JAJVDI010000001.1 coordinate 1,767,755, forward strand.
AATTACAACAGTCCTGGCAGCCCATACTGGTGTATGCTTGCATTTGCCGCTTTGGCTCAGCCGCCGTCGCATCCCTTCTGGAGTAGCGAGGAGCAACCGCATCCATTCGCGCAGTCTCCATCCCCGTTGCCATCAATCAAGCTGCTGAAGCATCCGAAGCATATCATGGTACATAAAGCCGGTCATACGTTTCTGTTGAGCAGTGGGCAGAAGTGCCATTATCCGCTCAAAGCCACGCAGGCAAAATACGGACACTTCGCTTACTCTTCCAGCTTTGGATATAGTGTACCATCCGGCTCCTACACTCTGGAGCAGTGGGTTCCTGAGTCAGCTCTAGCTCTGAGCGATGACGGAGGGGAGATCTGGAAGATGCGACGAGAGGTAGAAGGCGTGGAATTCCTGGAAAAAGACGGCTTGCCTGTGCTGTATTCGACCATGCACCCGTGGAAGGACACAGAGGTGAAGACGTGGCTGGTGCCGCCTGCAGACGAGACACCGGCATGGCACTTGCGTGTGCATTGCGTTTCGACCGGGAGAGATTTGCAGAGCGCCGAGGGCGGTTTTGCCATTTACGGCATGCGGCACAAGGACGGACGACAACTTACCGCTCTTTCCAACGAGTCACCTAATGAAGGCACCAAGGCCACGGGTGATGATGCTGTAGTGGTGTCACGAGCTGGCGTGTCCGGTACAGCCGAGCTGCTTCAAAGCAGTGGAAGAAAGGGAGGTATTTGCAACGTCGATGCCAACAGTAACATGATCGAGCCACGTACTCTGCTACCAACGATGTATGCAGATCTTAAAGCAGGATCGAAGACATGGTTCGTGACGGCGGTATTTGCTATTCCAGCCAGTGCCGAGGGATGGGAAGGCAAGTGGAAAGAGCAGTGGGAGAATAAACCCAAAGTGCCGGGTTGGGTTGAAGAACTGATTCGTAGCGGTTGAATATGTCCACAATGAAATAGCAACAGAGCCTTTTGAGATCGCTTCGCAGTAAATCTTCAGAGATCAAAGCACTTTGTAGCTACAGATCGACTCAGACTCTAGGTCCGGTCCAGGATTCTCAAAAGCTGAAGTGCTTGTTGCAGTATCCTCTCGTTTCCAGGAGGGACGGCGTCCAGAATACGACGGCGGCGCGCCTGTTGTGCTGCTTGTTTGTGGCTATTTGCCTCCCGCGCCCGATAATTTTCACGCATGGCTTTCGACTTTGCCGCTCGCTCCTCGGCTGCCTTCTCAGCCACTTGCCTTACAGCTTCATCGTTCCATCGCTGACCCGCAACCTCGACATTTCTGTCTCCTTTCACATCAGATCGTGTCCCGGTCTCCCTAGATGCGTGATAGCAAGCTTCGCAAGTCGACTCTCGGCCATCTGGCGCCTGATGGTCTACGGAGCTCGACATAATCGTCGCCTTGGCGCTCAACTTCTTGTTAAAAAACTTGCACTTGTCTGACTCGAGATCATGCAGGATCAGCTCCGACTCGAGTTCACGTTGTCCCGGACTCGCATGATGGAGGGCAAGAAGGACCCTCTCATAGCTTCCGCTCCCTCGACCACGCCACTCGGACGGCAAGCACGAAATAGTCCCATACCCACTAATGTCGCGCACATACGGCAGAACAGTCCTTAACCACTGCTGCATCTTCATACGGTGCTTGAGCGGATTAAATCGGCCTGTCCATTCGTAGATGAAGCTGTTCTCGCTGTAGTAAATCGACAGGATCTCGTGGCGGATGCTGCGGCCTGTGTGTGCTAGTCGTGGGACTACGACGCGGTGTTGGAGTGAGCCTGCGGCTGCGAAGGCGAGGATGGGCTCTTTGCGCACGACGAGGAGACGCCAAATTCGGTTGCGTAGCTCGCCCGGGAGGGAGAGTAGGAGAGATGTTGTGGAGTCGCCAAAGTGCGTGCTGTTTGTTTTGGGGTCTAAGCATTGGTCTGTCATGATGGTGATGGGTAATTGGCTGGTACACGAGTGTGTCGCTGAATGAGAATTATGAGACGGATGATTGCAAAGTCAAGAAGCTGTTCAGACTGTTGTGTCCTCAGATCCTATGTAGAAATGCTCAGCAAGCAAGCATTCTTCTGGTGTAGTAGTTGCTGGTGCGGATCGTGACTAAAACGCGGATGAGTAGGCAGAAGGATTCATGGACCCACATGACTCGAGTTCACCAGACCGCGGAGCCGTGAAGTAAGTCTCGCACCACACGGAGGAGGTAGCGTGAGGGGAAGAAGAAGGAAAGTTTGCGGTATGATTAGTGTTTGAAAATGTAGAGGGCGCCGTACGGGGTGGGAGACAGGCTTGGATTTACCTGATTCTTCATGGTTCCAAAATAGCAAAGGGATTGGGATTGTTTTGCTTCTTCGCACTCGCCGTTGGGTTTGAGAAATAAATTAATTGAAGTCTCACCAGCAACGCAGAGGCTGCCTGATTGGTGAGGGGGAACATGTAGAACAGAAATCAGATCGATATTGTGAAACCGCAATTGCAATTTGGCCGACCTTGCAAACTCGCCTGTCGGGGTTGTCGCTGATCTTGTGGGAGAGTCAAGTTGGTAGCTCCTGAAAGAAAGGTTTACTCATAATAGTTTCGTCGATCCAAAGTCAACGACCATGCTAAGAGTGGTAGAAAGCCAAGGGGATATCTACAGTATGTCGTTTTGCACAGGTTGCATAGACGGAAGCCTGACAAGTGACATTCGGGTGGCAAAAACTCGGCCCATCTCGCGTGGGCATCCGCGGTAGAGCGGGGCTCAAGATGCCCCGAGCTCTTCTCTCCAATTTCCAATGCTGCACTCTGTCCTCCCACTCCACCTCCCACTTCACCTCCATTGCTTCTCACGATTCTTGACGCTTTTACGACCACGATAATTACGCCTATTCACGTCCTCACAAGACTTTACCCACCATCAGCATAGAGCAGACAACATCCCGGGTTCACGTATCCCCATCTGTGCAGCTGTTGAAGATTCTGCGGTCTGCGGCCGCCCCAATCCCCAATCTCCCACGACTTCCCCTCTTCCGCCAAGATGGTCTCTCTCAAGAGCATCGCCTACTATGCAGTGCACCTCCAAGAGCTCCGGTCAATCATACAGTGGACTACATGGCACAATGCACCTCACGAGCGCGATGAGGAGAACGAGACAGCTGAGCTGAAAGAATGCTTCCGCTTCCTGCAGATGACCTCGCGATCGTTCGCTGCCGTCATTCAAGAACTACACCCAGAGCTTCTCGTGCCCGTGACGCTTTTCTACCTCATCTTACGAGGTCTGGACACCATAGAGGATGACATGACCCTGAATATCCAAGAGAAAGAGCCGTTGCTCAGGCAGTTCCACGAGCACCTGTCAGACGAGAGCTGGACCTTTGACCGCAATGGTCCGGAGGAGAAGGACCGGGAGCTCCTCGTCAAGTTCGACGTCGTAGCCAAGGAGTACAACAAGATCAAAGACCCTTACCAGCTGATAATCAAGGATATCTGCAAGCGAATGGGCAACGGCATGGCCGACTTTGCAAAGAAGCAGGATGCAAATGCCAACACCATCAAGACAACCAAAGACTACGAGCTCTACTGCCATTATGTCGCTGGTCTGGTCGGTGAAGGGCTAACAAGATTGTTTGTGGAAGCGAAACTGGCCAACCCTGCACTTCTGCAAAGGCCGGAACTCATGGAGTCCATGGGCCAGTTCCTACAACAGACCAACATTGTCCGCGACATCCGTGAAGACCACGACGAGAAGCGATACTTCTGGCCTAGAGAGGTATGGTCGAAGTACGTTGACAACATTGGAGACCTCTTCCTGCCAGAAAACAAGGAGAAGGCTCTCCAGTGCCAGTCCGAGATGATCCTCCTCGCTCTCAGCCGCGCTGACGAGTGCCTTTTCTATATGGCTGGCGTCAAAGAGCAATCAGTCTTCAACTTTGTTGCCATCCCGCAAACCATGGCCATTGCCACCCTCGAGCTTTGCTTCCAGAACTACGCGATGTTCCAGCGGAATATCAAGATCACCAAGGGTCAAGCATGTGAGCTCATGATGCAGTCAACGCAGAACCTGCAGCTCGTCTGCGACCAATTCCGCAAGTACGCGAGGAAGATCCACCGCAAGAACAACCCGAGAGATCCGCACTTCCTCGACATCTCCATCGCCTGTGGCAACATCGAGAGGTTCATCGAGACTATCTTTCCCACGCAGACTGCGAGAACCCTCCCTCAAGGCGAGGCCCAGGCTGATGCGGCAACGCCCGCTGTGGCCCAGGAGTACAAGTCCCCCGAGGAGATTGAACGGGAGAAGAAGGCCAGCCAGGAGGCTAGGAGAGACATCTTCTTCGTCATGTTTGCCGTCTTCATCACGCTTTCCCTCGTATCGGTGTGCATGGTATGTTCCCAACTGACCTCCCTCTCTCCATCTTTTCTACTTACTAAACTGATTTTTCAATAGATCGGCGCAGCATGGTTCTTCGGCGCCCGCTTCGACCTCGCCTTCCAAGCGCTACGCGAAGGCAACTTCGCCCCGGCGTCGCCCAAAGAACGCGCCGCCATGGTCAAGGATGCCATCATGTCCACATCGTCCCAGGCCGCCAGCAGCGCTTCCGAAGCCGTGCATAGCGAATTATAATCCCCCTCTATTTGCAAGGGCTGACAGCACTACTACCACCCTTTTTTTTTGAATGCCCGTGTGCATAGTACGAGGGGGTTTTCTTCTTCCGCAGGCTCGACTAATCCACCAAGAGCCATTATAATACCATACAGCTAACAGTACACGCCTTTGCAAAAGGGCATATTCGCCGTATGTCGTTTTTTTCCGGCGACACTTTTCAGGATCCTCATTGGTCTTTCAACCCTCCATTTCCCCTCCCTTTTCCCTTCCTTCCTTCCTTCCTTCCTCTTTCCTTTTCCCCTACCTGTCGAAATCGACAGATCACATCTTCTGTCCCTCCCTCTCTCTCTCCTCTTGTGAGGAGAGGGCAGGGGAAAAAAAGATTTTACAGCACGGATGTCAAATTGCAACTAGCCTCCAATTTCTACCTCAATAGGCTTTCAGTTGTGCCGAGAAGTGCTAAGATAAGATATTATGCTTCGCATACACTTTGGCCTGCCGCTCCTTGTTCTTGCTGTGGAGGTGGGTCTGGAAGATGAACGCAGACATTTATTTTATTATATTTTTCTTTTTTTTTATGAAGAAAGAAAAACAAAACTCGCTCGCAATTGATTCTTACTCGCTGCTGTGCCGCCGAGCATGACCTGGGGTTTTTGACTGGCGACGCATAGGTGAGAAGGATACTTAGGTTGGCTCTTCCTTTCTCGGGACTTTGCTTGCTTGTGCCTCTGCTGGAATTGTCTGGTCGTCATTTGTGGCTGTTGCCATGTCATGATGTGTCGTCTTTCCATCAACGAGCCCCCCCCCCCTAAAAAAAGGAATGGGGGAAAAAATCCCATGTAAAGGCACGCATTACCGTTCAGTAAATCACACCAGAGTCATTAGGCGACTTGTGTCTTTGCTTAATCCCTGGCGGAATGAGAACATGTCACATCAAGTGACTAGTATCTGCGCTCCGTATGCCTATTCATGCTTGGTGCGTTGGCACCTAGTATGCCTTTCGAGTAATGAAAATAGATGTCTATGATAAAGCTTGATTTCTCCACTATCCGTTGCAAGTTATCAGGATCTCACAGCAATCTCCCTCCCCCCCCCCCCCCCCCCCCCCCCCCTTATGGCCTTCGCTTTGCCTCTTGAACTCGATTGCCCTAGTATAAGACAACCTTTTCTCCCCCTGATTCCGGCTGCAACTATACCTCGCACGCCATCCAGCATTAGGAACTCCTGATTTCAAGCGTCCGCACGACATCAGTACGCGGTGCGGATGTGCGAAACCCGGCGTGGTGCGTGCACCAGGAAAAGCCCGGTCCCAAGCAGGATGCGGCAGAGTATGTTGTCGGCATAGAAGCCATGTGAGGGACATGTCGCCAGCTGACCTTCCTTGGCAGGTGGCTCGTTCAAGAGAGCTCTGAGATAGCGATGGTTCCGAGTCTGCGCTGGCCACAAGCAGTACTATCAGAGCGCTCGCGGGCGACATACAGTAGATCTAGAGGCCCAAAGATGTAGGAGCTTGAGCGCTGTTGGGTCTGAGGGCTCCGGCGGATCTCTCATGGAGTCTGCTGGGTGATGAATGCTTGCAAGCGTCTGGAGCTATTCCTGAGGCCAGACGCACGAATGGACTTCGCTTCTTAAGCTGGTTGTTAGACCTGATCGTTTTGGAGATCAGATAGCGACTCACTGGGAGGCAATTGAGCAGGGAATTCCCAGGTGGGCGATGCATTTTGAGGCACAGGTGTTCAGAAGTGATGGGATCGACTCTGCGAGCTTTATGATTCGACCGTGGATCGGATTTCTCACCGGCTCTCAGCGTCCTACAGGCGTCTGGATCGGCGTTCTCGCCGGCGTCTCTGATGCGGGAGTCTGAGATGCCATGGCTTGTCGCTGACCGGTCGCCGGAGTCGCGACATCCGCCGTCTTCTCCTTGAACGGCTGGCGACACATGGGACATTTCCCCTGGCTGGAGTCGGACTGGAGCCAGTCGCCTATACAGTGCATGTGGAAGCAATGGGTACAATTACCGATGACTGGAGTAATATCAAGTCAGCCGGTGCCTCAGCCGGTGCCGTTACCGGTGTTTTATTTTCCTTTCCTTTTTGGAAAGGTGAACGGCGGGACATACTAATGGGACAGTCATCGCCGGGATATTTGCACTTGGAGCAAGTCCCCTCGAATTCGACGCGACAGATGCCGCAGGTGTCGTCGGAATCGTCGGGTAGATCCCATTTCCATTCCGCCACCGCCTGGTAAGCGGAAAAGGTGACCTTCATTGTTGTTGCTGTTGACCAGGTTGAGGCGGTCAGCTCATCAGGCAGAGTCGCGTCGGGATGGTTTTGCTGTTTTGAGACAAGCTCGCCACCGACGTCAGGCCCGAGTCTTCGGTCTCTTGGGATGGATCTTGTGGGTGTCTTGTTTCTTTTGTGAGGGGAAGGCGCGGATCGACAGTCGAGCTTACTTTACCAGTTTACTAGTGATACATAGTACGTGAAGGCAGGTGCCAATAACTTGTGACGAATCGCGTTGTTCCCAGGGAAGGAAGGCAAAGTGGGGCAAGCTAGAGCTTATTAGCTCCAGATACCTTGCCGCAGGAGCAGCAGGCGACGCAGGCGAGACAGGCCAGCAGTAGCCGACTGGTATAGCTGGGCTCGCTGTGCTACGCAACCTGGAAACGTTGCTTTTGTTGTTGGTGCGACGATAAGGGAGCGGTCGGCGATCATAGCCATTCCTACTCAATCACCCAAATTTCCTTGTCATTCCCACTTTCATCCCATTGAACATGAGCTTGCGGTAGCCAGCTATCCAGCCATCTACCCACACCATCCACACAATGGCAACTTCAATCCTCTTCCGCGCGAGCTTGCCTCGCTCCCCAGTCGCGAAACCGACATTCACGCGCTTCGTCATGTCTCGCTCCCAATCCACCTTCCGCTCCTACCTCGTGGAGCCCTTCGAGCTGAGCGAAGCGCTCAAGGCGAACGCGCCCACCAAGCTCTCAACAGCCCCCAGGACCGTCCCCATGTGCGGCTCCTGGTTCCTGCCCAACGACCCGCAAAAGCGAACCGGCTACCAAGTCTACAAGCAAAGCCACATCCCCGATGCCGTCTTCTTCGACCTCGACAAGGTCGCCGACACGTCGAGCCCATACCCACACATGCTGCCTTCCCCCGAGGTGTTCCAGGAGGCCATGAGCAACTTGGGAGTCAACAGGGACGACGTGCTCGTAGTCTACGACACGGCCGAGCTCGGTATCTTCTCTGCGCCGCGCGTCGCGTGGACCTTGAGGGCTTTCGGGCATCCCGCCGTGCACATTCTCAACAACTACAAGCTCTGGGTGGAGCAAGGCTACCGGACTGAGGAAGGCGAGCAAAAGCCGGTAGACAAGACGAATTATCCGCTCCCTGCTCTCGACCGTACGAAGGTCGCTGCTTTCGACCAGGTCAAGGAGATTGCGAAGGACTACAACAAGGAAGGCCACGAAGAGATTCAGATCCTAGACGCACGATCAAAGGGCAGATGGGAAGGCAAGGATCCTGAGCCCAGGCCGGGACTGTCCTCCGGTCACATACCGGGGTCAACATCGGTGCCCGTGCCGGAGCTGTTGGATCCGGAGACCAAGGCATATCTACGCCCCGCTGAACTGAAGAAGGTATTCGAGTCCAAGGGGGTCGACCCAAATAAGCCTATCATCTCCAGCTGCGGCACCGGCGTCACCGCCGTGGTTATCGATGCCGGGCTTACCGCAGCGGGCTTTGGTGAAGGGAACAGACGCGTCTACGATGGCAGCTGGACCGAGTGGGCACAGAGGGTACAACCCACCGATAACTTGATCCTCAAGAGCGAATGATGAGAAGAGGAAATGTCGGAAGAGAAAGGAAAGAAAGGAAGAGAAAGAAAAGGGCATTGCACGAGCATGGCAAACATGGCGTTAGGACGGTTTATCAGATACCCTTCTCTCCGATGTGTATGTATTCTCTCCACCTAAAAAACCCCTGATCCAGTCAGCAGTCTTGCTAGTGCAGACCTCATAAGCTTCCACTCCCCCATTTTCGTCAGCAGTCAAGCTTATCCTTGATATGTCCACCGTGATTCCGGTCTCGGAACCCTGTTCTCTGTGTCTGATACACAGCGGCTTGACTTGCCCTTCCGCACCGGATCCCATGAAGGAGCAAATGACTGCCCCAATCGGGAGGGGCTCACTTTGTCTTCCCAGAGGACCCGCAACTCTTGTTCCAGCAGCCCGTGACACTGCATCAAGCCACGCCAGCAAAAAGTTTTTCCGTGAAACTCTGCATGATTCTCGGAGATACACGAGTGCAGGCGGGTTTCGTTGACCTGCAGATGGGGAAACTGCAGGACGTTGATCTCGTTGATCTCGATACGAGATCGAATCGGTACATGAGTATTCTCTTCTTTTTTTTCGAGCTTTCCACGCATATTCAGGTGTGGTGAGTAGCAATCGAGGGGTGCACGGTTAGTCACATCCAGCCCAGAATTGGAAAGGAGAGAGGTTACGTGGAAAGTGGGCTCGGTGCCGCTCTTGCCTCCCGTGGAAGCAAACACAAGCCCAGGGAAGATCAAACGTCTTGGCCGAGTTTCGCGTGTGAAAGGTCTCCGAACAGACACACACCTGAGGATCGCCAAGGCCACCTGTGCAAGCATTTTCTTTATCGTCTCCCCTGGGAGGATTTCTTTCAAGCATCTTTTCGCTTTTCTTCCTTCGCCACTCTCAGCCTACTACTTCCGCAGCATACGGAACCCCCATCCCATAAGACCTAAGAGAATCCACCGCAAGGACCTTGATGCAAACCCATACCAAGCCCGACCAACCCATCCGGCCGAATCACCATGCTGCATCCCCTCATCTGCATCTTCGCCTTCCTAGGCCTCGCCCTCGCAGCACCTACTCAAAACAACACCACCACCACAACCACACCGACCATGGTCACCAACCCAACTACCGGCGCTCACACCTTCCCCACCACTACTAGCACCAACCACCCCTCATCAACCCCCTGTCCGATCCTAATCGAAAACACCCCCTGGCTCCTAACCAACATCACGCACTTCACTCCCTCCTTCCCTTCTCAGAACCACTCCAACTCCAACTCCAGCACCACCTCCTTTTCCGCCTCCTCTCCCTCCTCCTCTCCCTCCTTATCCACCTCCTCCTTCTCAACCTCATTAACTTCAAGGTTCATCTCCTTCCACTTCCGCGACACGAACAAAGGTCTCAAGCTGGAAACCCGGTGTTTCCGAACCCTGCCCCGCCGCCACAGTGATGAAGTCGACGAGAAGCCCGGCGGCGGGACTTATTATCCCTGTGAGGACGGGAGGGTTAGGTTTGCTTATACGCCGACGGTGGAAGGGAAGGGGGAGGGGGAGGGGGAGGGGGAGTTGAAGGTTGGACGGGTGCATCGGGATGATTGGTAAGGATTTAACCAATTCCCTAATTTCTCCTCTTTCCTTTCCCTCTCTCTTTCTCTCTTTCTTTCTTTGATTTTCCTTTTCTTCCCCCTGGAAAAGCTAACCTTTTGGAGGGGCATCCGGGGTGGGAGAGAGCAAAGGAAAAGAGAGAGAGGAAGGGGGGAAAGTTGGAGGGAGGAAACCTTGGACGGATCACAAACCCATCAGAAAGAGCAAAAAAGCTAACTCCCCCTATTTCTCTTTTTTCTCGCTATCTACAGTCTAGGCAAACCCCCATACAATTACATGGTCGCCTACGGCAAGCAAACGCTGCAGCTGGCGAATATGACGACGATGTCGACGTCGTCGTCGACGGAACGAGGTGTTCGGTCCTGGCTGGAAAGGATGGAGATGAGGATTACGGCCGTGACGTGAGACGCGGGGTGCGCCGCCTTAGGGAATTGTTTGGGAGAAGAAGATGGGGGGTTAGACGTTGCTTTCTGAATCTTTTGGAAGCATTGCGGGAGGTGGGAGGGGAAGGGGAGGGGAGGGTGAGGACGGGCAAGGTTGTTGAGTGTCGATGATCCATCGCTTCGATGTCGGGAATGGTGTAGGTGTTGTGTGTGTAGAGGACAGCCATGACTCTGAAGCGAGAAGGGGAGCGGGTGTTGCATGAGTAAGATGAACGAGGATGCCAAAAGGGCGGGTGACTTCTTGCAAAGGGAAGGGAGTTTCGATACTCTATCTTTTTTTTTTCTTTCTTTTTCTTCTTCTGGGTGACTTCCGTCATACTATAGCAAGCAACCCGCAGTCCTAGCGATTCCCACAGCTCGAGCTCCGATCAGGGCTGGAATACCTTCGTTCCAACATCTCATACCGAAAACGCACTATTGACGGGAAAAACGGTGAAATCCACATCACCACACCCACCCACCCCCATCACAAATGGTTCAAAAGAATCGTAGACCCCAACAACCCCTTCTACGCTGCTCCCTTCCCACTCTGACTCTAATAAACCGTCAACCCCCCAACAGCCCCACACCCCAGCACCTCCACCACCAACCCAGGGAAAGAGAACAACTTCGTATTACCAAGCCAAGTCTCACTACCATCATTGCCCCCGCCCACGCCACCAACACCACCCTCTCCTTCGACGACGACCTCCTGCTCCTCATCCGGCAAGAAGAACCCACTTTCACTGCCGCCCATGCCGCCGCCGATGCCGCCGCTGCCGGACCACGTCCGGTTCACGACTTTGCCCTTGGCCATTTCGGCTTCGGACCAGCCGGGGGTTCGGGCGAAGGAGGTCAGGAGGGCGGGTTTCATGAGGGTGTCGAAGTTGTGCTCGGAGAGGAGGAGGAAAGGGTCCGGGGTCTGGTGGTGGGGTTTGGTGTTATCATTCCGGGATGGGAGGGCAAGGCTCCACCGGAGTCGCCGGTGTCGGTTGAAGGCGTAGGAGCCGGGGACGTTGCCGTGGATGACGACGCGGGTGACGACGAGACGGTGGCTCGTTGCGAGGTGGGGTTGGGTTTCGCTGGTGTGTGGGGTTGCGTGGTCGCTTGGTGGGCCGACGAGGATGTCGAGCCCGTGGGAGAAGTAGCACCAGAATCTTTCGCGGCTGGCGCGTTCGGCGGGATCGTCTTCGGCTTCGCCTGGGTCGAAGTCGGTGTCGAACGTGTCGGTGCCGGTTGAAGAGTAGCTTGATGGTTGGGAGCCTGGATGCGAGCGACCGTTTGATAGTGGTCGGGAGGAGCTGGCGGCGCGTCGATGTTGCGTGGTGGGTTCAGGGGTGCCGGGTGGTTCTTCGCGCTTGTGCACCGCATCTGGCGGGCCCAGCTCTGTGGTGAGGTCTTGAGGTGTGGTTTGGTTGAGAACGATCACGAAAGGTGGGTTGCCATTGCTTCTTACAAGCTCGATCCGCCCATCGCCAAGAATGTTCGCAAAGTCGATCTCCTCAGGCAAGCTATCTTTCGCCCTGTTGGCAAGTGCGCTTAGTCTAGGTCCCTCCGGTTCACGCACAAATAGGTCTTTCCGCGCTTCAGGCCAGCTCTTGCCCTCAAACAGAGCCATGTTTGTTGCTGCGCCAGCCACATGGGAGCCTAGCAGCGAGACGTGGTCTTTCTCCCGACTCCAGGCGGCATGTTGGAGAGGGAAGTTGAACGCAACGCCAGGCCAGGAGAGGACGTAGGTGCCATAAGTGTCTCGCTTGTTCCTTGGTGGAAGGTACTCGCCCGGGTAGGAGGGTCCAAAGAGCGAGTATACGCGCTTGAATGCTGGGCCTCCTGCTGCCAGCCCATCTTCGGTGCCCTTGACGAGCTCACTCCCTTTGTAGAGCAGTTTGATCTTCTTGAAATCCAGCACTTCAATTAAGCGCAAGCGTTGGTCGGCGCCGTCAAATCGAAGACGAACGCCGTTGGCTGGCAGGCCGACTACGACCGGAGTATCCAAGGGGTCGGTCTGAGAGTAGTGGAGGTCGATGGCGGGGTATGTCTGCTTGTCTTCCTTGATCAAGGAGAGGACGTCATGCAGAGATGCTCCTAGGCCTGATGGGGCGGGATACGTTAGCTAAACGTTCTTGACTGCAGCTTCTCTCTCTCTCTGTGGCCGCTATACTCACATAGCTGGCCCAAGGAGTGTCCCGGTACTACCGTTCCCGGAGTGGCCATGATGTTTCTCCCTGGCTTCTTCCGATGGTGGACAGATAGTGAAGAACAGAATGGTTCATGTATCCAGTGCAGCATGCAGTGAATGTCGTCGTGGTCTCAGGGTGGTCGCAGATGGAGCAGCTGCCTCTGCACCTCCATGGTCTGTGGATGGGTCATGTGGATGCCATGATGCGGGCGGGCAGCTGCTTGTCAGTCTGTGTTTCGATGGTGTTGATTGTCTGGTGATGTTGCCTTGTTAGCTATGATGTATGTACGGGTTCTGAGCCCTACTGCCGTCTCCAGTAAGGAATCTGATCAGGACATGAGCAGTGGTCAGTACCTAGGTACTATGTATCCATGGACAGAGTGTTGACCATGGACAGCCGAAGCCAAACGCTCCAGCCGCAAGCGGGCCAGCCTCCTCACAGCGTTCGAGCTCCGTCATCGCCCACTTCAGCTGCTGATAAGATCTTCGGCAGCCGCCTTCCCCCGTAGCCGTTCGGCAATGTAATGTAATGTAATGCAAGAAGCTTGGGCCAGTGGAAGTTTACTATGGACGGGGTACTGTAAACAAATCAACAAACTTCCGTTCCCGTTGTGCGCCCGCCTGCAACCCTGTCTTCCATCCGACCATCCTGCATCCCGTGTCGTGCAGCCTCCCACACCGGCGATACTCCCATCGCCTGAGCATCTACTAACCATGGCAGCACCGGGACCCGCCAGGCCTTCGGGCACCACGAAAAAAGTGCCCACCATGCGAGGCCCGCCTGCTCCATCTCAGCGTCCCGGCGCAATCAACAGAGCCCAGACGGCAACCCCGACTCTCACCGGCAGAGCATCACCAACAGAGTCAGTCTCCTCCAGCAAAACGAGGACGCCGAAGCGCAAGGCGCCCACGGAGCATGAGGATGAGGAGACCAACATCAACGTCGTCGTCCGTGCCAGGGGCAGGAACGACCGTGAAGTTCGCGAAAATAGCGGCGTCGTCGTCTCGACTGATGGCGTGCGCGGGAAGAAGGTCGAATTGAGCATGGGTCCTAGTGCCCTGAGCAATAAGACATACCAGTTTGACAAGGTCTTCTCTCCTGCCGCGGACCAGGGCATGGTCTTTGATGATGTGGTATCACCAATTCTGGATGAGGTATGATGTTCCTGCCATCATACCCTCAGAGCTATACTAATTGATTTCTAGGTCATGTCAGGCTTCAACTGCACAATCTTCGCATACGGGCAGACTGGCACAGGCAAAACCTACACCATGTCCGGCGACATCACTGACATGCTCCCCATCCCCGACGCCGCCGGTATCATCCCTCGAGTACTTCATTCTCTATTCGAACGCCTGGGCAGTGACTCGCCGACATCAACGCCTCAGCGCGAGGGCAAGGAAAGCCTAGGCGAGCACAGCGTCAAGTGCTCATTCATCGAACTTTACAACGAAGAATTGCGAGATCTGCTGTCAGCAGACGACAGTGTCAAACTCAAGATCTTCGATGATGCGAACAAGAATGGCCGGACCACGACCCTAGTTCAGGGCATGGAAGAAACCCACATCAAGAGCGCCTCACGAGGTATCCAATTGCTACGAGAGGGAAGCCATAAGCGACAAGTCGCCGCCACTAAGTGTAACGATCTCTCATCGCGGAGTCACACAGTGTTCACAGTCACAGTATATTCGAAGCGTACTTCAGAAACCGGCGAGGACTATGTATGCAGTGGCAAATTGAACCTCGTCGATCTGGCAGGTTCAGAGAACATCCAGCGCTCGGGCGCCGAGAACAAGAGAGCGGCAGAAGCTGGCGTCATCAACAAATCCCTTCTGACGCTTGGCCGAGTAATCAACGCTCTGGTAGACAAGAGCTCCCACATTCCATACCGTGAGTCGAAACTTACACGACTCCTTCAAGACTCGCTGGGTGGCCGGACGAAGACCTGCATTATCGCCACGCTCTCACCTGCGAAGAGCAATCTGGAAGAGACAATTAGCACACTCGATTATGCCTTCCGAGCAAAGAACATCCGAAACAAACCTCAAGTCAACCAGGCCGTCTCCAAGAAGACACTCCTGAAAGAGTTTACAGCTGAGATTGAGAAGCTGAAGTCCGAGCTCATCGCTACGCGCCAGCGGAATGGCGTCTATCTCACTTCTGAGACCTACGAAGAGATCACAACTGAGAGTGAATCCAGACGGATTTTGGCCGAAGAGCAGAAAGACAAGATCGAGACCATGGAGACGAATTTGCGAAATAAAGTCAACGAGCTATTCAACCTGACAACCAACTTCAACTCCCTGAAGCGAGAGAACGAGCAGACTAAGGTGATGCTTGACGGCACGAAGAGTGTCTTGGAGAAGACGGAAATCGTGCTGCACCACACCAAGACTAGTCTCAATGAGGAGATTGGCCTGCGAAAGGCACACGAGGAGACTGAGGAGAAATTGGCGGATGTTGGCAGAAGTCTCCTAGGGACCTTGGGAACGACGACCGACCATGTTGATAGACTACACTCAAAACTGAGAAGGCGATCGGATCTGCAGTCAGTGAACCGGGGGAAGTGGGCGGACTCGCAGACGCATGTCTCTGATACGACAATGGCGGTGGAAGAGCGTATCGAAGCGCTTCGCGGGCAGCAGGAAGGGCTCTTGGAAGCGCTGAGCGGCAGGATGCAAGGTTTTGTCTCCGATGAGCTGCAAGAGTTACAAGCTTCGCAGGCGTTCTTGCAGGAGAAGGCTGCTGCCTTCGAGAAGAGCGAGGGTGAAGTCAACTCCCAGACTGGCAAGGCGAAGGAAGAGATGAACCAGGTCTTGTCTGAGATTACCACCTTGCGAGAGGATGTGAAGCAGAAGGTCGGTGCGGGCCTCAGCGACTTGAGTGCGGCTGCGCAGAGGATCAGCGCCGGAATCGCGACGGAGTTGGACACGTTCCATTCGCAATTGGAACAGTCTTATGTCTCTCTTGGAAAGGAGTTCAAGACGATCTTCGAAGGCCTTATCAAGCGGATGAACGAACAGCAGACCGAGGCGGACAGGTTGCGGCAACAGATCGCTCAGGCCAATTCTTCCTTCGTGGAAGCGGGCCAAGCGTCTCAAAAGCAACTCCAGGAGGCGGTCGATGTGGAGCGACAGACTGCTGCTTCAGAGAGGCAAGACTTGCTGGCGAAGATCACTGGTCTTATTAATGATTCCGCCGTCGCACAGGAGTCGAGGATGAGCGGCCATCTTGAACAGGCAAGCAAGCGAATTAAGACCTCCGAAGACGAATACCGAGTGGCGCAGCAGGTCTATGGTAACGGCATGGACATGTGGACCGCAAACGCGCAGGCCCTCATTGACACGTCTGTCAAGTCTCGTGAGGCCGTCAAGTCGAAGATTCGCGGTGATTGGACGAGCGCTCAAACGCAGACTACAAAGATCACTGAAACCACCAACGCCGTCCACGGAGAAACAGTCCGTATTGTCGATGGACAGATGGCGCAAATGGATGCACAGCTTGCCTCCCTCGACGACATTCTCGCCCGTGTGCGTAGCCAGAACGACGAGCATGCCGCCGCCCACACTGCTTCTCTGGGCCAACTGGCGAAGAATGTCCAGGAGTCTTACCAGTCTATTGGCAAGCACTTTGGCACGTCGTACGACCGGACAAAGGGTCTGGATGTCGACATGCAGGACCGCGCTACCGCTCTTCGAGACACTCTGCCTACGCTTTCGCAAGAGGGCGATGTAAGGCAAGCGCTCTGTCTGCTGCGTGACGAGGTTCAAGCGGCACAGATCGCGGAGTACGTCGCCACTGGAGAGACTCCAGCGAAGACACAGTACTCGTACCCCATGGCGCTACCGAGGACAGAGGCCCACGGTACGCTGCTGAACCGGATGCGTGGCATCCCCGAAGAGCCAGTCCAGGACCAGCCTCCGAGTCCCATCAAGAGCCCAAGCAAGCGCGCCTCCCCCTCCAAACCCACGCGTAGCAGCCCAGTCAAAGGCCCAGCCAGTCCAACCAAAACCCAAGTCTTCACCGACACCCCGCCAGTTTTGAACCCGCCGACCACCTCCGCACCCGCATCGCGTCCCCCAACGGCAGGTTCCGATTCCACGTTGCGAGAGCTGGACGCTAACGTCCTCTCCTCAGCCCCAAGCATCCCCTATCCCAGCAGCGGCGCCGAGCAGTCCAGCAAGGAACCCAACGCTGGCGTTGAGGGGGTTTATGGCGCCGGTGGTGGCGACGGCAAGCTCTCCTCTTCCGGTCCCCAGCCTAGCCTGAAGAGACATCATACTAATCCCGTGGAGCGTCTACAGGGCAGTGGCGGTGGCGGCGAGAGCAAGCTCCCGATGAAGCGACCCTTAAGGGCGACTATGGCGGGCACTGCTGAGGGCAGGGAGAATGTTCCCCCCGGTGGTATGAACCTCAGCGCTAGTGTTGGGCCCGGGAGCGGAGGGGGGAGGAGGCTGAGACCTCGGGGGAGTGATTGATTGATTGATCAGAGAGATATTGGTTTATTTGGGATTACTTTACAGTGGGGAGTTCAAAAGGTACTGGGAACGCGCTGTGAAAAGCGCTGGTTGGGATTGGGGAAGTGCATGGCGCTCGGATTGGGATTAGGATGCCTCTCATGGCAGGCCTTTCCTCGGCTGATTTTTTCTTCTCGTATCGTCAATAGTCTCGTAATCTCATCTGCTTTGTTTGGTTTTTACATACTTCGTACGTTTATTTCAGAGACGGTTTGACATTAGCCATCTGTTGTTCAGATGTCTCGCCGTTGTGTCTCCACAGTAGAACCGCGCTTTACCTTTCAGGCACGGCCTTCCGCATTCGGGCACGGAATAATAGTCGGTCCGGTAGATATGGCGTCACTGGAGAGCTGGAGATGGGGGGAAGCTGCAGCAGCTAGAGCTCCGACCGAGGTGCAGGTGGAGCTGTCCATTGGGCCTACCAACCCTCTAACCGCACGGCGGGCAACGAGGTCGGCCAGTATTACGCTGATCTCTGACCCGAGGAGCTTCGACTGCTACTACTACACTTGTTCCTCCTCTCCTCCCATCATCACCATGAAGGCCTTGCTCCGCACCGTCTCCTCGCGCCCCGCCATCCATTCCCACATCCGACCAACCAACCACTTAAGAATACTCCGAGCGGGATACGCCACCACCTCTACAACCATGCAACACAGCGTCCCGCCCCTGAACGACCCAAGCCTGCTCAAGAACCAATCCTACATCAACGGCCAATGGGTCGGCGCCAAATCCGGGCAGACCTTCGAGGTCACCGACCCGGCCAGCGGCAAGCCGATCGGCACCATGCCCGAGATGAACCGCGACGACACGACGGCCGCGATCGAAGCCGCCGCCACGGTCCTGCCCAGCTTCAGCCGGACGACAGGCCGCGAGCGCGCGAAGCTGCTGCGCAAATGGTACGACCTGATGCAGGCTCACGCCGAGGACCTGGCGCGCCTGATCACGTGGGAGAACGGCAAGCCGCTGGCGGATGCGAAGGGCGAGGTCGCGTACGCGGCCAACTTCTTCGAGTGGTTTAGCGAGGAGGCCCCCCGGACGTATGGCGATACTATCCCCGCCACCGTGCCGGGGAATAGGGTGTTTACTGTCAAGCAGCCTGTCGGGGTTTGTGGGCTTGTTACACCGTGAGTTTTGGGGGAAGCTGTCATGAGTTTTCTATGTTGTGGAGTATCTAGTGCTGACTTTGGGGTTTTTAAAGATGGAATTTTCCGGCGGCGATGATCACGCGTAAGATTGGCCCGGCGCTGGCGGCGGGTTGCACAGTCGTTGCGAAGTCGCCCGGCGAGACGCCTTTCACGGCCGCCGCGCTGGCGGAGCTTGCCCACCGCGCTGGTATCCCGGCGGGTGTAGTCAACTTCGTCACGGCTTTGAAGAATACCGCCGAAGTTGGCGAGACTCTCACCGCTTCTGACACCGTCAGGAAAGTGTCTTTTACTGGTTCCACCGGCGTGGGCAAGCTGCTCATGAAGCAGTCATCCGACACGCTCAAGAAGCTTTCATTCGAACTCGGCGGTAACGCCCCCTTTATCGTCTTCGATGACGCCGACCTCGACGCCGCCGTCGCAGGCGCCGTCGCTTCCAAATTCCGCTCCTCAGGCCAAACCTGCGTCTGCGCGAACCGCATCTACGTCCAGAAAGGCATCTACGACCAATTCGCCAAGGCCTTCACCGAGAAAGTGAACAGCTTCAAGGTCGGGTCCGGCTACGCTGACGGCGTCACCCACGGCCCGCTCATCCACGACCGCGCCGTGAGCAAGGTCGAGGCGCACGTCGAGGACGCCGTCAAGCAAGGCGGCAAGGTGCTGACAGGCGGACAAAAGATGCCGGATCTCGGCGCCAACTTCTTCCAGCCCACCGTCATCCGCGATATGAACGACAAGATGAAGCTCATGAGCGAGGAGACCTTCGGCCCCGTCGCCGGACTCTTCCCCTTCGAAAGCGAGGCGGAAGTCGTCCGCTCCGCGAACGCCGCCGAAGTCGGGCTAGCCGGCTACTTCTTCAGCAAGGATATCCAGCGCTGCTACCGCGTGGCGGAGGCGCTCGAGGTCGGCATGGTCGGCGTCAACACGGGTCTCATCTCCGACCCCGCCGCGCCTTTCGGTGGCGTCAAGCACTCTGGTTTCGGCCGGGAGGGGAGTAAGTACGGGATCGAGGAGTATCAGATTATTAAGATGGTTACTATGGGTGGGATGGGTCAGGCTCTTCAGGGGTCTTGATTTTATTTTTTGAGGACACTTTCACATATATACACCACGCATGAGCTGTAGCTGGGCATTCTTTTCACGGCTCATGAGTATGAGAGAAGCATGAAGCTGGGGATTTGTTATGAACAACGCATATGTATATAGTACGCCACGAAAAGCAATGGGACATTCGATTCAAACATCAAGGCTGGATGTCCAAAAGGTGGGCATTGGTTGTATGACTGAGAATCCAATGCTTGGACGACCTACATCCTCTTCTCGGCTTTGTTCGCGTTTTCTTTTCTTTTCCTTATTCTTTTCTTTTTTAATGATTTCTGAGATAGTAGAAATGTCTTCAGTACCGAACGCACAACTTCCATACAAATCATCATTCCACCCTGGTGTGTTTACGCAACCCTGCTTTTTGCGTTTTGGTTGTGGTGCATATGCTCTGACATCACTTGCCGGTCATAGCCGCCTCTCCACGCGAATGGAGGCTGGGACCCCCAGGAACCCGTTTTGGACTTCCCATCCTCAACGCCTTGGATTGTTATTACTTGTCCCTTCGATTGAAAATACCAAAGCAAAAGTGTACATATCATTTGTGAAAGCTCCTGTTACGATTGCGTGTCTCTAGGAGGGTTGAGACTGTGAATACGGGTCCCATTATGTCGTCCGCTGTCGAGACCATCAAAGGTCTCACCAACGTGAGTTCTTTCTCCGACCTCGGGTGTGAAAGGCAAATAGCAGTACATTGGACACCATGACAGGGAAGACTAACGACTTTGGAAAATTCAGACTTATCATGCCTATGTTTTCGGTACGCGTCTATCCCTCCCTTCCAGGAACCTCCGATGAAGATTAACACTCGCTCATGATTGAAATCGAATTAATGCAGGCACTGCTTTCTGGTACTCGCTCCGGGGCTTCATGCGCATCGTCGACCCCGTGATGGTGGCGTCCTGGTTCCGACCCCCCGTCCAAGCCTACCGGGAACAGATCGGTGTTGAGCCAAACGGTTAGCTCTTCCTTTTCCCCTTTTTCCCTTTCCAACCCCCAAGCGAGAAGAGAGAAAGAAAAGAACCAAAAAAGAAAACCCCCAAGTCTCTTCTACAACCCGGACATTCCTAACACTTCGCTCTACCTATTTCACCGAACAGACTTAGAACTCTACAACATCCGCACCGACGCCTGGGGCCTCCTAACCATCGCCATGCTGCTCGTGGCCCTCGCGGACGCCGTCCCGCTGCCGCCCACCCTCGCGGGGTCCTCGCTCAACAGCAACTCGTCGAACGCCCCAACCCAGTACAAGAAACCCTACGCCCGCGCCGCCGTGCTGATCACCATCTTCCACCATATCACGACGGGGATCGGCGCTTACCAGCATTGGAAGCTCGACTCGCATCATACCGTCGCCATGGATATCGGGGTGTATGGGAATGTGGGGTTGACTGTTTTGGGGGTCGCGGCGTTGGTTTATGGGTTGGCTGATGGGGAGGAGGAGGAGGGGACGAAGGGGAGGAAGAAGATTTGAGGTGGAAGGCAGGGGGATGGAAAGCGGTGATTGGTCCTTGGGCTTGACGAGGTGAAAGCTGATGTGGCGACATGGCTTGTTGGAGGGTGGGGGTAGTATGATGTTTTGCGCGGATTATGAGGGTGGCAAAACCCCCCGCATAGTGGGTTATGGGCTCCATCAACTTTCTATAATGGCCAGCTGGTCCGCGTTACAACGATCGACGAACGTTTACATAGACACGCAATGTCAGTGTCGTCTGTAATATTCAGGCGGCCGTGATACTGGTTGTGAAGCATCTTACTCTTCTATAACACCAAAGAGCAAAAAAAAAAAAAAAAAAAAAGGCGGCACTCTAGATGTAGTCGTGAAGTCTTGCGGTAATACCTGCAACTCGGTCTTTGGGGAAGGAGGCACAAAAACCTGTTGGCTGCTGGCGTAAACAAAGCTTCCTCAAGCAGCCATAGGACGCCATAGTAGACTCTAGGGTTACCCAGGGTTGGATCATCCTAAACTTCTCTCCAGATCTTGACCGATTATTGCGCCCAATAAAATCAACAAGGGATCTGATTCGACGCCTTCTCCCTCGTCTTGGGTCCTCCGAGGACATTAGTAAAAATAAGAAGACATAGTAATCGGAGTTAGGAACCCCGAGCGCATGTGGTGCTTTGGCTTCTTTGTTTGGCGCAGACCAGCGTTGTAATAGGGGTTGCGAGTCGACTCGCATCACAACAAAGACTTACATTTCTGCTCCAATCCTGTCCAACCCAAGTCTCTCTGGGCTAGCAAGTGGCTGTCGGTGTTACTAATGATCGAGACACAAGTATCCGCGACCTGACGGAGACAAGGCTCGGATCGAAATAGCCTACAGAGACAGGACGAGACGGGAAGCTAAGAAACGATGAAAAGGACATGATATTGTAAACAACAGTCCATAAGATGGTTGTACATGAAGGGTATCTTGCGAATCTAAAGGAAGAAGGAAAAGCACATATCACAACACCTGTAAAAACAACGCCACAGCTTCCCGCCTTCGTCCGATACACATCCCACGCAGTCCCGGAGAACGGTGAAGAGAAGGGAGGGGAAGGGAAAGGAAAGGTAGCGACTGATGCAAAGCGATTGAATTCGTCAGTGGGGGTATCATAATGTTGGTCCTTGTCGTGTTCTTCGTAATTTGTGTCTGCAAAATAAGTGTCATGGAAACTCGCTAAATTGGGACGCCTTCGTGAGGTGATGTCCCCAGTGAGGGTACTGTACAATGAAAGCGACAGTGTGCAAGACCGTGTCTCGTGTGGCAAAGAGATGGATGTGATCTCGTCTCGTCTCGTCCCAGTGGCTGCTGATAATATAGCCCTGAGGCCAGACCAGCATAGCTGGTCCAGTTGTTAACGGTAATATCTTTCGGAGTTCCGGTTCCTCTCGCGCTCCTTGCTGCGAGTGCTGCCCCTGTCAACTTCCCACGGACGGTCCCAGGACTCTCCAGTACACGAGTGGCCATGGCGTCGAGTCTCATAGTCACCATTCTCCCCGCGTCGCGTCTCGGTGCTGCTGTACTCCTAATACGGCTGCTGCCCGGACGATCCGTAGGGGTAACCATTGCCAGCCGCGAAGGAGCCGTACCCGTCACTGCAGCTTCCGCCAGCAGGGCCAGAGGCCGAGGGCCCAATGTTTGAGGCACCGTACCAGGTTGAGCGTCTATTTGGGAAGGAGGAACCCATCTGTGAGGATGCGGTGTAGGAAGAAGGGTCGAAACCTGGCTGCGAAGATGGTGGAGGTCGTGGTGGGATGGGATAGCCGCGTCCATTGCCCGGCTCGTCATCGCCGGATGTTCCGGTGCCGTTGCGGTCGTTAGGATGTCGGGTGTGATAACGTGAGCGGCTCGTCGGGTCCTCGTCGACTGGGGGACCTGGTTGGCCATACCGTGGATCGATACCAAATCCTTGACCGTGCAGGTTAGAGGCGTAATGACTTGGCGCAATGCCGTCTACACCCATAGGCTCACTCCTGGCGAAAAGGTTCCGCGGCGGTGGCGTCCGCCTCCCAGCCTTCGGTATCGAGCTAGTAAGAGGGGGCGTGCGACGGCCATTGTTCATAGGTTGAGGTGGCGGTGTACGGCGACCACTGCCCTTTGGTAGGCTCCCTTGGGGTCCAATGCCAGGCATGTTCGCATTGTACATTGCTGGCGGAGGACCCTGGTTGACAGAGTGTCGATGATTCTTGGGTGGCGGTATGTTGAGGGGCTCACTAGGGGAGCTACCATATACACCCTGTGTTGGCACCTGATTTCTCGAGCTCGAGTTGCGTCGTGGCATCGGTACTTCACCCCTGTAGCTTGTCGGCGGCGGCCGAGTCTCGCGCTCCCGCGGTTGCTGCTCTTCGCTACCGTACTTCTTGCCAGTCCCCTCTCGTGCGACATATGGCTTGCGCTCACGCTCCAATGGTACCGCGGTTGGGCCGAGGTCATCGTCGTCTACTGCGTTGCTAAAAGGTGCAGAGCTATAAGGCATCCTATCTCTCTCACTGAAGCTGCTTTGCTGACTGGGTGGTTGACTCGGCGGTTGACCAGGTGGAACACTCGACGGAGGAGGCGGTGGGGGCATTGCGGCAGAGCTTTTCAGCGGGATTAAGCTTGGTTCATGGTTCAGACTGGCAATAATGCGCTGTTCTGCCATCAAGTTAGGCTCCCGAGGCAAGAGCCGTCGACTTAGCTCTTTGGGAAAGCGCTCGCGCTTGTTGTCAGCGTTCGAGATAGGCATGTCCATGACTGCTTTCGCTAAGCGGTTGAACTCATTGTCAGGATTCGCTTGGATCAAGCAAGTCATGAGCTGCTCAAAACCGGCAGGAGTTAAACCAGGAATCGACGGAATCTCGTGGTATTGACCCTGGACAAGATGGTGCTGACAGAGAAGCTTCTGGTACACCTTGCCAAGGCTCGCATTGCTCATCTTAGGGCCAAAGATGGTGTCCCATGGGTAGGATTCGTCGGGTGTCTTCGTATCCCGGAAGAACCTTGCCAGCTTACCGGGCGTGACAACAAGCGAGTATCTTGGCTCGCAGTCTTCGATAAGGTGTAACGCGAGACCTCGCAGGAACTGGCTGAGCCGCATTGTAGGATTGCCGTTGTCGAAAAGTGGCTGCCAAATCCTCTCCAAAGTGGTTGCCTCCTCAGGCTCTTCCGTCTCTGTCGGCATCTTCGAAGGTCGTCTTCGTCGGTGGGTAGAAGTGGCGCCGGTATAGTCTGACTCGGAACCTTTGCTATCCCTCCTGCGTCGTCCAGACTCACGTGCTGTGCTATCTGACTCGCTTTCTTGCTTTCGTTTCTCATCTACAGCTCCATCAAAGGCGACCGGAGAGCTCCTCTCTGGCCCCGTAGTAGCACCCCTATTTAACCCAGCTCCATAGCCTGCGCCACCTGGAACTGGCCTTGGCGTATCTCGTTGGCTTCCCATACTCTGGTCGCTTCTTCTGCTGCCCTTGCTGTACATGCTGCTGTAAATGCTCTCATGGTCGCTCTGCATCGGATCCGGACTACTTGATCCATAGCCACTCTCTGCATTCCGCTCCCTCTCCCCGAACACCCATCGTTTCTCGGGCGATGGCGGCGTGTACTGCCGCGGAGCTCCAGAGTCAATGGAGCTTCGCGCCTCGCTTGGTGTCGGCGAAGACGCCTGTGGTGGCGGTGGCGGTGCCGGGAATTGTGCTGTTTGACCAGGCGCCACCGAAGGTGTAGGAGTATTGATGTTGGCCTTCTGCAAGTTCTTGATCACCTGCTCGGTCACCTGCCTGACCAGCTCCGGGTCGAGCCCAGTCTGAGCCACTGGGCTCTGGTCGAAGGCATTATTAACAGCGTCCTTGAGCGGTTGCGGCTCTGATCGCGGCGGGGCGCCCAATGCAGGTTGTAGCGACGAGGCGCGCGAACGCGCAGCGTGATTGCTGCTGGCTGGAGAGCCTGGCTGCAGAGGTGATTGCGGCTTCCGCAGCGGAGCCTCTTGTTGCTGCGGTCCTACGGGGATGGGCGGAGAATGCTGAGACCGCGGACCTTCCATGCCGTTGCGATATGTATAGCCAAGGCAGCAGTTGCAGTTGGCGTTGCCGTTTCTGCCGCGGAGCACCCTCTCGGTGTCAGCGATGTCGTTGTTACGCCAGTGGCAATTGGCAACGTTATCGACCGGGCCCCAAAGTCAGATGAATAGCGGTGTGTTTGAAGACGTGGTGTTCAGCAGTTTCAAGCAATGCCGCTGTTCTTCTTAGGCGCATGAACTAGCGCATGCTGTTGTTGTTCTTAAGCAAGTTAAAGCGCCACCCACGCGATGTGAAAGTTTCTGGAAAAGGTGCGCTCGTGCGTAGTGGAGAAGTGAATCCCGAACCAGGCTGGCTCTATTTGATCCTCCTCGTCACTGGTCGTACGAGGCTGAGTTGCGTCTTTGATGGCTGCGCCTTTTGGTCGCAGACTGGCAGTTTGGGGTAGCAGATGTCGATGCGCACAGCACTTTCGGTATTAGGAACTGAGGCTGGGAAGTCGCAGGGTACCTCAGATTACCATCAATCAAGTTGTCCCATGAGATGCAGGCCAAGTGCTTCCGGTCTATCAATTGCGGAGTTGGAACGTGGCTGCCAGATGACGTCGTTACTACTCTATCTACCGGCTCGGAGGCGGCTGGGTGAAATTTCCGACCCACTAGCACGACGAAGGAAGGTACTGTGGTACTCAAATCACTCCCCGTACCCGGAAGAGGCCACAAGGTAGTAGTGCGCCGGTGACGCTTCAGAATCTTGGTAATAGTGAAGGTGTTGTGACTGGCCGGAAGGAGCCAGGAACATCTCACAGACGGTTGAGAATTTTAGGAGGGTACCGATGCGACAGCGATGAGGCTAGAGGCTGCATATGCCGGGCTCTCTCACACAGACATGTTCGTACCCACAGAAGCGCCGTGAAGGCCGGTCAAGGCGTGCATGAAGTGGAGGCACCACTTCAATGGCGATACCGTCAGCCTCCTCGGGGCAACGAGGTATCAACGACAAATTTTTTGTCAATCACTAGGTTCACCTCAGACGCGGAAGGAGCGCGTCTCAGGATACAGTCGCAGACATGGGATTCAAGACAAAAAGATGCCTGCGACTCGCCGCGACCGTAGACATCCAAAGCGAAGTAAAATGAAAAGCCTCACCTATAACAATGATAATTTCTCGTTCACTTGGAAAAAAACATGCAGTGCCCTGGCACAGTACTTGGCCATCTACACGCCGCAGTGATCAAACGTTGGAAGGTGTGTGGTGAAAGCTTGCAACACACCGGTCCTCCGACTGCATACAGTCGACAGTACGCCCCGTTCCCACCACCATGACTTCGCAAGCTCGTTTTAGGACATGCAAACACCTTATATGAGCAAGAGGTATGAGATTTGGTACTGATTGGCAAAATGCGGAATCTTGGATCGGATGTATACTTCCAGGTTTCCGTGTGTGAGAGGAGCTTCTACATATAAAGTAGCTATGTGGCTGTGCATAGCCTGAGTTGTTGCTGGGGCATCGGTGACAGGTTTCGAGAAGGTCATTGTTGCATGGGTATCCTGATTCAGAAAGTCCTAGGCAGAGGAGGAGAGTGTCGCAGGTGTCGCATATGCAGAGAGGCGTAATAGTCAGCGATCGGAAACAGTCGAGAGACTTGCGACGGAGATGCTGTATGCATCACTACACCGATCAGACGGGAGATAGGACGGCAAGACAGCCCATAAGCAGGCGATACTGTCGCGGTTAGTAATTCAGACAAGCGTTTGGGATTACATTGCGACACTGGTGGCTATTGCCTGGTTCGAAGTGATATGAGAGAGCTGGTGGCCGCAATGGCCGTCTTACTGTCACACTGTGTGCCCCTGGTCTCTCAATATCGCATGCCATAGCGGTCATTTGAGGACGTCAGGTGCGCAGCATCATAACAAGCTGTATTACGACGCCCGACTGGAGTGAGGACAGGAGAGGAGAGACAGTCTTGAAACGGCCGACGAGCAAAGTAACCAATGGAGGAGCAATGACGGCGTGAGCTGATTGGGTGAAGAGAATCTGTCGTAGCGTGTTTCAGGCGTGGGGCGCATCCAAGGCCGAAGCGCAGCTAAACAACCGTAAAGATGGAGACGACGGACTTGGGTTTGTTCGGGAAGATCGGGAGTCAATCATGGGGTTCATGAGCGGACGGGCTGGACGGAAGCGGGAATGCGACTGAGTGAGGTATGGTACCCGCCGATTGAGACGGTACTAAGAGACATATGCTCCGATCATTGTCCAACTGTACCTAGGTTGACAGAAGATGAGCGTCAGGTGTCAGCCGGATGGTGGTGGATACTATGTACAGTACAGTATGATTATCCTGATCGTCTCACAGCAGCTGCTGGTTGGCGGAGGATGACGAGGGAGGATCGGCAGCGGCGAGACAGCAGGGCTGACTTTGCTCCGCACCAGCGTTTCGGACAGCGGGCTGCGGGCCTTAGGCGCACCTGCTCTCGGTACAGGAGGGACTAGCGAGACTAGAGACTAGGGACCCTGCTTAAGCCCGCTCGCCTGCCTGGGCCCAAGCAGCAGCAGCCAACAGCGAACAGCCAGCGGCCGAGCCGGACGAGCGAGACGCAGCGGGACTCTTGACTCTCTGCCACTGCCGCTCTTGAATCTGTTCACTGCTTCCTCTGAGGCAGTAGCCGGTCAGACACCGCCCACACCACGGCACGGCCAAACAACAACTGCACAGCGACGCCTGCTGCTGGTGCGCTGTCTCGGCCGCCAGGCCTACTCAAAGGCCGTCTTCTTCCGCTCCCACTTCCCACGCTCTCTTGCAACCAACTCTCGTGGACCGCAACACCAAGCTCCTGTCAGGCACGGCGACGCAAGGTGAGGAATTGAGGAAGCAGGGTATGGCAGACACCCTGTGAGACTGGTCCCGTGGCGATACCGCAGCGTCCATCTTTCTTTGTCAGGTTCGGCGTAGAGAATAGCGGCTTGGTCCGCACCTGGACAAGGCACCACACGCCTGAAAGACACACCTATCCACCTCTACATACACCCCGTCCATACCGAGAATGGCCGCCTTGGCCTCCCGAGCACCTTACCCAGCTCCCGCATTCGCGTCGAGCAGCAACATGGCTGCACCTTCCACTTCACATTATCGTGTGCCTGCCTCATCCGGCCTGGGCCCGATCCACGGGCAGGCTGGTGCGGCCGGCATGTTCACGAGTCCCACCGAGTCCGAGTTCTCCGAGTCGTACAAGGAAAGCGCACGGGAGAATGTGGTTGATTGGGATGAGGCCCGTGTTGGCGATTGGTTACGGAGTATCAATTGCGGGCAGTATGTCGAGCTCTTCAGGAAAAACAACATTAATGGGGAGAACCTCATGGACATGGATCAGGTCATGCTGAAGGAGATGGGTGTCAAAAAGGTTGGTGATCGGGTGCGAATTGGCGCCCAAGCGAAAGTGTTTCGAAATAAGGTCTACCGGCGAAGCAGCAAGAAAGTGATCAATAGGCATTCTTTAGCCACCCTCGATGGCAACACTCAGCTAACTCCTCCCTCCTCTGGCTCACCTCGGCCTCTGCACAGCGCAAGGTCTAATCCCGCGCAGTCCCGCGCCGACAAGAGAATGTCACGCCAGCTGAACGGTGCCGACATGTCCCACGCATATGCGCTCGGGAATGGCAAGAGCTCCTCCCGACCCAACTCACCCATGGTCGACCAGGAAAACAGAACTGGTCGAAACCGGGAGCGCTCGGTGAACCCTAGCCCAAAGGAGGGCTTTCGAAAGGAGTCTGATGGCAGCCACTTCAAACAGCCCATCAATGCCACACGATACGCAGCAAGCAACAATGCGAGAGGACCCCCGCTAGAGGGTTCGCAGGCGGCCAGAATGGGCGTAGGTGCTGCTGGCCACATCAAAAGCAGTCCAAGCATGGAGAATTTGAATGCGAGCATTGTAGGTGCACTGCCAAGTGATAAGCCGCTAATCCGGGTCATATACGAAAACGGAAGGTGCAGCGTTTTGAACATTGATGGTTTCAGAACGGCCGAGGACATCATTCGGGCAACGTTGCGTAAAGGTGGATTGAACGAGAGTCATCTTCGGGCCTATTGCTTCTGGGTTCTAGATGGTACAGATCCAAATCCGACTTTCTGCAGGCGCCTGGGCGAAGCGGAACTCATCAAGCTGTGTTCAGACGGTGTGCGGAGTGAGCGAGGGCGTTTGATACTCAGAAAAATTCATACTGCCGAGCCTGAAGGCGAGCAGCTCCGGACTGCTGCGCGCATAGCGGAGCAACAGCTTCCTGAACCTCCCGCCATAGAAGTGCAGCCAACATCGAAGAGCAGAAGTCAATTGAAGATCGAAAAGTTGACTGGTGAGCCTCTGGCAGCGGTGACATATCCAATGAGCCCAGCTAGCCAAGCGGAGAGGCGCGACTACTTCGACACGAGCCACAACCTACCTAGTTCATCAATATCACGAAATGCATCGCAAGCCTCGAGCGCCTCTGCCAGAGCAAGGAAACTCAAAGATTTCTATGGAGCGAGACCGCCTACAGAGCTCATCACGCAGGACTTGCAGAGTTACTTCCCTGAGGTGGCGAAAGAGGAGATGGACCGTACTGTTCGTATGAGTATACGACGAAGTCAGCGTCTGAGTCGAGCTGTCAGCCGAATGAGCACTGTCAGCAATTTTAGTGTCGCAAGCAGTCTCAAGGACGCACCCCCGATACCATCTATAGCAGATCATTGGCAGCGTGAAGCTGCTGCGGCTGCTGCTGCTAATAACAATGCTGGAAGCACCACGAGCAAAGATCAACAACCACCGCCTAGATTGAGACCATTGAGCGTTATGAGGCTAGGGAGGCCGGAAAGCTACAGGGAATCAATAGCTAGCAGCATGCTGGAGCCACTGGATGAGGAATCACCACTTGAGCCGAATAGGAAGAGCTATGTCTCATTTTCAGCCGATAGTAACAATGGTTCCGGAAGCGGAAGCGGCAGTGGCAGCGATACAACCACGAGCAACATTGGCATTACCGATCCAGAAGGCAACACAATCATGCATAGCTACTTCGATGATTCGCAGTCTTCGCCTGGCAATACAGCTGTCTCCGGTGAGGCAGCATCGGATACAATGGGCAGCGGTAGCATCAACAGTCGTCTCTCTCGCTTCATAGCCCAGGATGGCGAAGAAGAAGATGCCGAGCTTATGGAGCACCTGGAAAAAGATAGCTGGGACGACCTGAAATATATGAAAGGTGCAATGATCGGTCAGGGCTCATTTGGCACGGTGTTCCTCGCTTTGCACGCTGTGACGGCAGAACTGATGGCTGTCAAGCAAGTCGAGATGCCTTCGAATCATGGTACTGCAGCCATGGATGCTAAGAAAAACCAGATGGTCGAGGCGCTTAAACAGGAGATCAGTTTGCTAAGAGATCTGAAGCATCCCAATATCGTGCAGTACCTGGGTTCCAACAGCGATGAGGAACATCTGAACATTTTCCTCGAGTATGTCGCTGGTGGCTCAGTGGCGACGATGCTGGTTAATTACGGCAGTCTGCCTGAAGGGTTGATCGCCAACTTTGTCCGCCAAATTTTGCAGGGTCTGAACTACCTGCACTCCAAGGACATCATCCACCGCGATATCAAGGGCGCGAATATCCTCGTGGACAACAAGGGCACAGTCAAGATTTCGGATTTCGGCATCTCCAAACGTGTGGAAGCCACGACGATGATGCATTCCGGTCCCGTAGTCGGGAAGCGTGCTGGTCCACGCGTGTCCCTACAAGGGTCAGTGTTCTGGATGGCGCCCGAGGTAGTCCGCCAGACGGCCTACACCAAGAAAGCCGACATCTGGTCTCTCGGCTGTCTGATCGTCGAGATGTTTACAGGCAGCCACCCACATCCGAACTGCACGCAGCTGCAAGCCATTTTCAAGATTGGCGGTGCAGGCCGCAAGAAAAAGAATGCAGACGGCGTCGTCGAAGGCGATGATAATAGCTCTGCCCGGCCTGACCTTCCGGACCAGGCCAGCGAGGATGCCAAGGAGTTCTTGAAGTGGACGTTTGAGATCGAACACGAGAAGCGGCCGAGCGCGGAGGATCTGATGAAGAGCAAATTTTGCAGCACGAAGCCGTAGTAAAGGTCGGATGTCCTGGCGTTCCGCTTGAGAGCAACTGGGAGGCGAAGATGAGGAATCATGTCGTTACGTAGGCGTTACACACAGATGGGAAATCTGAGGGACTCGAAGGGATTTTTAGCGGGCTGAGCTGCGTCAAGGGGCCCTTTTGCACGTGATGTCGATCTGAGGACTGTAGGAGAGCGGTTCTCTTTTTTGGATTGTGAAGGGAGGTCTGTTGATGATCATGTCCGTAATGGTAATGAATATCCATCTACTACCTTCCAAGGTATAAATCACACCAATTACAACTTAGCTACTCGCTGCCCTCCCTTTCCCCGTCGTCATTCTCCATACATCCATCACACTCCTCTCCCTTCCTCAGACCCACAACAAACAGCAGAACAGCGAACCCAGCCGAGATCAGCCCTAGAAAATAAAACGGCAGCCCAACCCACCCTCCCCCCAAAGCCAACCCCCGTCCAAACAGCCCAGCCAACAACGGCGACCCCAGCATCGCCCCAACCGTATCGACAAAACTCACAATACTATACACCCTCGCAATCTGACCCGCCGGCACCAAACTCGTCAGCAACGATCGAATCAGGAAATACGTACTCTGGCCCAACGCAGCAACCACCATACTAACCACCACGCAGACCAGATTAGGCGACATCCCGATCATCGTCCACCCGACAAACACGAACCCCTGCGACGCCCGCGCGAGATAGAGATCTTTCCTCTGCGCCGAGAGCCGGAAGACCCGCATCGCGAGCGTGCTGGCGTAGGGGAGTAAGGCGAAGAGGAGCAGGACTTTGACGGCGTTTAGGATCGTGGTGAGTAAGGTGGCTTGGGAGAAGGTGAGACGGTAGCGTTTGCTGGTGTATTGGAGTAAGAGTTGGGAGGTTTGGTTGATGAGGCTGTGGCCGATGAAGGGGAGGATGAGCAGCGGGATGCGGGCGTCGTGGGTTAGGAAGGCGGTGGCGGTGTAGAAGGAGTGGAGGGGTCGGGTGAGAGGTTTGGTTGGGGGGGAGTGATGGGTGGGAGGTGTGTTGGAGGATGGTGGTTGCGGTTGTTGGGTTGTCCCCGTCGAGGATGAGATGGGGTGTGATGCTGAAGGATGTTCCGCGGGTTGATAACAGTTTAAGGTTTCCGGGACGAGTCCGTAGGTAAGGAAGCATATTAGCAGGAGCCCGGTACCGATTAGAGATGGGATCCAGGGGTTGATGGTCATGAGCGAAGCGGAGATCGGTGGTACGACCACCTTCGCGGCCAGCTCAGACGCGCCTACACGCAGGAACGTGCTGGCCCGGTGGTCTTGCGGGACGATGTCTGATAACACGACGAAGAACAGACTCGAGGCTACGGGGGATCCGCCGCCCAAGAGAGCATGAAGGGCAGAAAGCCAGGTCATGCGTATATCGAAAGCCTGCCAGAACCAGGTAACCAGTTGGATCCATAAGAGCTTCAACAGGAACGAAAAGAGCCCAAGCATAAGCACTGGTTTCCGGCCGTACTTGTCTGCGAGCCAGCCAAATGGCACAGCTAACAGCAACGAAGGAAACCCCTCAAACAAGGTCTGGTACCCGGCCAGGGAGGCTAGCTGCTGCTGCACGGAATCGGCCTTGCAATACCGTTCTTCCACCCCTCCGATCGCACCTGGACCCACAACTGCCCTTCCTAGTTGGATCTTGCTAGGATCTTCCGATTCGAAGTAGCGGTAGCAGATGACTGATTCGAAAATCCGCGTCGTCGGACTTTCTACAATACTGTCGCTTGCACCGACCAGGAAGATTACAAGCATAAGTAGATACGTGAGAGTCTGCCATCTGCGCGGGAGGTGAGTCGATTGTATGTCCTCGACCGTGCCATTTTCCGTAGATAGGAGCGGTGTCGTTTCGGTGGCGCTTTGATACTTGAGCGAGGATTTGGAAGTACTTTCCGGTGTCGAATTGTTGCTATCCTCCCGCTGGAGAGCGGGAGAGTCGTCGTCTTCGTTCCCTGAAGGCATTCTGTGACGATGCGTATGGCTGAATGGCAAATCAACAGAGGTCAGGACCGTCCTTTCGCGATGTTCAAGACGAGAGCGATGTTTATGATAGTCGGTAAAGGATCGAATATATTGCCGACACAAAGGAACGCGTCGCAGCGAGGTGGAAGAAGTAGTATTGCATGGCCAATGGCACCGGAGAGAAATATGTCTGCCTTGTGATGATCACCTTTCGGAATTCAAGACCGGTGTACGGCGTTTGATAAGGAGCCACAAGAAAGCGCGGGAACACGGGTGACGCTGCAATGCAATGCCTCGCTTAAGCTCAGCTCATAAAACGTCCAAAGTCGGCTTGATGCATCCAGCTTGATATGAGAGAAAGGAAGGCAGCAGCATTCTATTCCTGCAACCAATGATTGTTCGAGCGGAATTTTTGGTAGGGATCGAAGCTCATCAACCTTGAATACCGAATGCCGAGGTATGATCGGAGTTGCATATAATGATCGGAGCTCCCATACAACTGTGGGAAGTCTGGTCCTCTCTAGTCGATTGTTACATGCCGCCAATGGCTGTGGGACTAGGATATCCGGACTTGTTCACCTCCACGAATTCTCGACATTTCACATGCTTTTTGTGCCCGGTGGCAAAGAACGGGAAATCTGTCGAATTGCAGCTTAAAGGCATCTGGAGGTCTTGCTGGGCGGTCTGCTGCTTTATTTGCACCGCTGCGAGGACGCTGTCTTCCATTGCTTCAAGCATGTCGGCAACATTCCTACTAGGTGACAGAACTTGAGATCAGTCTTAAAGGGATCGGCATCACGAGTTTGGCAGCTGAGGCCATAGGTCAGACTACCACAGAGCGAGGGAACTATGCCTATCGCGCATAGAAATGGCGATTCAATATCTGTTCCACGAAGGATAATAGCTTCTTTCGTCCTCTTTGTACGGTAAAGGGTCTCTCCGACAGGGCACGCAATATTTACACTGCTGACTTCAGGGTGTCTTGGATATGAGTATGTTCTCATTATTGCTCGCCGGTCTTTTGTCTCGGCAGGTTTTGACACAGAAGCATTAATTGTTTGGAGTCTTCTCTTAAGACAATTGCGGATTGCTGGAGGAGAGAACCCGGGATGTGGAATCGGCGGGAAATCGGCAAGGAATCGGCACCGAGCTTTTCTGCCACTTCACGGCAACCTTGCAAGCCTCCTATCTCTACTCTCCATCGACTGCACTGTACGTAATGCACCGGCAACCGTCAGAGCAACCTTGACACATGCAATCTGGGTTGTGCTTTTGATGCTACTGCACGACTTGGTCGTGGTGCTTCCCCATCCCCAGGCAAGCCATCAACCAATCCCAATTAGTCACAGCTACAAAGTGGCGCTGATAAGCTGTCTGTCAACCTCATAGTCTAGCGTTGCATTTCACAGCTCTACCTGAGAGGCAATATGCAGGCTGGGCAAGGTAGATATCTTTGACTAACGTCATGCCTCGCCGATTGTCAAGCCGCTCGCCTCAGAAGGTCTAGCGGCGACAGATGAGAGGATGCTTTCTGTCATGCTCAGATTACGTACGGCCAAAAAATAATGCCCGGCGCGCGAAGACTCTGCGGTCTTACTTCAGATGATCGCCTGTCTTGTAGAGCCAGCTCTCGGCTCTTACGAATTTCACGTCTGCTTGTTTCGTCGACCGCTCAACATCCAAGATGAACGACAGAGTCGACAGCGACAGGGGCTCCTTGCAGCCCGAACTGCCTCTCAAGGGACGTTCAGATGAGACTGGGAAAGCCTCAGCCAATTCCGAAACTCCGCCCAATGAACGAACGGCTCTGTTGAACAAGCCAGATGACAGAGTCGAAGGCGAGACGTACGAGCTCGAGGATGAGGATACCTCTGCAATAAGACGCATATCCTCAGAGTTCTGGATTCTGTTCAAGAGTTCGATCCCCGTCATCATGGCGTATGCATTGCAGAATTCACTCCAGACCATTTCCGTCCTCATCGTTGGCCGCCTCAGCCCCGAAGCGTTGTCAGTGGCAGCGTTCAGCTACATGTTCGCAATGGCATCGGCCTGGCTTATTGGAATGGGAGGCACCACAGCTATCGATACCTTGGCCAGTGTCAGTTTCACGGGGGGTAAAAGCAAGCATGACCTGGGTATAATCCTTCAACGGGCCTTTGTCATCCTGTCCGTCTTCTACATTCCGGTTGCAATCCTCTGGCTGTGCTCGGAGCCTTTCTTCCGATTCCTCGGCCAAGAAGACTTTATTGCACGAGAGTCTTCTCGATTCCTTACCGCACTCATTCCCGGTGGATTAGGTTACATTTACTTCGAGTGCATGAAGAAGTACCTTCAAGCACAAGAGATAATGCGGCCTGGAACTTATGTCTTACTCATCACCTCTCCCATCAGTGCGGGCCTGAACATACTTTTCATCCACACATTCCAACTTGGCATCCTAGGCGCACCTTTGGCCACCGGACTGTCATACTGGTTGTCGTTCTTCCTCCTGCTCGCGTACGCTCGGTTTGTTGCTGGAAAGGAATGTTGGGGTGGTTGGGACAGGAGATGCCTTCAAAACATTGGCACTTTCGCTCGGATTGCGGCATTAGGTGTCATTCACGTTGGTACTGAATGGTGGGCTTTCGAGATCGTGGCTATCGTTGCAGGCCAACTAGGCCCAATACCTCTCGCCGCCCAATCGGTCATCATGACGGCGGATCAAGTTATGAACACTATACCGTTTGGAGTCGGTGTTGCAACTTCAAGCCGAGTCGGCAACCTGCTGGGAGCTAGGCACTCGAGCGGCGCAAAGCGATCGGCTAATACTGCTGCATGCCTCTCGATATTTCTTGGTGTCGTAGTATTGGCGGTACTAATGAGTACTAAAGACGTGTTTGGCTATCTTTTCAACGACGATGAGCGGGTCGTGCGTCTGACATCTCAAGTCCTGCCCTATGTCGCGCTCTTCCAAATCGCAGACGGACTCAACGGCTCTTGCGGAGGAGCTTTGAGGGGCATGGGAAGGCAGCATGTCGGAGCTGCCGTCAACATAGTCTCCTATTACTGCGGCGCTCTGCCGCTCGGGATCTATCTCGCAAAGAACGGATGGAGTCTGGCCGGGCTGTGGGTCGGTCAATGTATTGCTCTGTATCTCGTTGGCATAGCCGAGTGGGCTATTGTTGCATTTACAGATTATGGCAAACAGGTCCGCTATGCTCTCGAGCGCCTGGACAGCGGCGAAAGAGCTGAGCAAGGCCTAGAAGATAGTCTGGGCAATGACGGTGGCTACCAAGGTCATCCGCGGTAACAACGTCAAAACATCGTCGAAACTTCAACGATTCTCGACCTACTGCACAGTTGTATAGCTGCATGCAATACTAGTAGCTGCAGCAAAAGAATTCTTCTTCTTGACATGTGTGCCAGACCGGCGCTTACCAGCTGTAGACATCGCAAGAGGAATTTCGGCAGCTCCCCGGGCTCCGATCCGCTGGCGCAGCGCCAGCAAAGCTAGATATGGAAGGAACGAAATCCTACCAGACACTGTACCACCGTCGAGACACTCTATTGGCTTCACCTTTCGTTGGCTGCATTGCATTGTGCAACACTCGGTACATCGACTTGTACCCATGGAAATCGCTTCCGATATTCTGAATCAGGCCTCTGTGCCACCTTTCTCGTTGAATCTATCGACCTGCCCGTACTCGGCCCAATTTTCAACCTCGACGCTATCTGAATGTACGAAAACCTTTGGCATCGTCATACAGCAAACGCTCCACAAAGCTCATCAGACTTGCAAGTATACCCGACAGTCCGGACCTGCGGGTTGTGCGATTGCATGTAGCGAAAGTCGAGGCATGCACACATCTTTCATGCCGCCACCTGCAGTATGAGCGCAGACCACAGCTCTTTCCTCGAATAAGCTAGTGGCGCACGATATCTGTTGCCGGGGGAAGAATAATTGAAGTGCACACCGCTATGACCTTCGGACCATGGCTCTGGAAACAAGAAGCTGAGCTCGCTCGTGAGATAGATGACTCGCGAGTCAGTATTCTCTAGACCTGCAAGCCAAGGCCTGATCGGTGGGAAACGGCATTTGTAGCGCTGCTACTGTCATATAGGCACGACCAAATTGGCGGGTAACATCACCGCGGGCATCAATGTACGCCAACCACAGAAGTCCTCGACGTTGGCTCTAGTCCTCAACAGTGCAAAGCACAACCACCATACTTTCTGCATACATGCATTCTGTCAATAGCGCAATGAGGCCGGTGGCGTGGAGCTACTGTATTGCGACGTAACCGAGACTTCATTGGTTCGCAGTATCAATCGTGATAGATGCAGGCCGATGAAAAACTCTCCGTTGGGCAATTATATAAACAACACCCGCGAATCTTGCCAGTGAAATTTGCCCATTTCGCAGAAGACCATCCGATCGATCAAAGAATCATTCGCTCGCTTTAGGCATTAGAGTAAGCAACAGAACATTCGTCTCTCCAAAGGAAGAAATCCTCGTCGACATGCGTTTCTCCACATCCCTCATCGCTGTGGTGGCAGCTGTGCTGCCATTAGCCGCGTCCGCGCCTTTGCCAGCATCCGACAGCGTCGCGAACCTTGCAGAGCCTGCAGCTGGAATTGTGCTTGAGGCCCGCTCACCTCAAGCAGACAACTCCACCGCACCCGCAACTGGAGAGGAGGAAGCGGAAGCGGAGTGTGAGACTGAAGCTGAGAACAACACCTTCATTCCAGGTAAGACTTCGCACAAACGACGGATGCCGAAATGGCAATACTAACGATCGGCCATCAGGAGCTGCTTCTTCGAGCGGTTGTGCAAGCGACGGCTCTGTCTCGTCCTCGTCCAGCAGCAGTGGCCTTGGTAACTCGGGCAGCTCTTCCGGCGCCGCTGGCGACAACGCAAGCTCGTCTTCCAGCAGCAGTTGCAACGCCTTGACCTGCGGTAGCTCCGGCTCAGCCGCAGGCAGCGGGGAGGGCTCCTCCAGCGATTCGAGCAGCAGTGGAGGCCTTTTGGGAGGCGATTTGTTGGGCGGGCTTGGTGGTCTCTTCGGCAAGAAGTTCAGGGCATAAGGAAACAAAAGGATGGCACAGTTGCCAGGAACCAAGTGTTAGGAATCACGGCGCAATACGACTTTTCGGACATGTCATCTATATTTACGACTTGCAATTCATTTCGTGCTTCCTCCAAAGCTCATTCGAGCTCGAGCTCTTAGCCAGACGGATATGTAGAGAGCCTGTCTGATTTGGAAGTTTACAGAATAGAATGGCTGATTGCCAGACCTTTGACAGAAGCATAAAATATCGGAATGACGAGCATGAGGGAGTTCTGTCGTCTCTCAAGCATACCTGTGAGCAGCGACTCTCTTCAAGATTCTTGGTCTTAATCATGCCTCCTGGGGAGGTTGCCAACGGAAGTGTTGTCCAAGGCAGACGGGAGATCACGTCCTCACCGCCTTCGGTAGCAGAACGCCATTCGGTCCCGAATTCTTTCGCGTAATCAGCGCGCCTATCAGTGCTGTAGGCCTGGCCTTGAACGCGGCCGCGCCTCTCCTCTCTTCCTCTGACATTCGCCGAACATCTGCATCTCCAGGGTCTTGCTTATCATCCGGCCATGTCAATGTTCCGCTGCTCTTTCACCGGCATATTTCCAACTGGTCGCGAGGGTTTGACACATCACCGGCATCATGGCCATTGGAGCTTTAGTAACAGACTGAGCTCCGCCCGTAGCCATCCGGAAGCAGGACGTAACAACAAGCCAAGCGATTGAAGCCGACGGCCAACATGGTTGCCTCGCGCTCTGAGATATCGCCTATCGCTCAGGAACGGGCATGCCATGACATAGCTCGCCCGGTGATGATGCCATCCTGCGATTCTGCTTGCCTTCTACAGCCTAGATCTGCTGGAGCTACCCAAACTTGACCAGATTCCCTTGTCGTTAGGTAAATAGATTGACAGCGACTGTTCTGATATGGGACGAGTGGTAGGTGCTTGACGACCTTTATATTCTCTGACTGACCAACGTACCTTGATGTTCTTTCTCCACCTTGGTGGTGCTTTTGGCCCTTTCCAGAACAGTACTTGTCAGGATGTTCAAGCTCTTCGCTGCTTCTAGCGCCCTCGTGGCAGCTGTCAATGCCCATGGCAACCACCAAGAAACGCTGAAGGAAGGGCCTCACAAGAGCTTGTGGTACAACACTCTGCCGGGCGACGGAGGCACCCAGGCGGATTCGGTTTTCAGTGGTATTTCTACTTTCGGACGAATCGAGTATTCCCCGTGCCTGGCCAATGACGACGTGAAATACGACATTGCCTTCCTCGGTGCACCATTCGATACCGGCACTAGCTACAGGCCTGGTGCTCGCTTTGGCCCGTCTGGTATTCGCCAGGGCAGCCGCAGGTTGAACTTGTATGTGCGAGCACCCTCCCGCAGCTTGAATGGTATGCTCACTGTCAATGTAGATACGGCGGCTACAACGTGCCTCTTGATGCAAACCCTTTCCACGATTGGGCGAAGGTCATTGACTGTGGCGATGTTCCGGTCACTTCGTATGACAACGAATGGGCGATCCAGCAGATTGAGGAAGGCCACAACAGCATCCTGATGAGGGAGCCAGCTACAGATGCGAAAGAGCCAGGCCCAAGCAAGCACGGCAAGACCCTGCCTCGTGTCATCACCATGGGCGGTGACCACACCATCACCCTGCCCCTGCTTCGCAGCATGAACCGCGCGTACGGTCCTATCACTGTGATCCACTTCGACTCCCACCTCGACACTTGGAAGCCAAAGGTCTTCGGTGGCGCCCCGAGCAAGATCGCCAGCATTAACCACGGCACGTACTTCTACCATGCAGCAATGGAAGGCTTGCTGAAGAACGACACCAACATCCACGCCGGTATCCGTACGACTCTCTCGGGTCTCAGCGACTACGACAACGACGGCTACGTTGGCTTCTCCATCGTGGAGGCTCGTGAGATTGACACCATTGGCATTGATGGGATCATTAAGAAGATCTGGGATCGTGTGCCCCACGATGCGCCGATCTACCTGAGCATTGACATTGACACTCTTGACCCGGCTTTTGCTCCGGCTACGGGTACGCCGGAGACTGGAGGCTGGTCGACTCGTGAGCTTAGAACCATCATCCGTGGCCTAGACGGTAAGCTCTCATAGACTCCTTGAACAAGGTTAGTACCAAGCTAATGCTCATCGTTAGGACTGAATCTTGTGGCTGCCGACATTGTAAGTTCAATCGCATCATCACTGGATCTCATCGTCCTTTCCACTAACACGAGCGCTCCAGGTTGAGGTGGCTCCTGCCTATGACACTAACGCCGAGCACACCACCATGGCGGCTGCTGATGCGCTCTACGAAGTCATGTCAGTAAACTCTCACAAATATTCTGGGATCTTAAGCTGATGTTCGTACAGGTCCATCATGGTGAAGAAGGGACCGCTCAGCAACATGGTCAACCAAACCATCGATGCGAAGCAAGACATTTAGAGCATCGAAGAAATCTCTGAAACATAGTTTCTTGACGCTGCAAAATGTGCGAGTTTGGAATTGTGAAGGTGGACAACAAGCGTTTATCCATGCAAGAGACGTCTTGTCGCCAGAGATGGCGCCTTGCAGCTGTGCCGCAAGTCATGCTGCGCACTTTACGAGTACTAAGGCATCGTGAAAAATTCAACGAAATCATGGCTGCCTTCACATTCTTAACATATCACACCGCCGCGCCTCCATCTTCCTCGTAATGTCCAGAAGCAGTTTACGTTGAACCGATCGCTGCTTTGCCAAACCCGATCGTACTACCATGTGCCTGGTCTCTACGGCGAATGCTACGCGATTTGGGCGAGCAAAGACCGTGTTGAGGCATTCGCAATTGGCTCTGAAAGTGGAATGAATTTCAACATGGTGTGATGTCCTGGCAATAGAGCTTCGATAGCTTCGGGTCTTCACGTGACAGTTCATGTTCAATTCGGCAGCCACGCTAAGCCGAGGCAGGCCAAACTGATCTGAGCCTCATAAATTGCCATGACAAGCTGACATCTCTGTCCCATCACCTTTCACATTGGACTTGAGTCGCCAATTTATCTCAGACATTCGAAACATTCCAACATGTCTGGGAAATCCGTACTGTATGCTTGACTTCCGCATTTCTTCCACATTCACGTCGAATCGAGTCTAACCAAGTTCGCCAGGATAACCGGGTGCACGCCGGGCGGCATTGGACATTACCTAGCGAAAGAGTTTAAATCCCAAGGCCTCCGAGTCTTCGCCACTGCCCGCAAAGTCGAAACGATTACAGACCTCGCCAACGAAGGGATCGAGACACTATCGCTGGAGGTGTCGGACCCAAACAGCATCAACGCCCTGAAGGAAGAAGTCCACTCCCGAACGAACGGCAAACTCGACATCCTCGTCAACAATGCCGGACGGAATTATACTGTCCCAGGACTGGAAGTGGAACTGGACGAGATCAAAACCACTTTCGAAGCCAACCTTTTCGGCGTCATGCTCATGTGCCAGGCTTTCGCGCCGATGTTGATCGAAGCCAAGGGGACGATCGTACAGATAGGGTCGCTAGCAGGTAAGACGCTCCCCACCCTTTTCATCTTCTTGTTTGGCAAAGAAAGAATAAAACAAAAAAAAATATTCAAATCGCCCGGCAATCAAGAACTCAATAGAACTAAGCACTAACCCCTTAACCCCTCCCAAAACTAAAACAGGAATCATCCCCTACGTCTACGGCAGCGTGTACAACGCGTCCAAAGCCGCGCTGCACGCGTACAGCAACACGCTGCGGGTCGAGCTAGCGCCGTTCGGGGTGCGCGTCGTGACGGTCGTGACGGGCGGCGTGAAGAGCAACATCGCGCGGACGGAGCGCGCGCTGGCGGCGGATTCCATCTACCTCCCCGTGCAGGCCGAGTACGAGCGACGGGTGAAGCATAGCCAGGAGGTGGGGATGCCGACGCAGCAGTATGCGCGATCTGTCGTGCGGCAGGTTCTCCGGGCCCCGTCGCGGGATACCATCTGGGAGGGCGCCATGTCGTGGGTGGTGTGGTTTGTTAGTAGTTTCTTCCCTCGGAGCGTTATGGTAAGTAAGGCCGCTTCCGAACTTGATTTTTTTTTTTTTCCCTTTTCTAATGCTGGCCGGCGTTAATGATGGCAATACAGGATTGGTACATGACGCGTACTTTCAAGCTGTGGAAACTAAAGCAGAACGAGGCCAAAAAGCTGCAATGAGCAGACTAGAATGCACCGAATGACCGAGAAAGTAGAACCGTCGATGCAGTGGAGAACCAGCAAATCACCAGCAGACAAGTGGAAAAATGGCAAACACGAGGTTCATCAGAAGTCTTCCTCAAAATGTGCTTCGGCAAAGTACGTAAAAAGTCAGTAGCATGGCAACGCGACAAGAAGCTCGTCGACAGCCTACCGCTGCCGTCCCCAAAGCCAGCTGGCTTATAAACCTTCGTCGCGTTGTCCGTAGCAGGCCCCTTCCAAACCCATTGATCGTACACTCCGTCCCCTGAAACCATCCGCAGCCCCTCTCCCTTGCTTTGGCCGGTGCGCATGTCGTTCGGTTGAAGCATTGGTCGACACGTCTCGGTTCCAGCAGATGATGGCTAATTATGCTGTTTGCTGTCTGAATTTCGGCCTGATGGCATTCTCTCGTCGGCTCGACGTCCGCTCTATCGGCGCCCGAATCTGCTACAGACGTGGGTCAGCACAGTCCCTTTGAATGAATGATTGGAAAACATGGCTCACTTTTGCTTCTTCTCAGCCGGCTTGAGAATCTGGAAGGAGCACAGGAGACTCTCATCGACAGACATCATGGCTCCAGCATTATCGAACTCGCCACAGTAGTTTGGAGCCGAGAAGAGCGTCACGAGCTGACGTTTGGAGAAGAACTCATATCCGTCCTCCACGACCTGGTGGGCACGGCATATCAGGTCCATGTCATGCTTCTGCAGGAATCGG
This sequence comes from Hortaea sp. C3G1500-4, assembly GCA_022701445.1. NCBI lineage: Eukaryota > Fungi > Ascomycota > Dothideomycetes > Mycosphaerellales > Teratosphaeriaceae > Hortaea > Hortaea sp. C3G1500-4. The sequence continues at coordinate 1,810,708 of JAJVDI010000001.1, forward strand.
GAAACGACGTCCGGGCCGAAGGTGAAGGAGACACCGCGATCGTTTTCGCTCCACCCAGTGATGTCTTTGTCTGGGTCAGACCAGAGCAAGTCGCACAGCAGACCGCAATCCGGAATCTAGTTCCTTGTTAGTACTTTATCAAACCTCATTTCAGGTCGTGCAACTTACGTCGGTAGGACGCATCACGCGCCTGATCTGCTCCATGGAGTTGAGGTCGGGGCTCAGACCGCCGTGCATAGTGAAAATCTTCTCGTCGATGATGGCAGCAATCGGCAGGCAGTTGAAGCAGTCCGTGAAGGTCTTCCACAGCTTAATGTTGTACCTCCTCTTGCACTCATCATAGAACCCATAGATGCGGTTGATCGAGGCGCATTCGTGGTTACCGCGCAGGACGAAGAAGTTCTCAGGGTATTTGATCTTGTATGCCAGGAGCAAGCAGATGGTCTCTAGGGATTGCTTGCCACGGTCAACATAGTCGCCGAGGAAAAGGTAGTTGGCTTCAGGCGGGAAGCCGCCGTATTCGAACAGACGCAGTAGGTCATAGTATTGACCGTGAATGTCGCCGCAGATCTATGTCAGGTGTTAGTGAATCTCCAGAACAGTCCCGTGACATGCGGTGCGTACCTTGATTGGGGCTTCAAGCTCAAGCAGAATGGGCTGGGAGATGAAGATTTCGCGCGACTTTGTGCACAAGTAGCGAATTTCAGTCTCCAGCAGCTGCACTTGCTTTCCCGGTCTGCTCCCGCGCACCTCCAGCAGACGGTCTATGATCGAGTCGAGATCGATGTCGTTTTGGTCGGCCATGGTAGGCGCCGAATGATTACTAGGTAGGGCGCCTGCAGCACAGAGCCAAGAGTGTGTATCGTTCCGTTGGGGGTTCTAAGAAAATAAGCTTGGGTGTGTCAGCATGTATCACCACCTTGTTTCGTAATGTCCGGTTTGTCGACGGTATGAGCCAGTGATATCACGCACTGGAGCGCGAGTGGGGATTCACGTGGTGTTGCGGATCCTGCGGTCAATGGCTGTTCGGCATCACGAATTTCTGCTGCTCGCTGCTCGTTTTCCGGTGCTCAATGCTCGCTGCTCGCTGCTCGCTGCCTGCTGATCGCGACAGACCAACGCCGCGCTCCGCCAAGACTACCTGGTGCACCAAAGAGAAGTTAAACGTACCGAAAGCAACGGAGCGAGCGCAATGGCTCCAACTGGCCCTGATAACTACCCTGGCGTGCTCTTTCCAGGCGGTTGATTTGTTCTTGATGTTCTGGTGTGCTGCCTTCTGTCTCCGTAGATCCCGGAGGTTCGTTGAGATCACGCACTTGGTTCCGGTGAAGCGCGGCTTAGTGACGTGATGCTAAGTGTTTGAAGCTGGAGCTGGCGGACTCTCTTTCGCCAACGTCGCGCCTCCTACTCTTCGTCTCTGTTCTGTCACGTGAAGCGAGGTCGTCGCCGCAAGTGTTGGTAGCGGTCGTGTGTGCTGTTCGTCAACGTTTGGTGGGTGTGAAGTTGACCGCTTGAGCAAGAGTGGGGCTCTCAAAGTCAGTCAGCTTTCGCGTCGTGTTTCTCCTGAGCGATCAGCGACGCGAGACTGAATCACAACGGAGCGTCGATGGGCGTCGTTCGGATCGGACGTGATATGGGGTGCGCGAGGCTGAAGTGTCGATTGTAGGGGAGCGCTGGCTGCGATGTTGGCGGCTGCGCAGAGAGGTGATGCTGGGTGGTGTTGATGTTGGAAACGACTGAGGGAAGGAACTTTGTTTCAGCGGCCGGCGAGGCTAGCGCCCTTTCGGTCTTGGCACAGGAATGCTGCCGGGGGGAGGTACGTGCACCCCATGGACGCCCAACCGGTGGCAGCGATCTCTGCTGAACCGTCACTGAGACACAGAGAAGGGATAAATAAAGGTCTCAGCTAGAACAAAACCGCGTATTAAATAAAACAAAAAGAAAAAGAAAATTCTACAGCAGTAGACAGACCGCCACATGAGATGTCTTCCCACCGGACCCCGCCGCGCGGCTAGAACCTCCAGAGCAAACACATCGATACTTGGACCTGCGCTAAACCACCCCTCCGCGACTTTTATATATAAAATCGCAGATCATCTGCTTTTCTTTCCGATCTAATTGGACGACCAGGGTGACGACGCAAGTCTCCACACGAACATCAGAGGAAAGAGAGGGAGGCGGTCTTCACTATATGCTTGGCTATACACAGTGCCTCTCAGACTCCGTTGTGATTGTAGAGTAGAACAACTGCACCTGTTTCGTTTCCGTTGCTTTCGTTTGACCAAGGCGGCCCAGCTCCAGCTCCAGCTCTTATGGCGGAGCCTGACTTGTCAAGAGTGACAGCACACAATATATCATGCACGTAAATCGATGCGAATGCAATCAATCGCATCTCCAAACCATGTAAGCATGAGAGACCACAGAGGATAGAAAACAGAGGGCGAAGAGATAATTTGTCCAGATTTAGTATCCCTCCCGCTTCTCCGCAATGATAAAACCAGCTCAGAAAAGCACACTTGCTCTCCTCCCGAAAAACCCATTTCCCTCAAAACGCCTCGCTAATGTAGTACTACTCAAAAGCAACAAATTAGTCCCATATGCTAAAATCGGTCCCTCGCCAAAAGTATGCTCATATGTATCGAAAGTTAAAAAAAAAAAAAAAAAAAACGACTCTCTGTCCCTCTAAATGTAGTCCATCTACAATTCCTCCAAATCTTTTTCAGCTCTTCCCTTTTGCAGAGCCATTTCAAAAGGCTCGTTCATCCGCGAGCCGCCATGGCGCGCAGCTATGGATAGTCTCGCCTAGAACGCGATGGAACCCGAACGCCATCGCTATGCACTTTGCTAGAAGCAACCGGTGCTTTCTATTGTAGTTTCCGCTTTAGCCAAGTTTTCTGCCGCCGATGTGGACATCTCGCGATTGCTGTCTCGGGCGGACAGCTGTCGTTTGTGACGAAGGGCTCGGGCTGCGGCCATTCCTTCTCGGCTCGTTCGCCCGCCGGTCATTGAGCGCTGTGAGCCAATTTGGGCCCAGATCTTGCTTGAGCGCTTCCATCTTCTGCCTGTAAAGGTCGGAATTGATGTCGAGCCCTTGAGGCGACTGGATCGGTGAGTCGTCATCGTCCGATGGATCACGAATTTTCAGGGCTGCAGCGGGTGCAGGGGTCGTGAAAATTGTATCGAGCTTCGGCCGTTGAGGAGGCAGGTTAGCACGCGGCTGAGTTGTGGGTGCGGTGCGATACAGAGTTTGGCTGGGCGTTGGAGGTTCATCCACGTCAATCGGCGTCTGAGGTGGCAGCTCAGCTGAGTGGAGGTGCGACGGCTCTTTCGGAAATGACCCTGTTGCTTCCTGTTGCGAGAGCTCCACAATCCTTCGGCGCGTGCCCTTTTTGCGCCGTTGTGTAGATTGAGGTCCCATGTCACTCGTAGATCTACGGTGACCCTTTGAGTGTCCCTGAGCGCCCTGTGACGAGGGCACGGAGGGCTCTAACTCGGCCAACTCATCATCAGCGCCAACCATCGCTTCGGGCTCATCATCGTCTTCTGGAGACGGTGGCACAATAGCTACTGGTGAAGGTTCGGGCGCCTTGTCGTGAAGCTGCTTCTTCTCGTTGTACGTTGGTGGCAATGTGTCAATTGTAATTTCTGCATGATGACCTGGGGTGTCTCTGAAGGCGTTGAAGATCTCCACCCGGTAGTTGGAGTGGCTTTTCATGAATGGATTCTTGATCACATACACGTCGATCAGCTCCATAGCATTAGTCAAGCGGCGAAGCTCAGCAGGATCTCGCAACTTGTTGTCGCGCAAGTCAATGCGTTCGAGTGTAGGTATTCTCTCAATGCCAACGAGCGAAGACAGTCTGTTGGAGCGAAGATTCAGCGTCGTCACTGCCGGCAGCGGGTCTTTAGCCAACGACCGCAAGTCGTCGATCATATTGTTGCAAAGGTTTAAAGCTCGAAGATGAGTCAAGCTCGAGAGCCCATCTGGTACCTGCTTAAACAGGTTTCCTGATAGGTCGAGCGACTGTAACGATCCGGCCACGGGCTTTAAGCTATCTGCTGCAAGTGATGTTAGTCCATTTTCAGCCAGACTAAGGTGCCGCAAGAAGCGCCACTTGTTCGGCGGCAGGATTCCAAGCGCCAAAAGGTCAGTCATGCTGTGCCTTGGGGTGATCTCATGTGTGCTCGAACCCGAGCTCCCAGATGATCTGCGGTAGATTTGCGCTACACTGCTCTTCTTGTGATGGCGCAACGAGCTATGCCTGGAGGTTTGAGGTCTGACAGGCGAGTTACTCCGCTGTCGGGAGCTTGAAAGTTGTGTCTGCGAGCCAGAGGAGCCGACTCGCGCCATCGGCACTGATCCTCGTCTCTGGTCTACGATGGGAGAATATGGTGTAGAATATGATCGTGCGAGTAGATCGCTCTGCTTTGACCGCGGACTGCTGGTTGAGGGCCACGGTGCACCTGGAGTTGAAGGTGTGGTGGGGACCTGCGTCTTTGAAGACCGCTTACGGCGCTTTTCGATATCGTCCAGCACAATGTTCTGCAGGAGATCCAGTGGATCATCGATGCTTGCACGCTTCACAGTCAAGCTACGCAGCTGTTCTGCTAGCCTATCCCAGCCGTAGAACTGTCTAAAGTCCAAGTCACAGATCTCCAGCGCACTAAGGTTCTTGAAGACGAACAGAGGCACGGCCGTGTCGAAGGGGAACACTTCATATCCTGAGATCAACCTAGCTCTATGATCCGGCGCCAGCTTCAGCGCTGGTATCTTCGTAAAGCACGAGTACAAGTACTTAATGTCTTCTTGATATTGCGCCAACCTTTTCTCCTCTTTTGCGGCCGGGTTGGTCAGCGAGAGGCTGGACCACAGCGATGACACGCTCGACATGACACTGCGCACACTGGAGACGGACCTGAGCGAGTCGGCATCGGACTGTCGGCCTTTGGACTTGGGCGCGTTGCCCAGGAAGGAGACATAGTTGGACGGTGGGACCTCGCTGTGCAGGTTCTCCAGCCGTACGTTGGTGGGACCGACATCGACGCCGAGATCTTCGAAGGCAGTGAGCAGGTAGTAGAGGTGGTGCGGGGTCAGGGTGAGCTTCGCCGGTTTGAGGTTCTGGGAGGAGAAGGAGAGGTAGGGGCGAGATAAGGCTTCGGTGAGGCTGATCGCGGTGGAGGAGCCCGCCGTGACCTGCTGGCTGGCGCTGCCATTGCCAGTGCGGGTGCGCTGAGTCTGCAGCGCGTTTGCTAATGCTCTTTCATGTGTGCGGACGAAGTGGGCGAGGTTCTGCGAATTCCATTCCCGTCAGCTCTGATAGACTCCCGGCGCCCAATGCGGGGGGCGAAACATGTTGCCATGGACGCACCTTTACGAATACTTGCCCATCCTCCGAGTCCATCGTAGAGTGTTAGCCTTGTAACCATACATGGGCGCAGACTGCCCTGCGAGCAATCCGGTGATGGACAGGTAGGGAAGGAAAAGGAACGCTGTGGGCGGCGCCGTTCGAGACAGCCGGCGGCCTCGTGACGCTGGCTGCCGTGGTGTGACTGCTCCAATGTCAAGTGCCCGACGTCAAAGAGCCAACCCCGCCGTGGCCTGTGATAATAGAATGTCTAAACGCAGTCTACCGCAACGCTTTCCTGTGTAATGAACGCAATTATTAGCCACCTGCCGTCCGCAAAAAAACCTCCGAAGCAAGCGCATACGGGATGGAGATAAGGATATTACCTTATTATGCTTCCAACCCGCGCATTCAGGGTCCGACACGCGCGAACACCTGATCGCTGCTTGCTGCGTGTCCTAGATGTGTAGTCGGGTCTTACCAATAACTTGTCACGTATACCTCCTGAGCTGGACTCACGTCAGCCTACCCTCCAACTTCTTTGAGCGGCTCGCTCTGGGCTGCGGCAATCGTCTTTTCTAAGGGATTGCGCGCAGCACAGCGCAGTAGTGTCGTCTGAGATAAAATTTCGTCGACGGTCCTTCTTTCTGCCGCCAGCCTATGAGGGGCGAGAATCATATGCAAAGAAGCTGGTAGTGCAGCCGCGCTATGCACGAAGCTGGAGCTCGACGAGTGGCGACGCAGACCCCCCAGGATATCCTGGCAGTCGTGCAACCTGAAGCGCCTGGCTGCCGGGACGCGGTGATGAGCGCTGGAGCGGTGTGTGCCCGACTCCTCGTTCAACCCGCAAAAGTCATACGGGAACGATGAAGGCGACCGCACAAGACGACCGAGTCGCACGCGCGTGGCTGGCACTTCATGACATATGGGTGGGGGGCGCAACGCTCCATCCGGGCCTGTGCAGTCTGCAGATGAATAGCGCCATCAATGTCCGTGCCCGTGGACGTGCCCTAGCGATATTATTGCTCTCCACCATTGCGCTACAGACATGCCAAGCATTGCGAGTCCTCCCTGCCTTCCAATCAGATTGATGTCTTGTCAACTTCAGATCTGTCACGAGGGTGGTCATACACTGTCTGTCATCACCCTCCGCGTGGACCGTCACCGCCGACATCAAGGCATCGCGCCTGAGCCGTTACACCGCTCAGCCCCGCAATGCCAGTGTGGCCACTCCGCAGCAACGAGATGCCTGCTTGTCAATGGGTAGCAGCCGGCGTGAAGGTTGTCATCTCGCATGAGCAGGCGGGCACTGTATCTATCGTATTTCTTAGCGGCTCCAGTACTCTATCGCGCTGACTGCTCACACCCCCACCCTTTGTGAAGCGCTTGCATGCCTAGCTTGGAAGCTCACAGTCCTGCCAATCCATACAGAGCCATGCGTCGCCGCACTCGGGAGCATTATTGCCCATCTTTCACGCCGAGACAGCCGCTTTCCCAGCTTGAGGTGCATGGCATTGCCCGTGCGAACCCTGAGACGTCCAACTTCCGGGGTCAGGCTAATGTTCCATTCATTGCGACATGGCCAAGTCTGAAATACGATATGGCTAGCGATGTCTGTGCATACAGTTCGGAGGCCATCGACAGTAATGATGCCGAGAGATCTATACCGCTTCGTACAGATTTTGTTAGCCTATAGATCATCCCGAGGCCGGTATATCGTCTTCGCAGAATGGCCACCGAATGTTGCCAGCGGCAAGCGCGCTTGTTCACATTTGGCCGAGTCGCGACTCATCGCCAGAAGCTCCAGCTCGCGATTACGAGCGCAGCTTCCTCTTAACACACCGCCAATAGACCGCTCAATAGCCTGGGTGCTGCGTTTTCTGATAGTCTCGCGACTGTAAATTTGAAAGTGAGGCGTGAAACTTGGTTGACGAGTCGCGTATTTCGCAAGACATTGTCGCAAACTCGGAAGTTACGAGCATCGGCGCATTGTCAAGCTGCCTAGCTTGAGACGGTCGCTGATAGATCCGCCACTCTGAGGACGGACTTGTTGTCGCTCACGACAGCAGAGTCCGCCCGCGATTACAGGACGATCAAGGGAAGAGACATGCACGTGCATTACCTGGCTTCAATGTCTTCTCGACTTCGACGACAACTACTGATTACTAAGCTGCCATGTGCCTTATAGTACATTTGTGAACTTGATACTGTTGCAACGCAGGTCGTGGAGCAAAAATGGAACGTCTATCACAGCCTTTACACTCCGAAGATTCCTCATCACGCCTGTCCAAGATGGGCCGATTATCGTACTTGAACCTTAGCCCAAGATTCACACGCAGTTACGTGGATAGAAGCCTAAGCTGCCGCAACAAGCCAAACCGTACCTAGGTACTTTGTAGATCGATGAAGTGAACTTCGATGGTCCACAGGACGGGGTGGACTAATTGCGCCAAGACACTCTGGAAACGCATGAAGCACGGCGAGAGGTTGCCGCAGACATCGTACCAGGTATCAACCGTATTGCAGGGAAACAAGACCTTCGATGTGTCTGACCTCATCGTTATCCAAGCGACCCCAGTGTCCGTTCCTTCACAACCTTGGAACGTAAATGAAACATCTGGCCCGAGCTCTGTATAAGAGATAGAGCCGCCCAGCCAACCATTTATGGGCCCGTGATCTTTGGGCGCCAGGACAGGGTTTCGCGATGTTCGTGCGACGGATGAAAAAGACTTCTAAGACATTTTATTGACCGTCAGGTGACTGTCGCACACTTCGCGCAGCTGATCGGATTGCGGTTTGTCAAGTCATTGTTGTTGTGATGACCGAGAGACGCGTCCAAGACAGGTCGCCTTTATGCGACCGCATCACAACAAAGATGGGAAAGACCTGGGCGGTCTCCTGAACAGCCCGCATTCTGATATCATCAGTACGCTCTTCCTCGCGACAGTGCTGAATCTGTCGACCTCCCTGTTGCTCTCCGGCTGTTCTTGTCTTCACTCTCTGTTCTTTCGCGGTTGCAGTGCTGGAAAGGCAATTTAAGTCACGTCAAGGTGCGCGCAAATCTCGCGTGACGCTTGGGCCATCGACTCTCAATCAGGGTCTGTGGGCGTGCCCCATCGGCCCCCAGCCTCTTGCGATTGGCCGTCGATCGGCTTCGCTTCGTCGCACCGTCACGCTTCTGCCGTTGGCGTCGGCGAACTTGAACACAACAACATTCCTTCACACTGCGACAACGACGACCACACCTTCACTACGCATCACTAATACTTCTTACGACGATATAATAGCATCGCCGACTTCTCGGGAGATGAGCATTGTCTGTGTGGGTGTCCCAAAGAGCTTTGGAAATTGCGCGCGACTGCACCAAGTGAGGTGAAGCTTCACGGCGCACACAAGGAGGCCTGGGGTGCATAGCAACCGACACCCGCAGCTCTCCACGAGCGTAATCTGCACACGCAAGGCGATCAGAGCAAGGCGAACATCTTGTACGACCGACGTCGGTCCTTACAAGGGCATTCATAACCCCTTGTAGGGGCGCTGGCTGCAGCTGGTCCGGTCAACCCTTCGCTTCTCCCAACGGTCGCTATGGCTTCGACGAACACCGACCCACAATCGCTCCAGGATTCAACCAATCATCAAGACACCCATACTCCGGCTCTCGCATCGCCTCCAAGAAGCAAGACACCACCAACCGTGATTGGAAAGCGATCGCATCTGGACAGACCGGGATATGGACGGACAGGTAGTGAGCCAGTGAGTGCAAATGCATTGAACAAGGCCCTCCAACAGGTCGAGGAGGCGGGGAGGCCAAGAAGTATCACGCCCAGCGGAAGTCCGAGCAGGAAGAGGCAGAAGGTGCAAAGTGGCGGCGGAGACAGGTTCATCCCCAACCGAGCTGGGCAGGATCTACAAGCAAGCTACAGCCTGCTACATGAGGAAGGCTCTCCTGCAACTCCTTCCAAGAGCCGGAAAGGCATTGGCGAATTGCAATCTCAGAAGCGCGAGGCGAACCGGACGTACTCGAACTTGCTTCGCTCTGAAATGTTCAACGATGAAGTCCCACAGTCAATACCACAAGATGCGCAAGGCTCGAGAGCGAAAACGCCCCCAGTCACTGGCGCATCAATACTTGCCGGGCCCAGTCTTACACCATCCACACCGCACAAGAATCTCTTTTCATACAAGACTAACCCAGCACCATCATTAACACCCCGCTCGACCTCCCGCAGTGAAAGGGGCCCAAACATCAATGCTCGCTCCGAGATCTACAGCCTGTCGCCAGTCAAGCATTCTAGTCAAACCATGCTCCTTTCGCCACGTAAGACGCCTCGCGCGGTGAGCAAAGTTCCCTACAAAGTACTTGATGCACCCGATCTGGCAGACGACTTCTATCTCAACCTGGTCGACTGGGGCTCTTCAGATATACTCGCCGTTGGTCTCGGTCCCAGCGTTTATCTTTGGAATCGCGAAACAGGCAAAGTCAATCAACTCTGCCAGCTGGAAGGAGATACAGTCACAAGCGTAAGCTGGATCCAGCGTGGCTCTCATCTTGCGATAGGCACCTCAAAAGGCCTTCTCCAAATTTACGACACCGTGGGTGAGCGGCGTCTCCGTACCATGACCGGTCACACGGCACGCATCAGTAGTTTGGCATGGAACGCGCACATCCTATCCACAGGTTCTCGGGACCGAACAATCCTGCATAGAGATGTCCGCTCCCCGCAACAATTCATAAGACGATTGGCCGGCCACAAGCAGGAAGTGTGTGGGCTGAAATGGAATGCGGAGACGGAGCAATTGGCTTCAGGTGGCAACGACAACAAGATCTTCGTCTGGGACAAGATGGACGAGAGATGGTTGCACCGCTGGGGCGAGCAGGAAGGTGGTCACAAAGCTGCTGTCAAAGCGATAGCATGGAGCCCACACCAGAGAGGACTCCTTGCAAGCGGAGGTGGTACTGCTGACCGCTGCATCAAATTCTGGAATACCATCTCCCAAGCTCAAACATCGGCGAACTCCTCCAACGCCATGACAGGCATCCCGCTCGCGCAACCAACACTTGATGGTCTTGGTTTGACATCTGCCAGCTCCCCTAATGCTTCAGGGTCATCTGCCGCTCCGGCGCACTCGAATGCACATCTCATCCGCTCACACGATACCGGCAGCCAAGTCTGCAATCTCCTTTTCTCGCAGCTGACGTCCGAGCTGGTATCCACTCACGGGTACAGCCAACACGCTATCAACATCTGGAAGTACCCTTCAATGAACCAGGTCGTGAGCCTCACCGGTCATACTTACCGTGTGCTCTATCTTTCGATGAGTCCCGACGGAGCCGTGATAGTCACCGGAGCTGGCGATGAGACGTTGAGATTCTGGGACGTCTTTGGAAAGAGGGAGAAAAGCGGTAATAGGGGTATTGTCGGCGAGTGGGGCGTCATTAGATAAGATTCACGGACTTGTGGACGGTGGGTTTTACTGGCTGTCGATTCTTTCATCACGAAGCGTGGGCGCAGGTAGGAGTTCTCTTGGTCTTTTGAGTTGAAGGGGGGAAATCACAAGGTCTTCGCGGTGGCGATGGGACCGGTGGACATAACAGCACAAGATAGCGTGCGTCACATTAGGGAGAGACTCGCTTCGAGTGTACAGATTAATGCGCATAGGCGCGGAATTGCTCTCATTCGATCATCTGAAGCACTGAAGTGCGTCTCGATTTATCTCTTATGCATTCCCTATAACTTTGATGTTTGTGAAGGCGACGAGGGTGGTTAGATCACTTTTTGATTAGCAACTTTGGTTATTTTCATTGACTTTCAATCAAATTTCTAGCTGTTTCTCCAACTCTGTTTCGCCCCCACATTGCATCCGACCTACACAAGCAGACGAGGGCAACCTGCGACTAACACAGCAACTTTGAGTTCTACCTTCACATTGCGCAACTTCGCAAAATCATTATGGCGGAAGAACCTCAACCCGCGACTGTACAGGAGGGCATGGAGCAGCCAGACGCGCCAGCCACGGCCGACGACCGGGCGACCGCTAAGGCCATGTCCAGCCTCGATGCCAAACCAGACGAGAATGCGGAGCCGAAGAAGGAGTTGGATATGAAGGCCATCAACGACGCGATGAAGAACCTGGAGACGATCGGCCAGCAAGGGGAGAAGAAGCCGGCTGCTGAGGAGACGAGTGCGAGGAAGCAGGCCCAGGAGGCCATGAAGAGACGGCAGGAAGAGGATGCGAGGAGGAAGGCTGTCAAGGTTGATCAGGCGGATGTTGCCTTGCTTGTAAGTTTACGGGGGCGATTTCTTGTTCTTCTCGAGGGTGTATGGGAATTGCGCTGACACTGGTTTGGTTTCAGGCTGAGCAACTGGATATGAGTAAGCCCAAGGCCACAGACTTTCTCAAGTCGCATGAGGCGAATGCCGTCAAGGCTATGACTACATGGGTCACAAGCGCTGTTTGAGAAGCTTGGATCTGAAGGGGGTAGAGAAAGAGCTTTTGGTGCCACAAGATGTCGCCGCGGAGTAGAGCAGCATCAATCCATACGGTGCTGTCAAGGTAAGCACAGAAGCGCAGGTCTTCGCTGTACGGACTTCGCAAGAAATTCTGGAGTAGATACAGACTTTCATGTCAGAGCTATACGTGGAGACCAAGAATGGAGGACGCGAGCGAGGAAACGATGCATCACAAGTCTGCAGAAGATATCGAGGTGACTACGAAAGACTACGAGAGAGGTCACACAAGGATGTGGACAATTTGAATCCCAAAAAGAATCCCACCAACTCCTGACCCATTCCAACCCAGCGAAAGTCTCCAAAACTCGATCTTCCTTCCAAACTCCGTCATGATTCGATTCAAGATCCGTCGGCCAGACTCAGTCTAAGCACGAGTGGGAAAATACGACAGCCTCCTGTTCTTCCTCCCGCCTTCTGGATTGAGATCCAGCTTCTTCATGCGGTTGATAGGCGCAGTTTGCTGGATCAGCTTGTCCGGTGCGGCGAGGTATGCCGGCGTGGCCGGCTCGTCCACATCGTCTTCGAAGTCATCCATTTCTGGAGTATTCTCTTTCTCATAGCCCGGTGTCGAGTCGCCCGCAACGCCAGCAGTGTTGGACGGCGATCTCTTCTCGGGAGAATCGTAGTCCATTGTCGAGCGCCCCAGAGAGCTACGACCCATCGATGCCCGTCCAAAGCTGCGTTTGCGGTCGCGGACAACGTTGCCTTGCACGTTGATGAGAGACGTGGGCTCCATTGACTTCCGTCGACGCTTGCCGCCCCTTGGTACATCGGCAATATCGACAGCGTAGGCCTCGTCAGCCTCGTCAACACGGCGTCCCTCCGCATCGCAATCTGACACCCAGCGGCTGTTGACACAGTGAATCACATTACCAGCATTCCGCTCTTGGACCTCTTTGTTATGCAGCCGTACACGCTGAAGCGTGGTAGGAGAGCCATCCTTGAAGATAACGTGGGTGATGCGCTCGCTCCACACCTTAGTGGTCTTCGCACCAAGACGGCTGAGCAAGGCAACGAAAGGTGCAGAGGCCGAGGCGCCCTCGAGGGTGAAGACTTCCACCATCGCTACAACGCTACGAAGCGGTGCAGACGGATGAGGCGTCATAGCCTCGAAGCCTGGCGTCATCGCCGCAGCGGGTTTCAGGGGCGTCTTTATTGGCGTGTGAGACGGCATGCGCTGCATGCCCTGGTTTTTGGCTGCTACCTTTCGGAGTGAGCCTGGCTTTTGCACCGTAGAAGGCACTTTACGTGGTGACGGCTTCGCTGGAGTACGGAAGCGCGCTGGAGCGGCGACAGTATTCGCATGCTCGTCGTAGTTCTGCTGCGCCGGTAGACGGGGAAAGCGCTCTGGAGCGGGCGTCTCTGCAGCAGGTGTAGGAGTTGCAGCCACTTTCTCCGAGCTCCTAGTTGCAGCAGGCGTTGTTTGCCCTTCCGCCTGCGAGGCTGCCTCGAGCGTAGGACCTCGTGGTGTTCTTACCGAGGTGGCTGCTTTCCGTGCAGTTGCTGGACGGGTTGTTGGAGGGTTACTCGGCGTCTTGAAACGGTTTGGTGCCGCGACGGTATTTGCGTGGCCCTGGTACGCCTCCTGCGGCGGGCGACGGGGGTAGCGTTCCACGGTTAGAGTCTCAAGCGCAGGCGTTGGTGTGGCCATTATGCTGAGAGAGCTGTCGCCAGAGGAGGGTGTGGTGGTGTCTGGCGTCTTCACATCGGCTTTCAGAGCTGACAAGCGCGGCGTGGTAGCATTGCCAGCAGCCTTAACAGCGGTACCAGCCTGTCTCGGTCGCGCACTCATTGGAGTGCGAAACCGCGCTGATGCTATCACTGTGTTCGCATGCTTATCGTAACTTGGTCGATATCCAAGCTGAGGATAGCGCTCGGAAGGCTCGGACATGACTGGCGTTCCATCTTCTGACGGACTGCTAAACTGCTGCTCGCACGTCGAAATTCCAGCGACAGGCTTTGGTCTTAGCGATGAAGCTCTCGGGGTAGGTGCGTTGGCTACCGGCTTCTGCACAGTAGCAACTTTTCGTTCCAATGAATTGACTGGCGTCTTAAAGCGAGCGGCTTGCATGGCAGTCTTCGGATAACTATTCGGCGTTCTCTCAGTGCGACGCGGTGTTGCGACAACCAACGGCTCGTGTGTCTTTCTTGAAGAAGGACGTGGTGTTGCGGGGGAGTCTTCGTTTTCTGTCTGAGGTCGCCACTCCCGGCTGAAAGGGTTCGCGAGGCGTGGCATACTGTGCCCATCAGATGTGGTTGGACGAGACCCTACCCTTGTCGGTGTTTGGAAACTGAAAGCTGGTAGGGATTTGCGTCTTGCATCGAATGAGATTGTCGGCAGAGCATAATGTGGAATCTCTTCGTCAGAGACAGCCTCCTCGAGCTCATTCTCGTCCTCTTGCAGCTCGACTATCTCTTGGCCCTTCAGATCCTCGTCTGCGCTGACAACTTGATCCACAACATCATCTAGAAGAAGTGACTCGTCAAAGACCTCCTTCTTTGAGCTGGCCTCTTCAACTGCCAGAGTATTAAGATGCAAAGACTCTTCGTCAGGCGCCTCACCCATCGTGACATCCACGTCAGGGGTATCTTCAGCGGCATCCATGGGAGTTTCAAAGTCTGTCATGGGCATTTGAATTGTTGCAGTGGGCTCAGCCAGTGCAGCGAAGTCCACGAATTCATTTAAGTCAACGGTTCGATCGAAGGTCTGCCGCCTGGACGGCTCCGCGGCTGCTGGAAGTTCAAGGCCTGCAGTGATCATATCGCTCTCGCGAGCGGCTTCGCCACCCTCAGCATTGCCATCCACATTTTCGTAGTGTTGAGGTTGAGCGACCCCTGCAATTTCGGCAGCAACACTCAAGCGCTCAGTGGGTTCAATTTGGGGAAAGACACGAGCACCTGCAAGGTGTTCATCAAAGTTGATGGGGATGGTCGTATCCTGGCGGAGGTTATCCCAATCGAGGGTTTCGGGAGTACAAGAAGCTGGGCTGTGCATCTCGAGATCATCTTGCTGGGCCTCTTGTTCCACGGCTAGGAGACTGTCGTCCTGATCTTGCGTGATGACCACGGTATCTTCGTCATACGTTCCAACCTCGGCTGTTTCATCATTGGTACCGATATCGCCATGTGTGTCGACAGAACCAGCAGTCTGATCAGGACCTTCTTCACTCTGGCCATCTCTGATCTCTTCCGCATCGTTGTCATCAACCTCGATCATTGATTCGTCATTTTCAGCCGTCTGATCGAGTTCATTCTCATCACCATTCATCTTCTCGGCGTCGCTATTGCTGACACTCTCGTCGCGCGAAAAGGCCTGATCTTCGTCTTGAAGTGGAACGTCTTCGGGCGCATCTTGTGGCAGGTCGAATTTTTCCCTCAAGTCTTTGAAAACAAAGGCTCTATTGGAGGCTCGGGCGACCGTCATAGGCTTGATAGCTGAAGCGGGCACATCGGGTTTGTTGTATGGTTTCTGCGTTTTGGGAGTACCGCGCTCGTTCATCCTGTTGGCAAATCTCCTTGGACTCTCCATTGGCGTCTTCTCATTCTCATGGGCTGTTATCTTCTGTACAGAAGCCTGATATCGGGCGAACGCCCCTGGACTACCCCGTTTCATTGGCGTCTTAGGCCCGCAAAGCTCGTCGTCGGAATGATCTTTATTCGTGTGCTCGGCCTCCTCGTCCTCTGATGCTTCGGGAGTTTGATCACGCGCAGCATTCCTTCGATACTTGCCCTCGTCATTGGGCCGCTCCAATTTGTGTGTTGGAAGGTCTGATGGGGTGGAGGGCCTTGAGCTCTTGGATACTTCAGTCACCACTGTGGCCTCGGCTTTCTTGTTTCGCTTTGCCGGAGCTGATCGCTTGACCGGTGTTGAGGACGCAGCAGCAACGTTGATCTCATCTTGATTTGAGGGGGCGAGATCTGGAACATCGGCATTCTCGTCTGATATACCCCGCTGACGCGCAGTACGTGTCCTCGTGGCCGGTTTTGACGGTGCGGCTTTCTTTCCTGTGGCTTCAGCGGTCTTTTTGGTGCGGGTCACTGGCCTAGAGACTTGAGTGATCTTCTTTGGTGACAAGGGCGGCACTGCTGGCGCGGCGCCTCTCGTACGCCTAGCCGGCTTTGGCTCGTCTGTGAGTTTTTCTTCTGATTCGTCATACACTGCTACTTCGTTCTTCTTCGCGCGCGTTGTTGCGGTGGAGCGCGTCGCTTTTGCCGGCTTGGATACAGCCGGCTCCTCTGCTGGTGCTGGAGTAGGCTGCTTTCTGAGCCTTCCAGCTCCCCGCGTCGTTTTCGTCTGTGTCACTGCAGGGGCTTTCTCTATTTGCGCGTTCGCTTCGGTATCGTTTTCGGAATCACCGGCAGCCTTTTTGCTCCTAGTGTTCTTTGGTTTCGTCTCCGGCTCCGTCTTCTTCGCCATCGCCCTGCGAACTGGCTTCTTCCGGAGAGTGTTGCTTAGGTCAGAGGGCATTTCGGCCTCGGGCTCCGTTGGAGCCGTGCGTCGGGTAGAGACCATGCTTGGAAAAGGATGTTGCTAATGAGTCTGCGTTGGTCAATCCATTGGCCGGAGAAGGCGCGAGTATAACACTAAGGTAGGTAAGATAGGTAATGATGTAGTGGCCTACGCTCCCTGTTTATCAACAGCGGAACTGAGCCGCGCAAATGTTGCCATGCCAACGCTGATGCGCCGGCTTTGCCGCTATGCATGCGCAGGGACATGGCCACACTCAGGCCTTCGTGCTACTATATGATATGCTCGGCAGACTTGAAGGTAAAGTGGAGGATGTGTATGCATTCATGAGACATTTCAGTCTCCTCTCAGAATGAAAGCCACCGGCACTGCGTCACCTGATGCAGTCAAGCAGGCCCTCCAAACTGGATGCGCGTCAACATCAACAGTATCAATATTGCAACGCCTCCTTTCACCAGCTACCACGGCGACTTCGAGTGGCGCCAAAAACTCAATCAGGGTGACTGGAACTGGCTCCAGGACAGCTAATACGCGCAATGGCAACGTCCCTCCTCGGAAAGGCTCAACAAAACCTCCGGTGTCCGTTCGAGAGGATTCGCCATCACCACCTCTTACAGTCAAGGCCAGGTGCGCGCTGGCTACAGATGTGGTCAACGCCAGCTTGAAGGTGTTGACAGAAGCTACCAAAGTATCATCGACCACCAAGAGCGGGTCAGCTCGAAGCCGGCGCCAGGATAGCCCAACCACTCAGTCTGACGGCCAAAGAGAAGAGAGGTCATCGCACATCACGCAGCCTCTAAAGCCTCGGTCAGGGAACTCAACGCCTGTTCGAAAGACCTCACCGCAGCAGTCCGAGAAACGCGAGGAGGACCCTGCGTCGCTTCGGCTACGCAATGCCAGCCAGCCCACTCACCTGTTGGCAGTGGCGGAGTGTGCGAGTACAGGGTTTTCATATCTTCGGTCACCAGAGATGACCGATGGAAGCGTCGGAGCTCCTAATATGCAGCTCGTTGCTGGAATGCTGGCGCTCGCGGCCAGGCTTGTTGCTTTGGATTTCCACTCACTGGCCGTCAAGGAACTCACGGCAGTCAAGCGACAGCTTGAGCGGCCGTCAAAGCCAGCAAAAGGTTCCCAGACCACTAACGTGGCTTCTTCCAACAGCGCCAAAGGGACAAAGCCTACTATTGCCAGCCTTCTGCATCTAGATACCGGTCTGAAGGATCAGTCGGAAGCTTTGCCTCTAGCCATAACTCACCAGCAGCTCGTTCTGAAGATAATTGCAATGAGCCGCAAGGCCCTGGAAATTGAGTCAGCTGTTGAATACGTGGACCCCGATAATATGAGCTCCCCGACAGCTTTCATCATGCAGCAAGCGGAATTGACGAGCAATAAGGCGAAGGCGGCAACACAGCTCGAAGCTCATTCACAGATTCTACTGGGGCTTTGTCCAAAACTGTCATCATCGAATGACTCTGAGGCTCTAGAGCGCTCGGAAAGTGTTTCACCTAAGGCTGCTTTTAAGCTCCAAGTCTCGGCGTTGCGAATTCGCCAGCAATGGTGGCAGCTCGCTGGGCATCAAAGCAATAGGGAAAAGGAGCTTTTCGAGCCTTTCTCGCGATGCCTCGCGGCATTGCTGCGTCGGTCTAATGGCACATCCCGCACTTACGAGGAAGCTCAGGAAGCCTTGACCTCTCTGGACATTGATGTTATCGCCGCATCGGGAGCTGCGTTTGGGCTTTGCCACACCCTCGCGATGCTAGCAGAGAAAGACGGCGATGACAAGAGCGCTCTCCAATGGTCACAAAAACTCATGCTCACATGCGATGATCTGTCTCAACAAAACGCCAAGCGATTAGCAACCCTCGCCACATATATTTCGAAGTTGGCGACAAGTGAAGAGAGAGACCTGCAGCAGCTGCAAGCTCAAGTCGAAACGCTTCAAAGACGACTCCGTGAGCAGCTCAGTGGTAGCTCAGCAGATTACGACTTCCTGATTGTCGAACTCGCGCGCCTTTCTGACATCATGCACCGGGATCGACAGCTCACAGTGCAAGTTTCAGCAGCGCAGGTGGTGCTAATAGAAGCAGCCTCATTTGCACAGCGCTACGCAAGGTCTTACCCAGGCCGGAATGGCGCACAAGTACAATCGATCATAATGTCAGCTTTGCGATTGAGCAAGGGCCCTGAAGACGTTTGTAAATGGGCCACCGTCGACGCCGTGCGACTTTACATTCGGTCGGGTGTTCTAGGATTGGTAACGAAAGAAGCATCTACGAAACCTCTCGCGAAAGCATGGGCATCTTCGACGTCGTCCTTGGGCTTAGGTTTGCTTTTACACTCTCAACTACTCAGAGCGCTAAAGTCAGAGAAGCTCAGAGGTGATGAATGGACATATGACGAAGACACACTGGACGCCGCGGAGAGAGCTACCATGCTAGAATGGCAATTGAACTACGCCCTTGGACTAGCCGAACGTCCTAAGTATCGTGCTAATTTGCGAAGCTGCCTTTCTAAGCTTTCAAACGAACTTTCGAGCAGGTACACAGTTTCTGAGCATCCACTGCGGCGAGTCAGAGCTGCAAGCTACATACTTCAAGCTTGTGGAGCCAACCCAGGTTTACTGCCAAAGGAGATGGTGGAGGATTGGCTGGAGACGCCCACTCTTGACATAGATCGTCTCGGAAAAGATCAAGGTCTAAGCGCTTACGCGAAAGATGTCAAGTCTGGGTTCGATGTGGCCAAGGCATTCAACACAGGCGCGCCCAAGATGGAGGATTTCAAGCCAGCGTTACTCAACTGGCAGACTCTCATCGATCTCAATGGAACAACTGGCAACGTTTCAGATTGCATAGACAGGATCGAGTTAGTGGCACACTTTCTATCTTCGATTGCCTCATATGCGCAGGTCATGGGTGATGAGACAATCTATTTGCCTACTGTTCACATGCTGCTACGGCTCTGTCGAGCCAGTGGCCACTCCGAAGATATTCGAGTCGAGGCTACTGCTGGGTTATCTGAGCAGTATTTAGAGCTTGGCTTGTCCGAGACGGCGGGCAGCTTGCTGGCGCAATGTGACAGGTTGATCAATAAGGATTCGGTCTCCGATCTGGTCATGATGCGCCTGCTCTTGGCGCATGCCACCTATTTGCTTTCCATTGACAATCCTGACGCAGCTCAAGACTACGTCCGCCGGGCGGGAGAGCATCGCTCGAAGCTCCCTCCAGAGCAGGTCGCCCGGGGCGACAGGAGGGCTTACGAGTTGGCACATGCTCAGTGCTGGCTTAACCAATCGACATATTGTCGGGAGACAGGGGCGTTGGAGGAGGCGCTCGGGGCAGCAAAGAGTGCGGTTCGATTGTTGAGCAGCGCATGGGCTGCGATTGAGCGTTCTCTGAACGACGACGTTTCCCAGTCTGTAGCTGAAGTCGTCACGATGGAACCAGACAAACCGAAGCATGACGCGGCCAACGGTCTAGTCTCTGGGATCAGCAAACTCCAGTTGAAGCCTTTGGATGATAAAGCAGCGAAGCCCCCTGAAAAGGGCGCGGCTTTCTGGGGCTTGGTGCCCCTAATGTGCAAGGCCCTGATGTGCTTGAGCGATTTGTATGCGCATCACGGACTCTTTGGAGATGCAAATTATTACTCCGAGCGTGCAGTCAAAATTGCCGAGTCTGTAGGCTCCAAGTCGATCACACTGAGGACGAGATGCCAGAGAGCCCGTCTGCTGGCAAACGCTGGTCGCTTCGACGATGCCACTCTCTGTCTTGAGGGAGTCGATCAGACAGAGTTCAGGGATAACACAATGTTGCAGATCGATTTACAGAGAACGAAAGGAATACTCCTTTGCAAGGAAGGTACTTTGCGACAAGCTGCGCAAGCGTACGACTGTGCACTGCAGTCAGTACGTCGCATGCAATCGACGGCGCCTGCACGCAATTTAGAGCGCCTTGAGTCCGAAGAGCAAACACTGGCGGCAAAGACTGCAGATCTCAAGATTGAGTCTGAGTCAAGGACTGATGCTGTAGATGCTCGAAGAAAGAAGCCATCAACTAGGGCTACTGCACGGCCCAAAGCACCCATCAAAGGAAGAAAGCCAGCAGCCGCAGCATCCACTTCACGAGCCACAGGCGGCCGGGGTAAGACGAAGGCAGCGCCTGGCGAAGGACCAACAGCAACTCCGTACCTCCTCAACAAGCTCATGCGCCAGCTGTTGCTTGAAAAAGGGCTTGTGGTGATCCAGTCAGGCTGTGATGATGAGGTGAAGAGCATAATTGAGGACACTGCTTCCACTATCACCGGTACATTGCAGCAACGCCAACTCCAATTTCATTACCTTATGCGCCAAGCCAACGAGACGCTGGAATCCGACATTTCTTACAACATGCTCCCAGAATCAACACTCTCATTCCCAGCGATAGTTCGGCAAGGACGAAAATTGTCATCAGAAGGAACTTCACGCCCTTCACTTTTGCCGTCTCCCTCGAAAAACTCAGATGGACTCGTTGTGGCAGCGAAGGCACCCGCACGAAGCAGACAGGGCGCTCAAGGCCTGACTGACCTACTTCTTGCCGCCAGAGACTGCCTTATTGGCACAAGGAGCGCAAGCCTCAAGTTCAGCAGTACGGCTGAGACATATCGAGAATGCTCAATGCTTTCCAGTACAACACTGCTTCTTTCCGCAGCTGAGTTCAGCGATAGTCAATCAAAGCTCCATCCTATTCGCGAAGCAATGTACCTGGAGCAGCCGAGAATCCATGCCCAGGAATGCGAGCAGCATGCAGTCTTCTTGGACGCAGGCTCCTCGACTGAGCCATTCTCCTGGCCAGACAATGCGGCCAAATCTGGGCAGCAATCCCTCAGTGCTGCTGCATTCCAGGAACAGTACATTGATATACTGCCAAAACCCTGGACTTGCGTCTCTTTGTCCCTAAACCACGACTGCAGCGAATTGTACGTGGCACGGTATCGCGCTGGCCAATCTCCGCTGATCGTACGCCTTCCGTTCTCAAGGCGGTCACCGGAAGACGACGACGATGATGAGGATGAATTCGACTATCACAAAGGTAAAGCTGAATTACAAGACATCATCGAGGCGTCAAACTACACTTGTCACAACACCAATGGCGGAGAAGCCAAGGCCGCAAAGCGTAATTGGTGGAGCGAACGAGAGGCCCTTGACAAGCGACTCCACGAGCTGCTGATCAACATGGAGAACATCTGGTTTGGTGGATTCAAAGGAGTGTTCTCTCAACATGCACGACAACCAGATCTGCTTGCCCGTCTACGCAAGTCTTTTGACGAAATCTTGGCCCGATACCTTCCATCGCGACAAGCCGGGAAAGGGCGAGCAACCCCGCTACGATTGGATGACAAAGTGCTCGAATTG
Source organism: Hortaea sp. C3G1500-4 (assembly GCA_022701445.1). Classification (NCBI taxonomy): domain Eukaryota; kingdom Fungi; phylum Ascomycota; class Dothideomycetes; order Mycosphaerellales; family Teratosphaeriaceae; genus Hortaea; species Hortaea sp. C3G1500-4. Next base: position 1,832,419 of record JAJVDI010000001.1, read on the forward strand.
TTTGTTGGGCTCGGGGATGACCAGGACGGACTCGTCGACCTAGACGAGCAACTCGCGGATCTGCTGTACTTTGTGGTCGACATGTTGCAATTTGGGGGCGAGCAGAATGCCTATGACGAGATCGATTTTGACAGCATGGCTGTTGATGTTCTCGACGCCCTGCGATCATACCACGAGGCGACTGCTGAGCAGGCTGCGGCCGATGCGCATCTCATCTTGGTCCTTGATAAACGCTTGCAAGCTTTCCCCTGGGAAAATATGCCATGTCTGGAGAGCGCAAGCGTAAGTCGATTGGGAAGCATGCTCTCTCTGCGTCAACGCCTCATAGCAATGCGGCAGTCGACAGCTGCGGAGCACGGCTCCCACATTGTCAACCGCGCATCAGGAACCTACATTTTGAATCCTTCGAAAGACCTGAAGAACACGCAGAACCTGCTGTCAGCTCCGCTTGCCAAGCTCGCCGGTGCGGGCCAAGCTCAGTGGACGTCAATGGTGCAGAAGGCACCTAGCGAGGAGGAGTTTGCCAAATCGCTTACGGAGAAATCAATGCTTCTCTACTTTGGCCATGGATCCGGTGCGCAGTACATTCGCCCCCGTACCATCCGCAAGTTGGAGACATGTAGCCAGGTCGTTTGGCTCATGGGATGCTCGTCAGGCTCTGTTTCGGAGCACGGTGAACTGGAACCCTCTGCTGTTCCGCTCGCTTATCTAATGGCGGGCAATAAAGGCGCTGATGCTCATGAAGGCGACGAAGGCAAAGAGCAGCGCGAGGAGGGAGGCAAATGTATGGCAGTCCTTGCCACGCTCTGGGACGTGACCGACAAGGATATTGATCGATTCTCTACTGCGGTTGGGGAGGAGTGGGGTCTTTGGCCGCCTTCTGATGAAGCACCCAAGACGGAATCCAAAGCGCCCAAAGAGAAAAGGCGGCTCGATGCTCCGGCAACTCCACAGCAAGCCCCGAAGACACCGAAGACGCCTAGGGTGCGCAAGACTCCTGCAGCGGCCAAGACGCCGGCTAGGAGCCGGAGCCGTCCGCGACGCGAGGTTGAGCGGAAGAAGAGCCTTGTAGATGCGGTGGCGAGAAGCAGGGATGCTTGCTACCTCAGATACCTGAACGGAGCTGCGCCTGTGGTGTATGGAGTGCCAGTGTATCTTGGTGACTAGATTTAAATATGGCGAATTATGAATATTGTCTTGTAATTCAATTGTCCAAGTTTCGATGCATCCACTGAGAGTACATATTGAAGCTCACTCGAGTCATGTATTAAGGCAAGGGGTACCGTGGTCTGAAGTGGAGATGGATGCATGTGAAAGCCAAGGCATGTACCTCCAGGGCTGCTGCCGTGGTCGACCTTGGTGCCTGAGGCTGACAAAGGTGGCCTGTGCCACGCCGCGTTGTTCGGTCGCGCCTTCTCCTTGCTTGTGAACGGCGCAGCTTCCAAACCTTCCATCATCACCCAACTTCTTTTTCTTCTCACGACATCCTGCTCCACCTTCGCGATAATTGGATTTGTCGCTTGACTCGATACTAAACTGACTTTTAGCGTGCTTGAACCCGAGTTCCCAGGATGGCGGACCTCGACACGTACAACGACGAGCCACGCCAGTACGACGGTAAGCAAACACCCACCAGACCACCCGCGACACCGCCGATGCCAGGAAGTGAAGCTACCTACAAACGGACTCGCTACATGATCGATGCTGAACTCCGCTTCCCAACTGAACTGCAGCTAATCAATCATATTGCAGACGACCGCGACTACCCCCCACCGCGCGACCGCTCCCGCTCGCCCATCGGTGACCGTGATGGCGATGCCAGAATTCGCGATGAGCCAGTCAACGGTCGTGACAGCCGGTATGCACCGTATCCCTCAAAAACATGCTGCGCCTTGACTAACTTCCGTGCTAGCGGCCCGCCACCGGACAGAGGCGACGACAACGCTGTGAACCCTGGCTCCAACCTCTTCGTCACCGGCATTCACCCACGACTCACCGAGGAAGAAATCAGCCGCCTCTTCGAGAAATATGGCCAGGTCGAGAAGTGCAACATCATGCGTGACCCTCACTCACACGAGAGCCGTGGCTTCGGTTTCGTCAAGATGGTCACTGCGGAAGAGGCGGATGCAGCTAAAGATGGTCTGCAGGGCGAGGTGTATGAAGGCAGGACGTTGAGCATCGAGAAGGCTCGTCGCGCCCGTCCGCGCACCCCAACTCCCGGCAAATACTTTGGCCCCCCTAAGCGAGGTCCGCCCACCCATTCTTATCCTCCATACTGTTGGATCTTCCCCCGCTACCATTACGGTAGTAAGACGGCTATGCTAACCTCTTTTTTAGACGAGCGTCCACCGCGTGGTGGCTACAGGGACCGCTACGACGACCGCAGCTACGGCAGACGCGATGACTACCGCCGTGGAGGATACCGGGATCGCTACGACGATCGCGGATATGGCCGCCGTGATGACTACCGCGGCGGAGATCGCTATCGCGACGACCGCTACGAGCGACGTGGTGGAGGCTACGGCTATGACAGGCCGCCGCGTGGTCCGCCTCCGGATGTGGTCGGTTACGGCCGTGATGCACCGGCTGGGGATGTCCCGCCTCCTCGTAGCTACGACGATCGCCGCCGCTACGACTAAGTACGCTTCGCGTGCGGCGAGAGGTAGGGCCACAATGCTTGACTACTGACAAAGCCAGGAGTCAAGAGATCTGTGACTTTTTCAAAGAGAAGACGATGAGACTGCGACACTAAGACTGCTACTTTCGGAGAACGGCTTCAGCATGTACTACTACCTTTCCTTCAGACTGGGTACGACTTGCGGCATGTGTTACTAGCGGCAGCCTTGCGGCGGCGAATGGCGAAGCGATAATAATGCGGCAGTGCAATATACTTGCACTTTAAGGCGACTTCAAGCCAGAGCACTCCAGGTGCTTCTGGTCCTTCATAGAATGGATGTGACTGCTTTACTACCAATCTTCCGTGACCGGCTCGAACTTCAGCAATCAACCCTCGTCGTCATCGGCATCAACGCCATCCTGTACATCATTACCTGCTCAGCAAACCGCTATGGGCAAGCTTCGCGTGGCATCCGTCGTCCGTCTGTCCTGTGCGTCGCTCACTTAAGAGCACGTGCGGCATAGACTTGCGCTTCCAGCATCTACACGAACTCATTTATCCAGCCCATCCGCCTTTTCTGTCCGTTGCTGTGCCGCCTCATTCCCTGCAGCGCGTTAGCATCACCTAGCTTGCTGTAATTCTCGCCACTTTTCTGCACCAGTCGACCGGCATAAGCCCAAATCGGAGTGGGCGGGAACGTGACACGACACGCGTGGCGTTGCATTCCGATCGGTAAGTCCCGCATCTGGAATCACGCGCTGACTACCGTTGCAGGGACACACGAACACGCTCATGTCGATAATCGCTTTGCTCTCTCCAACTTACCTACGACTGTCCCACGTGCAAAAAGGTTCCTTTAGCCCTCCATGCAGTGGTGTTGCGCTGCTATGCTCAACAAATCAATGTAATATCCGCTCGCTGAGGCACTGGGTCTGAGAAATTAAAGCAGATGCCCATCATGAGCCTGTAAAGCGATCGCGAGGTAGGTGTTCGGCGCAGCTTCATTTACAATCTCGAGTTTGATGAGCAGTAGCGTGCGTTCCAATGCTAGGGCATGGCAATTGCAGTATAGCTTCGAAGTAAATAGCCCAATCAATGTCAGCTGGGATCAAGGTGTCTCTGAAATCTTTTGATTAATTCCTGTGCCCTTCGTCGTCTCCTTCCAGGTGGAATCCGCCACTATTCCATACATTATTCCATAGTACTATGTCCATACTAGAAGCCCGTGTTGAGGCTGGCGCTAGCCGCAACGCGCAACTGATTGGCTGGCGCCGCTGTCGTGTAGTGATCTTCGGCTTCGTCAGCTCCCCCAGAATCCTCCAAACAAGATCGCAATGGGGCACATAGTGTCACTACACATTGTCGCATCCTTTGCAGACATGTTTCAATCCTCGTTTCCTTTGCCCTTTCGATGAGACTGGTGCGTTCGGATGAGTATTACAAGTCTTCGAATAGCATCCCTACCGAACATCACTCCCTCGCGACGGGACCAGCTCCGCCGAAACGACTCTTCCCCTCCGATATAGCATGTTGCGCCGTTTCCTACCTCTCGTCATCGTCGGAGCTATAAGTACGCTTCTTATCTTCATCGCATTCCACGGAGGACGATGGCGGCAGCTACCTCAAGCGGTTGGATTGGGAGAGTACGGTGGGCCTACGGAAGATGAAAAGACCAGCGCATTGCCTGATCTGAGGGCTAGTTCTTCGGGGAAGCACGAGACATCAGGGAACCATAAGGATGAAGCGGTCGGGGCAGAGGGTTCTTACACCGATTCCAAGACAGAGAGCACGAGTCCGTATCCAATGGGTCAAACCAAGCCGCCTGGCAGCAACTATACCAAGACCTTGGTCATTGCCAAGATGAAGGCTGAGAATACGGCTTGGATTGATGGACATCTTGGCGATATGTTGGAGGATGGTCTACTCTCTACTGCAATATACACGGCGGATGACCCGCTGGCCCCCCTCCACCCTCCGAAGAACAAGGGCCACGAGGTCGCCGTCTACCTTACCTACATTATCGACTATTACGATGACTTGGCCGATATCAACATCTTTATGCATGCTCACCGGTTCACGTGGCATAACAATGCGGCACTTGGTAATGACGCAGGGTTGATGGTGCGTCACCTTAGCCCCGAACGTGTCACGAGGGAAGGCTACATGAATCTCCGCTGCCATTGGGACCCCGGGTGTCCGGCCCACATCCACCCCGGCACCACCGAGCGCGACCCGGACAAAGCAGAAGAGCACTTAATTGCAGAGGCCTGGGCACAGCTCTTCCCTCTAAACCACGTGCCCAGCGTCCTCGCGCAGCCCTGCTGTGCCCAATTCGCCGTCTCGAGCGAGCGAATTCGTCAGACACCAAAACAGCGCTGGGTGCAGATCCGCGACTGGGTCCTCCGGACCCAGCTCTCCGACTACGTAAGCGGGCGCGTGTTCGAGTACGTGTGGCAATTCATCTTCACCTTGTCACCTGTGCACTGCCCGTCCATGTCTGCATGCTACTGCGACGGCTACGGCCTCTGCTTCGGCAGCCCGAAAGATCTCGATTATTACTTGGATCTCGTGTCGGAGTCCGAGGAATACGAGGAGCAGCTCCGCCTCTGGCACGAGCAGGCGGAGGTCATCGAGGACATGCGGAGTGCGCGGAAGAGTGGCAAGATGTGGGATGAGGAGGCGGAGCTGGATGTGCCCGTGCCGGGTAGGGATAAGTTGCTCGAACGCTGGATCGAGCAGGCGCAGGGGGAAATGGATGTCCTACGCCGCGCCGCATTCGAGCGAGGCAGGGATCCGAAGCAGAGAGCTTTGGAGAGTGGGAGGGAGTGGAAAGAAGGAGACGGGTTCTGATCGGAGGGTTTTTTTCCTTGGTGGATATGTGAATATATGTTGTCATGATTTGCAGCGTTCGAGCGATCTAGATGTATATTGGATAGACTGTCGTCTTTTGACCCTGCTCTGCTTAGATTTACTGGATGAGATGGGAATGGGGATACGCTCGCTCCGCCATTTTCTGGCTTATCAAGCAGCATTCCTCAGGAAGTCACACTATTTTGATATGGTCAACCAGGATGATCAGCACTGCACCGCTTGGTCGTTTGAATGGCAGACGACTCTGGAGCGACCTGCTCTGCTACCTCCGTACCTAGCAACCAAGATGCTGAAGCACGGGAAAGTCGGCCGAGCAAGTTCGCACGAATCGCAAATAAACGCGCGAGGCTCTCGGCCTTTTGAACTGCCTTCTAAACCCGAAACTCCGTCATTATCTCCCTTGATGTAAACGCGAAGGGCTCGGCATGTCAATCTCCGGCCAAAGGTGAGTTTTGACTTGCACACCATCTTTCGCTCGCCTGTCTCAGTTGAAACAGTTTTATAGCTTCTGGTGTCCGGGTTTGTACTCCCTCTTCACATCTTGACATCGTTGCGACCGACTGCCAATCTGTCTGTTGAAGCTTGTGCAAGATCTACAAAGCTTGTCCTCGGGCAGTCCTTTCGCGCCATCACCGATTGGGAAAAGAGTTCTCCGGCCCTACATCATCATCGAACAAGGCGTGACAGCTACGTATAGGACGGCCTCTCCGATCGCACATCTTGCCTGGCCACGTCAAACAGAGATGGCTGTGGCAGATCCCCCCGTCCATGAGGGCGCTCGCGACGGAGACACCGACGGTATGCGCGATCACGATTCTGATCGGCAGCCGGAGTCCGCCACCAGCAAGGACGAAGAGAAAGAGACGCCATCAGGTGAAGCTGCACCCGAACCAAACGCCAAGCCTCCGCAGTCTGGTCCCCCTGGCGGACCTCCTCCCAATGGAGGACTGACGGCATGGCTGCAAGTCGTAGGCAGCTGGATGCTATTCTTCAACACTTGGGTAAGTATTCCGCGAACGGGAGACCCCTTCTCCTCATCATCAGTGTCGCGCTCAATCCCGTACTAACAATTCCCGACAGGGCATCCTCAACACCTTTGGTGTGTTTCAGACATACTACGAGTCCGGCGAGCTCTTCTCGACCTCTTCCTCCAACATCTCATGGATCGGCTCCATCCAGGCGCTGATGGTGCTCCTCGTCGGTGCCGTCGTGGGACCGGTCTACGACAACGGGTACTTCCGCTACCTCCTCGTCTTCGGCAGCTTCTTCATCGTCTTCGGCTTCATGATGCTGTCCCTCTGCAATGAGTTCTGGCAGTGTCTCCTCGCCCAGGGGTTCTGCGTCGGGATTGGTGGAGGAGCCCTCTTCGTGCCCGCTGTCGCTATTATGCCGACTTATTTCACTTCCAAGCTTGGTCTTGCGCTTGGTCTCGCTGCGTCTGGGAGCTCCATGGGCGGTATCATCTATCCTATCATGTTCTATCGTCTGCTCGACGAGGTGGGATTTGGCTGGGCGGTACGTATCGATTCGCAAAATGACTCCCTGCAAGCGGGCACTTTCTATACGAGGTTTGGACTGACGATAAACCTATCAGGTTCGCATCGTGGGGTTTACAGCGCTCGCTACGCTTATGGTTCCACTGGCAGTAATGAAGATGCGAGTGAAGCCACCGAAAGCGCGCTCGATCGTCGACTTGAGCGCTTTCACCGATGGACCTTACATGCTGCTGGTCTTCGCTACCCTGATCGGGTTCATTGGCTTATACGTCGGCATCTTCTACTACTCCTTCTTCGGGCAATCAACCGGCATCACCAACGCGAGCTTAGCATTCTACCTCGTGCCAATCCTCAACGCAGGATCCGTGTTCGGGCGTACGCTTCCTAACTGGCTCTCGGACAAGATTGGTGCTTTGAACGTCATCACCCCAGGTAAGCTCAAAGTGTTACGGAGTTGCACAAGCCTAGGCGCTAACTGCATTAGGTGCTTTCGTTGTCGGCATCATCCTGCTTTCCAACATCGCCGTCCACAATGTAGGCGGCATTGTCGTATCTGTGCTCTTCTTCGGTTTCTTCTCAGGCATCTTCATCGCCTTACCGCCCGTACTCTTTGTCGCATTCACAGCCGACAAGTCGAAAGTGGGTACACGCATAGGCATGGGCTTCGCCATGGTCGGGTGCGGTGTCCTTGCCGGTGGCCCTGGCGGCGGCGGTATCCTACAGGGCAACAGTGACTCCCTGGAGTCTGGCAACTTGGATTGGGCGAGCACGTGGACCTACGGCGGCGTCTGTGTCCTCGCCGCTGGCGTCTCGTTCTTAGTCCTACGCACCTGGCGTGTCGGGTTTAAGTTGATGGTCAAGGTTTAATGCAAAGGGAGAGCACGTAGTCTTTACCACATCACAGGATACCCAGGATTAGATTGGTTTCAGGGCGTTTAGGCTAGTACTAGAGCTTCGATTTTCGATTGTTATATAGCATTACTACAGGCAAAAGCACTTCTAACTAATAAGCTGCTTTGTTGGCATCGGTCGTCCACTCGAAATACATCACAAGGCGTCGTTAGCTCTTGGGTAACGAACGAGAGACTTCGTCCTTATTGTGAGCCGGAACGTCACTGCTCTAAATACTGAAATCCTGCAATATGGTACTCAAGTTGTATAGTACGGTCCGAACTTCCTATGAGAATCGCGAAAGTCCATTGCGTCTCATTGCTATAGATCGAGTATCGTTGACCGAAGTTACAATATAGTAGCGTGGAGAGCAGAAAATCCAACGGAGATTATGGGTATAGAGCGGTATTGCTAGTTAGAAGATTCCTATATCGAGTTCGGACTGCATCCTCATCCACGACAGCCTTGAACATAGCACGCGGGATTTGACGCCAGGGCTGTAGATACAAAACCAGGCGACTATTCCCCTGTACCGTTGCTGTTTCTGCGAGAATACACTCGAGGGACTTTCGATCGAAATGCCCTTCTAATCACGCCTAATCAATGCCAATTGACTTTCTCGCCGCCATATCCGCGGGTACCTTAGCATACATTACCGAACACACACGCGGGTCCATTAATTGAGCCAGCAATACCACCACTACCCACTGCATCTATGACCGGGCCTTTTTCAAATTTGGTGGCATGAAATTCGCTCAAAGGGGGAGGGAGAGACCGGTGAAGCGAGCTGCATTGGCTTCGCAGGGAAAGAGAGAAAGAGCCTATAGTGGCCCCTCGCTTACCAAAGCCCCCCGCCCCTCCCACCGTAGGTGCGATCGTCACAAATGCGTTTTTATTCTTGTTTTGTTTGGAAGGATTCGTGCGAGATCCTTCCCGGGCCGGGAATAGTATACACCCCGCTGCGCTATCACCTTGTCCACTTGATGCTGTCTGCTGCGCTTCTCATTACTTTTTTGGAGACTTCCCTCCCACTACGGAGGGACGAGCGAGTGTCGGGTAGGGACTTCTCAACCAACGGTTTGGGCTGCACCTGGACGCACAATGGAACTCATGATTGCGGATCTGGGAGGCGAGCGCCGGGGTTTGTGGAGAGCTGAGCACACCTCGGCAGGCGTTTTTCGGGGGGAAGGGGGAGGGGGAGTAAGGTAAAAGCGGCACGGGACACCACCTAGCCCTGCCAGGTCATGGGCCCAGAGCGGCGGGCTCCCACGTGCGCTGCAAGGATGTGCGGCTTGGGGCTGTTCAACCATTCGCTTGGGGGTGGTCGTTTTCGATAAAGGTACACTCGTCACGTTATCCGGCAAGAGGAGCTCACACATCCAACCCATCATTTGGTCAGTCTGGTACACTTTTGTTGTGCCCTAAGAGACCATACATAAAGGTTCGATGCCGAGCAAGGACTGAGCACTTTTCTGCCTTTGGACGAGGCGGATATCGCAAGGCTACCTTATCTCGCAGAAGTTGCTGCCTCCATACCATCCACTTCCTGACGTGGTCTATACATGCTCGCTTTAAGGCTTGTGGGCGCAACTGTGGTGCCTCATCTAGCGACGGCCGGTCTCTAGCAGGTCAGAACCCACGTCGCAAAGACTGCCTTATCGCACGTCCACGACGCATACCTACCTACCTTAAAGGCGTCGTTTCCGTCACCAAGATAAACCTCGACCAATCGGTGAAGATAACGCAATTCAGATAGCGAAGCTACCGTTGCTACAGTCGTAGCGGCGTTTAAAGTCCACCTTCCTGTGGTATAGGCTATGGTAAGAGTTGAACCTTGCGGGATCGGAAACGAAGCGAATGGTCCATCGATAGGGGAGTGGTGGTGTTGGTTGTGTTGTGATATCGGGAGCCAGTCACAACAGAGTTCACGACCCAACTCTCAACCTCTGGTCGTTGCAACGGAGTCGAAGTATATCGAAGTCTGTCGAACTCACCGCGCCCCCACTACGTGGGATAGTAATGCCCATTCCCCATATGTCTCAGACTTGCATGACGAGGACATGCTTCAATATAGCACACCCACTGCTACCCACCAGAGTGGACGAAGCATAGCCCCCCCAAACGAGTTAGAGGGGCGTTGTACGCCGTGCGGAACAAGCGAGCGCTCGGAGTGCGCGATGGAGGCTTTGTTCGGTCGTCGGCAGACAGTAGCTCCCGAAGGCGGGGGAAAGCTTGGCTGCGAATCACATGTCGGCGCGTCTTCTCCACCGACTTCACATTCGCTACGGTGCTTCCGGCTTTTGGAGCTTGCTGACTACGCAAGCAGAGTTTCGGTAATTCAGCACTGGTCTCTGCGCTAACTGTCAGAGCGGTTTAGGACACAGGCAGTTGACTTAGCTCGAAAAAGGTCAGCATCTCGAGGGACATTTTGCCAACCAGCTTTGGGGACGAGGGGTCCGGTGGATTTTACCGTGTCGTGTTCCCTACTGGAAGCGAAGAGATCGTGAAGATGTGCCCAGCTTCTTAGTAGTTGCCTTTCTTAGGATGATTCGTCACACCTTAGGGCGGTATTAATAAGCTACGCGAAAGTAGGCGATCTTCCATCATGAAACGAATCAGTATGCGAGGATAGAAAGCTAAGCGCGTTAGCCCGCCTTTGGCCTGAACAATTTGTATCGGTAAGCAGACAATCTAAAAGAGCACGGCCTCTTGGACTGGATTCCTTGGTTAGGCATCTGTTGGTCATGGCACTAATGGCGCATCCGAACCCGAGTCCCGCTAGAGATGATTGTAACCGACTGCTGTTTGGCTAGCCTTGGCCGCGAGAATGATATGGGGGAACACGTGCTCGTTTGATGATAGCAGAGGGGGACCGTCACAACATGATGTTATTGGTCATCACCTAAGATATCTTTAATTTTGCGAAGCACAAGCTCGGGTCCGCGTCTGATTGCGAACGCAACCTCCGTGAAGTGGTTGGAAATCTTGTGGAGCATCTTCGATATCAGTGAACGATGCAGTATCGATATGCACTGGGATGGCTTGCAAGTATGTACCAAGGCAGAGCAAGCGTCGCAATCAAGTTCCCGCACCGGAATGTTGCTGCGTGACGTCGGAAGGACACCGATCTCACGGCGGTGTATGTCATGTTCGCTTGTTCGCAATTTGGCGCGAAAGGGAATGGTGTATGCAGGTTGGATCCACTTAAATGCCTATTGGGGTTACGGCAAGCCCAAAGTTAGATATGTGCAGCCAAAATTCACCGCTCAGCCACAGCTTTCGCACCTCACAACGTGCATCCACCTAATCAATAGACGGGTGTGCCGATTGGAGGTTGGATGAGACCCCAATTTTGTATCCAGGGACGTGGGTAGAAGATGAGCTTTGTTTTGCGGTCCGACGCAGTGCATACTATCCACACGGAGGCATGCATTGACGCTGCACTCTCCGGTCAAGGGCGTCGCACATGACTGGCCAGGTGCAAGCCATTCCCGCTTATGCGATCTACTTCTGGCATGGTCGCAACTCGCCTGAGGGGTCGCCAACAGCCTTGGAAATCAGAGATGCTGCTTTGGGTGTCCAGTGACGCGACTCCGGGTGGGAGTGCGAGGCAGACAGACCAAGGGGACGAAGGTGGAAGGTCGCCTGCATTCTTCTTCGTGCCTCGCATGGGAGAGCACGCCGTTGTGGGTGGCAGCTGGTCCAGCAACGAAAGGGCTCCCCAAAACCCATTTGGGTGCCGGACCGCCAGATTGGAGCGGCATCCAGCATGGGAGGCCCCGGCCAGTGGTTCCAATCGAGGACGGATTCACCGTCTGATCCATGCAGATGCAGGGGAGACAGGCGGAGGAATAGCTACACGCTAAACCTCGCCGCGTTGTAGGGCAGTACAGGGTCCCTGCCAGCATGGCTCGTGCTGCGCGAACAGGCTTCTGGGGCCGAAACGTATTTTATACATAGGCTCGGACTGCGCCTCCCAATGCCTTGCTGGCCTCGGTTTCATGTCAGCATCTTGATGCGATAGCAACATCTTCAGACTTTACTCGTACTTTGTTGGGCTTCATAAGACAAACACAGATCCGACTGGTTGACACTTTGCGGACGCTCATCAACTGTCTCCGCTTAGCCAAACACTGGAAGAGGTAAATCCGATTCCAAGCCAGTAACGCCATATCGCCGGACAAGGCTCTCAGTACACCGGCTCAATCACGCTTCATCAAGCCCGACCAGGTAGACTTACTCTCATGCGTCGTTCACGATGACAACAACTCCTGTCGGATGCTAATTCTACAACAGCACTGGGCTCCAGAACACGAGCACCGCGCAGCCCCGCTGCTTCGCGGCTTCAGCCAGCAATCAACGATGGCCACGTTTTCCGAATACCAGCAACCCATCATGACATCCGACAACGACTTCACGCTGTATTCCTACCCAGAGACCTGGAATGACCCTAGCTTCCTCATGCCAGCTTATCCCGACCAAAGCTATGCAAGCACGACTACATATGATAACTTCCCAGCGCAACAAGCATACACTCAACCTGACCAAAAGCATTCCATGTTCACGCAGAGTTATCAGTCGGCTCAGAATCATCTTCGACCGCAAAGTCCCAACTACTCGCCTTCGAATTCAGCCTCTCACTCTCTCGACTACCAGAACGCGCCGATACTTTCCTCAACATCCGACTCCGGTGCATCGGCACAAAGCACCATCTCATCTACGATGGGCTCGCCATCTGCACAAGCCTCCGCATCGAATGACTGGCACCAGCAAGCAAGCATGAGCATGGTACAGCCCAGCATAGTGCAACAAGAAAACGTCGGCCAGGACTTTTATGCCCCGACTGGTTTTGATGCGGACATGATCCCAATCGCTAATACCAAAGGCTGTGTTGGTGAGTCGAACAGCTTTTCTTCTTCTCAACCGTCGCACAACTTTCCTCTCTCAAGCCACTTTTCTTTACCACCACCTGCTCAACCAAATGGAATAACATCAACCGCCATATCACGACCTTCTGGATTCTCCACTGCTTCACAAGCGAAGCGATTGTCTGATCAGCCCATGTTTGCACCACAGCGATTAATGACTGGTCCTCTTGATGCGACAAGTCCCACCAGCAGCGAATTCAAGTCGCCTGATACACCGGTTCCTTCTGTATCTCCTGTCCTAAGGCGCGTCATGGGCAAGCAGCGACGTGATGAAAGTATGGCTTCGTCAAGAAGTACGCGCTGGCCTTCGTCACCTGCAGGTCTCTCCTCGCCTGTCGCACACAAAAGGCACAAAAGCCCACAAGCACCTTTTCCCGCCCTCGGCTCCCCTTTCTTTTCTCAATCTAGTGGTCATTTCATGTTTCCTATTGAGTCTTCCTGTCTGTCTTCCTTATTTCTGCTGTCTCTATGGAGTAACACATTGCCCGAACAATTGCTGACTCGGACTGTGTTCGTAGATCCGTCTTTAATCCAACCGACCTCACCCTCACAGCTCACCGGTACTCAATTCCACGAGTCACAGCCGATGCAGCCCCATCAACAGATGATGTATCCTCATCCTCCGTCGCCGAGACCAGCCGTCCATAGTCCAAGTTTCGGCAAAGCACCATCGCCCTACATGCGGACGCATGCATGGCAACCATACCCCGCCTATCCGGGATCACGAAGGCAATCTATCTCCTCGATCCATTCGCGACATAGCCAGGGTTCGATCTCTTCCGATGATTCCAACAAAGGGCTTTGCCCGATCCCGACCTGCGGCCGCCACGTTAAAGACCTCAAGGCTCATATGCTTACGCACCAGAACGAGCGACCGGAGAAGTGCCCTATCCCTACTTGCGAATACCACATTAAGGGCTTCGCTCGCAAGTACGACAAGAACAGGCACACTTTGACCCACTACAAGGGCACTATGGTCTGTGGCTTCTGTCCAGGCAGTGGAAGCGCGGCCGAGAAGAGCTTCAACCGAGCCGACGTCTTCAAGAGACACTTGACATCTGTACATGGTGTAGAGCAGACGCCGCCGAATGCGCGCCGGAAGAGCCCGACCAGCACGACGCGGAAAGCGTTGGGTGTGCAGGACATCTCGGGCATGTGTTCCACTTGCGGCAACACCTTCGCCAACGCCCAGGATTTCTACGAGCATCTGGACGATTGCGTGCTGCGCGTCGTCCAGCAGGCCGATCCGAGCGAAGCCATCAATGAGAAGCTGCTCTCGTCCGTCGCAGAAGACCAGCAGGTACAAGACACGATGGATCGACACATGTTGCCCAACACTGTGGATTTCAACGCATCGAATTCCTTCTACGAAGAGGAAGAAGCGGAGGATGAAGAAGATGGTGATTTCGACGACGCCAACGACGGCACATACGGCAACCGTTCCAGCAAGTCAGGTAAAGGGTCGCTGAAGTCGCGCAAGTCAGGCGCGGGCAACTCGAGTTGACAATTAGCACATCCCCGGGGTGTCTCAGGGCAGCACGTCGGGGGTGGCACCTCACACGTTTCCAGCGGTGGCGCAGTCAGCAAGCCGCCCGCTGCTGCTGCTGCTGTGCAGCAGCAGCGGAAGGGCATGACGCTCTCCAAGAACGGCGTCCCGCTTGCGGGCGCCATGAACGGCAAGGGCTCCAAGCGTCGAAAGAACTACCCCCTTTCGTGGGGCGCGGCGCCGGAGAAGATGAAGATGAAGAAGCGCGTGCTTTGCGTCTTTGATGGGTCGAGGCGGCTGTGGAAGGATGACATGATGTTGGATGCTGATCATGAGGTCCGCATCCCGCTGCCGGGCGTCGGCGACGGTCGCGCCTGGGTCACCGATCTCGACGTCGCGACTTTGCAGCGAGCTGAGGGCTTGCATAATGCGACGGAGGAGGAGAAAGGTCCTTGGGATCCAAATCAGCTCATGCAGTGAGTGAGCTGGCTTATGGATTCTGGGGGAGTTTTCCGGTGCCGGAGCCTGTACGAGTACTTGCTGGATGCCTACTGGGTGGCGAGATTTCATTCGACAGCGTTTGCGATGGCTGTACAATGAGGACACGAATTTGCTTTTGATACTGCACGAGTTACGAACCGCGAACTTTTTGCGCGTACAGTAGTAGCCGGAACTTGTCCAGCGATAGATTGATACCTGAGTTAGCTTTGATGGCGAGTGCTGGACACCAACCATAATGACGAATTTCCTCTGAAGCAAGCACAAAAAGAGTCTCTAGCCCCATTTCAGTGCTATCTTTGCTGTAGTCTAGCAGCCTTCAAAAGATAAGGTACCTCATGGTAGGAGAAAGTGCAAAAAACAAAAGAAGCAAACCAGCAAAATGACTTTGGCAGGGTTCGAACCTGCGGCCTTCTCGGAGCGTCCCATGCACGAGTGTCTAGGGCAGTTGTTTACTTGACTGTAAACGAGACGTGATAACCACTACACCACAAAGTCCGTATTTGGTCAACCGCTAGGCTGCGGTATACCCTACGGGAACACCCGTTGCAAATATGTACTGTTGTCTTGGCGGAGTTTTCGACAGCGCTCAATGTCCGCTTGAGATCCTCCTCTCAGGCAGTTGCGATACGCTCCAAGGAAAGATATTCAGGCGCCGCGATCACTGTGGTATGACGTATCATGATTGTGACTATCATGATTGGGGGTATTAAATCTCTCCAGTGCGCTTGATCATCTTAATTGGAAAGAACCAGAAGAAAGAAAGAAAAAAAAAAATCATCGCCCGTTCGCGCAGCCTAGGCATATCCGTTCGTCGCCTAGGACCGCACATCCATCGCAGACACGTCTTCTGCACATTGCGCACATGGATTCTTGCTCCGTCAAAGCCTCGTCAATCTCCATCGCGTCGGCCGGCCTCAGACTGCCATCGCAGTCCTCGCATTGTAATGACTCGCTCGTGGGTGGTTGGCCAGCCCTTTCGATCTGCATCGATTGGGACGAGCATGTCGAGGTCGGTGGTAATCGCCAGAAACTATGCAGTGTACTGCTCTGGGGTTGCGATGGAGGCTGTTGCGGTTGCGTAATGGCTGAGATGCTTTGATGTGACGGCATCGGACTCGCTTCGGGATGCTTTCGTTGCGCGGCGTATAGACGCTGGATAGTCGAGGCTGCAACACGGTAGACATCAGCAAGGGTTTTCATATGGATCATTGTACCGAGCCAGCATGACGTACCGTGAATCTGGTGCTCGTCTGGTCTGTCGTCCCTATGGCGCTTTCGGGTTCGGCTGTTAAGGAGCTGGCTGGATGGTGTGTCGTCGTAGGTTGGCCATGACCATGTTGGCTTTTGTCTTTGGAGAGGAAGAGGAGATATTGGCTTTTGCTGCTGATAGAAAAAAGGTATAGCTGAGGTCTCGTCTGAGCTGCTGGTAGTTGTTGTGCTAATGTCGGATACTGGCGAAGAGATGAATGGTGTGGACCGCTTGCGTTTCAAGGCCATGTTGACAATCGTGTTGCGGCAAGATGGATATTCTGCTATAGACTCTTGTTTTGGACAAATGTTGGTCTGTTGCTCCATAGAGCACGGTAAGCTAAGGTACCATGTACTATGTAGGTATCATCTATGGAGGACGCGACGCCAACGCGACGCGATGTAGACTTGAGTCTGCCCGCGCAGCCTGCAGTCTTAGATAAGCCGCAAGTCAACGTCACTTCCTGCTCATCGTCAACCTCAAAGGCCGAGCGTACATTTCATGTACAGCTACATGTGTGTTTGACTCTGTTGCGCCTTTCCTGAAACTGACAACCATGTCCAGCAAAGAGATCGTCAGAGATCCAAGCCATGCCGGCTCGTGGTACACAGCTTCAAAGCTCCAGCTCAATTCTCAGCTTGAGGGGTGGCTGAATGAGGTTAAGAAACCAGTCAAATGCATCGGACCGCAATCGGAAGGTCAGACTATCGCGGAGCTACCCATGGACGGTGGTAGAGTCATAATAGCTCCGTATGTCCAGGCTCGGTCTTGATCACTTTGACAAGGTAGGCTGAGTGGTTCATAGGCATGCCGGTTATGCGTACTCTGGACCTGCAGCAGCATGGGCGTATAAGTCTTGGGATGTGTCAAAAGCGTAAGTGTGCTGTATAGCTTGGCTGGAGCCTATTCGCCAATGCGATGCACAACGTATCTCACATGTTCTTCATGCCGCCACTATTTAACTCCTCGCCTTTGCCACCTGATGGATCTGACATGTCTGCCCGCAGGAAGCGCGTCTTTCTTCTCGGGCCCTCTCACCACCACTACCTGTCAAAAGCTGCTCTGTCAAGATGCACCCACTACGGTACACCTCTAGGCAACCTCCCAGTCGACCAAGATACCACCGCCGAACTCTACAAAGCTGGTTTGTTCGAATGGATGTCTCAGTCGATAGACGAGGACGAGCACAGTCTGGAGATGCATCTGCCGTACATCTTCAAAATGCTATCAAAGTGCGTCGACTTATTGCATTCTGAGCACGTACAATTCCAGCTTACATGAGTGAAAGGCAATTCGGTAACGACCCATCCAACTTCCCGCTCCTGGTTCCAATAATGGTTGGCAACACCTCCGCTGCCACGGAAAAGGCTCTCGGCAAGCTTCTTGCACCGTACCTTGCGGACCCAACGACAGCCTTTGTCATTTCATCCGACTTTGCGCACTGGGGTAGTCGCTTCCGATATACCTACTACCGTCCAACGCCTGGCGGTGCGGGTCAGATGCTAAGTGCGAGCGCCAAAGTCAAGGATCGCGCCATCCATGAGAGCATCAAGGAAGTCGATTTCGAGTGCATGGGTGCTTGCGAGTCCGGATCTCATGAAAAGTGGCTGGACGTGTTAGAAGGTAATTGCCCTTCCCGACAGCAGTCGTTGCGTCAAATTCCTTGCTTTGGGCTGACTTGGATCTGCAGATACGGGAAACACGGTGTGCGGTCGTCACCCCATCGGCGTCATTATGTCTGCTATCGAGGCGCTTCGCGGGGGTGGGCAGGGTGCAAATCAGGGGGCAGGTCAGTTCCGCTTCGTGAGGTACGAGAGGAGCTCAGAAGTAAAGAAGGTTGGAGAGAGTAGTGTAAGCTATGCCAGCGCTGTCGCGGTGGTCTAGCTGTGACTTGCATGGCTGTTACTTGCACGAACAATAAATGTCTTCCGCCATGTCATCTTCTTGGCATCACACATTCCGTGTTCTTGCACACATTCCGTGTGCTTCCAGACCCGTTGTTATAGTACAAATTGAAGTTTACTGTGATTTTCAGATTCTTGCGACATGGTAAACGTTGGCCAGAGTTGTGTATACTTGCTATTGTAATGTGCCTTTGAAGCCGTGTAAATTTAAGACGAGATGCTAAATGCGCTTACTTTACCCACATCGCCGGACGAGCATTGATAGCATATTTTGTTTCATGTAATCTAGTGAAGCATTGCACACCACTCGTACGGGCAAAACGTGATTGATGTCCACCTGTAATTCCCTATTGCCACAGGCGTGCTGGAGAGATTGCGTAACCCTTGGTAACCCTAGCGCGAATCAAATTGGATAGATTGTGCTGGGCTGAAGCTTCAATGAATTCCAGACAACCAGCTCCGCCTCGGCCCAATGAAAGCGGGGGGCTGAATTCCAGTACCCAACCCGCAGACGAGGTCGAGGCATTCAATTTACCTGAAAAATGCTGAAGGATATAAGCTTGAAAAATGACAACCTTCTCCGACTGACAGAACAGCACTCCATCGCCATGGAGGGAAATAGATTGGCCAATTGGCCCGGGAATGCGGCAAGGAATAAAATATACAGTTCTCTCTGCTCTTCAATTCAACGCCAGGCTTGCGATGCTATTTCATGCCAATATCAATCCTACATTTCTCCCGAAGACAACTAGCTCAATCCCACGCCGTCACTGTGACGGTCGTCGTAGGTCTCTCGGTAATGGTGATAGTCCTTGAATATGAGCAGGCCGAGATCAAACTTTGGCCGGAGGTGGAAGTCGAACTGCTGCTGATGGTTCCAGTGGTTGGACTTGGTACGACCGACGGTAAAGGGCTGGCACTCTGCGCATATGTCGAGCCCGAAGAAGACGATGGACCCAGTCTGCTGGTGCTGGTGCTGGTGCTGGTGGTATTGCCGCTGCTGGTCAAGCTTATCATTACTGAGACAGGCTGGAAGCTCGACGATGATGAGCTGCTCACTTGTAAGCTTGTCGAGGGCAAGCTCGAAGAGTCAGCTGCGCTGGACATTGACGTCGAAGCAGAAGTAGTGCCCAAGCTCGAGGACGACGAGCTTTGTGTTGACGATGCGCTTCGAATGACCAAGCTTGACGTAGTAGGCAGGCTAGTGGTTGACTGAAGGGCCTCGGTAGACGGCCCAGATGGAGATATCGACGACGCGCTGGTGATCTCCAGACTACTAGTTGCCACAGATGTGGCAGAAGAACTCTTCGGTAGCGCCGTAATGTAGCTCGTCGTCACGGGATAGGTATATGTGACCCCGTCCACAACGACAGCACGTTTTGTGATCTTGGCGAACTGGACATTAGGGTTGTACGTGCCGCTACCTTGGACCTGCGAGCTGTATTCGTAACATGTATCGGTCGTCTCGTCGTACCCGGCGGAATCACACTCGATGTGATCCGAACAGCTTGCAATACAGGAAGCCATGTCCGGTTGCTGGGTCTGATTTGATATGCCTCCTGAGTAAGTGGTATTGCATTCAACCTCATACGTGCTTCCCGAGGTTGGATCAATGTAGGTGTATGATTGCTGGGTTTCGTTGCAAGCGAGCGATGTAGATGTGACCATGCTACTTTCTACAGCAGTGGGGGTGCTCGAAATGCTTGATGAATGGGACAATGTCGGGGACGTCTCGCCAGGCGGAGTCGGTTGAGTATCAGTCCCTCCCTGTGTGGATGATGTGGTTGGTTGTTGTGAAGATGACATGGATGCCAGAGCTGTAGAGCTTTCGGCACCTCCAGAGTTCGAAGATTCTGTGAACGACGTTGAGTATGCTGGCGAGGATGTCCTTGTGGAAGATGTACCATTCTCAGAGCCGACAGAGCTGGAGAGGTCGATCGACGAGAAAGAAGTCGCTAACAACGATGTCGACGTTGCGGGGTTGTTGCTCGGCTGTGTAGAAGAGCTCGAGTGTGTCGCCGAGAAAGAAGATGTAGTGCTGAAACTGAAGTCATCGAAGGAAGAGGGCGATGTCGAGAGGGATGCGGATGACTCAGGACTGTCGCTATCGATGGGAGACGAGCTTGATAGCTCAAAAGGTATTGACGAGGAAGCCGATAGGAAGAAGGATGTTGCAGAGAACTTCGGCTCGATGCTGGAAGAGCTGAAGGTCTCTATAGACGACGAGGAGGATGTGGCGGAGTCTGAAAATACCGGAGCCTGGCTACTTTCCACACTTGCAGAGCTGGACGCAGAAGGTGTCGTCAACAGGTCTGAGGAGCTTCCAAACGAACTGAGGCTTGACAATCCCGAAGAAGAAGATGAGTCCGATGACGTCGAGATGTATGCTGTCGCACTGCTTACTCCTACTTCGGCCGTGCTGGCTTGATCGATGATGCCACTGTATCGTGCCACGTTATAGCCCGCCGTGACCCCCGGCGATGAGATGTTTCTGGAGATTGAGCTGTATAAGACGCAGGCGCTGGTTGAATAAGATACGGCCTGACACTCGAGTATACTGTCACATACGCTCAGACAGTCGTCAAACGCATCGGCGTTAGGAATGTTGTCTTGCCGATACCTTAAGCGTCTCGGAGGAGCTTGCTGGATGATAGTGCCGTTCAATGCCGTGTCGCATTGTACGCCGTAAGTCTGTCCCGAAGAGTCTGTATAAGGCTGACCACAAGTTGGCTCAGAAGTAGATGCTGACGAAATAGTTGATACCGAAGAATCACTGGTCGACGAAGATGCGGGCAGAGTGTCGGTCGAATCGCTCGTGCTAGATCTGCTTGACGATAAGGATCCCGCCTCGCTGCTACTTGATGATGATCTGCTTACAGTAGCGGTTACCGTCCCGTAAATAGTGACGCCCGGCTGCGTCGTTGTGCCGTAGAGCGTAGAGGCAGCTTGTGTCGTGGTCACCTCCTGAGTTTGGGTGACGCTGATTCTCTCCGTTGAGATGTACGATGAGACGACCGTTCGTTCTACTGTCGTCGTAGCATAGGAGATCGTAACCTCAGTAGAGCCTACTCTCTCAATTAGCTTCTGCTGCAAAGACAAGTATCCCCTGAGCAACGAATGGAGTGATGGGAGCACTTGGAGGCTGTTGTTGATAGAGCGCGCTCCCCACAAAGAATGATGAAGAGCATAGAGGTCAGTGCGACTCACCTGGTAACGTTTCCGTCACCGGATAGCTTGTTGTGTATGTCTCGACGTAGGAAGTAGTGATGACCTGGGTTTGCGTAGGACCTGATACGGTTTGAGTGGGCCCCGAAATGGTTTGCGTTGGACCAGATTCTGTCTGAGTAGGGCCTAGTAATGTTTGAGTCGGCCCTGATACGGTCTGAGTTGGACCGGATGCGGTGGTGGTCTCAGTGGCTGTGCTGATATAAGAAGACACTATCGTCGTCCGCTCAGTGCTTGTGGCATAAGAGATTGATTCAGTCGTGACGGTAGAGCCTGCCAAAGCGTCAGCATATCTCATAAGAGCATTTCTCTGCATCCTTCTTGAGAGCGGGTCGGAAGATCATGTTCAGACGAGCACCAAAAGAAAAGATGAGACTGTCATGGCAAGTCTCTTTTGGCTGCTCGCTTCATAAAACATTGGAAAGCTCTCAAGGAAGTCAGACGTACCTTGTGCAGTGCTGACCAGCGTTGTTGTCACCGGATACGATGTCAGATAGGTCGAAACATAGCTTGTGGTATAGGTGACCGTTGAAACCACCGTTGGTCCGGATACTGTTTGGGTAGATACAATCGTTGAATAGGCGGTGCTCACGGCAGTCGATACTTGGAGTGATGTTTGGGTGGTCGTTCGATAGGCTACCGAAGTTTCCGTGATAGTAGAGCCAGAAGCAGTGCTGACAAGCGTGTATGTGTAAGGGTAAGAAGACAGCTAAGCTCTATTAGCATTCAGGTATCCCAAAGGATTCGGGAGCTTTCGTACTGTTGTATAGGTCTCTGTGACCGGGATTGTCGAGAGGAACGTGGAGACGACCTAAAATCATTAGTTTCAAGGCAACATATGGACATTGGGGAAATCCACGCACCGTCGTTGGCTGAGTTCGGGTAATTGTCGATGCTATGGGCACAGGAAGTCAGCGCGCTGGAATATCCTTTCTCCCAATCCTTCTCTCTTGGCAAGCAGTACAGATGTTGGCGATCTGAAGTCTGCCTTTGTGGATTGCAAAAGCCTAGTTGCAAGTAGAATGTCAGGGGAATATTTACCTGGCTGAGTTGATACAATCGTCGTTGGCACGGTGGTTCTTTCCGTCGAAGCTAATATTGCGAGTCAGCATAAGCAGGCCCCTGCCATTTACCGGCTGCAATTTGACCCTGCAGTCTGCGGTCCGCCATGTAGGTGCATTCTTGGCGTACGTACCGGGGGCAGTGGTCGTTACTCCATAGGAGCTGACCTGTGTAGAGACGACCTGTTCTTTGTCAGAATTGCTACTTTGGCTAAATATCAAGGAGCCTGCATGGGAAAGAGGACAGGCGTACCGTCGTAGGCTGTGTAGTCGTCAAAGTTGCATAGGAAACGAATGTGCTTGTGGCATACGAGACGTAAGTGGAAATGACAGTCGAGCCTAGCGTGTTTTAAAGTCAGCTCTCGCATAGGGAACCCCTTCGTATGTGCGCCTAAATACCTTGAATAGATGTAGTTGCCGTAGCCGTGACGGGATAGGAAGTAGTATCTAGGAGTCGCACACACAGATTAGCTTCGTCTTTTCTGGATCCTAATTTCTAGACAATGGACTTACATGTGACGCCGTACGAGGATGCTGTAGTTTGTGTCACCGTTTGTGCGGCAATTGTAGATGTCACCTAGAGCAGCATATTAGTATTCGATGATAAAAGATGCAAAGCGGCAAAGTCCAAGATCCTGACATAGAGATGCCGAGGGATAGCTACAGACGCCGAAATGCTGTCTCCCATTGGTCTCGAAGAGCGGAACATACCGTAGGGGCTTGCCCCGTCGAATAGACCACTGTCGTGCTGATTTCTGTGGATGTTGCATAGTAGCTTGTGGTCTGGGTTATGGTCGAGCCAGATGCTGTGCTTACAATCACCGTAGTTACTGGGTACGACGATACCTACAAAAAAGGGTGAGCCAATTTGCCATCAGTCTACACAATGAACTCTTGTACTCACCGTGGTAAATGTCTGGGTTACGGGTACCTATGAATGAAGTCAGTCTCTTTTCACGAGTCCTGCAGATTTGGTCCTGGAGCTGGCTCTGCAGAAAAACGAAGAATCTCCTCCCATCGAGATCTTGATCGGAGTAGATCGAGCTACATGGTAAATCTCCACGATAGCGAGAAAGCGCTAGTCGAATGGACTGCGCCATACACTGCTTTACAAGCCAAGCGCTTTTGGAGATGGTTAACGTACCGTGGTTCGCTCGGTTGAGGTCGCGGTGGTCCTTTCCGTGGAAGTGGCCGTTGTAGTACCGGTCTGACGCTCTGTCGATGTTGCCGTGGTCTTTTCCGTAGATGTAGCCGTCGTAGTCCCTGTAAATCGCTCAGTCGATGTTGCCGTCGTAGTCCCTGTTAGTCGCTCAGTCGATGTTGCCGTCGTTGTCCCCGTTAGTCGCTCTGTGGATGTCGCCGTAGTAGTCCCTGTTAATCGCTCTGTAGATGTGGCCGTGGTCCTTTCCGTGGATGTTGCCGTCGTAGTCCCTGTCAATCGCTCTGTAGATGTTGCCGTGGTCCTTTCCGTAGATGTGGCCGTCGTTGTCCCCGTTAGTCGCTCTGTAGATGTGGCGGTTGTTCGTTCGGTCGATGTTGCCGTCGTCCTTTCGGTCGAGGTCGCAGTAGATCGCTCTGTAGAGGTTGCTGTGGTTCTTTCGGTCGAAGTTGCGGTGGTAATTTGTGTAGTGGTCAATGTGTTTGTCGATGCCGGGAGAGTGGAGGTGATTCGCTCGGTTGAAGTAGCAGTAGATCGCTCGGTCGAAGTCGCTGTCGTTGTTAGTGTATTTGTTGAAGCTGGAAGTGTTGATATTGCGGTGGTTCGTTCAGTTGATGTTGCCGTAGTTGTAAGCGTATTTGTTGAAGCTGGAAGTGTTGATGTTGCCGTGGTTCGTTCAGTTGATGTTGCCGTAGTTGTAAGCGTATTTGTTGAAGCTGGAAGTGTTGATATTGCCGTGGTTCGCTCTGTGGATGTTGCCGTTGTCCTTTCTGTCGTTGTTAATGTATTTGTCGAGGCCGGCAATGTAGAAATTGCCGTGGTTCGTTCAGTTGATGTTGCCGTTGTCCTTTCTGTCGTTGTTAATGTATTTGTCGAGGCCGGCAATGTAGAAGTTGCAGTTCTTTGTTCTGTGGATGTTGCAGTCGTTCGTTCTGTAGTCGTTAATGTGTTTGTCGATGCTGGAAGCGTCGTTCGTTCCGTCGAAGTCGCCGTAGATCGTTCCGTGGAAGTCGCTGTAGTTCGTTCAGTTGAAGTGGCCGTCGTACGTTGGGTGGTTGTCAAAGTGTTGGTAGAAGCTGGAAGTGTCGATGTTATGGTACTAGCAGGAGCCGTGGTCACGTATGTGCTAACAGCCTACCGAATTGTATTAGCGCTCCGTCAGGAAGCCTATGGGCATTCTTTGAGATCTACCGTGGTCACGTATGTCGAGATAATCGTGCTTCCTGCGTGGAAGGTTAGCAGCTCTTCTTTACATCCTTTACGTTCTCGGATCCTTGCTCACCTGGCGCTGTAGAAATTGCGGTCGTCACATAGCTTGTTGTATCTAGAGATTGTCAGTAAATCAAAAAAATGGAGCTTGAAAAGCAACTTACATGTAACTGGATAGGAAGACAAGTACGTGTAGGTTACTGTCTGCGGCGGTGCGCTCGAGCTCGAGTTCGCAGCGCTAGTTCTGGAGGATGAGGAAAAGGTAATCGAAGGTAACGTAGAACTTGAAGGCAACGTAGTCACCATGGCTATTGCAACTCTGCCATAAGGGTTGCCATCAGGAGTGATCCTACCCCTTCTGTAACTGCATTGAATAGTAGGGTTCGTTGTAAGTCCTGTGTATTTATAGGTCACACCAGAGCAGTCGGAAATCCCGGAGCTGCTGCAGCTTTGCAGACAGGTCAACCAAGCTAGACAACCATATTAGCGACTTAGAGTTTGAAACAGGGTGCCTCAACCGTAGAATCGTACAATAGCTTGTTCCTGTATAGCTTGTCTGGAGGGATCCGTCGTAAGTTTGATTACCAGTGCCGTCTGACCCGCACATTATGTAGTATGTTACATTGCTCGAGTCGACGTAATACTGGTTATGCCAGTATGGGCACATGTTCACTGGACTTCCTTGGAGTAAGTAACTTGACCCGTAGATGGGAGTGGTTGTCGCCTGTGGTGCCCCAGCTGTGGGGCTGTACGCCAGGTCACCTTGTTGACCTACTCCATAAAAGCTGTGGCACATTGTCGTTAGAAACAGAATCAAGAATTGGCAAAAGCAGCACTTACTAGCATCGGCCTGCACCTCGAGCTGGCTCACTTTGAGTGCCATAGTATGAAAATCCTATGCAGTTCGGACGCTGTGCGCAGCCATTGAAGCATCCATACACACCCAAGCTACCAGTCCCCGAGCCGGTGGTTGCGCCATCGTAGTTATCAGTACCGCTGAAGGCATAGTCACAGTCCTAAAAGCATGTTAGGGCTTTATCGAGTCTCCTTGATGAGAAGATGAAGATACCATTTCCCAGTAGCTATTGTAGATGTCTGTGTATACACCTCCTTGTCCACCAGCGGTGGCTGTAGCGGCAGCTGGACCCATACCCGAGGCGCAGGATCCAGAGTTTATGGTCCAAGTGTTCGTTGGCTGATAGCTGGTATATGCGCTCAAAGTTGTGGAATAGGGTACCGTAGCTGTACTTGTTGTTGGACTCGCTGTAGTTGAACTGCTATTAGCCAGAAGCAAATTCTGATTGCTATTTCGAACCATAACAGTAGTATCGGTACTAGCATCCCTGAAGCCATCGAAGCTCCTCTTCAAGTAACACCTCCCTTGATACAGGGTCGCTGACTGGCAGGTAGAGTTATCAGCAAAGACGTAGTTATCGCACAGGGCCATACAAGCAGAAATGCTACTCGCACTCGCGGAATCGGCTTGTTGAGGGTTGCTTTCAACATGGCAGTATATCGAATAGGTCACACCGCAAGTGTCATTATAGACGCCGAGAAAGCTCGCAGTCGAGCTTCTGCCGCCGCAGTTTGTCGGCAGGCCTGTAGGAGAAACGGCAAAGGTACATGTGCTTGATGCAGCTGCCGGGGTAGTGGATGACGTGGTGGTCGTTGTAGTCGTTGTTGTCGGGACAAAAGACGGCATTGTCGTCCGAACGGCCAAAACATTTCGGGTGTTGGCAATGGTGTTCAGACCAGCAGATGCGAGATAGCAGTTCGCGTTATTGTTGGCGTTAGATTCAGCTCCGCCATAAACGACCGTCACACCTATACATTGAGCCTGGGCGTCACACAGCGCCAGACAAGCGGGCCCATCTAGAAGCCATGTTTGTCAGCCGGGTCACTCCTGGAAACAGATATGATCTTTCTCTTACCCCTTGCTGCGGTATTCTGGTACTGTGAAGTGCTACCGTATCCGCAAAGGATATAGTATACTTGCCCTTGGGCGTCCAAAAAGTAAGTCCCGTTGTATGTCGGGCATAGGAGATTTTCATTGGCTTGCAAAAGATATGCAGAGCCAAAGAGTGAATAACCGCCGTTGTCTGGAAAGAGGTAAGTCGTATTGTAGTTCAGATTGCCCTGCTGGCCGTTAAAGAAATGACTTCGAGAAGATTAGCAAGACTAGACCAATGCTCTGCTCGAGAACAAGACATACAAGCAACGGCCTGCGCCTGTGGCGGGACCAGTAGACGTGCCGTAGTACGTGAAGCCGACACACCCTGGCCGATTCGCGCATCCATTGAAACACGAATAAACCCCTATACCATTTGTTCCGACATATGCACCGTCGTAGTATGGACTGCCGCTGAAGTAATAACCACAATCCATTTCCCAGTACCCTCCGTATCTATCTTGGTACACACCACCCTGACCACCGGCGGTGGCGGTCGCTGCTGCTGCTCCCATGCCCACAGAGCAGGCTCCATTCGGGACTGTCCATGTGTTTGTGGGCTGATAGGTCTGCAATGCTGAGAGAGTGCGTGATATTGTGGTTGATTGGGCGGACACTGAGGCGAGAAGACGCCCGGCCACGAGGGCCAAAGCAGCGATACGCCTCATCTTCCGAGCAGACGGCCCAATGCCTCTGTGATCCAAACGAGTGTCTTCTCCGACCTAGTGAGTTGAAAGAGACCGCTGGGAAAGAGTTACGCAAGCAAAGGTGATGTAAAGCGCGGCTGAGATCCAAACGAGTGTCTTCTCCGACCTAATGAGTTCAAAGAGACCGCTGGGAAGGAGTTTCGCAAGCAAAGGTGATGTAAAGCGCGGCTGAGATCAGGCGAGCACCCGCCGGGTTGGTAGTAATAGCGCTTCGTATGGTCTAGACAAGATGTGTCCAGCGAATACACGTCGATAGCGCGCCTGTGGGCTGGAATGCGTTGCGGTGAAGTCTGGAATGCCGCGCAATTTCCTGAGGTCTGAGGCTGCGCAATCCAGCCAGTGCACATAAATCATTGGCCGAGCGGCTTTAAGAAGGGCTGTACTTCATGTGCTGCTTTAGTTTATACATTATTGCGACTGATCTTGCCGCGGTATCTGCCGCCTACTCAGGGATAGCATTCCTGTAGAGAAGTCCCCTGATCCGTCTACATCTTGGCACGGATGGCGGTTGAATCCATCCTATTCCCCTCGTCGTCCTCCTCTTCGACCCTCAGATCAGGAAACCGAGCAGGCATCATTCGACAAGGCGTCGCTCCCGGCACAAGCGAGTATTTGCTAAGATCCTGAATCCCTTCATGCTCGCGCAAAAAGACATCATCAACCAAGCACCGTCCGCTCACGTCGCTCGGAGGCGCTTTGAGAATTGCACGAACGGCATCGGAGAAAATGGTCGGTTTGCGAAGCTCTGTGCGATCAGTTTGCGCACCCTGAGTCGCTGCCGAATTGATGGCCTGTAGGAGTCAGCATAATTAGACATAGCAAATCAACACAAAGGCTCTTACAGCGCCGGTCCATAGGCTCGTAATCGCCATTTCCGTCCTCTCTTCCCGCTCAAAATCCACCGATAGACCCATCGTCAAAGCACTCATGGCCCACTTCCCCATGGCATAAGCCGTCTTCCCTTTCAAGAACCTGCGATAAATCGGTGGACTAACCACAACGATCCGCCCTTTACCTTTGTCCCCGTTCTGGTACATGTAGGGCAGACAAGCCTGGACGCACCCATAGAAGCCTTCCGGGTTGATCCGCTGCATCAGCTGGAAGCGCTTCATGGGCGTCTTCTCCACGCTCGACCACCATATCGCACCGCTGTTGTACACTAGCACGTCTATTCTCCCGTACTTCTTGGCCGTCTGGTCTACCATCGACTGTATATCGCCAAAGTCACGAACGTCCAGTTGGATAGCTAGAGCCTCACCACCCGCCTCTGTGATCTCTCGTACGACTGTATTGATGGTCGAACTGTTGCTGTTCGGATCCGGCGGGAAGGGCGTGCACTTGGATGCGTCGGATGTGGTCTTCGCCGCGACGACGACTACGAGCAGTATATCAGCAGCCAAAAACTTCCTCATTGCTGTAGAAGACATAGTATCTTACCAGCATAGCCATCTTTGGCCAAATCAACAGCAATCTGCCTCCCAATGCCACGCGAAGCGCCGACAACTATGGCGACCTCCTTGTAGGATGGCATCGTAATATGTGATAGCTCACGATGTGAAGAGAGATAGTTGAACCTACTGTGGTATGCGTTGATTATGTATTCTATATAACAAAAGAGCCCCATGCGGGCGTGCCAGTTCAATGTGCACGACTGACTCCTCTCCTCTCCCTTCCCGAGGTGACAAGTGAACTTCAGCGCAGCGATCACTAATCTGCTGCACGGACCACATCGAGATACATTCTAAACTTGCTACAAGAATCGCCAAAATCGAACGCATTTCATTACTATAGAGGCAGTATTGCTAAGTGAAGGCACAATATAGTAGCACTATAAGCGAAAAAGCTAACGGGGATTTATAAGTATAGAGCGGTATTGCTAGTCGAAGGATATCTATGTCGAGTTCGAATCGTAGAGAGTATCATGTGGCATGGCTGGGCTGCCACAAACCTAACATCAAAGCGTAGCTTCAGAAGAAATGAAGATGAGCCGGATATCACAGAGGAGGTCTAAAAATTTCATAGCTATAGTTCGACAAGGTGAGGTAGACTGGGACTACTCCTCCAACGCTGTTTTCTGTCTTGACCGTCCTCTAGCAGCTTTACCACCACGAGCCTTCCGTTTCGTCTTCTTGCGCGGCTCCTCAAACTCGCTAGCATCTTCATCAGAGGGAGCCTCTGGCTGCGGACTTTTTCTCGGCTTTTTTCTCTTAGACCCAGCCGCCGCCACCCCACGACCCCCTCCGTCCGGAACCTCAGCAGCCTCGTGCTCCGGCGTCTCGTCTTCGGCTCCTGTCTCGCCTCTCTGCACCTGAGCTCTGGCCGCCATCCGACCCAAAGCCGCACCCATCCGCTTGCTTCCCTCAAGCCGCTTCCTCGGTGCGAATGCCTCCCCTTTCGCATTACTCCCCGCTGCTCCGATTCCAACGCCGCCTTCAAAGAACGCGGTAAGGTTACTTTGAGTACCTTCGTCCGCTCGCCGATTCATGTCCTTAATAACCGGGACGAGCACCTCGTCCGTCCTCTCCTGACTCCACCCAATCGTTGACATGAGGAAAGACCGCAGCGCATCGAGGTCTGGCACGCCCCACTGGAAGTGCTCTGGATCCCGATCAACGTCCGGTTCAAGATAAGCCTTCTCGACTCGCGGATCCGGGAAAGACGGAGGAAGGAACATCTTCGTCGCGTTCTTCCTGAATTTCTTCCGGAATGGATGGTCTTTGTCGGCTTCCTTGGGAATGAGCTGCATCTGCACCCCCTCCCACCACTCCTTAAAGCCCTCTAGGTTCTGAAACTCGCCCAATATCTCTAAAGCAGTGACTGGGCCAACACCTTGTAAGCCCTCGGTGTAATCGCTTCCAAGTAGTTGTGCTATAGCAATGAGCTTAACTCTCGTGAGATTGAATTCCTTCTCCAAATCGCTTGTAAGATAGCACTCGACGAACTTGGCCTGGTTGAACATATTCTTGTAGATCCTCGTGCCACCAAACAGAAAGCAGTCCGAATCATCTGTTACTATGCCATCGACTAGGCCAAGCTTCACTAGCTCCGCACATTGCGCTTCGGCTTCCATGGGAGCTGTGACATAGGGCAGGCCGAACAGACGGAGCAACTGTTGACATTCTTGAACCATGATATGTGTGACTTCGTCCGCATCACGGCGATCCTTCTTTTGCTGATTGCGAAGCTGCTTGAGTTCATTTTCATAGTCAAGGATATTTTGAGCGGTGGTTGTCTTGTTGTTGAGAGTGCTAGCGAAGCGAGCGTGTTCTTCGGCTTCTTGAGCGAGGGCGCTTAGTAGGGCTTCTTCCTCAGGGTCGTCGAAGTCATCATCGAAATAGCCTGGTTCTCCCTCAGAAACGTTGTCCTGATTTGCAAGACCAGAAGCTGGTGCTGGCCCTGATGCATCGTCCTCATCATCAACGGGTAGGCCTGGTGGCGGTGACATCTCTGCTGCAGTCTGTCGACTAGCCTCCATATTGACATCTTCAAACTGTGGAGAAGGTGACTTTGCGGGTTGTGGAGATTGTTCAGGCCTGCTTGGCCGATCAGGAACGTCCTCGAAATCCGGTGAGGGAGACTTGTTTGGCTCGGCAGTCTCCTGGACGCTTCTGACAGGTGACACAGCTTGCTGCGACTTTTTTCCTTTCGCCGCTGCGGGCTTCCCATCGTCGCTTTCGCTCCACTCAATCTCTTCCTCTTCTGCTGACGGTTCTTTGCCTTCCTGCTCGGCACTGGGCAAATCAGCTGCCGGACCTGCAGCAGCCTCTTCCTCATCTTCACTCTCAACCTCGAATGGACCATTCGGTCTGACACCCTTCTGGACGTCGTGGTGGCCAGGCGTCTCACCTTGCTTTTCGTCCTGCAAAGGCGGTTCCGGCGGCTCCGCTCTCACGACATCAGCCACGTCGCCCATCCGCACCTGCTTATCGACATCCTTCCCTTCGGCCTGAGCAGCAAGCTCCTCAGCTTCCACTTCGTCGGCATCGAGATCTATGACTTCCTGACCTTGGGCGGGAGCGCGATCTCCCTTCTCTTTCCTTCTTTCTGACACGGCTTTTTCGTCGTCAGAAGCATCCACGTCGATCACCTCCTTAGTTTCTTTCCTCTGTAATGCGGGCCCATCGCGCGACTGGAACATGAACTGTTTATTGAACTCCTTCGCTCTCTCTCTGTCCTCCCGCTCGATGCCCCGCTGCTTCTCCATGTCTTCCTCAACATTACCAGAGAACCACGGCGGAAGAGGCTCGCCTTTGCGCTGTTGCTCCAGCGCAGCCGGATGTTCGAAGCCGCCCACTGCCTCTTCCTCCCGATCCTTCATCTTCTTGCGGCCAAGCAAAGAGGTCCCCAGATCCAATTTCTCAAAGGGAAGTGGACCACTAAAGCCGTTCGCTTTGGCGGCCTCAGTCTGCTCGGGCGCTTTTGGCGTGGAGACAGATTGTCGTGCTGCCTGAGGTTGTCTGCGCTGGGGTGGCGACACTTTGCGTTTTCCTTTTCGACTTTCAGCAAGTGCGGCCTGAAGATCCATGCTATCATCCTCATCACTCTCTTGCTCTGCTTGCTTTGGGACCGGCACACCAAAAGAAGTCACTTCTTGGCTTTCCGGAGCGATGTCATGCGCGCGCTTATTCAGTAGGTTGGCTATCGCTCTCGCGGAACCTTTGGGCACGGGTCGGGCTTCCTCCACAGCTCGCTGTTGAAAGACTTCTAGCATATCGTCTTCAGAGTCTGATTGTTTGGCTGATTCATTCTCAGTCTGAGGTTTGTCTTGGTCATGGTCTTTCTCGAGGGACATAGCGATGGCTTGTCGAAGATCCTCATCCTCATTTTCGTCAGCCTCGCCGAAAAGCTCACGATTAGCATCAACATCTTCCCATTCAGCTCCTTCATCATCTCCCGCTTCCTCTGCCTCTTCATCTCCGACAAATAACGACTCCGGATCCTCCTGCCGGACCTTTCGGGCAGGCTTCTTTTTCGATGCTGGCTTTCGAGCAGTAGAGGTTGTCTGACGCCGTTGGCCTACGCCATCATCACCGTCAGGATTAAGCTTCCGACGCTTCGGAAGCCTGTTTAAGCCTTCGATGGGCACGTCCTCAAACCCATCATCCTCCTCGTCGCTTTCTTCAACTTTCATCGACGGAGCGGGCTTGTCGAGGTCAATAGCAGTCTCTTGCTTTGTACCCTCGTCGCTAATCACACCCAGAGCCCACCCTCCTTCAACACCTTCGTTTTTGACCAGCACATACTCCCTAGCCTTCTCACCCGCTACGCGATTAGAGCCTGTGCCGATGCCGCCGGCTGCGTAAGCCGCGTCGCCTTCGTTGATATTCATCAGTCTCGTTGTGAGCTCGTTGCGCTCTGCGACACGTGCAATCTGGAATTTGGAGAACTCCATGCGGTCTTGGAACATGTCGTCTAGTTGCTCTTTGGTGTGACCCATTCTCAGCCTACTCCTCAGCCTAGCAGCGTTGAGGATGTTGTATCGATCCGAGGCCGGCAGCGACATGAAGAAAGGCGAGTCAAAATCGATCTTACTGAAATCGTACACGTTGATGTCTTCACCTTGTTCGAATTGCCGTGCGTATTGTTGTAGCTCCTCAACGCTCATTACCCTGGGATCATTCTCGCCGCCCAGCTCGTTCATGCTCACATCCATCTCTGGAAGATGGTAGGCATCTTTCTTACGGAACTTTCGATTCTGCTGCCGTTCTTGCTGGCTCATCTGCAGCTCATCCACGTATACTAAGCCCTCGTCCGGCACTGGCTCCTCTTCCTGTGCTGGCGGCCTGCTCGGTTGCCGCCGTTCTTCGTCTTCCTGCTCCGCCTTCCGCTGCATCTGAACCGCCAGCAGCTTTCCCGCCGTGCGAACTGCATCCTCGCGTCTTCCCTCCCTTCTCCTTTTCCGGCCTGTGATGGTCTGGCGCTTGAGCGCGGGTGCGCCGCCATCGAAGACGAAGACAGGCTTGATGCCGAAGAAGAGCAACTTGCATATGCGCCGAAAGAAACCTACCACATGGCTATTACGTAGGGCATTGCCCTCTTTGTCGCGGACGGCCTTGAGGAATTGGTAGATCCAGATACTCGCGTCCACAGCGAGACGCTTCCGGTTCAGCGTTTCGATCTTGATGGGGCGCGCGCATGGCTGCAGTATCTGCCATAGGCCAGTAACACCCATTGCCGCTCTTCAGGTGAAGCAGTCGCATGCCTAAATGACAATTTGACAGCCTTCGCGCCCGCGAGCGCATTGAGAGGATGACTAGGAAGGGGTGATGATACCTACCGTAGTTTGCCGCTTCGAGGTCTGCCTATTGATGTCATGCGAGACGCGCTAAAACGCGCTAATCCGCATTCCATCTCCTTGGGTGAATTGGTTAAGAAATCGATTGAATCTTCATCAAAGACGATTAGGCACCACTGTTCGGACAGCACTCAGCTCCTTCAGAGATGATGGGTGACTGCTATTTGGGCTGCACATAACTCCTTGATAGATGCCATAGCGATCGCGAGAGCAGCCCAGACTCGCCTACTTATTTGCTTTAATCAATACTGACTCGGATCGCGACCCGAAACGGTACTCCAAAGCCTTTCCCATGCAATCTACTGCTGGCACTCTGTTCGCAACATGTCAGGCGTCCTTATGGAAGTACATTGCCTGAGAAGGCGGATGATGTGGCTTCTCGCCGACAAAGCAGACCGTGTGCGGTGATCTTTGTAGAAGTCCTGGATTACTACAAAGGCAAGAATCAAAGAGAGTAGACGAGATGGAGATTGCCATGGCTCTTTGACAGTCCTTTAGTAGCGCTATTGCCAGAGCGAGCATGTCAAAACTACCTTCATTGCTTGGTGACGAGGAATGCCACAAGGCATCTTCGTGGTTCTCTAAATGGCCTCGAACATGGACATCTAAATCGGACAGTAGCTTACACGATGGAGCATCGCTGCAAAGATTTTGCATGCGTGGTGCATTATCGCGCCGAAAGACAAGGAGGGGCCTCTGATATCTCCACGCTAATATGCTTGTATATGGTGAAGGATAGTTTGGTCCCAGAGCCAGACATCATCTGTAAGACTCTTCTGCGATCGAAGATCTGAAAGAAAGATTGAGACACGGTACATAGCACCGAAGCATTTGCGTTTCCCTCGTCATCGATATATGGGGTGGATCTCGCGAGACCTGGCGCGTGGGTTTCGCAGGCGCGCGCAGGCGTTCACGCGTGGTAATATAGCGTCGAGAGCCATAAGAGAGCGGCACAGTGCCAGCAAACTTCCCATTGGCGATGGCAGTGTGAAAGTTAAAGATGCTGGGCGCCCACCTTGGTCCTGCTATTCGCTTGTCATGGTATTTGAGAAAGGAGTGCCTTGCATCAAAGCGGCACGTCTGCCGTAGTAGAACAAAAATATAGTCTTATAAGATGTTTACTTGGTAGAGACCCCACTCGACAAGCAGAAAGACCGCAAAGCAGCCAAAGAGCACAAAATGGACCGCTCATTTCCGAGTTACGCAAGTAGCAAGGTCACCTGAAGCAAATTTGGTTGTGTGGCGCCCGTCGGCATGCCCTGAAGAAGAGTAATCGCAGTAAACAACATTGAATGTTGCCGAGGCGTTTGCTAGAAGTGCGCTTGGACTTTCAGGCGGCCTCGTTGAACAATGCAGCACCCTTTCACCCACCTGTTCATGCAAGTCGCCTGGAGAGGCAGAATCGGTAGACAAAATACCCGGAGTAACGGCAAACGCGCCTGTGAGGAAGAGTAACCGCACTGCCATTTTACCTGTGGCCGAGCGAAGCGCTGTGTGCGGGGACGCTGTTGTGCGTAGCGGTCATGCGTTATATTATTTCCCGTGTTAAGCACCAGGTTGTGTCACATGGGGTGTGAGGTGCGGCTCATGCAAGACGTCATGATATCATTCCAAGGCAGACTGGTTCGTCCCCGCGGATATTGTGCTCAAGCCCCCCTGCTTCGCGTGATCTAATACCGGATTGCGCAGCAATTGCGCAGCAAACATCATTGATTTTCATCATCGGAGAAAGTCGACTTTCGTACCGAGCGGCAAGGTCAATCGCAATACTGAGACCATGACACCAATTGACACCATTGACTGTTACGACGGTTTTGCTGAGCCAAGATCATGGGAAAGCAAAATACGATGTCCGTTTTCTGAAAATAGTACCGAGTTGGTTTGATAGTTGGAAACAGTTGGCGCTATCGACTGACGGCAAACGCTTATGTCCGAAACGGCAATACGGCGCCGGATTCGCTGTATTGTAATAATTTTTCTTTTCCTGGCCGCGAAAGCATTTGCGGGCTGGCGTGGAAAGCATTGGAGGCATTAAAAGAAACTCGCGCGTGTCTGCTACGGAAGTATGGTGATTGATGAATCATGAGACGAGTAATACGGTGATCCTGTTGCAGCCGAGCGAGCGGTAAGCTTTCTGGAGCAAATGCACCCCTGGCAATCATGACGATCGTTTTCAGACTATGAAACGCCCGCGGGCCACATTTTTGGCATCGCAAATGCGAACGTCCCACGAGGACGGTTGCTGTTGCTGCTGCCGGATGCGAAACCATACCAACGTGCTTGTCGCTTGCCCATGGGATGCAGCGGTGCCAGCATGCCGGTCGTGTTTCGGCCAAGGATCACTTACCTTCACATCCGTGTGCTGCTATGTACAGTACAGGACTACATAGCGAAGGATAAAGTTTCGATCCTAGTGGTGGCGGCCACGTGGAAGCATTTTCAGGCACACAGCCAATCAGTGGCAGCCACTGGCTGTGCCCTTTTCCGGAGGCGGCCGCAGACATCGGCCAGAGCGTGAGTATGCCGGCCTGACGCAAGCCCACTCGCTTGCTTGCATCAGCCATGCGAGACAAGGGCGAAGAAAAATCGACCGCTTGCATGCCCATGATTCGCATCACCCCTAGAAGCATCGTAAGGCCGAAGAAGCATCCAGCAGAGGCGGTCACTGCTTGTTCGCACGTCGAAGACATGCCGAACGCAGAGTCGCACTAGAAATGTTTGGCGTGAGATGGGGCCATGAACATCCTTCTCCCGCTCTTCTCCCGCAGCTCTCGGGATCGAAACAAGCGAAATGAAACCGCGAGTCGGTGGCCTGACAAGCGGCACGCCGAAGAAACGGGAGACGGCGGTAGCAATTTTCCCGCTGCTGGTTGCAGCACATGGGTACATAGTAGTCGTCGTCTCAGTTAATTTGCCACATGCGGCTCTGCCTCGCTCTCGGGCGTAACAGACGCCAAACCGTTTGCGCAGCACCAGATAGCCTCAGCCATGGTGAAACATGCAGCGGCGGGCTGCACCTAAGCTGGTGCCTCGTGGCCTCAAGCTTATGTTGCAGCAATGCGAGCTGACCAATGCGTCACGCCATGCCCCTTTCTCACCGTGCTCGCGTTGCCTAGCTTGGGCCGTTCCCGCACTGTTCTCCGCGGCTCTTCGCGGATCCCAGTAGCAGAATCAGGTACAGTACGCCGTAGCGTGCGGGCTTTAAGCTCCCAGTCACAGCGCATGGCCTGACCACAAACTCCACTGGCGCGTCAGTCGACCACGACGACTCCACGTATGCAAGGCAACCCTAAAGCGTCGCGCATACCGATGGAGAGCATGCCATGACGCTGCTGTGCCAGGTCGGCGACACGCAAACGGGGGGATCGTATAGTTGGATCAGCGCATCCTGAGCGATACGAACGCAGTTATGAAACGCAAATCCGTGCGGATGGCCCCTGCGAACGGTACAAAAGTGGAATGTGATCTGACCAGATGTTGTCATGCCCGAGCCCGCCCCCCTGTCGTCTCAGCCCTGTCCATGGTCATGCACTCCATTTTAGCTTCGGAGCCAAGCTGAGGTACTGTTATTGCTCACCAAGCTCCTTTTGCTGCTTGGTAGGTGAACTCACGGACACACCGCTTCCAGGGTGATGTGGATTGCAGAGTAAGCGGTCTGCCCGCGGTTTGCATCATGGGAAATGACCGCTGCACGGTCCTGCTTGGTAGTCTGTTTCGAAAGATATAAGTTATCTGGTTGCCCTATTGCTCTTTCTGCACTACCAATCTCATAACTCTACGAGCTTACTATTACCACGAGCAACGAAGACCAACGCTCTACAGCCACATCTAACGGCACCCGGCCTCTGATATCCACTGCGGATTCATAAAGCGACCAAGCCCTTGCTTTACATCTCTCTCGCCACAACCACTACTACCACTGCGGAATCGACTTCGAACGTCAGTTCACAAGACACAATGCCTGCAGCCAGCTTCCCGCCTTGCCCTGGCCCCCCGCCAACCCGGCCTCTACCTCCAGTCCCATCTAAATGAACGGATCGGACAAGCTCTCCAGTCCATCTGGGGTCCACCACCGCTCTGTCGACCAATGTCAACATGAATCCACGAATTTAGACGACTGTCGCATCTACCAACGGCATTATCCCTTCTCACCATCATCAACATGGTGTTTCGCGGCCGAAACCATCTTCGACTCGGCTAAATCCAACCGAGCCATTGTTTCACAGCCGCGCTGTGCGCTGTGATTGGCGTCCCCAAGCCCAGCTCCACAGGACATCCCACGCGCGCAACTTCTCCAGCTGCGATCACGCGGGCGAACTGCATCCACCTTTCGAGCATCCAATATGCACGCAATGCATCCTGTCGCTCCACACTCTGCAATCTATTCGACATGCAAGCTGGACCCAAGCGAATGAGTCACCTCGCTCTTCCCGCGCATCCCGCCGCCGCCTTTCGCCTACAATCCAGCCTCACCGGGCGCGAACTTCACTCCGCCCCATCATTCTTACTTTCCGCCGCTGGTCGGCTTGTGAGAAGGCAGAGCAGCTTTTTGTGGGCCCCATCACCTCCAGCCCGCCCAAGCTAGGGCTCTGGCCTCCTTTCCATCACCCTATAATACACACAGACCTTGTAATAATACAGAACCCCGATATGGTTCGCCCTCGAGCGGGAGTCTCTTTCCCCCTTGACATTGCATTGGGAATCTTGGGAGTTTCAGGAATTTTGGTATATACCCCCGCGCGCAAAAAGAGGCTGCTGCGATGCGACGCGCGCCCTTTTTCGACGCCTTTTTGCTTTAGATTTTAGTTTGGCAGCTTTATAGCAATCACAAAAGGATTTGGCTTTTTGATGATGCCCAACGACCTCCGCATCTGGTTCCTATTTCCATACCATCACTCTTCTTAAGCTTTTGGTTACTCCGCATGTCTCTTGCGGTTGTCGTCTCCCCACCATCCCCCTCAATTGGCATGTTTCATGATCATTAAGAGCCAGAGGAACCTGGGCTTGGCTAAGGTCGCGTCCCCAGTAGTTCTTTCCCCACTCCTGTGCTCCAGACTATGTCGCCATCATATCATGTCTATAGGTCAGACGGATTATTGGAACACATCCTTCGGGTCTAGGCACGTCGACGTGGGTGGGTAGAGGAGGATGACTCGCGCGCCCAAGTTCATTGTGTATGTCTGGCTCGCTGTGGAGTGTGGTGGGGTGGCATTGTGTAGGTATGCATTGGTTTGTGCTTGAGATGCTCAAGCGTGTTTACCTTCACAACACCACTGTGCCACGTTGATGCTGCATAGGCTTTCTGCTCCGTGGAGCAATAATGGGGAGCCAACAGTGACGAGAGTAGTATCTCAATAGGTAGGGAAGACTTGCGCTCTGAAGCCTGTACGCTCCGGAATGCTTGCCGAAGTGGAGGGCAACTGGATCGTCCTTGCCCTTCTCACTCTTGCTTGAGCCAAAGTCATCCCGCGACCACCACCACCTCATGCCCTTTCACATCACGACGCAATCTTTCGTATCGTCATGCCGGTGAGATACCACATTGCTCCGTAAGACAAATCGCTCATTTGTGGTTTCTGAAACGTTATCCGCACATGACCTACAAAGTAACCATCATCTCCGAGATTTCCATGATTTCTTTGACGACAACTCCCTCTACTCTTTGAGCGACACGCGAGATACTACAATCTGCCTGGATCCTCACTCTTCGCTCGCTTGTGTCAGTCAATATCGGCGAAGGGCAGTATACCGATGCCTTTGTCCCAAGAAGGAACAATATCAAGCTGCCTGCCACAAAGACATCTCACAGCACCAACTATATCTACTCCACCCAAGAACAATATTAAGAAACCCCCGTCCGCCGTGAACAATCATCAAATCCTGCCGTAGTTCTTTCTCCGGGCCCACGTTCAAAGACCAAACCCACGTGCAATTTCCATCCTCCTAAGCTAAATACCCCCCCTTGAACCTCTTCCCAACCCTCTCTTTTCCTCTCTACCACCGCAAAAACTTACCAACTACAGACACTCGCTACTTCCAACAGCAAACCACTTCCCGAGCTTTTTAAGCTAAACCAAAAACCTTCAAATCAAAATGATTGCCACCACCTCCGAGATGACCCTGGGCAAGAACATTGTCCCCGTCTACACCTGCACGCTGCAGAAGACGAAGAACATTGTGCCCGTGTACACCTGCACCCTGCAGGCGCAGCGGGGCAGGGTCATCTCCATGCCTAAGTGCACCCTGCAGAAGACCAAGAACATTGTCCCGGTTTACACCTGCAGCGTATGTTCCTCTTCCTCCTCCTCCTCCTAACAACCCCCCTCATCTTGCTAGGGATTCTTTCTTGCTAACTTTTCTTGTTTTAGGTCCAGCGCTTGTAAGCGTCTTCTCTCGCTCCTTTTTTTCGGGCTCAGATGAGTCGAGCGGGCGAGCCGTGAGGAGCTTGCCGGTCTGAAGGCTCCTGCTTTCGCTGTTTCAAACCTTTTTGGGAAAAAAACAATCTCTTCTGCGTCTTGCAAATTTTTGGCGGGTGTTTCAAGGCGTCGTTTGTGGTTTATTTGAAAAAAATCTTGTTCTTCTGGATCTTTTAATTTTCCAAAAGGGAGCTTTGTGGGATTGATTTTTTTGATCCCACAAGGTGCAGCGTGGATCTCCCTTGTTAGTTCGCGCGCTGGAGACTTTTTTCCTGGTTTTTTTTTTTCCAATTCCAGGATTTACTACGAGTCAAGGGCGTGCGCGCTCCTGCGAAACCTCAACATCGCATAGGAAAGAGAAAATATAGCAAGCTTGCTTTCTTTCCTCCCGCAAGACTATTTCTTCATTCCCTTCTTCTTTTCTCGAATCTTTCCTTGGCTATTCTTCAATCATCCATCATCGTCCTCATCAAGCCCAGCATCCTGCGCCGCTTGCGTGCTTACCCACTGCTCCATCATCTGGCTCCCGCCCGCCGGCGCCGTCTGCAGCGGCTGGGACCTCTTGCCCTTGCGCTTCACGACCAGGCAGAGGATGCGGCCGTAGATGCTGAAGCCGTCGTACGACGTGTTCATGGCTAGCTTCTTCTTGTCATCTTCCGGTGCTTCTGCTGCTGCTTCGTCGTCTTCCGCTTCAGCTGCTCGTGTCTCGTCTCTTCTGCTATCGTCCCTCCTGCGCCGTTTAGACGGACGTGCGGCGCGCTGCGTAGCGAAGAATTCCTCGTCGTCTGAACTCACGAATAACGGCTCGTCTTCGTCGGCTGTCGTGTCCTGGCGCTTGTTACTCGCGTCCGACTCGGGGATGTCGCGTAGCTCGGGGACGTCCTCGGCATGCTCCTGCAGGATCTCAGGCGGTCGCTCGTCGTCTTCGATGTGGATCGGGTTCTCGCTGGTGTTGAGCCACCCGGTAAGCTTGTTGCTGGTGGATTTCAACTTGGGCTTGTCTTGGAACGACTTTTGCTTGGTGAGCAGTGAGTGGCGGGTGGAAAGCTCCGTGAGGAAAATGGTGACTTCGAAGTCGTCTATCCGGTCCTTTAGCGATCTGCGACGTGAAAGGCACGTGGGCATATATTATGACATACCCTGGCTGACTACATCTTTAATCCCCCGGTTCTTCTTGCTCCCCTTCCTCTTGGAGTTCTCATTCTCTTCCCGTAGCTTCGGTAGCACCTTTGGGCGGACTTCTTCGATGATGCGTGGCAGGACAGGGTCGCGTGAGGAGAGCAGCCACGGGGCATCCGAGGGTTTGTCAAGATAGATGCGCACTTCGAGGACGGAATACTTGGTGATGCGCAGATAGCGTCGGATGGGAGACATGGGTGGACAGCGACAGCTTTTACTGCAGACGGAGTTGGTCTCACATGTTGGTGCCGGTGACGCGAGTTGACTTTCACATGCTCATGAGATCCATGCGCGTAGAGGGTGTCATAGGCCGAAAATCCCCCGCTTGCCTTGCATGCATCTTCGAACGCTCGTTTCGTCTTACAGCACAAGGACATCTATAGCTGCCATTTATGTTTCGATTAGCTACACGAGGGGCTGCGGTGCAGCGCACACTGTTTCAAAGGACAATGGCTACTTCACAGACGCCGATGGAAGATGTCATGCGAGCAAAGGTTGGTTTCAAAGCCATCTCGCGATCATAGTAGTAGCTCTAGACACAGGCTGACAGTCCGTTACCACGGTCTAGATTAACGAGACTCTGACGCCGACTGCACTCGAGATATTCAATGATTCACACCTGCACGCCCATCATAAAGCCATGCAAGGCAGCACGTCGCGGGAAACCCACTTCAGGTCGGTCTGATCCCGAAGAGACCCCCAGACTTCAGCACGAATCATGTTTGTACTGAGACAGACCAACTACACAGAGTATATATCACGTCGGACGCCTTCAAGTCGAAGATGCAACCCGCGCGCCACCGGATGGTCTATACCCTGCTGAAGGATGAGCTGGCTGCGGAAGGCGGGATCCATGCTCTGCAGCTGCGGACGCGCACTGTGGAGGAAGAGGAGAAGGCGAAGGCGAAGGAAAGCGCATGATGATATCGAGGCCGGCTGAGGAGGAAATGCCTGATCCCATCAGCAGTTTTGCGACTGCGATCGTGCCAGCACGAGCCAGTCAGTGTCGCCATAGGCTTTTGATGGGTTTCGTGCAAGTCCAAGACATGCAGGCAGACCCATCGCGCTCTCGGCCTCTGCCAGCTGTTTTGTCGCATCGCTGCTGAAGTCCGCAACCACAAGGAGCGCTGGACAACAAACCTACCGGCTATGCGAGACGGAGGCAGGAGCACCTGTGGAGACGTCCAACATCTTCAATGGAAGCCATCATCTTTCAGGCAAATTGAGACGGGGGCAATCTATCGCCATCGCCAGACGTAGCAGCGCGCGAGCCAATCAGAAAGGGCTGAAGAGTAGTGTTAGTCAGCGGCAATGTATCCGCGCTGGGGCCGCAGGAATTGATGACGATGCGGAAGAGAAGCAGGAACAGGAAAGCGCATCGTTCCTCATTCCGTCCTCTGCCTCTTTCCCTTTGTCACATTCGCACATTCTCTCACTACGTGCCAAATTACTGCAGTGATGGTAGACATGAATTGTCTTTTTGTCGGAAGAAGCAACAAGACAAGCAGCCGACTTTCAGCAGCAGGCGGCGGGTCAGCAACTGCCCATGTGGAGTGGGTAAGATGGTCACTGCGTGTCCATCAAGGTGCAATTTGCCAAGACCTTTGCTTCTAGGTTTGCAGCATGTTTCCCTCAACCAAGCTCCAAACGTCGCCTATGCCAATTCCTGCGAGCTCACAACGTCCTCCGTCCAGCTGGTAGCCTTCTTGTATCACAGCCAGGGAAGCAAAAATACCATCAAGGTCTTTTGCGAGCAGCGGGATTGCGCCTGGCTTCACTTTCGCGATTAACTCGGGCCCAACCAACATGTCGACGTGCGAGGGCGGAAACGATTACAACGGCCGGATCGGTGTCAGGATATCATCCATCTTCGTCATCTTGGTCGGATCGTTCCTGGGGACTTGGTTCCCGGTCTTCGCAGCACGGCACAAGGATATCGGTGTGCCGGGATGGGCCTTCTTTATTGCCAAGGTAACGACAACACTCCCTTCACAACGTCGCAGGAGATTCA
Organism: Hortaea sp. C3G1500-4; assembly: GCA_022701445.1. Classification (NCBI taxonomy): domain Eukaryota; kingdom Fungi; phylum Ascomycota; class Dothideomycetes; order Mycosphaerellales; family Teratosphaeriaceae; genus Hortaea; species Hortaea sp. C3G1500-4. The sequence goes on from JAJVDI010000001.1 coordinate 1,875,572, forward strand.
TCAGACTAACTGTTTCGTCCAGTATTTTGGCAGCGGGGTTATTGTGGCGACCGCCTTCATACATTTGTTGGCGCCTGCCAATGAAGCCTTGAAAAATCCGTGCTTGTCTGGACCGATCACTTCTTATCCCTGGGTCGAAGGCATCTGCCTCATGGTAGTCTTTGCCATGTTCTTTGTTGAATTGATGACGATGCGATATGCGAAATTCGGACACGACCACGGGCACAGCCACGAACATGGAGACGGCCATCAAGCGCTCGCCAAGAAGGAGGGCGACTTCGATGGATTTAAGGACTTGCCCGAGCAGCCTGAGCTGGAGATGCAACGACAAGCGTCGTGTAGTGGCCCGCATGTGCCCGGCGACGATCACCTTGGTCATTCCCGTAGCCATATGGACCACGAGGACCACCACAAAGCTTTTGACCCGGAGAGCTACGCCGCTCAGCTAACCGCGATCTTCATCTTGGAATTCGGCGTCATCTTCCACTCGGTCTTCATCGGATTGACCTTGGCTGTGTCTGGCGAAGAATTCGAGACGCTTTATGTCGTGCTTGCCTTCCACCAGACTTTCGAAGGTCTCGCACTTGGCACCCGACTTGCAAGCGTAGAGTGGCCGAAGTCTAGGAGATGGACGCCGTACTTACTCGGCGTGGGCTATGCTATCTCCACGCCTATTGCGATTGCCATCGGCATCGGCGTACGGACAAGCTTCGCCCCAGGAAGCCAGAAGACGCTCATCACGAACGGCATCTTCGACTCGATCTCTGCTGGTATCCTGATCTACACAGGTCTGATCGAGCTTATGGCGCACGAGTTCATGTTTAGCGAATACATGCAGAAAGCGCCTGTCCGCGAGGTGCTCTCGGCCGTTGGCATGATGGCGCTGGGAGCCGGTCTGATGGCTTTATTGGGCAACTGGGCTTAGATTTAATTCCCAGGAAAAAGCATCTTGACGAATTTGGTGGGATATTTTTGTTGTTAGCGTTCAAGCGAATTTAACGATTCTTCGATGTTCAATGGTACCACATCTTCCTCGCATGGCGAAATGGTTTCATAAAGTGTAGACGGCCACTGCATGGTCAGTTGTCCTTACATAGGTGGAGTCTCCATACGATAACAATGAACATGGCGTGTGCTTACAAGCTTGCTCGGAGATAGCGACCGTGCCAAATGATGGATCCGTCACGCTGCTAGCTACATATAGGCAGCGGCGCAAGGTAAGATACAGTACCTTAAGAGGTGGGTACTGTATGCCGCCAGGGCAAGCCAATGAACACACATTCGGGAACGGGGCAATTTTGCTCCGACCGGACTTGTGAGTGACAACGTTGGAAGGCCCGGAGTCCGGTCCTCGCAAGCAGACGGCTCTCGTGATGGCGTGCAACAATACATGACCGTCAACACAACCAATCTTTGCATACCGCCGCTTAAGACCGCTAGTCCCCGGTGTGCGATCATTGTAGGCCCCGACTGGTGTGCATACAAAAGGCAAGATCATCTCCTATCGACTGAAGAGACCAACTCTACATACCATTGGCCTTCACCTTGAAGCCTAGACTTCCTACATCCCTGACTTTTTCAGCAACAGGATCTCCCCTTCTCTATAAGAGAAGCTGAAGATCAAAGAACAGAATGTCTGCTTCCGACATCCTAACCGGCTTCCTCCCGCACTTCTTCTACTCCCAATTCTTCATCACGCCCTCTTACCCGACCCACGACTGCAGCGGCCAAACCATCATCGTTACGGGCTCCAACACCGGTCTAGGGAAAGAAGCCGTCCGCCACTTCGTGCGCTTGAACGCCGAGAAAGTCATCATCGCCTGCCGTTCTACCGCGAAGGGAGAGGCTGCTAAGCAGGACATCGAAGCGAGCACGGCCCGCAAAGGCGTCGTGGACGTGTGGCCCCTGGATCTGACGGACTATGAGAGCGTCAAGGCGTTCGCGCAGCGTGCGAAGGGTCTGGCGCGGCTGGATGTTGCACTTTTGAATGCGGGGATTAGTAAGTTGGGCGATTCTTTTTCATCTTCATAGGGGGAGGGGGAAGGCGGTCATCCCTTCTGATTTGGCGGATTTGGACCGGGTTTGGCTTATGATCTTTCATGGCAGATACCCCGGAATTCACCACTGTCGCGGGCAATGAGAGTACCATCACCGTCAACGTCGTCAGTACTTTCCTTTTAGCACTGCTCCTTCTCCCGAAGCTCCAGGAGAGCGGGAATAGGTTTAATACCATCCCTACTCTTACGGTCGTGAGCTCGGAGATGCATTTTGTTACATCCGTAAGTATCCACCCCTTCAGGGGAGTTTGTTGCAAGAACGATGCTAAAGCTATTGGTCAGTTCCCTGAGAGGACCTCTCCGACGATTTTCAAGACGCTAAATGAGCCCGAGCAAGCTCGTATGGCTGATCGATACGCGCTGTCTAAGCTCCTCGAGGTCCTCGCTTGTCGCGAGATAGCCCGCAATCATCCTGTCGATCAGTTGAAAGTCACGCTGAACTTTGTTCGTTGCAACCCTCAATTTACTGCTGCTTGAGCGTCTCGTACTGACTGTTTCAATCAGGTCAATCCAGGATGGTGCATCAGTGAGCTGGTCCGTTATAGTGTCGCCTCATTCGGCTCCATAGCCAAGGCCGTCTTGAACCTGGTCATGCGCGTCATGTGCCGGACAACGGAGGTTGGAAGCAGAACTCTAGTCCATGCGGGCCTTTCTGGTCCGGAGACGCATGGCAAGTACATGAGCAACTGCAGGGTCGAGGAATGTGCGCCTCTTGTCCAGTCTAAGGAAGGCCCGGAGATCCAGAGACGAGTGTGGCAGGAATTGTCGGAGAAGCTCAACGAGATTGAACCGGGTGTGACTAGAGTGTTGGAATCTCGACGATGATGAGTAGTCGGCGATAAATACTGTCAGCCTGCTCTGGAGTCTATGATCTACTATTGCTTTTCCTTTTCCGCTGGGACTGCCCCATCAGGCTTTCTCGACTTTCTCGACAGTCGCTTCTACACGTTCTGTCATCTGGTCCTTCACGCCTTTCAGGCATAGCACAGCTATCAAAGCCAGTGCCACAAAGGGAAAGATACTCCACCACGCCAGCCGATAGGCATGAGCATAAGCCCAATGGCTAGCATCTAAAGCGGCTTTTGCAATTGCGGATGTAGTGCCCGGAACTTCATCAATGCCTTGTCCACTGCTGATCGCATCCAAGAGCGCTGACACCGAATCCTCAGGAAGCCCAGTCTTGAGCGCCGCGTCGGCCACCTGGGAGCTCCAAGTCCTCGCAATCTTGCCATTGATAATGGCATCCAATACAGCAGAGCCGAACGCTCCACCTATCGCTCGAGCAGAAAAAGCCAACCCGGTCGCTGTGCTGAGATGAGAATGAGGAGCCGAGAACTGCACGGCGGCAACCAATAGTGTCAAAGGCCCTGCCTGTCCCACCCCGGCAATCACATTAAAGCCAATCTGTGCGTGGTTCCAGCTGGGCCTGATACATCCGTACAAGACTGTCACGACCAGGAATATGGCAAACGTGACTACAAGCGGCCATTTCAGGTCCTTGAACTTAGTCGCGTACAGCGCAATAGGCACGCTGGCTACGAGCGTGGTTACAGAGTAAGCCAGCTGTCGTAGACTGATGACCCAACTGCTGCTTTCGAAGCCGAGATGCAACGCAATCCGCGGCGTGACGCTGTTGACCGCCGAGTAGAAGATCCAGCCTTCGACGGCGAAGGCCAAGCATGCGAGCGCGAAGTTCGGGGATCCCTTGAAGAAGACGTGCGCCACGATCCCGTCGGTACGGCCTTTCCATTCGTACACGCTGAAAAGGAGGAGCATCCCTAGTCCGATCCCAAGAGGCGCCGCCACGTGTGCGTCGCTCCAAGGGTACGCACCGCCGCCCCAATCGAGGGCTAAGAGCATGAGCGTGGCAGCCGTCACGAAGAGAAAACTGCCGATGGGATCTATGGCCCAGAATAAGTCTTTCAACGCGAGTCTTGGGTAGTCGGGATGTCGTCTGGGCCAGTAGAAAGCTAGGAGACCTAGACTCGTGGCCAGGTGGAAAGCGGCTTGCATCTACCTCTCAAATCAACACTGAGAAACAATCTTAAGACCGGAGCCTTGGGTTCTTGCTTCGGATTGAAACGAACTCACCCAAAAGATCCCCCTCCACCCATCAGCATTCCTGTTCGTCAGCCCTCCCGCACTCAACCCCCCTAACAGTCCACCCACCGCACCACCGATAAAAGCGAGCCCATTCGCCAACGCCCGGTACTTCAAGGGAAGCACCTCAGCGGGTATCGCTTGCACGATGGCGATGGTCGCAAGCGTGACACCTATCAACATCCCGCCCCCGATCAACGTCGCCATCGTCTCCGCCCGGGCGCTGACGACCGCCCCCACGAACGCGATCAGTGGCGGGATGGAAGCGAGGTATTTCCGGTCGAGGACGTCGGAGAGTCGACCTACGAAGGGGGAGAGACTGGGTTAGGCGAAGTAAGTCAGCTAGTGAGATTTCTTCATTTGCCTTCTCTACCGGAAAGCCGGCCTTCTTCTGTTTCCCCATCTGTTATTAAGCCCATTGATGCGTGGTCTTACACGCTTTGCATCAGTAGCGGACCCTGGATGATCCAGCCTGCGATCCCGCCGTCCCCGAGGTCCCGCTCGATGAAGGCTATGACGGAGCCGGCGGCTGTGACGACGTAGACCTATCGATTTCTGTTAGGGAGGATGTTGAGGCGCGGCGAGTAATGGCTGCTCGGGGGTATTCTTATTGATTATTTACCTGAGCCATGATGGCGAAGCAAGATATAAAGACGACCATCCATGTTTTCCATGTGAGATGGATGTGGAACGGAGTTTCGTCGACTTCTTCGTGGAGTTCATCGTCCTGTTTGACGACTGCTGTCGATTCTATTTGCTCTGAGCTGGTCTTCTCGGCCATGGTGAGGATTCTCTCGAGAAATGAAAGGAGAAGGAATAACGTAGATTGCGGTCTTGAGATATAGAGCAAATCATTTGGGTTGGGAAGTCAAGCATTCTCCGCAGTCTTAAACAATCGGCAATTGTCTTGCAAGAAATCTTTTCCTGCAACCTGCACATCACTCTGCGGGGTCGGGTGTACTCCGCATGGTTCTGCCATTGTAAAGAAGCTGCCCTTGAACATGCATGCATGCATGATCGGCAATTTGAGTATCTCATCTGCCGCGATGGATTCCCGCGCATATTGAACAATGATAAAGCCCCAAAGGACAATATAACAACATGAACAAGGACAGGTCAGTAGATGTATTGCATCCTATAGAGAATCCTCAACCTTAATCAAATCCTGCATCTTCTGTCTGATGGCCTCCTTGTCGGCGTCACTAGGCGGCTCATAAGGCCTTCTCGGCCTCAGCTTCTCCTCTGCGCCCTCTACGCCCGCGCTCTTCGCGCTCGTAATACTCGTCGCGAACTTCGTAAACGCAATCGCGCCTTTACTAGTCGTCCCCTCAACCAACGCAGCACTCCTGTGGAGCTTCAACGCCTCCGCATGCTTGCCTGCAACGTACAGCTCGTAGATATGCCGGATCGTCTTAGGGAACACGTTCCCGAAGGCGGCGATACATCCTGCGGATCCGCTGGCGAGACCACCTAGGAGGAAGTCCGACTGTCCGCCAAAGACGGAGAAGGTCTTCGCGGGGAGGGTGGCAGAGAGCCGAGTGATCTTTGCCACCGAAGCGCAGGTCAGCTTGACGCCGACAATATTCTGGTGTTTCTGCGCCAGCGCGGCAATAGTCTCCGAGTCCAGATCGACACCGTTACAGACGCCTGGGAAACTGCCACACAAGACTCGTCAGCGATTAAATAGCAGCAAGACATCTGTTCATCTCTATTGAGACTTACTTGTAAATGACAACCGGCAGCGGACTCTTCCCCGCAACCTCCTCATAGAAATTCCTCACCACCTTTGCACTCGTCGCTTTCCCAAAGTACGCACACGGCAGCACCAGCACGTAATCCGCCTGCGCCTGCGCCGCATCCGCAATATACTCGAGCACCTGCTTGGTCGAGTGGCCGCCTACGCCGGCCATAAGAGGGTAATCGGGCCCGACGGCATCCCGGGCGGTCTTGACCAGCGTCGCGCGCTCCTCGCGCGTGAGCAGGAAGGTTTCCGCGTTGGTGCCTAGGATCACGAGGCCCGTGAGGTGGCGGGAGAGGTACTGGTAGTATTTGGCTTGGGCGGCGAGGTCCAGTTCGTCGGTTGCTTGGTCGAAAAAAGTGATAGCGGGGGCCCAGACGCCGGGTTGGGGGACCCGGGGTTTGGTTGATGAGGTTCCAGTCATTGTGGTTGGGCGGGGAGTGGTAGTGAGTATAGGTATATAGTAAAAGAAGTTCAATGAGTATTAGGATTGATGAATGTCGTGACAGCTGGCGAACGCTACGCCGAGATCGGCAGGTGCGAAGGAAGAAGCTACGGCGACCGCTCCGAAGAGCTGCTGTGGGGCGTCGACACTCATCCTATGTGATGCGTGTTAGCAGCTGCAAAACACATCTACACGAGCCCGTCACTTTAGGACCAACACCGACAAGAAAGGAAAATGGAATCGCATGATTATTTGAGATACATTACTGGTATGGAACCAAGATACAAGGAGAAAAAAGCGCAGGGCCTCGCCGTAGACCAAAAATCGTAAACAATCTCAAGTGCTTTGGCCAGCCGCCATCATCACATCATTTTCCTCTTTCCATTCCATGATAAGTTTTTTTTGTTCCCTTTCCCGTATTACCTCCCCATACACTCCTGGGTATATTGCTTTCCTTTCACCAACTGGATAACGGTGCTGTTTGACTGGTCGTTCGATGAGAACACGTCGTCGAGGGAGAATTAAATTAGGGGAGGGCTAATTTACGCGGCCTCGGCGCGCTCCTCCTCGCGGCCACGGCCGACCTGGCTCTCCTCCTCGTCCTCGTCGTCGTAGGCCTCGCCAGTCCTGTGCTGGTCAGCTGGGACCCACAGGCCGGACTCGCGGTCACCACGCATGCTCTGGTCCTGACCGCTCAGGTCGACACCCTCACCGTCGGCACGGTTCTGGCGGCGGCGCTGGGACAGAGTACGAGTGCGAGTGGACAGCTTAGATGAGACGGCAGCGTTCTGCTCGACCCAGTTGGTGAGGGAGTCCTCGCAATCCTGGATGATGGCCTTGGAGGCCTCGTAGCCATCGTAAGCGTTGCGAGTCTCGCCTGGGGTGACCGGGGTGTCGTCGACAAGCTCGAGGAGGTGCTTGCCGAAGCCAGCAATGATGGCGAGCTTCTCGCTGTGCTCACGGAGAGCATCGAACTGGTAAGTGAAAGCAGCCTTGAGCTTCTCGCGGGTGATGTTGGAGAGCTGAGCCTCAGCGACGAGCGACTCGGCCTCGGCACGGACAAGCTCCTGCTCAAGAACGACAATCTTGGGGCTGTTGGGCTCCTTGTACTTGAGCTGCGCAATCTGGTCGGTGATCTTCTGCTTGCGGTCGCGCGATGGCTGGACGGAAGCTTCGATGTTGCGCACACTCTTGATGGTGACACGGTACTGGTCGTAGCGGTCGACGAATTGGTCCTCGAGCTCACCAATCTCGTAGATGAGGACACCGAGCTTGTCGGTGACATCGCTGACATCGTCATCGAGGCCCTCACCCCAGACGGAGAGCTGCTGGGCGACCTCCATGCGCTCACGGCCGACCAGCTCCATGGAGCGCATGACGTTCTTCTCCATCTTCACGAGCTGCGACAGCTTCTTGGCAAGGTCAGGGCCGAAGGCGCCGGCAGCAGACCTGCGGAAGTTGTGGCCTGGCAAGCATTGTTAGCAGGGCATTGTGTGAGATCGAAGCCGTCACATTGCACATACCGAGGTTGGCCTTGCCGAACAGCCTGTTGCCCTTGGTCGAGGACGACGGCGGCGGCGGGTTCTGAATCTGCGACGCCGTCGGGGCGCGCGACTGGCGCATTGAGTATGTGCGGTGCATGATGGCGGTGTAGTGAGCTCAAAAAGACCTATGGAGTTTGGATGTGTGGTTGCTAGACCGCGACAGAGGAGGCAGTAGAGATGATGAGATGTATGCAGAGACTGAGGCGACGAGCTCAGTTAGGGAGGTTGTGTGTGGCTGAGAAGAGCGAGGGAGTGACCACAGGTTATGAACGATGGCCCTCATCTCCGCGGTTATGACGTTGCGAATGCCCGTGCGGCTGGGAGACCAGTGGCCAGTGCCAGTCGAGGCCCGTGCCATCGTGGGGGATGATCACCTTTCGGGGTTCTAGATGTGCAACGAGGCGCTATTGATCGTCTGACTAGTTCGTATCTACATCTACACTACGACCGGCCTCGACTCCGGCTGCAAGAATTCACGCACAGCATCACGGTCGTAACTATGTGGTGCAGAGGAAGTCGGTCAGTCCATGGCGAGCAATCGATCTCAATGCTGCCTGACCGTTGCTCTTCAGTCTCCACAGCAACAATATCTGCACGAAAGCGTCATAGGCCAAACTTTCTGCAATGTCACGCCGTGTCTGTGGCTGCCGGTAGGGCCGCTTGCCAGCGGGTGCTCCGCCGACCGCAAAGTTCATTTGGCGCGAACCGTGCCATCTTGGAAGATTGAACGCTCACTGGGCAGGATCGAGACCGAGATATGGTCCGGGCCAGGAAATTATGGCGGGCATGTTATTGTCAGCGTCTTTCGGGGTGGTGCGAGATTAGCATATGATCATGGCGCTATAAAGCCTTTCATCGCACCCACTTGGATGCGCACGAGGAAGCAGCTGGCAGTCTCTTGTTGTTGCGGGGAGCAAGAGGTATGGCTGGCTGGCTGGGCATTTGGTCGCACCCTATCTACCCGTTCCTGTCCCTGGACGATACTGCCACGACGGAAGGATACGTGCATGAACGCGACCTGGTAGCGGCGCGACGGCGTCGCCCATGAGCCTGCGCGGAGGTTGCGACTTCAGCCGCCTTCTTTTCTAGGCCTAGGGAAGAGCTGGGGTTGTGTTCTGTCGCACGACTCCTCGAGATGGAGGTTAGGTAGGTATCGTCGTGAGTGTCTTTCTTTTCGCACGATCTAGCCTGATCTTTTCTCCACCACCACCCCCTTCACATTGCCATTGGAGCGCCACCGCCGTGCACCACGCGACCGCCGCAGGGATCTGGGACACCGCGGACACTCCCGCCCAATCTGCCTATGCACGGGCCTCATCGCGTCGACTAGCGCGTCTTGCCGCCTGAGGATGTGGTTGATGCCTGGGTTGGCCACTCGACTGCATCACATGGTTGACATGTTACTTTAATCGATATCTCGCTTCAGATGGGGTTGAGTTGATCGAGGCCGAATCAGAAACTCTATCACTCAGAGAACAGACTCACTCGAAATGGCTCTCTTGCAACTTCCGCCCGAGCTCTTGCTCCGCATGTCAGACCACCTCACGACATCTGAACTCGGCCATCTCAGGCTGACGTGCAAGGCTGTTGAGTCGACCTTGTTCGACACCTTCGCCAAGGAGTTCTTCACAAAGCGTCAGTTCATGATCGAGCATAACAGCCTCCAAGCCCTGCTAGACATTGCAAATCACCCCACCCTCTCACAATCCCTCACTCAAGTCATCATTGGATCGGACGTGCTACGTCGTCATGCAAACCCAGCTCGCTGCTCCTGCCGTGCCGACACCTATCTCGAGAGGCAGACTCTGCTGAACACGGGCATAGCTTGCGACATGCTAGCGGAAGCCTTCTCCAAACTGCCAAACCTGCAAACTGTCGGCGTAAGTCGATGCGTCATTATCTCTCAAGACTTGACAGTGAGCATGCTGACGTATTCTACCAGATAAGGGACTATTATGGAGGTCCAGCAGGCAGCGGTCGGGAGCGTGATGGGCCCTATGCCTCATGGAAAAGTTATGGCTGGTCATGCGACTTGTCAGAGGAACAGTATCAAAATCGAGATGACCTCCCGCGTCCAACGACTTCATGGAGCCATCCTGCACCACTGCTGCCTCTACTTCTACAAGCGCTGGGGCGCGCAAAGGCCAGGCCACAGAACGTGGAGACCTTTCTGCGCAAAGGCTGCAAGCTGGACCCGTCGTCTTTCAACGTCTTCAACTGCCGTCTGGCGCCCTCCATTCCGTCGATGCTTGCCGGCATACAGCGGCTGATGCTTTCAATTTCCGAACTGGACCGTGGTCCTACGATCTCTGGAATGCATTCCTTCGGGACGATACTAAGAAATGTCCCCATCATCAAATTTCTCAAGCACACACCCAGTCTCGAATGCCTAAGGCTCAACTTTCACGGAGACACATCCAGCGCAGACGACATTTTGGAGTGGCTCGGCCGTCGTCCAGACGAATCAAGCTGCGATAACTCCACGATCGTCGGCTATGTACCAGCTGTACAGCTGGACAAGTTGGTTGAGTTGGATTTGGGGATGGTGTCAATCCACAACTATACTCTAGTGGAAATCGTCACCAAATTCAACTTGAAATCTTTAAATCTCTGGAAAGTTTCGATCAAGGGACCGAAGAATCCTGCTGGGCACTATGCCAGTCATCTCTGGCCGTCATTTTTCATTACCGTCGCTGAGAAACTACGTTCGAACACTCTTGAATCGGTGATGGTGGGCTGGCCAGCCTCACGGGAGTATGAGCAGGGTACATCGCGCGTTGACTACAAAAACATTCGATTTGTGATCGATGGCAATCATGACAACCGTGAGGATGAGAACCTCACGTCAATCATCAGATATGGCGCCGTGTTTGGTTCCAACATCAAAGGGTGGTTGAGGGAGACGGCGGCAAAGGTCGTGACGCTTGATCGTTTCACTCCGCACTTTGAGATTGACTCCGAGGACGTGGATAGTTCGCTGGAACTAGAATCCAACGATTTCAGCGGGGGAAGTGACGGTGACGAGGAGATATAGGAGGACGAGTAACAGAACGGACAATTGACGCGACTGAATGGGCAATTCATGGCCTGCTGAACAATGTCGAATGGCTTCTCTCCGTAAGACGCTGCTGCGTCATGGCTTGACTTTTGCTGCTTCATACAAGAGACACCATGAAGAAATTGCTAGCTTCGGCTCAAAGTCTGCTCACACAACAAGCTGACAGACAAACGAGCTACATCATCCAAACATCGGCCAGCCTCCCTTTCGGGATTGAGTAAATTGGCTCGGAAACCCTTACGGCATACTCATAATTGCTTTGTTGAGTCTATATAATTAGGTCTTAGGTAGCTAATGACAGTAATGTACCACATGGCTTGTGGCGCCGACTTCGTGTGTCCAACTCAGAAACCCCACATATAGAACTACGAGACATCATCAGGTTGCTCGAAGTCATCACCGTAAAAAGAAAACCCTTCCTCATCACCGAATCGCAGATCTCCGCTCCATCTCAAGAGAACACTCCCCCTCCAGGATCTGACTGCCACCTAACCAACCGCCAGGAGAATCCGACACATTCTTCTTCCCTTCCGTCTTCTCAGGCCAAATCTCATGGAACTTGATACTGGCGTCGCTCGTGGCCACGACCAAACACCCTTCCTCCCTCGTCCGCTTCCCGTACCACGGTCTCCCCTCCGCGTCGACACGGCCCGCATCACCACTCTGCTTCCCCTCCTTCTTCCCACCGGCCGGACCCCGCGGGTACGACACGGCATACAGTGCTCGTTCCTCCCCGTACCAGGGGATCCCGACCGCCATCCTGCACGCGGGCCACGTGAACACGGCTACGCGATAGGGATGCTCGGGCTGGGCGAACCCGAACGTCGCGACGATCTCCCGGCGCTTCTCGGACCAGATCAGCGACGTCACTTGCGCGTGGCAGTCGATGGTCGCGAGGGCTGCGCCCGACAGGGTGTGGAAGAAGTGGATGCAGCGGTCGTTGCTGCCGCCGCCCGCGGCGATGAGGGACGGCTGCCAGGGCGCGAAGGCGATGGCTTTCACGGCCGCGTTGAGGGCGAAGACGTGTCGTTCTTGTCCTGGGACGATGTTCAATACTTCGCCTTGTCCGGTGACGGGTGCGTTTCCAGACGCATCATCGCCGTTGTGGACGTTGACTGGAGCAGTGATCTCACCACCTCGCGATCGGGTCGCGGACTTGAGGATCTTCTTCATCTCAAACAGGAAGAGTTGGTTGTCGTTCCCGCCCGAAGCGAAGAATTCTCCGTCTGGACTCCAAGCTAAGCCGCAGATCTGCTGAGCGTGACAGGTGATTCTGGCGAGAAGCGTCATGCTTCCGTGCCAATTGAACAGATCTCGCTGGTTCTGGGTGGGCCACTCCACAGCGTACAAATACACATGCCCTTCTTCGTCTCCGACCAGTAGCTCTTCAGTTGCGACGGTCATGCATGGTTCTCGTACCGACTGCCTCCGCACAGTATTCGGCCGGAAGCATACGCATGAGATCGGCGAAGGCTGCTCGCTATCGAAGCGAGGGTCTCTGTCCAAAGGGCTCCAGAGGGTAATCTTGCCATCTGCTCGGCCGATGGCAAGGATTGCAGAACTGCCTTCGACAGAACTGAACGAGATGGACGTCACGTGTGAGGCGTAGGGTGCGGTAAGCGAGTCCGGTATGTTGGATCGCGAGGTGCCTTTGGATTCTGACCATAGGTAGACATGTGGGCCAAGTCCTACAGCGAGGCAGGAGGCTGTAGGTGAGTAGGCGAGCAGCGAACAGTAGTAGTCATCTCTTAGCGCCGGCGCATCAAGCACACGGAAGGGAATGAGAGGGACGTCTTTCGTTTTACGCGGTCGAGTTTTCGTCGGCGAAGATGGGCCCTCGAGTTCCCAAGCACTGTCGCGCCACACCCTGCCATTTGCATGCTGTGGACTTGAATTGCTACCTAGAGATCTGGTAGGGGGCGAGCTACGGTCGAGAATCCTGGGACTACGGTCCAAGTCCATGGCTAGCGCCAAGCGCCGGCTGTGCCTCACCTCTTCCTCAGTGGCCGACGTCTTGCGCAGGAAATCAGCCGTATAGTGCGGCGCACTGGTACCACTTGTTACACGACCACCCCTGCCTGTCGTCGTGCTGGCTACGCCTTCCGTTACGATAGAGCCACCAACATGCCAGATGGCCCCGTCGCCGGCTGAGCGTTGATCTAACGTCGATGGCATCCCCAAGAGTGTGGCAGATCTACCAACGTCTCGCGGTCGAGGTGGTGGGCCTCTCAAAGTAGCAAATTGCTCTGCCATTCTGATGCTTCGTCGAGGAGGTGGAGCGAATGGATCTGCTTCGGCAGAGCCGTGACTGACATAACCTGCAAGTGGAGATGAGCCTGGCGTGTTCCTGACTCTGACAAGATTATCTTTCGTCGGTGTCCTAGGCCGGCTACTAATGAAGCGATCTGGTGTGCGTAGGCCGCCTGTCATCATTCTCCGCTGTCGTGGGGTCGCGTTGCGCTCACAGAAGCTTAACAGAGCGCTCGGCTGCCTCTGCTTGGTGAGGTTGGACAGCTTTGAAGTCAACTGGCGTGGGAAAGGGAAGGCTGTCGAATGCTTTGCTGGACTTGCAGTTACCAAAGGGGTTTCATCCGTCGCATCAATCGCAGAACCCGGTGACGGCGAGCCTGTCCCGGCCAACGAATGCTCGTTATAGGTGAGAAGTTTCAGCGTCGATTGAACATCCTGCTCGGCGCATACACGCGTGTAAGCAGGCGGTGCAGGTCCTTCTAGGAACGGCGAGTCTTCAGCGCTGCCTCTGTCGCCATCTAATTGTGGGATGACTCTGTCGAGCCTTGGCAAACGATGTGCTTGTGGACGAATCTTCGATGGCGAAGATTCAGGGCTTGTCGTTGGAGTGTCGTATCCAGGCCGGTCTTCGTCCACATCACTTCCACTGTCCTGGCGTAGAGGCGATGCTGGGCTGCTCTCGATAGCTTCATGTGAGCTAGACGCTATGTCCTCGCTCTTGATCTCGATGCCCAGATCTTTTCTCTCGAAGACGGTTCTTGCTGTGCCTTTCTCTGTATTCTCGGTTCCGTGACCGGACATTCTGGAGGTGCAATTGCGTCTTTTTGGAGTCTGCAGTTCTAACGGATCGGAAACTTGATGCAGGGGATCCTTGTCGCTTGCTCTCGGCCGTGGTAGACTTGTCTGAGAGGTCAAGTTGGCTTGCATTGGAATGATGCCGTCCGATTGCATCTGCCCCTTCGCTATTCGGCCCGTGGCGCTGTCCTTGCTTCCCACTGTGCTTGATGCTTTGAGCATTGGACTTGCCTGGGGACAGGCTTCTTGCTTGTTTTCCGCGTGACATGGCGTAGTCGTGCAGATCGGCGAGGGCACCTTCTCTGTCCGCAAAGTACTCTCTGTCTGAGGCTCCGATGCGAGCAGAATCAACGTTTCCGGGGTCGATGTATTCTGGAGTTGGGAAGTAGCATTCATAGACAGGCACCATGAGTGTTCTTCGTTGGTACTGAGGCGGGCCTTGGAACTGATTGGAGCTTGGTCCAGTGTAGTAGCCAACAGTTTCAGGGATGTATCCCACGAGCTTGTCGTTTGGTCCTGGGTGCATCCCGTTGCCGCCTTCATTTCCATACCTGTGGCTTCCTTGTGGTACGTCTGATATGTGACGCGAGCAACAGCGTCTTCTGCTACTATCGACCGACGCTGTGGAACTGCTGCAGCGGCGGCGGCCTCGCTTCTGCTCTGGCTGACTCGTCGCTCGTGTCGAGGCTTGAGTATTAGGCTTGTTGGTGAGGGCCCTGCTTGTCCAGCTGAGCGTTCCTCCACTTTCACGCATATCGCGTGTCTTCTTGAGGACTTTTTCAGAAGCGTATCGGATGCTGGAGGAGAGGTTCTGCCAGATCCATCTTCGGAGCTTGAGGCGTCGACAGCGCCACGTGCCGTATTCAGACCCTCTACTCGAGGCTTGCCGGGCATCTTGTCGACCAGTGCCGGGCTGAGCTGACACTGATCCGGCTGTGGTGCCCTCTCCGGTTCCGTTCCAATCAGCATCATGCCTTTCATCGTGACTTCGGAGGTTGTCTTCGGTGAGCTTGAAGGAGTGGACGCTGCTTGCACGCCGTTTCTAACCAGCTTGGGCTCCAGCGACGGCGAAGTCAATCGTCTCGGTTGAGGCGGTTTGATGCAGGTCCGGGGAAAGACCCGCGAGCTCACCGGCTTGCTTGACGTGCTTGTCTCCGAGTTCGAGTTGGCCAAGTTGGCCTTCATCGTGAGAACGGGATTCTCTGTGGGATTCGCCAGCGCTGATGGCAGAGGCTTCATTGTCTCCTGCTCCGTCGTGTCTGGCCCCGAGGCCACCAACTGCCCTCTTTCTGTCTGTCGGAATACTTTCTGCGAAGCCGAGTTCGTCCTCTTCACCGGTTGGTGCGTCGAAGGTGTTGAGCCAGCGGGCGACGCCGACAATACCAAAGGCTCCGACCGCCGCTGCCGTCGCTGGTGCGCTCTTGCGCTGCGACCTGGCATTAAACTTCCTTGCCACTCGCTGCATCTTGGACCTCCCGGCAGAGCGTGGGGTGGGTTGGCTTGGCCGCGTAGTGAGAACTCGCTTTCTCCGCGCTGGTGACTTCGGTCGCGAGCCGTACTCTGGTCCTGGCCGTGTCCTTGAGAACTTTCGTCGCTCACATAAGGGGTAAGGGTGCGCTGATTGCCATTTTCGCTCCCGCCGATGGTAGACATGTCCCGGAGACTCAGAGAACACAGGGGAGGGATGCCGCCTTGTCTGTGAGTGCAGCAAATCCAGCAGACTCATAAGGCACCAGCAAAAATCGTGCAGAGCGCATTAGGTCATTTATACCGCTCGCATGCTAATTTCAGGCTGGCATGGCTACTGAGAAAGTTAAATGCAAGTGTTTCGTGCGAAAGCCTGGTCGATGTTCGTCGTTAGTGATGCTGTTGTGTTAGTAGCAGTGGTAATATCAGATGCACAAATGCATGAACAATACTGTAACCACAGTCAAACCCATGTGGTTGAAGATCACAGGATGAAGATTGAGAGTGAAGCGCGTGATGCGGATCCAGCGTGCTTTCTCCATCTTCATCGCTGTTGCGTGCCTTACGTCTTATCTTCATTGCCTACTTCTGCGGTCATTACGTTACAGTACGGACCACAACACCGGTGCCCCGTCCATAGGTCCTAAGCGATGGCAAGCGTGAGTATGAAGATGAGCCAGGCGGGAGTAAGAAAGAGCAAGTGAGGTTGACGGGTCGCGAGACAGCACGGAATTCCCCGCGTCTCGGCCACCGCAGCAGACAGGAGCGAACAGGCAAAGGAGAAGGAGCGGAAGCAGATTGAGCAGTACAAGTCTTTGGAGAAGGACGTGGGCGATCGTGTAGGTGGTGACCTATAGTCTGTACGTGTAGTGAGTTTCATCACTGACAGCGTGCCCAGGTCGTAGCAAAAGACTTCTCCGGCAATACCCTGCAGGCAATCTCGAATCTCCTGACACAAAACCCAGAGTACTACACGATATGGAACTACCGACGACTCGTACTGCAGGATGCCATGTCCCACGAGCTCGCTTCGGAGCAAGACCCTGCAAAGAAGGAGAACATAGATGAGAAGGATGTCGCCGCCGCCGAAAAGGCCGGCTTGACCATACCCCAACGAGAGATCTTGCTCCTGGTCAGAGAAGACCTACAATTCCTCCTACCGCTGCTGAAGCAGTTCCCAAAGTGCTACTGGATATGGAACCATCGGTCCTGGCTCCTGGGCACTGCCACCAAGCACCTACCGACCCCGTCGTCGGTGGAGCTCTGGCAAGGCGAACTGGGCCTTGTCACCAAGATGCTGGGGCTCGACAGTCGGAACTTCCACGGATGGGGTTATAGACGGGAAGTAGTGCAGGAGCTCGAGCGGCTGAGCCAGCGCAGCATGGTGGAAAGCGAGTTCGAGTACACGACCAAGATGATCAACAGCAACCTGAGTAACTTCTCAGCATGGCATTACCGGAGCCAGCTTATCCCGCGACTGCTGCAGGAGAGAGACGCCGGGCAGGACGAAAGGAAGCAGATGCTGGACTCGGAGTTCGAACTCATCACTCGCGCTCTCTATACCGATCCCTACGACCAGAGTCTGTGGTTCTACCACCAGTATCTGATGTCGACACTCGACGCTGAGAACGCGCAATCCGCTGCTATACTAGAGCCGTGCACCAACGCAGATAGACTAGAGTATCTGGAGCAAGAACTTGACAGCATCCGGGACATGCTCGACGGCGCAGAGGATTGCAAGTACATCTACCAGGCTCTGCTGGAGTATTCGCGCCGGTATCTGGAGGTCGATGCAGGGAACCAGAAGGTAACGACTGCTGAGATGACGAGCTGGCTTGCGGAGCTGAGGAAGATTGACCCGATGAGAGAGGGGAGGTGGAAAGATCTGGAGGTGAAGATGAAGCTGTAGTACGAGAGGGAGGCGCTGGCTAAACATTGCTCTGAGTCGCCCAGATTGATAGTCATAAAGAGAGTTCATGCAAGCCTTCATCAAATCTCTCCGAATATCAGATTAGATGTTGAATTAATTCACGCTATCTCGCTGGCTCATCATGAAATATATCAGGTCATAATCTATTGTGCTATTAACGAGATTTGGCAGCTGTACTGTTACGACCTCAAGAGGTATGTCTCCCCTGTATCCGCTCTAAAAAGAAAAACGCCCTTCGCAATGCAATATGACAGACTTTCCACCTCTCCCTTTAAACAATCTTCAAACTCCTTGTTGCTTTTAATGCTAATGCGAGTCATATCCTTTCCGTTCATTCCGTGCCAAACTCTCTCTTTCCTCGCGCTCAATCTTCCTAAACTCCATCTCGGCCAGCTTCACAGCAACATCTGCCACATCGCTACCGACTCGCCAGCTTCGCAAGGTAACTCCCCTCGGATCGAGCAAACTCTGCGCCTTCTCCCATCGCTGCTTCCACAGACGCTCCTTGGTACTCATGCCCGCCTCGCTGGGACTGCCTAGCGGACTGACGTCCAGATCCCAAGTCCCCGACATCCTGTTGGTGGGCATCCGCGCCGCAGTGGCGAAGCCATGGGTGGGCACGGGTGCGTTTGCCCGACGAGGCGGTGGCATGGGCGGTCCTCCGGCCCTCTGCATGGCAGTGCTGTGTCCGCGCAAATCTTCCGATGATTTGGTAGAGCTGCTTCCTGACATTAAGCGAGCGCTATCGGCAACTGACCCATGCGCGCTAGGCGGTCGACCGTGCCAGTACGCGCCAAAGCGCCCAGCACCTTTGGGACGGACAGGCAGAGGGGGTGCGCCTCTCGAGGCTGTAGAGTCCTGTCGGGAAACTTGTGAGAGTGGCGATGGTTGATGTGTCTGTAAATGTGGCGGTTGAACAGTTCCTTGTGCTGAAGGAGGTCTTCTGATATTTGGTTCTTGCTGTGGGGGCTGCGGTGAAGGAGGCTTGACGGAAGACGAGGGCTTCCGTGGCCGTGGAGGAGGTTGCTTGTCTGTTCCCTCTTGCGACAGCTTTCTCTGCGAGTGAGGAGAAGTGCTTCGAAGACCGAGCGGCTTGGGAGGAGGGGAAGGAGTTGGTTTGTTGGACGACTCCTTGATACTAGACACCGGACCTTGAGGCGATGTGGTGCGCCGGAGAGGTTCGAGCCAAGGCTTTGGAGGCGCGAGCTCCTCATTGAGGTCTATCAAGTCTTCTTCCGGAGACGGGGCTTTGTTCACCCCTGAATCGAGACGACCATTGCGGCGGCGAGGCGGAAGCTGAGGCTTCAGACGATCCGTTTCTCGTACTCCGTCAAGGCTTGCATGAGCTGGTTTGTCCGGGTTGATAGACTTCCTGGCCTGCCGTGCTTCTTCTTCCATGTCAGCAAGGGAAGCTGCGATAGCCGCCTTAAGGTCTTCATCATCATCTCGGATATCGTCCGGTCTAGACAATCTTTTGGACTTGGCCAGACTATCTCCGCTGCGGTTTCTCGAATGATTCCGGGAGTGTCTTGCACTGCTGCTACCCGAGCCTGGAGCTCCAGACGGGTCAAAGTACCCCGTCCTGGTAGGCGTCGTGACATCTCGGATGAATATGCCCAAGACCCGGCCTGGATTGTCAAGTGCTACGTCGGTGTATACCTCCAGATCAGCCTCGCCGCTATCGCCAACAAGTATAAATCTGCGATCTGGAAAGTCGCGCATGATCTTGTCCAAGGAGCCTTTCTTCCTTTCCGCAACCGGCTCGAAGATGCCACCGAGCATACCACTATACTGTTTCAGATGGAAAGAGCCTATTGGAAGACGAGCCATCTTGAAATAACTCGTCAGGACCGGGTAAAGCTGCCAAGGCGAGTTGGAAACATAGTGTAGCTTGACTCCCATATCGCTGAGGGTGTTGTACCACTCACGTACGCCGTCAATGGTAAGATCGTGTAGCTCACGGATAAAAACGTTTCGGAAGATTTCAGCGTAGCTAGCACCAATGTTGGAATGCTTGACGGTATCGTCAATGTCGCTAATCAAGCTGACTCCTTTTGGCGATGTAATGTGAATCTCTTCGGTGGCCGAAAGTTTTTCGCCTGCTAGTACTCGGACATGTGTTGGCACAAAATCGAGAGCGGCATGAAAGGTGAAGTGTCCCTTTTCGTTCGTGTACACTGTAAGCTGACGCGATGCAGTATCATTATAGAAAAAGGCACTAATTGGCGTTTCCACTAAGGGATTGTGGAGGAATGGCCGGAGACGGCTGACCAGATGATTGTTTGCCACCGTAAGCTCAGCAGGTGTCATTTTAGACGGCTGGTTCCAGGATGGACGTTTTGAAATAGGATTCAAAGAAGGCGAAGATGGCGGCGAGTCGGAACATGCTCTGCTCATCTGTGAGAGTCGACTGCTTCGCTCTGGTGATGCGCCGCGATAGATGCTGTCGTCGTCTCTGATTGCATTTGGATTCTCACTGTATGCACCCCGCTGCGCATTGCCCATTTCTGCGCGTCCACGCTTCACAATATTGTCGGCCTCAAAGCTGATCAAGTCTTCTTCCTGCTGCTCAGTTGGGCTTGGTACTCTGCTTTGCTCGGAACTGGAGGGCAGTGACTCGCTTGACTTGTTTGTCGGCGGCGCAGGAAGTCCTGCTAGCTGTCTGGCAACGCCTACCATCAGGCGATGCTTGCGCGTGTTTTGGCCCTTGTGCGGGACATAAATCCAGCCGCGCACATCGACGTCGACAATAGCATTGTCGTTTTGGTGCTTGTCCCACTGCTGCTCCCAGTACTCACGCTCGGTCTGGGTGCCAGGTATGCGTGTGAACTTGTTCTTGACGTGCTTCCTTGCATATGAAGGGAACAACATCATCTCCTCGTTGCCGCTGCGTTTGATCTGCGCATCTGGGAAGGCGGTCTGGGCATGGTCCTCACTGCCATCCCGCATGCTCCCATCGGCTGCAAAATATGTCTGCCGCACTTCATTTGCCGCCTTTAGAAAGTTGGTGAACTTCTTCCTTTTGTATCCGGGCTGTCCATAGGCTGGGTCCGCTGCATCCGGATGCAAGCCTCCGAAGGCCATGCCATTGCTCGGTCCAGTATAAGCCATCTTCCCAGCTTGCTGCGCAACTGCACCATCTTCCGGTAGCTTGGGACGAGGAAGAGCGTAACCGCGCCCTCTCAGGCTCGCGAGTACGCCGCTTGCTCCGGGGCCTTGGACTTTACGGAACCGGCGGGCAACCAAGTACCTCCAGATCTTAGACTGAGCCCGCTCCTTCAAGGCAGGGAGACGGAAATATCGCAGGTTCCACAGCCGGCTCCTGGCCCGGTCGGCGGCATTTGGAAGGGCTCGGTAGAGGAAAGAGGCTCGGGTGGGTGCTTTGGCAGCGTTGCGGAAGAATGCTCGCCAGGATGGAGCCACGGTCGGCGGATTGGGCGGAGGTACAGGATTCTCAGCAAGTGTTTTGGAGTATCTCCTACAATGTAGAGCTACGGCCAGTGAAGGCAAGCCTATCTCCCTATCTTTTGTCGTCAAGCTGCAACGTTTGTTATGAAGGGTCTGGACCAGTCCGGTGGTGACCTGTGGAGGGTCACTACTGCAGCTCGAGCCAGAGATGACGCCACCAATCAAAATATTGATGAGCCTCGATCAATATTGATGGGTGACGCCGACTGCGCTGGCTTTATTTGGTTGACCTCTCGGCTACACCGAAATCATCGGAGGTCGGTGATGGTGATCTGTGATGCAAGATCCACAACCATGACGCTGAGGGATTATAACCATTGGAAGGTCTCTGGGAGCTTCAGGTACTTACTCCTTGCATTTTGAATCAACTTGGCCATCATGGTGTTCCCAGAAGTCTCCAATTCCCTCTCACCTGTCAACCTCCATCGGCAGGACCAAGCGGCAGCTCTCAAGACACATGTTATCCCCGCAGCTCATGGATATGCCTTTCAAGTCAAGAAAGGCGAACACTTCCGTGTCGTCGACCTGTACGGCGAGCAGGTGGTAGATTTTGCCGCCTGGGTCCAAGGCACCGACCTGAGGGAGAAGTTGTCGATGGCCTACACTCGATTTCACCTGGACGGGGTGACGCCTGCTGTTGGTGAATACCTCTGGACTAACAATGACGAACCCATCTTGCAAGTCGTCGACGACACGGTGAAAGTCCACGACATGACATTCATGTCCTGCTTCCCTAAGATGTACGAGAAAGAAGGCATCAAAGGCCACCGCAGCTGCGCAGGCAACATTTCCGAGGCAATGGCACCGTACGGCATGAACGGTGTACTGGACGTTACGGGTTGGTCTCATTTGTTTTTGGTGGCGATCTCCATCCCATGGCTTACGAATTGAATCTAGATCCCTTCAACATCTTTCAGAACACACCAAACTACAGTCTGAAAGCTCTCGGCAGCAGCAAGCCGGGTGACTATATAGAGTTCAAGGCCATGAAGGACATTATTTGCGCTGCTAGCTGCTGTCCGTACGACTTGAGAGGCTTCAATGGAGGCAAGGTCACGGATGTCGCCATCGTTACAGGCCTTCCAACACAGCGGCGTTTCTCGTAGGTGAGTTTTACAAATCATTGTCTAATAGCCGCGCGGTTGCCAGTACTGATGTAAGACCAATGTCCGTTAGGTTGATGTTTACTTGCACGTTGCTTGGTATAGAATCGCCAGTATATCCACGACGGCCGTTTGGTACCAAAGCCGTTTTGCAGGCCACGAGCTGAATAATGTAGTGTTGGTGTCTCGCCAGAATCGAGCTAGGAAATGCCAACGGTTCAGCAAGTTGTCACACTCTTGGTCCCCGCCCGCTTGGCACTGAATATGTCGGCTCGCCTCAAAGGTGTCGCTGAGCTCCCCAGAGTGTTCGGCACGCCACATCCTACACGTCCCATGTGCGCGATCTCATACTGGCCGATATATGCGGAGAAATCGTCCAGGTGTTGATGCTATTCATCCTCGAGATCTGAAGTACCGCAGAATTGCCGAGATGGCGCGCTTGCCTTCATAAGGAAGGTATGGTCGAACGCCAACTGGCAAACTGCCATCATCTAGGCACACACGGTTGCACAGGCTCGACAGGTGATAGGCAGTAACAATAATTGCGCTCGCCATGCGGCCATTCAAACTCGAATACTTGGTTTAGCTCCTGACGACGCCACCACAAGCGGGCCCGTGCGAGTGCTTTGCAGGGCCCCAAATGGTTCAAGCCGACCGTTGCAGCATGGCCAAAGCCCTTTAGCAGCGAGCAATATAAGTCCACATGCATACAACAGTTGCACGACGCCCCTACAGAGGTTGGCAACGTTGAAGGTCCCGTACTGAGGTTCACCAGACAACAAATGTATCCACTTGTAAACACATTCGACTGTAAGAAGATACAAAAGTAGAGAGTTTAGTACCTGCAGGAGTGGACAAGACATCTTTTCTCCGATCCTTGTTCACTCAGATACGGCTCGTGCTGCCGGAACACTAACTCGTCTTCATCCTTGCAACCTCTGACCAGGATCTGGCACGCTTCTGCGAGCACTCAAGCATATCCTGCATAGCGAATCCCGAGCCACAGGTCGAAGCCACAGTCACGCACTGTAACCTGACTGCAGCTGTCCATTTACAGGACTTCACAGCGCAGTTGATACTGATTCAAGAGCTTGATAAAGAAATCGATACAAGTTGGAATTGCGACGTCAATAGAAGCTGAGTCCAGTGTTCCTAATCCTCCCATTGTGTCAATTGCAGCCTCGACTTCGTGTTGTGCAAGACCGAGACCACATTGACAAGCGGCTTGGATCGCTTCTGATCGTTGGATCGTTGCGCTCTAAAGAGCAGCTTCGCTGTCAAAGCAGTCATTCATCGATCGGTCTCGTCTTGCTGCTCTTGCCAAAATGAGTCTTCACGGTGTAAGTGCTTCTCCACATCAGACTTGAAGAGCGAACGACGGCTGACCTTGATTGAAAGCTTGCATATACCGTGTTGCTGGCCGTGCCAGCGTTCGCTGTCCCTAGACCTCATGCCCACCGATCCCTGTCTGCCCGTCAGTTGACTGAATCTTCGTTACCTGTGATAACTCAAACTTCTACAGAAACCTCCGCTTATACAAGACCTACGTGCACCAAGACTGTATATTACAACTCCGGTAAGTTCATTTGCATGCTAAGATCTAAAGAAAGGAATCGCTGATTCTTCGTTAGACGACACATGCGACGACATGGCAACGCCATTCCAATTCCAACTCGGGATAGCCGAAGGCTGTCTGTCTGCTAAATCGCAACACTGCAAAGACCTGCTTTCTATCTACCGGATTTGCTTGTCACCGGCCGATAATCTCCCAGACACTGCAGTTGCATCGAGCACTGCCTCATCCAGAGGCAGCTCAACGTCTGACTCCGTTTTCGCGACGATGACGCCTTCGCCGAACGGCTCTGTTGTTGTGAATCTTGAGACCCAGACATCTTGGACCACCACCACGACCCAGACGACCGTGTATTACATGGTTGGTGAGGGTACTTCGACATCTTTGCAGTCGGTGGTCGTCGACTACACCAGTACGGAAGAAGTTACCCCTACGACTTCTAGCTCCTCTTTGGCATCGAGCACAGAAGCATCTTCTACTGCGGCTACAAGCTCATCTCCGGCGTCGAGCACGGAAGACGTGGCTCCTGCGACTACAAGCTCCTCGTTGACATCGAGCACGGCAGAAGCTACCTCTATTGCTTTTAGTTCATCTTCGGCATCGAGCACGGCAGAAGCTACCTCCACGGCTACAAGCTCATCTTTGGCATCGAGTACGGAGGAAGCTACTCCCGCGGCTCTAAGCTCAACTTTGGCATCGAGCACCTTCAGCTTGACCTCGACCTCAGCCGAGCCTGCTGTGTCAAACGTGTCGACTTCGAGCTCAGAGTCGCCGGTTCCTACCACTACTTCGTCACCGGTCCCTACAACTACTCCCTCTTCTGTAACAGACACTCTGACGCAGAGAGCGAGCACGTGCGGTACCGCCCAGCCTCACGCGGCTACTCAGGCCGGCATCGTCTCTGACTGTACGCAATGGTACATTGCCCAGTCTGGCGACTACTGCTATTCTGTTGCTGAGCGTTTCGGTATTTCCGTGGACACCTTCATGGAGTGGAATCCAGCCGTAGACCCACCGTCATGCCCGAGCATGCTGGCTGGGTTTGCGTACTGCGTTGCGACTTGCGACAACCCACAAGTATCCAGTGTTGCGTCCACCTTGACCTCGGCCTCGTCAGCATCTGCGCCGTCTGCGACTGGTAATGGCCTCGATACCTACACGACCTTTACCGGCAACGGTACCGTTGGGGCTGGCTGGCCCGAGATGTCTGAGTGGGTGGATTTTGACTACATGTAAGCGCCTCTCTTCTTGACCATGATTTCCAGGCAGCTAACAGAAAGCAGGTTCGCCGCCAACCGGGCCAACATGCAAGCTTCGTGCGCGGCATGGAATGTACCGAACGACAGCGACGACGAAATTGCCGACCTGAAGACTGCAATTCTCGATCTCGCCTCATCGACCGGCGTGGACGCACGGTTCATCCTGGTAAGTATTCCCGCAACATGATACAAACGGATTGCAACTTACTGACTTCCTTTCTCAAAAAGGCAATCGTCATGCAAGAATCGACAGGCTGCGTGCGCGTCATCACCACGCAGTACTCCCACTTCAACCCGGGACTCATGCAATCCCACAACGGCACCGGCTCATGCAACACCAACATGGCGGCCGTCGGGCTCCCAGGCGTGGAAACTGAAGGCTCGGTCCAGACTCCCTGCCCGTACTCCGAGATCCACCAGATGATCGAGGACGGCACGGCGGGGACGTCTTCAGGTGACGGCCTCCAGCAACTCCTCGCCGCCCAGACCAACACGGATGTCTCGCGCTTCTACCGCGCTGCTAGAGCATACAACGGTGGAAGCGTCGACCCGAGCGGTGATCTCGGCCGTGGCTGCTGTACCCTGTGCTATGCTAGCGACATTGCCAACAGGCTGACGGGTTGGGTGGATGCCCCCCATACCTGCAACTTGTAAGAGCCGTTCAGTTGGCTGGTTGTCATTCGAAGTCAAACGGAGTTCAATGTTCTGGGATGGGAAATAAATTTGGAAACCCCACAAAGGGCCAATGAGGGGGCGTTCTTTAATATTCATATGGATACCCTTTCTGCCTTTACCTGTCGTCGATAGGTATGCATGTAATAAGCAGCCTGTAGGCCTGCGTCCAACTCGATATCTTCGTCTCATGTCATGTCTCACTTCTGTATTTTCAACATGTCACTCCGCCATTCGTCAACCAAGTAAACTTATTCGAAGTCCCGAGCCCATCCCCTATTTCTTGTCTGTTTCTCCTTCATCTCCTGTACGAGTCCGAAGGCACACCTTCTGATATCCTCGTCACAGCTGCATAGCCAGGCTTGGACCATCTGTCTTATCTCTTTGATGAGATTCGCATCCCTCAAGTCCGCAGTAAACCTATGTTTAAGCAAGTCCGCCGCGAGTGCCACACGGAGATGATCAGCAAGTGGATGATCTATGCTGCTGAAATCGGCCAGGGAACCTAGTGCCACCGCTACATAAGCTATGTTGCTCTCGTTGAGTTTCAAAACCGCGTCTTTGATGTCTTCAAAGGCTTGATTGTACGGCCTGTGATCGTTTGCGGTCGCATGGAGTAGGTTGATGATTTCGCCGGCAAAGACTTGAGCTTCTTGTTCCGACGATGTGACGGGGTAGTTCAGCAACCAGAGTCGTAGGGGAAATGTGCGTGGTAGGGCCTTAGGCGTCCGGTTAGCATCGCGCTGCCATTCTTCTGTGCGCAAGCTCTCAATCCGGTTGATGATTTCCACGACAACAGGCCGAATATTGCTGTCCCAGTCGCGCCTCTGCTCTGGTGTCAACCCTCTACGGAGTTCAAGCTGTCTACGGCCCCATCCAGAGAAAGACGGATCTCCTTGCTTAAGAATCAAGTCAAAGATCCTCAAGACTTGCTTCTGGACCTGGTCATGCGAAACAAATCGGCTGTACGCAGGCTCCAGATCGTGATTTAGGAGGGATTCTATATACCTCCCTCGATGTTCCACAGAACTGTCTTTTGACCACCAGATACAAAGCCAGTGCCGACCTCCGTTTGACTTGCGCAACTCGAAATCATTCAGCACCTTTTTAGTGATGGCGTCAACGTTTGAGGGTGGTGCGAGTCTCGTCGCCATCAAGTCTGCGTACGCGTCGAGAGCAGCTGCTGGCATCCATTTGCCGCATCTGAAGAGCGGTATGACAAGAAGTTCGGGCTTTACCGGCACTTCAGGGATTTCATTATACATCAGATCGCATCCGAGCTGCTGTGCAAAAGTAAGGGACCATTCTCGATTCCTGACAGCCGAGAGTTGCATTCCCGGTAGCAATACCTTTTCCAATAGGACTCGACGGTCGGCTTCTGATGCTTTGTATAACAGTGAGTCTCCAGTGCAGAAGTTCAATATAGCTTCCGTCGAGGGTCCAAGGTCGTATTCGCTGTCAACTTCAGGAAGGCTATCGGAGGGCCGAATGCCTTCATCAATTGCGCGAACAAATCCCTCGTCGAACGCTGCAACCGTAGTTATTGCATAGCTTTCCAAGGCAGAAAAGATTTCTTCCTTTGCCGACTTATCCTGAGTCCTCGCCAAAATCTCAAGTAAGCTGCGGATAAGAGCCGCGCGAGCGTGAATGTGTTGTGCAAAAGCAAGCAGGGATGTGAGCGATTGCGCAGCAACTGAGTCGTCAACAAAGCCCCTGCCAGCCAGCAGTGAAGCGAACATTTTTATGGTGCTCTTTTTGATACCAGGTGAGTAAGAATCTCCTTTTGAACGTGTAGGCAGTGTTTCCTGGTTGTCTTTTCGAGCTATCATCCGCTGGCGTATGGACTCAGCTAGAGTCTTCACAAGGTCAGTCGCCTCCCTGCTCCCTAGGCCATTGAGAAGACTCTTGGTTAGCAGTTGCCAATGCCACGAGCTCTCGTCGGGATGTTCCAAGACCACAGTAGTTACAAATTTGATCGCTGAAGCTGGACTGTCGCCTCTTGCAAGGAGCTTCAACAGCCTCATTCGCTTCGAAATGTCATCTTCCTCAGCCCTTTCTCCAGCTGTTGAGAAGATATTCTGCAATATGTCCTCGACCGGTCCAAGAGGGACGTTACCGGAATTCTTTTTGAGACGGTCAATAGCAGCCGCCATGTCATTGGAATTTTCCAGGAAATTTTCATCAAGATAAGCTGCTGGGAATCTAACATCAGTGGCAGACGGGAAAGGAGCAGTCGTGAGATGACTGGATGTACCGCCAGAGCTGCCGATGAGGAGCAATGCAGCTGCAATCATCGCCTCTCTACCGTTCGGATGTGGGCGTGTTATTGGGTGGACGTATTGCCAGAAAGAAGGTCGTGGGACTTC
This sequence comes from Hortaea sp. C3G1500-4, assembly GCA_022701445.1. Classification (NCBI taxonomy): domain Eukaryota; kingdom Fungi; phylum Ascomycota; class Dothideomycetes; order Mycosphaerellales; family Teratosphaeriaceae; genus Hortaea; species Hortaea sp. C3G1500-4. The sequence continues at coordinate 1,903,397 of JAJVDI010000001.1, forward strand.
GACGCAATTTGTGAGTTCTTTGTCCTCGCTCAGTCTTGTTGTAGGCTCAATATAGTCCATTGACAGCATGAATGTCAGAACTGCAGGCTCCACTCGTTTTATGGATGAGTCCAGTCCGGCAGTTGAAGCCGGATCCCACTCTTGGGGCCGAAGGACATCGTCGAAAGCAGGCAGTCTTGGAAGAGGCCTTGTGACAAACTTGATTTCGAGACCGGCTTGCGAGAAGATCTCTTCCCAGAGTAAGATCGCCTGAGCGGTAGGAAAAGACGCCGGAGTGAGCTGATGCAGAGCATGCTCCCAGGCGCCTATGATGCGAGCTTCACGCTGACCTTGGGCGGCTGTGGCCACGTAAATCTGCAACGCAGCCTTCCAATCTTCCACGAAGATTCCTGCGGTATCCATGATCCCTTCGACACTTTTCTGAGCAACATCCGATGACATGAAAACGATTGAGCCAGCTCTCGTTTCTAGATATGGCAAATCGCATCCCGTCCGAAGTTTCAACATGCCTCCTGGAAGAAGCCATTGCAGCGGAAGTCCCTTTGGCCACGGATATGGCAATGTGACCACAGCAGGAGAGGACGCTTTTCTGAATGATTGCCACAACTCATCCCTCTGTCTGGCAAGGTCGTCGATGAAGCGATGAGAGCTTCGACTTTCCGATGTGAGTTGCAGTGAAGAGTGATCATCCCGGAGTTGTCCCCCAACGCAATTGAAACCCAGCTTTGTCCCTTGCTGCTGATGACACAAGCTTTCAATAGCCAATATTGTCTGAATCGTGTCCGTCCACACGCAGTCGTACAAAACAGCATCGGAAACCCGAGAACGACGCTGCAGTGCGTCAACTCGATTCAAGCGCATCTGAACGACTCCCATTGCAAGAGTTGGGAGGCTTTTCCAGTCCGTTGGATTGAATGAAGGCTCACGGGCACACATGCATGCAGTTTCGAAGAGCATCAGTAGGAATTTGTTAGCCTCCTTCACATGGTTTTCAAGTGTCTCGAAGGGTTCAAAGCCTTGAGTTGAGGGGGGAAGTATCCCGGAAAGCAGGCTGATTCCTTCTTCTAGTACCCTGAACCTATATAGCCACGGCACTGTGAGCGGGTCACGGTTGTATCGTCGAGTCCAAATTGCTACACCAGTCACAAGGGTCAAGTCTCCAGAAGCGAATGCACGCAGGAAGCTTCGATTTGCCCATTTCGCTCTTTCGTACTTGTCTCCACTACGTTCCGACTTGACTTGACTGTCGCGAACTGCGTTTCGTGCGTGCTGGGCATGATCGCTATCACCCTGAGAGAGGTGAAGCAAGATCTGGACCGATTCGTAGGATTCGTCGCACTTAGTGCTGATCTTGTAGTCTTTTATTAGTCGGGGATCGATAAAGTCTTCCTTCAGCCTGAGCCGCGTAAGTCGTTCTAATAGAGGGCGTGCTGATGTCTTGGGTAGCGTGAAGAACAATTTATACGGCCAGCGGAAGTCAGAAGCTTTCAGCTGATTGTCGTCTTCGATGTCCAATTTGAAACAGGGAGCTGAAATCAGGAATAGCTTCACGACATTGTAGCGTAGCTGAGGGCGTATCAGCGATATCCAATCCACCAAAGAGTGCAAGATCTTGTCATCTTTCATGTCAAATGTGCTGAAGAAGTCTTGCAGAACCGGTCTGAGAGCCTGCGGATACCTGGACCAGATCTTCACTACGTGAGAGACGGTCGCCAGCATCGCAGCTCGATTCAATCCCGGGTAGAGGAGTTCCCTCCCAGAGAATGGGAAGTTCTGGTGTAAGAGCTTCAAGACCTTCATGCACGTCTCAGCGAAGCATTTCCGGCGGTAGAGCCTGCACATTAAAGGAATGCAGAGCTTGTTCCAGAAGACGCAATCGTTTTCGATTGTTATCAGACCAGCGGCAAGCTTCTCGAGGATGGTGATTGAAAAAGACATGCTTGCAGATAGCAAAGTCCCCTGCACTGGCTCTGAAGGTACGCTTCTTGTCAGAGGCCAATACAGCTTGAGAAAATCTGCAAAACGGTCTTTTGCCGTCATTGTGTCCAGACACTGCGCTCGAGCGATATCTGTACATGCTGAAAGATAGCGGGGGTTACGCTGCTGCGGCCAATTGTCCAGGCTTGTGCATGCGTTTGCCATCTCTGGTGTGCAAGCAGCAATCATCAGTGCGTAGTAACGCTCCAGCGGTCGCTTGTCTGATGTACGGTGCATCCTGTTTGGGAAGTATTGAGGAAGAAGTGCTTGAAGAAGCTCAGAGACTGCCTCTTGTCGCTCAAAAAGAGCTTTACTACATGTCCCCGTGCGCGCGATAGTCCGGCAGAAGTGAGCCACGTCTCTGACTGAAGCCCGAGCCAAGTACTCTAGTGCGCCTTCAGTGCCACCCAGAGCGTTCCACGACTCTGCAAATCGAGCACTGCGGAGCAAGCTGCCGAATCGTCTGATGGCCAACTCCCGAACAGAACGAGAATGTTCGAACGTCATAGCAGTAACCACGCAAGCTGCATCTTGGCAAGCTGGGAGCCATACTGAGAAGACTGCTTTGGCTGGAATGGATTCGGTTGTCGCAGCTTCCAAGAGATGAGAAGATACTGCTTGGTATCCAAGGCGTCTTGCTGCTGAGAGAAGGTACTCTGCAAGCTCTGCAGGCTCGCTGGTTCGAACGATCGAGTTGTTCAATTGATCGTCTTCCATGGTGAAAGCGTTCACTTAGCAAACAGAATCACCATGATTTTCAAAACGATGTCAAAACGAGAAGCAGTGGAAGTAAAGGATCGTATCGAGGTATCACGTTGTGTGGTGTTGCGAGAGGGTTGCATTGGTATACTTCCTTTAAGGTCGTCCGTCGAAGGATCGATCAGCTGACCGCGCTAGCATGACTCAATCATGCGGTGGCTGTGAATAGTAAGTCGGTGACGCATCGTGTACTCACTGCACTCTTTTAGCAACATTGAAAGTGTTTAGACAGTCATGACATCGCTCGCTAGGCAGGACAGCAAATCAAACTTGGGCCTTCATTCTCTCACGGCCAACATTCACTTGACCCTTTGTCCACCTCATGGAAAGAGAATGGCTCCTCTGCATCAGCCTCAGCACATGCATTCGTAACACATGCAGCGAATAAATATGGGCATGGTCCCCAGGAAGTTGAGAATTCTGGCCATCAGAGCCTCGCAAGCAAAAGGCTTTGCCACATGCACTGCCCTACTGATGCTCGGATGTGCCATTTAGATGGCAGCAAGTGACAGGTTCTGATCGTCCGGAAACTTACATGTTACAGGCAGGCAGGCAACAGGACCAAGCTGCGTGATCAAAGTCGAGTACAAGTATGATGTGCTCAGGACATGCCAAAGCTTCTAGCCTCCTATCTGCCTGGCGCTCGCGAGTATTCGCCTGATTCACGGTGCATGTTGTCTCGGTATCAGCAAAGCTCGCGCTCCCCCAATAGCACGAGTGAGGGCCGATCTCCTGTTTGGGTTCTCTTCCCAGAGATTCGAAGACTTTACTCGCGCAGAGAGGCTGCAAGATGTGATCTGAACCATCGCCGGAAGAAAGCGCCAGAGTATGCGACTTTATCATAGATCCTTACATCTCTCGTCGTGCAAGAAACCGGGAACGAACCATTGGACAGTCTTCGACAGAACTTCGTGCCTCGGGATCTTTCCTGAGACTGCGAATAGCTGTCAGTACGGCCCAAGAGTTGAAGTGCATGGTGGATTGGTGATCCTGACCAATGCCTGGCCGGTCAGCCTACTTATATCCGAGGCTCTTGACCCGAATCCAGACTTTCAGCGCCGCCATCGACAGCTTGGCGCTGCACGTCCTACCATCCGGGTTGGCTCGGCATCGAACGACTTGTACTTGATACGCTGTCGCGATATCTCTTTTATCGTGCCGCCGCAATCATCCGATAAACCTTGGGGAGTCATGATCCATCGTAAACGCTAGCCGTGACCACCTAGTTTCACAAGGTCATGCGACCTCCGAGAATAGTGATCCGCTCTTGGGTTTTGAGTTTGATATTGAAGAAGTTTAATAAGATCATGCAGGCTTGTTAGTGCCTTCGATAGACAGCGGGCTCGGCTTACCTTACAGTAGCTTGTTGCGAAGGAAGCTCGGCTTTGCCCATGCTGCGAGAGGCAGCATTTAGCGAAAGCTGCAGGCCCGCCGCGTTTCTTCCCTCGAAGCTGCACCCATGCCCGACATTAGGAAGCGACACGATTGGCAATGCAACTCGTGCGGGATAGTGACTTGATCAAAGCCTGGAGAAAGTGCACGAGTGAATGAAACAAAGCCTCTCCAGCAAGATCGTCAAGATCGTCAAGATCCGCCGCCAAGCCTGCTTGAACGCCCATCTAGATTCCCGCCAGGCGCGTGGTCACCATGTGAGGATTCGCTTATTTCCCCCAAACTGAGCTCCAGAGAACAAAGAGTCTAGAAGCTGGTTTCGCCCAAATCAACGTGTAAACACGCCCACCTGGGTCCGCAATCTGGGGTTAGAATGCGGGGGAAGGGGACGCCACAACGCTGGGCGCCGTGTCGGAGGACTTCCAGATGGGACATGCCGGACGCGGTACATCGCCCATGTACCATACGTTGTGCACATCTACCCATGGAGCTGCTCGCGGTTTTGAGGGCTGCTTCAGGCGTGGTGTGACGGTTGGATGTACCTCCCCGGTGGCCTGGAAATACGCCGCTATTGCGTCCTTGGCAGGAATATTACCGCGGCTGATCCACTGCTGCGAGGGAGTACAAAGAGAACAATGCATCGCCCATCTGAATAGGCGAGATAGATTTCATCGCCACCCTTTGGTCGGCTTGCAGGGGATTTCGTGCTTCAGGATAGCGTTACTCAGTCCGAGTTTCTCTTCCGCCGAGCACTTCATATTGTTGATCCTGTAGACGGGCTCTGCCTAACCCTCAACCACTATCACCACTTCTCTGACTTCATCCCCTCCAACTGAGGATCTATCTCATCATGGCGGACACCAAAGAAGGTCTAACGGAGTACACCCACAAGATCGAAGAGGCGCCTCTTGACCGCATCACGACCGAAGAGGAGCTGGACAACGATGCCCGCATCAATGCCTTCACGCCCGAGCAGCAGAAGAAGATCATCAGGCGGATCGACATCCGCTTGGTCCTCACCCTAGGCTTCATGTACTGCGTCTCCTTGATGGATCGGACCAACCTTGGTATCGCCGTCGTGGTATGCCATTCTCTCCCGGTCGTCCCTTTCAAAAAAACATGAAAGAGTCCCTTGCTGACCACTGCGTAATGTTACCTCCCCTAGGCTGGAATGGGTGTAGATCTCATGCTTATCGGCGCGCGCTACTCCATCATCTCGCTCATCTTTTTCATCCCGTACGTTTTTTCCCCACCCCGTTCTTCTCCTCTTAAGCAGAATCGTGCAAAGAGGGAACTAACTGATGGATCTTCAAGATATGTTCTTTTCCAGCCTCCGGCGACGGTCATCCTTCGCAAAGTCGGGCCTAAGATCTTCCTCCCTGCTATTACCATCGGATGGGGTATTGTGATGTTGTGTTTTGGGTTTCTGACAAAGTAAGACAGTCCCTTATCAGACAAATTTTCTAGGCCCGGGAACGATGTCCCTGACTTCTTGACTAGATGGGACCAGATGGTCGGCCTCCGCGTGGTGCTCGGTATCTTTGAAGCGGGATTCTTCCCAGTAAGTCCAGCTGCCTCGGATAGACCGAAAAGAGAACCGTCTCTAATTTATCAACGTGTAGGGCTGTGCCTACCTTCTCTCCTGCTGGTATCCACGCTACGACCTCCAGAAGCGCAACGCAGTCTTCTACCTGATCGGCTCCATGGCGTCCGCCTTCGCCGGCATCCTCGCGTACGGGTTCTCGCACATGGGCGGGCTCGGTGATCTCGGTCCAACCTTTGGCCAGCATTACGGACCCACGGAGGAGAATCCGACTCTCACTCCAGGCATCCTGCCGGGCATCGCAGGCTGGCGATGGATCTTCATCATGGAGGGACTGCTCACCATCGTAGCCGGCGGGATAGGCGTCTTCACCATCGCCGACTTCCCCGAGAAAGCCGCGAACAAGGGCACCTTCGCGCTGAGCTTCCTCAACGAGCAAGAAGCCGCCTTCATCGTCGCACGGATCGAAAAGGACCGCCACGACGCCATCGCGGAGCCCTTCACGCTCAGCCACTACCTGCGCTGCGCCTGCGACGCCAAGGTCTGGGCTTTCGCCTGGCTGTTCGGCCTCACCACGACCGTCTCCTACGCCATCGCGTACTTCCTGCCCATCATCCTCAATGGCGGCATGGGCTTTTCGGTCGCGGCCAGCCAGTGCCTGATCAGCCCGCCGTACGTCGCCGCCGCCATCTGGATGTACACCTGCGCCTACTTTGGCGACAAGTACCGGCTCCGCGCCCCCTTCATCGTCTTCAATGCCATCGTCGGCATTGTCGGGCTGGCTTTGTTGGGTTTCACGGAGAATAATGGCGCGAGGTATTTTGGCGTCTTTTTGGCGACTATTTCCGCTAACAGCAATATCCCTTGCATCCTGACTTACCAGGCCAACAACAGTAAGTACTACCGGCTGTTTGACAATTTCCCAAAGGTCTATTGTAATAACATGGCATACAGTCCGCGGCCAATGGAAGCGCGCCCTGGCGTCCGCAACACTGGTAGGCGCCGGTGGCATTGGCGGAATCGTCGGCACCACCGTTTTCCGCCAGGAGGACAAGCCGGAATACCGGCCTGGGATGTACGCGACGATCCTGGCGTCGTGCTTAGTCGTCGTCATCACCCTCCTGCTTTCGCTCAAGTTCCACCGTGCGAACAAGCGGGCGGCGGCGGGTGGGAAGGTTATCGAGGGCCTTGAGGGGTTCAGGTATACTCTTTGAGTTTTCCACGCCACTGAAGTCAAAGGGATAGGATTCCAGGGGTTAGCGATTAGGCGTCAGTAGTTGGACGGAATTTTATAATGAATTGTATGGAAAGCCACACTGTGAAATGCATATATCTTTGTCAGCTGTTTCAGCCGCGGTACAAGTGGGTATCAGTAATCACAGGCCTAGCCCAACTCAAGACCGGTTCCGTGAGGCACCTGCAGTTGCCAAGAGCTCATTCTGTTCCATTTGAAGCACAGTCATCGCCACTTTTCAAGTGGAGATCGCAGTCGTGATACGATCGGCAAGCCGCCGCTCATACTCGTTCTGCCCATTCGCATCGTAATCGAAAGTCACGTCGACTTTCCCCTGAACGCTCAAGCCGGTGCATAAGGCCTTCACAATCTCCTCGAGACAGTCTGGCACTCGGTCTTCTTCGTCGGACGACAGCCTTACCACGACCGTCTTCAAGTTCTCACCGTGATGGATTGCTCCCAGGAGAGATGTCAGCCGCTTTATGAAGACATCGGAATCCATCCTAGGTAGAAGCTCCAAGGTGAGAGTGAGGTGAGAAATAAACGGCCAGAAGCGGACTTGATCAATTGTCCCCAGGCAGGAGCTCGATCTTAGGTGCGCTCTCGTGGAGGATGCACGCAGGCAGACGGAGACGTTAGTCGATCCGTACAAGTGGGCTGAAGTTTCTTCATAGAGTTGTTGACAGGTTCGCATGACGCCCAGACTGCCGGGCGGTGGCAAGTTGAGGTAGATGGGGAGGTCGAGGTTGTAGACGTCGTGGTAGATGTGTAGTAGGATCCAGGGACTGTGGTTGGTGAAGATGCAGTCGTAAATCCGCACGCGTAGCTCTGCTGGGAGACTCTGTAGAGTCGTAGGGTTGGTGCGGCACCGAGTCATGATTTCTTTGATTTGCCAAAGCTAAGCAGTGTACTGATGGACATGAGGGTGACTGGCCGAGTCCGTCGTTTCACGGAATGATGGATGGAAAGAGCTTTCGAAATGGCAGACACCTAGGTATGTACTTACACGGATGAGCTGGACATGGATATGAGCCGGTCATTTGCTTGGCTCAAGTTGGACATTGATGGAACTCTTACAGTTGAGATGGAAAGTGTGACGGGAAGGAGAGATAGGAAGGGAGGCACGTGACTGGCCAGAGCGGTCGTTGCACGTGATCTATCATGTGAATTGCGCATCATGTGTCATTCATGCATGTGGCTGGCCCTTGCGCTTTCACATGCTTCAGCCGCTGGGTGGAAGGTCATCTTCATGCGTTTAGCGTCGGCAAACTGGCTCCAGCCATGATCACGATGGCTCCAGATTACGATGGCCCGTATAATTAGTGACAGCGCCTAGGTCACCGTCATTCACTCGATGCCTTTCTAGATGATTTTGTTTGATATGCTCTTCGATGCCGGCTAATGCGGTTGAGTGAGACTGCTGCGTGGCCTCTCCCCATCTCATAGACTATTATGATAGGTGTGTACCGGCAGACAACGACCACCGAACCATTTAACCCCCCGTGTCCATTCCTTGCTAACAACTGGTGAACACAATAGATCACGTGCTGGGCCGTCCCTCGACGCGCTTCCGCAAGTACCAGGTCTTCACCGTCGTCCTCCTGTGGTCGCTTTATCTGTACCGCGGCGACCGACATGGCCCGAAGCCGCTCCGGGGCCTCTCGCAATACCTCTCCAGACGCCTCACCACCTGGCGCAGCATCGTCGTCTTCTGCCTGACCTGGTATGTCTCCCGCAACTTCGCCCGGGTCGTGGGATTAGAGTCGCCGGAGCCGCTCGCGAATTTGTACACTAGAAGCTATTTCCGGGCAACATGGGTGACGACGGCGCTGGATGCTGGGTTCTGGACAGCGATGCATCTGCGGCCGAAGTGGCTGAAGGATCTTGCGAGTGTGGTGTTCACATTGTATTACTTGGTGTGCGCCGAGCAGGCCGATGAGATGGTTCGCAAAGTAAGAGGCGGGTTGACTTTGCAACACCTGAGAGTCAGCTGGGATAAGCCGAATACGCCATATATTGCCGCTGTTACAAAGCTGTTGCGGCCGAAGAAATGCAGGTTACGCAGCGAGCCGGTGAAATTGCGCATTCATCGACCGAAAGAGAGCAGCTATCAAGAGCCCATCCACGCGTGGCTCTACTACGATGGGCCGATTAGCGATCTTAAGCACCACGATAAAGTCGTCTTGGACATCCCTGGAGGAGGCTTTGTGGCTATGGATCCGAGGTGTCACGATGATAAACTGCTCACCTGGGCAGCGAGAACAGGTCTACCGGTGTTGGCGTTGGACTACCGCAAGGCCCCGGAATATCCTTATCCTTATGCTTTGAACGAGTGCTACGATGCCTATCACACACTCATCACCTCGCGCGGCCGATGCATTGGCATGTCGGGTGCAGCTGAGCCCAAGATCGTTGTGAGTGGTGATAGTGCGGGCGGAAATCTTGCAGTAGGCTTGATCCTTATGCTCCTGCAAAATTCTCCGCATGCATCTTACGTACCTGGTGTTAAAGGGCGCAGTCTACCTCTTCCGGAAGCGCTAGTCTGCATATACCCAGCCTTGGATATGAACATCAGCAATTGGATGACGGACGAGCAGATGGCTCTCATCAAAGCACCTGAACGTCGAGGAACCAACCAAGCGGTCCTGAGACACAAAAGCGATGATTACAAACGTCTAACTCCAGACACGCCACACGGCTCCGACGAGTTCTTAAATGGACAGCCAGCATCTTCCGCAGCCCTGCGTCGCACCGTTTCCCGCTCCGCCAAACTCCTCGACACCGAACCAACAACCACCTCCCCCACCTCAACCACCGACGCAGACTCCCCTCACCCAAGCGCAGCCCACACCGTCGACACCACCGCCACCGCCACCAAGTTCCCCCACTCGCTCCCCACCCGGCCCCAACCCCTCCGCACCCGCCTCGCCATGAGCAGCATGATCTCCTACTTCAACGACCGCATCCTGTCCCCCGAAATGCTGCGCGCCATGATCATCCTGTACATCGGGCCCTACAACCGCCCGGACTTCGCCACGGACTTCCTCCTCTCCCCTCTACTCGCCCCGGAAAACCTGCTGGCCCACTTCCCGAAACTCTACCTCCTGACGGGCGAACGCGATCCCTTAGTCGACGACACGGTGATTTTCGCCGGCCGTCTGCGGCAGGCGAAACTCCAGCGGTTCCAGGAGCGGCAGGAACTCGGTCTCCTCCCCGCCAGCGCGCGGTTCGATGAAAGGCAGCATGTCGAGGTCACGTTGATTCCGGGGATTAGTCATGGGTTTCTGCAATTCGTGAGTGTGTTCCCCGACGGCTGGAAGCACATCGCGCAGTGTAGTCGGTGGATGAAGCGGGCGTTCCAGGAGGCGGAGGGGCGGGAGAGCGGGGATTCCCGCGCCGCGGATTTCGCGGGCGAGGCGGCAAGTGCGGCGGTGAGTGTGAATGCGACGCCGATGGAGGAGGAGGAGGAGCGGCGGACGGGGGGAAACGATTACTTCGATTGGGTCCAGGGGGCGCGCCGGACGCACCAGCACCGTTCCCGCGCGGGCAGCTCGGATCTCGAGGATCGCCCGCTGGAGATGGGGTTGCTTGCTATGACGGCGGCGCGGAACAACAACAACAACAGTAGTAGTAGTACTCGCCGGAGCAAAGAAGCCAGACACGCCGCGAGCGGGCGGGGTCAGGTGAAGAAACCTTCGACGTCCATGAACGGCGGCGGGTTTAGTAGCGGCAGGCGCAGCCCGATCACCACCCGAAAGAGCTTGGTGAGGTTGGCGAGTACGGAGGATCTGATGAGTCGTCGCATGCATGGGCTGACGAGCGGGATGATGGGGGATGGGTTGCCGCCTAAGACGCCCTGATATCCCCTGCTGCGTTTTGGATAGTGACTGGATCGGACGGAAACGGGCTGGGAGCGGTCGGTTGTAAAAAGATATGGGAGGTAAGGGGGATTTGGGGGTTGTATGTAGGAAGATGGTTGATTTTTCCTCTCTCTCTCTCTCTCTCTCTCTCTCTCTCTCTCTCTCTCTCTCCCTTTTAAGACGAATTGAAGCTCGATGGAGAGGCTTAGAATTAATCTGGCCCTTTCGTTTAGATTTCGGGTTTTAATTTCATTTTATTTCATTTTGATTGGACTTTTCCTTCTTCTTCTTCTTCTTCTTCTTCTTCTTCTTCTTCTTCTTCTTCTTCTTCTTCTTCTTCTTCCCCACCCCGAAGTATATACGAAAATAAAAATGAAAAGGCTTGGGCTGACTTTCCTACAAACATACAAGCGAGAAGAGAGCTACTATTCCTTACACTATTGCTAATTACACTCCACCAACACAAGATCTTACAATACATGTCCTCCCACCCTCCTCAACCTTCCCCTCCTCATCCCCCCTTTCCCCCTCCCCTCCTCATCCTCATCTCTCACCGAATCTCCACCCCAAACCTCTCAACCAACTCCCGCGTAATCCTCTCATGCAAGCTATTCGCCTCCTCGGTCGTCATCGTGCGTTCCAGACTCCGATAAGTAAGTCGATAACAGAGACTCCGGCGCTGTTTCTTCGGGTGCGTGAAGTCATCGATCAGTTTGATGTCTTCGACGCTGTCGCCGGCGATGTTGCGCGCGATCTCCATCAGGTCGTTTTCGTGGAAAGCCGTTGGGGTTGCGGGGTCAGATGAAGAGGCAGAGGTGGTGGAGGGTTCAGTCGGCTGGCCTCCAGCAGGAGAGGGAGCGGTGGAGGCCGTGGCGGGGGTATTGGTTATGATTGGTTTCCCTGCCGTGGAAGCGGGCAGCCAGAAAGAGACATCGCGGGGCGCGGCGGGGTGTTTGCTAAAAGGCTGGAAGCGCCGGATAGGTTTGGATTCGTCGAATTGGGAGAGGAAGCGGGGGTCGGTGGACCAGAAGAGCCGGATGTCTGGGATCCCGAAGAGGAGCATCGCCAGTCTTTCCAGGCCGAGACCGAATGCCCATCCGATGCGTGACGGTTGGTCGGCGCGGACGAGTAAGGGTTGGTCGATGACGCCGCAGCCGAGCACTTCGAGCCAGTCGCCTTGCCACCAGACTTCTAGCTCCCAGGAGGGCGAGGTGTGTGGGAAGAAGGCTTCGACCCAGCGGACTTTGAGCGGTTCGTCTTGGCCCTGGGTACTGTGGCCAGCGGCTGCGAGGGCCTTGTCGGCTTCGGTGAAGATGGTCACGACCATGTCTTCCAGGCTGCGTTTCAAGTGCTTGGCCACGATCTCGGCTTCTTCCGGGCTATGGTACAGGGTCTGCAGCGGGTTGGAAGGTTGGTAGGTCGGGTTCGGATCTTCAACGACGAGTGGATGCTTAGGCAGGGCTTCAAAGTCGCGGGTGATCTGCTCGATACAGGCTTCCTTGGAGGCGAAGTCGTTGCGGTCCCAGGTGAGCGCGCCCTCCATCTGGTGGAAGATGGGGTAGTGGCTTTTGTCGACGGCATCGCGGCGATAGACGTCGGCTGAGATGGTGTAGCCGGGGCTCTCATTTGCGCGGAAGACGTCGACTTCGTGGGCCGACGTGTGTGTCCTCAGCAGGGTGGATTGGTTAATATAGTAAGTGTCTGTCCGGTTGCGGCCGGGATGGTCGGGGGTGAAGCCCAAGCTGTCGAAGTTCTGCTCGACCGTAACGACTCCGGGAAGGGCATCGTAGTTTTTGAAATGGGGAAAGCGGGAGGCGATGAGCTGCCGGGTGATGGAGAGGGGATGGTTGGGCTGTACATGTAGTTTCCGGCCATACTGCGAGAGGATGTTCTGAGGAACGTTGGTCCAGGAATCGGTGGGGTATGATTTGCCGTCAATGGTTAGGGTGGACGGTGATGCTTCTACTCTTAGTTATTACTCTGGACTTTTATTTCCGAGTGAGTTTGGGTGAGATAGGTATATGCTCGGGATAGGAAAGGCGCTCGACGTCCTTCCCATCTCGAGTAGGTTGAAAGAGATAAGGAATGCGGCAACCGTAGCTGCTGATCGCTTGTAGATTTGACCAAGTAAATGTCACATACCTTTGGAGGCGTATCGCCGGCAAGTGAGAGTCCAGGTGGAGGAGCGCACCAGCGGCCTGATGGTTGCAGGCAACGCCCAGAAAGAGGCACTCCCGCCGCAACTGAGCCTCACCATCCTCCTTGCTACCAGATATTCTTATATACGTAATGAATCTGGAACCACAGTACCAACCAGGAAGTGACAATTGATGGAAATCCGGCGTCCCCCCTTACAACATACATGAGTAGTGCAGCCCGCTGTCCCAGGCTTTTCTTTTGTCCCCCAAACTTGAAGCTCGTACGTCGGGTACCCCAAGGTTGGGAGGTATTGCTGTGGCGCAGACATCTGTGGCTGAAACTCGCTTACGTGAGGGCACGTCGGGTCAGGAACAAGCGAGCAGACGCAGACGCAGACACAGACGCAGTCAATCCTCACATGCAGCTCCGATCAAAAAGCTTATCAACAAGCTTCTACTTGACATACTGCCTCCCTCCGACATCGCTTACTACTTACCTACCTTGGTGTACCTAGAGGCTATACCCTTCGAAACTTATTCAAACACACCCACCTGAGCTACTCATCGCCAGTGGTAATCACCAGTAATTCCCGCACTGGGAAGCAATGCGAGTAGGGTAATGTCCACCTCGGAACAGAACAAGACCAAGGATGTCCAGCATGGCCCTATCCACTACCCATTGTGGTTCGGTGGAAGCGCAAGTTGTTTTGCTGCCTGCGTCACTCATCCACTAGATCTACGTAAGTATCGAGAGCGTGATCCTTCAATAGCAACGGCAACAGCAGCAGCAGCAGCAGCAGTCATGGTTCTAGATCGCTAATAACCCATGTTCACAGTCAAAGTATAACATTCCCGCATGAATCAGAGTCAAATGCAAGTCGCTGACCACGCTCAAGGTCAGACTGCAAACTCAGCCTCATGGCGTTGAACGCAAGAGTCTAGGCCAGATGGCGGTGCATGTCGTCAAAGGCGATGGCTTCTCCGGTCTCTATCGCGGTGTATGTGCGAAACCATAGGAAGAGGTCTTCTGGAAAGATATTCATGGCTGACGGTGACCTAGCTGTCCGCCTCCCTCCTGCGCCAGATCACCTACAGCACCACCCGCTTTGGCGTCTACGAAGAGCTCAAAGAGGTCTTCACCACCGGCGTCGCCTCTCCCTCCTTCCCCGCCCTTGTCGCCATGGCATCCACCTCCGGCTTCCTCGGCGGCATTGCCGGCAACCCGGCCGACATCATGAACGTGCGAATGCAGAACGACGCTTCCCTCCCACCCGCCGAACGAAGAAACTACAAACACGCGGCCGAGGGACTGGTGCGCATGGCGAGAGAAGAAGGCTTCGGCAGTCTATTCCGGGGCGTCTGGCCCAACAGCACACGAGCAGTCCTCATGACCGCAAGTCAGCTAGCCAGCTACGACATCTTCAAGAAAGAGCTCCTACAGCGCACGAACATGGGCGACAACCTAACCACGCACTTCTCCGCCTCCTTCATGGCCGGCTTCGTCGCAACTACGGTCTGCAGTCCCGTAGACGTCATCAAGACCCGCGTCATGAGCGCCAAGACGCAGGAGAACATGCTCGGCCTCGTGACGCGCATCACGCAGCAGGAAGGCTTTGGCTGGATGCTTAAGGGCTGGGTCCCCAGCTTCATCCGGCTAGGTCCCCATACTATCGCCACCTTCCTGTTCCTGGAACAGCACAAGAAAATCTTCCGCCGATGGCATAACCTTGACGTATAAGCGGCTCTCACTCGGATGTGGGTCGATTTTTTTCCATTCTGCATGGCATGCATGAAGAAGGCGTTTAGGGAATTGGGGGCAAGACCCGAGGTCAATGTGTTAGAATGGACCTCCGGGGGTGTGTGAAAATGCAATAGCTAGCGAGGCGTTCCGGATATGGGAGAGTGAGCGAGCCACGTACGAGCTATGTACAGAAGGCATCTTCAAATCTTCTCCCAATTGACTTTGGGACCTTCCACCTTTCGATTTAATCATCACTGACCAAGTCGCATCAGGTGTCGCTGAGCATGTATACCGACTAATAAAGAGCAGCGACTTCGGCCACGGAAGGATGCGCGATGACGTTTCACGGCCAATGGCTCGGCCAGGGAACACCACTACCACGTTCGCAGACTGCATCGCTTCTGCAGTATCACCGTTGCATTCGATGGATGGCCCTATGGCATATAAATGGTCGGATAGTCTGCTCTAGTACAAGATCACGGTAGGTACAGTATCAATGTTAGGTTCTGCCTTTTCCCTTCTACACCACATACATAGGTTTCTTTTCAAAAGAGCAAAAGCATTGCCATGCGTTCCCTCGCTCTCCTCGCAGCAGCACTGTCAATAGCCCTATCTCCCTTCTGCAGTGCTCACCAATCCACCGCCGGCGTCCAAGGGATCCTCCAAAGACGCCTCCCCAACCATATCGACGACTTCACTTTTTCCCTCGTGAACACCACAACCAGCAACGACAACAACACCACCTTCCTCTGCAAACCCCAAGACCACTACACCGTCCTCAACGGCCCCAACCCCGGCCAAATCCACATCTCCGGCACCTCCCCCATCGCCCTCGCCTCCGGCCTCCGCTGGTACCTCACCACCTACTGCCACGTGGACCTCTGGTGGTCCCTCGGCAGCTCGTCCCAACTGCATCTAGTCCCAGCCCACTTACCGCCCGTCAACTCTACGCACTACGGTTCCAGCATAGTCCCCTGGCGCTACCACTTCAACACCGTGACCTTCTCGTATACTGCCCCCTGGTGGGGGTGGGAGGATTGGGAGCGGGAATTGGATTGGTTGGCGCTACGCGGGGTGAATTTGCCGTTGGCGTGGGTCGGGTACGAGAAGTTGCTCCTGGAGGTTCTGGTTGAGGCGGGACTGGAACGGGAGGAGGTCGTCGAGGGGTTCCTGGCGGGACCGGCGTTCCAGGCGTGGAATCGGTTTGGGAATATCCAGGGTTCATGGGGCGGAGAGGCGCTTTCAGCGGATTGGATCGAGGCGCAGTTCGCGCTGCAGAAGAAGATCGTCGCGCGGATGGTCGAGTTGGGCATGACGCCTGCGTTGCCCGCTTTCACGGGGTTTGTGCCCCGGGGGATCCAGGAGGTCTATCCCGATGCGAGGGTCGTGAATGGAAGTCGCTGGAACGGGTTTCCCGAGCGGTATACCAACGTCACTTTCCTCGAGCCTTTCGATCCGCTTTTCGCCCAGCTCCAGGAGAGTTTCCTCGCGAAGCAGAAGGCGGCGTTTGGGGATGTCACGCATATCTACACCCTAGACCAGTATAACGAGAATGACCCTTACTCCGGTGACTTGGACTACCTGCACAATATCACCTCGACCACGATCGCGAGTCTTAAAGCCGCTGACCCGCAGGCAATCTGGCTCCTGCAGGGCTGGCTCTTCTACTCGTCCCAGGATTTCTGGACTAATGACCGTATCGCCGCGTACCTCGGCGGCGTCGCCGACGCGGATATGTTGATCCTCGACCTCTTTAGCGAGTCTCAGCCCCAATGGCAGCGGACGGGGGGTTATTACGGCAAGCCGTGGATTTGGTGTCAGTTGCATGACTATGGGGGCAATATAGGCTTGTATGGCCAGGTGGAGAATGTGACTGCGGATTCGGTCAAGGCGCTAGGGAATTAGAGTAGTACGATGGTCGGGATGGGGTTGACGATGGAAGGGCAGGAAGGGGTAAGGTTCTCTCTCATTGTTTTCCCTCTTCTTTTCCCCTCGTATTGGACGTCCGTGTTGCGGGAGAAAGTCGAAAGCTGATGTTGGCTATGCAGAACGAGATCATGTATGATCTCCTGCTCGACCAGGCCTGGTCTCGTTCTCCTCTTGATACTGCGCGGTACTTCAGAGATTGGGTCTCGGTGCGGTATCATGGTAGCCAGAGCTGCCTGCCTCAAGGGCTCTATGAGGCGTGGGATATCATGCGCGGGACTGTCTACAACAATACTGAACTCGACGTCGCCAATGCCGTGACGAAGTCAATCTTCGTCCTTTCGCCGAACACGACAGGGCTGTTGAACCGCACTGGACACCATGCAACGACTATTCAGTACGAGCCCGAGGTTCTGGTTGAAGCTTGGAAGCAATTCTATGCCGCTGCAGACGAGATGCCGGGGTTGTGGGATAATGATGCGTATAGATTCGATCTGACGGATATAGTAAGCTTTCTACCTCCAAAGCCTCCTGCAAACTGGTGCTGATGACAATTTATAGACACGACAGGTCATGGCCAACGCCTTTTACCCGCTCTACACTACCTTCATTACGGCCTCCAACACTTCCCAACCCTCAACCTACAACATCACTGTCGCCCGCCACACAGGCGAAACCCTACTCCGACTCCTCAAAGACCTCGACACCGTCCTGACCGCGAGCGGGATCGCCCACTTCAGCCTCCCCGCCTGGATCGCCTCGGCGCGCGCATGGGCAGATCCCTCTCCTCTCCTATCGCCCACGACGCCGAAGTCGAGCAACGCATCCTCCCTCATCAATACGACCGCCCTCACCGACCGCGCCAACTTCTACGAATACAACGCCCGGAACCAGATCACGCTGTGGGGTCCCCGCGGAGAAATCTCAGACTACGCTTCCAAGCAATGGGGCGGGCTGATTGGGTCGTATTACCTCCCCCGCTGGGAGATGTTTGTCGATTCTCTCCTTGAGAATAACGGGAGTTCTGAACCCGTTGCTGCTGCTGCTGCTGGCGCGGGGGATGGAGGGCTGACGCAGGCATTGCGGGACTTTGAGCTCGAGTGGCAGGGGCGGAGGTGGGGGGAGCGGTTGGGGGAGGGGTTCGAGGTGGCGCGGAGGGATGCGTTGCAGCGGGAGATGGGGAGGGTGGTGGAGGGTTGGGCCGGGGTTTTTGGGATGTAGTCCTTTTCTCCATCGCCCCACTTCCAGGATGGCGAGGGGGGGGGGGGGGGGGGGGGGGGGGGGGGGGGGGTCTTTACAGAAGGTCAAGAAACGTTGTTTGAGATGCGCGCATATCAAAGTTGGATTTGTGGGTTATATTCTCGTCCGGTTATCCACCCGCATCCGCTCTAGCCACTCATACACCTCCCCATACGCCTTGCAGACATGTTGCACGTTCCAGCCATCCGTCCCCGTGTGCCCCGGCGGGAACGTCGTCTCCTGTCCCTCCAGCGCCACATCGCCAGCGCACATGATGGCCTGCCGGAGATAGTCAAAACAGTGCGCGATATGCCAATGTGGGTCCTCTTCCACTTGCTCTGGAGGCGTGTATCCGTTCACGGCTAGGTCGTTCCATGACCCGGCTATCATGTACAGACAGTGCAGCTGGTGGGTCATGGACGTCGTGTAGACCGTTTTATTGTGGCGGTGGTACGGTGGCGGGAGTTTGGGATGCTGCTCCGGGTTGGCAATGTGGAGGAATCCGAATCCTTGAGGGATTAGATCGAGCCAGGATTGCCGGGTGCTAGATTGGAAGTTGGGGCTGCTGAGGTTCGCGATGAAGGATTGGTTCGGTTGGAATGTTATTATTTCTTGGTTGAAGGAAGGCGAGATGCGAGCGACGTCGCCAGCGATCTGGAGGGGGAGATTTTGGGTTGTGAGAAGTGTGAGGGTCGACAGCCCGAAGAGGAGTGTTAGAAGCCAGGGAAGGAGAGTGAGGAGAGGGGGATAGAAGGAGCGTTGTCCTAGTAAGCCTCTGTCAGAATAGAAAGCATCCTCTTTCTCGTCTCCCTCGCCCACGGCAAGAGGACGGTAAAGGGTATTGGGCATGGTTTGAGATATCTCTTGATAGATGGCGTAGAACAAAGAAAATGGTGTCAGCACTCACCTGGTGATGAACAGTGTTGCCGCCATTATTAGCGATTGCAGCAGTGTTGCGCTAGCACACTATTAGAGTTGACATTGACTCGGTCGTCGAAGTCAAGATGATCACTGATGAGGTCAGTAGTACTGCATCCAAAGTAGTTAGCTAAGCACCACGGAGCTCATTCCAAGACATTGCTAATAGTGGAAGCTTAATCGCCAAATGCACCACCCCGGCATCATGCTCCACGGTACCATCTAGCTTTTCCGAGGTCGGGCTTGACGTTGGCTCTGCTGCGAGTACGCACTGCTTGATCTTCTCCTCGGCCGGTAATGTTCGGCATGCTCTGTGTGCCAGTCTAAATTGAATCAACCGCTTACAACACTTCCAATAGCCTTGGAGCAGAGAGCAAGAGCGGCGCTCGATAGTACTACGGGTCCATTTCAATGTTTGACGCGATATTGGCTTGTCAAAAAGTCCAAGATTGCAATGCTATTTCGTTTATGATCTTCGGTAGGTCGGTGAGGATTGAATTAGGTATTGGAAGTCCGCAGTCGATGAGTGGTATGTATGCCGCCAAAGGGATTAAGAAAGAATGACAGAGTGAAGGGAAGGGGTTGCTGGTGTTGATTAAACGGAACTTCAACTCGATATCAACTTGAGGTCTGCCGGGCGGAAAAAGGTACACAGTACCTATCTAGGTAGGTATCGAAGGTATATGGATTTTCGATGCGAAGCAGCGAATCGGATTTCCTAAAGCGGTCATGTTTTAGTGCCCGCTCTTGTTTCGTCAGCAAGCTTCTCCCGCCTAAGCTGCTGGCAATCTCGTCTTCGTCGGACGCCCACATGTACAGTATATACTGTCAACGCGGTCACTCGACAAGAAAGTTATTCCGGTATGGCTTCCGGCATTTTCGCCTCTCTCTTCCGCCGCGCTCCTCAAGCGCCGGCCAATCCTATCCATTTCCCCTACACAGCTGCGACAAATCCCTTCGCCGCGAAGCGTACCTGGCCGCCGGACTTTAGCAAGCTCTCGAAGCAGCATCAATTCCGACTAGAACGTCGTTACCGGCGAAGGACGAAGCTGAAATGGGCAAGGCCGAATTGGACTAAGGCTGTCAAGCTGACTCAGTGGGGCACGATCCTTTTTGTCTGTGTATACGGTGCCTTGTACTTGGATATGGGTCAGGGCGAGTCGGCTTTTGATGGTGTCAGGAGATGGTACGCGGGTCAGGTCGGCGATTTGCAGGGCGCAAGAGCAGCAGAGGAGGGCAAGGGTAGTGGTCTTGGAGCAGCGGCAAGTCACAGAAGGCAAGAAGGATGAACGCCGTCAGTGACTGCAAGGACACTGCAAACACGATGGCAGGTGGGATGCGCACCAGCTGATCCCAGCCTGTTGGACAAACGCTTCACAAAGCAAACACGCATTCAACATCCCAGCATCCATAAACCTACAGCGTCCAGCACGCTGCATTGAGGTTTTCCTCGACAGCCGGCATACCTGGGCAAAGACAAGTCATTCCTACATCATATAAACATGAGACCACCAACCCTCTTGGGCACCCCTATGCTGGCGCTGGCGTTTTCAACCCACCAAACCATCGACACGACAACGCCTCAGCAACCGACCTGCGATGATACACAGCCTCGAGCGCTGAGCATCTTCAGCCTAGCCACCCAGTCACGCGACTGCCTCTCTGCCCTTCACGCATACACTGCCAGCATCTCCGCAGCAGCACATTATCACGAGAGCTTCACCGCCCAGATTGCCGAGTTCGAGAGCAACTACGATAGGCTATGCCGCTGGCAGCGGCTGGAGAAGCCGCCTCCGCCAATGACGTGCAAGCATGTTGAGCATTTCGAGAAGTTAAAGCTGCGCTATGAAGAGCGGGAGGAAGTCCAGCATGACCTGAGTAGCGGCTTCGAGACGGTCATGAGTATTTGCGCTCCTCCTAGTGCTTCTATTGACCCGAGACTTGGAGAACATGAAATGCAGGAGGGGATCTGGCCACGGGTGGATTGCGCTTCGGAGAGACTGAAAGCTAGGTGGGAATTGAAATGAGTGAACATGCCGCGAGCGAGAATGTTGGGGGTTGCGATGGCGTTTTCAAGAAAATGCTGTGGATGAGTAGCTTGCAGCTGGTGTATGTCAGGCAACTCCCCTAAGGTGTCCGCATATGTGCTTCCACTGGGTAGTGAATCGCTTTTCGGCTGGTCGGCGGGCGAATTTCAACCCATCGGGCAGTACCTAGATTGCCTGTATCATAGAGCGCAAATTACCTTCAAATGCACCTTCTTACTACACTCACTTCCCGAAGTGGTTTAGTGGTCTTGGCACCACTTAGCTCCTGACTGCATGTGAAGTTGCAACCTCCCATCTTTCATTACTCGAAAGTGAGATTGCAAGCTCTGTGTCATTCAACTGCTTTATCCAGTTCATCGCATCTTCCTAGTTACTTTGTGACACAAATACTTGCACGAAATCATTTCCGCGCGTACGAGATTTGCCACCGAGCCTGCTCGCCTTCAACAGCCTGCAATCTTGGCGCCTTCAAGAACATGTGAGGCCTTTCGCATGGTGCATGAAGTCGAGGTGGGGAAGAGCGTGATTGAAACCGCTCTCCTTCAGGATGGCAAACACATCGTTCATGCCCAAGCCCACCAGTCAGTACTCAGGGAGTGATGTCTCGTCGGGTGCAGAACAATCGACGCCAGCGACATCACCAGAATCTTCTAACGAAGCTTTCTATGGCCCGCGAATGAAAGTCGAAGCGGACACGGGGCTTCCTCGAGACGCCTTAGACTTTCGTCAGAATCTGCGGAATTACCTCCCTCTTGGGTGCATCACGTGTCGAGATTACACCACTTTCGATCCCACCGGCGAGCCTGCTGGTTGGCAGGACATCGACTCAGTTGCTGTTTCGTACCGGAATGATGCCGGCGTTTATGGTGTATTGTCCAAGTTGACAGAAGCTGGATGGATCCGGCTTCAGTCCGGGCGTAGCTTACTCGACCCTGCTTTTGTCACCTGGCGGATCTACATCCTACCTGGTGATATCGGACACAGATTCATTGACCGGCAGAACAAAAGACTATGGTCCGCGTTAGAGAGTCTCATCCCAGATGTCGACGTCAGCAGAGACACTTGGGAAGGCCGCTACACTCCGGAAACTGAGCAGAAGTTTGACCCTTGGGCGACCAGCGATGAAGGAAGTCTGTTCTACATGTTCAATACGCTTCCTTCACCGTCTCCAGAGAAATCCCTAGTCGAGGAGAAGTATGCTCGCGAAGCTTTGGAAGATATCCTCGATCCTGTATCGCAATTACCGGGGCTAAAGACCGCGCTATATCCCTATCAAAGGCGCTCAGCTGGGTTGATGCTGCAGAGAGAATCGGTCAGTACACTGCAGCTTGATCCGAGGCTGGAACAGCGAACAGCACCAGATGGTACTACTTATTATTACAGTGCAAGAGATCTACTGTTCCTAAAACAGCCTCGTTATTATGAGGCCTGTCGCGGTGGTATATTAGCAGAGACCATGGGTCTGGGCAAGACAGTAATCTTGCTGGCGATGATACTAGCGACCAAAGATCATCCACCAAAAGTGCCTGCCGAGTACAGCACGGTAGGTACTCGACCAAAGAGCGGCAGTCTGGCAGAGATGGCCATTTCTGCCATCAACAGAAAAGCCGTCCCGTGGAAAGTCGAATTTGATCGGATCAGGCATGCTACTGGCGATGATATGCAAAGCTGCATCGACAAGATACAAAATTCACCACCTTGCTATCACATTCCCATGGAACCGCAGCGATGGAACAGGAAAACCATCTTGCCGCCGCCAAAGAAGATGACATTAGCATCCACCACCCTCATTGTGGTTCCTCGGAATCTTTGCAAGCAATGGCAGTCGGAGCTTATGAAGCACGTAGACGAGAGTGCCTTGAAAGTTTTGGTGATGGAAGATCTCAGGCAAGCATTACCGCCACCTTCCGAGCTGCGAACTTACGATGTCGTGCTGTTCACACGTAACCGCTTTGAGATGGAGATCCGAGATGGTTCGGATGAGCAAGGTCGTCGAATACTAGCGACTCAACTTGCTTGTCGCTGTCCCTACATCGGTGCGACAAGGACTCGTGACTGCAACTGCTTGCGGTCTAACGACCTGTACGACTCGCCTCTTAAACACCTACATTTCAAACGGCTCATCATCGACGAGGGCCATTTCTTTTCGAATAGTGGCAGCACAGCTGTCTCTGTGGCGAACAAGCTGGTAAAAGCGGACCATCGCTGGGTGGTAAGTGGTACACCGGCGAAAGATCTCCTCGGCGTGGAGGTGGACATTTCGGGAGCGGAGAGTTCGTGGCAAACACCAGGTACAACATCTTCTCGTGACGCTGTGCTAGAGCAACGCAAGACATTCAACCTCAAGGAAGACACTGCTGGTGCGGTGAAGAGTCTTGGGTCTCTGGCCACACATTTCCTAAAGATAAGGCCTTGGTGCCCTTCGGATGCCGGCGAGCGAAAGGCTGAGTGGGACGATTATATTTACCGTCACCAAGACTGTCGGAAAAGAACATTTTCTGGCTTCTCGACTGGCCTCAGACGAACACTTGAGGCCATGGTCGTGAAGACTCAGCCGGAAGATGTTGAAAGGGACATTGAATTGCCTCCGCTCAGCCACGAAATCATTCGGTTGGAACCCTCGTTCTATGACAAGCTCACTGCGAACTTGTTCACACTAGTATTGACTGTCAATGCTGTCACCTCTGAACGGACAGATGCAGACTATCTGTTCCATAAGAACAGCGCGAAGGCTCGATACCAGCTTATCCATAATCTGCGCCAAAGCGCATTCTTTTGGACCGGTTTCAGTGAGGCTGACGTTGAAGCGAGCATCAAGAATAGCAGCGGATATCTGGAAAAAGATGGTACCGCTTGCTCACCAGAGGATAGACAACTGTTGACCGAAATGCTTGCTTGTGCGGAGGCGACCAAGACGACAGTCGGTTGGGCGTCAATGAGCCGGTCTCATGAGCTTGGCATGTTCATCGAAAACTGGCCTTCCGAGAGCGCCGAGCACTGGGCTTTCAGTGAATCTCGATCGCCTCTTCTCACGGGCGTCTCGCAGTTGTTGGAAGCTCAAAAGTACGTCAATGAGCGTGCTGGCACTCATGATCCAGGTGAAGGATTAGCCGGTGCTGGAATCCGTTCGCTGGCCCCGGCCCGGCACGGCAAATCTAAAGAGGAAGCCAAAGACGTGAAAAAGGTCGAGAAGCCGTTGTTGACCAAGTCGGGTATTCCGACTTCCAGTCTTGATGGCGAGCCTGCGTTGAAGCGGCGATCATCTGCAAGCGGCAGAGGGGCCAAGTCACCCCAGCAGAAGAGAATCACGAACACTTTCAAACCATCGAAGCCGAAGTCTCCCAAAGGTAAGGCGGTCGCAAAACCAAAGGAAAATGTGTCGGATACTGCATCGCCTTCAACAGTCTCGGCGTCAATTGATGGCGCAAGGACAAGTCGTAAACGCAGACACTCCGAGATTGAATTCGTGCAGTACCAATCGGATTCGCAGTACTTGCAGAGTCGAATAGTGGGCACGACGTCTGCAAAGCTATCCCATCTCGTCTCGCAGATAGTCAAGTACTACCAAGACGAGAAGATCTTGGTTTTCTATGACGGCGACAACATTGCATACTACATCGCTCAGGTGCTTGAACTCCTCCACATCAAACACGAGATCTATGCCAAATCACTCGCTGCACACCTGAAGAGCGAGTACGTAGTCCGCTTCGATCAAGAGCAACAGGATCGCGTTCTCCTTATGGACGTCAAGCAAGCCGCTTTTGGTCTGAACTTGTCCTCAGCATCTCGGATATACTTTGTCAATCCAGTCTGTAGGCCAAACATTGAAGCCCAGGCCATCAAGCGTGCACACAGAATCGGTCAGACCAGAAAAGTACATGTCGAGACGCTTGTACTCAAAGGCTCGATCGAGGAGAAGATGCTCGAGCGCAGTAAGAGGATGACAAGGGTCGAGCATATGGATGCGAAAGTACTTGAGGACGACGGAGGCATGCAAGAGATCATTCAAAGTGCTAGACTCATCCCTCTGACCGATGATGAGACGAACGGCAGAGCGCAAATGGCCCTTCTTGAGGAGCCACAGCAATTGTGGGGTCGTCCGGGCTGGCAGGAGACAGTCCAGCCTTTACCTTCCGACACTTTCCCGAACGAGAAGAAAAAGAAGAAACCAACATTCAACGATGTCACGAATCCGGAAGATGACATGCGGATGATAGACGAAGACCACGAAGCTGCTTCGAAGCTCAAGCGGCAAGTTCTAACGTTCGCTGACCGCACCAACCCTGACCAGGACGAGACCCTTGTGGATACTGATGCAAGCGACAACGAGCCTTTGATGAGTCGAAGGAGACGGAAGTTGTCTAGTGAGAGTGCAGCGGTCCGGTCTGCCGATACACGCCTCAAAAACGACGCGAATCCTCCCCTGAATCAGATGGCGCCTATGGAGCAGCTGGCGCCGATTCCTTCGCCCTTGACCAGTCCTAAGAGGGAAGTCTCTCTAATTGACGGGAGGACGTGGCGTCGCGACGTGCCAGCGTCTCCGTCTGAGTCGATCGGTCGCCCGTCGAGAGTGGATGTGGTAGACGACGTGGGCTTGCATTGGAACCAAGGTGCTTTGTTCCAACCTCCTGTACCGTTGCATGATGATGGAGAGAAGGGCGAGCTACTCCGGAACATTGTCCGGATGCTTTAAGGCATTGAACGGGCTGTTGTAGTGGCTATGATCATGAGCAATTTGGATTTGTACTATAGCTCTTGCTGTTCGCTTAGAAATAAAGATTTTTGCGAGCATGCACACATTGCTGTAGAATTAGTAATTATTGAATTTCCCATATGTGACCTTTGGTGGCAAAGGAGAGACATGAGAGGATTGGATGTTGCGTTGGAAGCGCAACGATATCGGTACGGAAAGATCCGTTGCGGCGAACATCACCGAAAGCACTGACCAGACCGTGAGCGTCTCAGGGAAAAGTTGAAGGCGAACCATCTAGACAGTCTGTTCTTGCAAGGACAATCACCCATCTCAACGATACACCTTGCTGCATCACTGTCGCATACCCTTCAGCTTCTTATTTCGCATCATATTATCAAAATGATCCAAAGGACGTTCCTCCGGTCGCTACAGACAGCTACGCGACAGCAGCAACCCATCAGACGAGCCATGTCCACATCACCATTCACAGCCCAGAGAGCCGCTGCGCCTCTTACATCACAGCGGTTAGCAAGCCAGAGAAGATGGCAGTCGCAGGAGGCGGAGAAGAAGAAGGACGAGAGCGGAGAGCAGAATTCAGGCGACAAGGCAGCATCCGAAGCAGGAAAGGAGGCTGAGAACCCGCTCCAGAAGGAGCTGGACTCGAAGAACCGTGAAGTGATCGACCTGACCGACCGTGTCAAGCGTACAGCCGCCGACTTCCGCAACCTTCAAGAACAGACCAAGCGAGAGGTGAAAGCCTCAAAAGACTACGCCCTGCAGCGTTTCGCCAAGGACCTGCTCGACTCCGTGGACAACCTCGACCGCGCACTGTCGGTCGTGCCAGCCGAGAAGCTCAACGCGGACGCCAACAAGGACCTCGTGGACCTGCACAGCGGGTTGAAGATGACCGAGACCATCCTGATGCAGACGCTCAAGAAGCACGGCATCGAGCGCTTCGACCCGGCTGAGAACACGGAGAAGTTCGACGCGAACACGATGGAGGCCACGTTCATGGCGCCCCAGCAGGGCAAGGAGGACGGCACCGTCTTCTACACGCAGTCCAAGGGTTTCCTGCTCAATGGCCGCGTGCTGAGAGCGCCCAAGGTCGGTGTCGTGAAGAACTCATAGAGGAGTTCGGGGATGGAAGGTG
Organism: Hortaea sp. C3G1500-4; assembly: GCA_022701445.1. Lineage (NCBI taxonomy): Eukaryota > Fungi > Ascomycota > Dothideomycetes > Mycosphaerellales > Teratosphaeriaceae > Hortaea > Hortaea sp. C3G1500-4. The sequence goes on from JAJVDI010000001.1 coordinate 1,930,015, forward strand.
GTCCAGCCGGAAAAGATGTATGAGCTGGTTTAATACGTGGACGGGGGATATCGGACCTCTTCAAATTCCACAAGCGGCAACACGCGAGGCGAATAGGTCAGCGGACGTCGCGTCTTCAGATCTCCCCTTTATCAGGCAAGCAATAGGTGCGATATAAAGCTTCGCACCGAATGCCGATCAAAAAAGTGTACAATTGCAGGAACTCATCAGCTCGGGTGGATGTTCAAAACTCGGCTTTGTGTGAGAATATGTAGGATAATGCGACTTCACTGAGATATGTATTACTCTTATCCAATCTAGCCACAGCGGACGGTGTCCCGTCTGTTCAGCTCTCCACTGGGCCATTGATATGCGCGGTGCCGTTCTCGAAGCGTCTTGATCTTCTTCGATTCTGCGATCGGTGGATGGCGTCCCCTGTGGACATGGTAGCTGACGTGCAGCGTGCACACCTGCTCGTTCCGGAGACGCAATTTACCCCTTCCACTATTGTGTTGTCTCGAGATATTCTGACCTTGAAAACTACTACAAATATAGCTGCCCTGGAACCGGAACCGCTGCGAACTCTTCCACGCCTATCGGCAAGCGCCTCTCTGCTCCTGAGTGGCTCGAGCCTTGCGAACGACACTTTTACCCCTGACTCACCAGATCCGCGATCCAAAATGCCGCTTTCCAACACCAACAAAGGGCAATCACAAGCGCCCGTGATTGAACGATCCCAATTTTGCGGCCAAATTCATCATTTTTCTTCCAGTGCTTGGTTTGGAGGATTGTCCCGATCGTGTGCGTTTCCGAAGAGCCTCGCGGCAGGCTGCAGCTGTCTCGCGGGAACCTACCTCAGCAGGACGAACGCCTGTAGGAGATGTCGTTCGTTGTCACTGTCCGGTTGGCGAGGTTTGGATTCTGGGGACAGTTTCTTCTGGATCTGGTGTTTATGCCTGGGGCTTGACTGAAGATTGCTTTCTTGGTTTGTGGGTCGGTCAGATCAGGGGTAGGAAGTCTGCGATTTACAAACCCACTGGTTTGAGGTTATAGCCGATATATGTTTGCGACTCTTTGCACTTTGCTGAGTGTAAACGTTGATAGATTGGCACATGGTTGCCATTCTCCAACACTGCTGCTGGACTTAATCAGGACGTGAGACCTTGTGTCTCTCCGTGCCCACTTGGGCACGTAGCCTGATACAACACATGGAGACCCACTTCGAACACGCTGCTTGCCACGAACCAAGGTCCAAACATGGCTGCACGGACATTCGCGGGAGGGAAGTAATGTTGTACTGCAGAAATTTCCTCCCGATGACCATCTCACTGCTTTGAAACTTTGCGGTGTTTGCGATTCGTCATCCCCCCTCCTCACACCACTACAACAAATTTCTTTGCCACGGGGGGCCAAACCGGACACACCCTTCCCGCAGACCGCCTTTTCACAAGGGTGTGTGCGCACACACGCGGTAGCTGTAGAACATGCAGAGAACAAATCGGTAGGTTCTTGAGGGTCGCACAGCGCGCACGTTCGATAGCTTGCAAAGAAAGGCGTGTGTAACATTCCACACTTTACCCCAAGGCGTTTCCAAGACGACCTCCAGCAAATTCGAATCATTACACCGAATCAAAACTTGGAATTTTTGGACAAATAGGTCACGTGTATGCAAGTTCGTTTGTTCGCCAGGATCTGCAGGGCCTCTGGCGCGCCTCCTTGCATGCTCTCGCCCGCTAAAGGCCATGTCTCAAAGAACCCGAACGCTGCGGCTATTCCGATAGCGCCGCTTCCGGTAACGCAACCCTCCAACAAAGAACAAAGAAAGCAAAAGAAGAAGGGGTGCGGACTCCTGCTTGTGATGGGCGATTTGCACGATGAGGTCGACTCTGCAACAATCAGAGATAGCTTCTGCCCGCCGCCGGCCGTGCTCGTCATTGGACAAAGAAGTACATGCCATGGTCGGCCAGAGGATAATAGGGACAAAGCATTCCATGCTTAACGTTCCTTTCTCCTCCCCCAGAATGGCGAGAGCGTCTTGCTTCGTCATGCGGTGCCATTGGATGCCGTGACCTGTCATTGTCAAAGGGCATGCCAGTGGAGCCGGCGGCTTGCAAGATTCTTTTGTCACGATTGTGTTTTTCCCCTCCCTCTCAATGTCTACCGCTCAGAACCCCCAACAACACCACCACTCGTCGCTGCCGACCCCCTGGATACCAGCAGTACCCGTGCAACAAACGCAGCCAGCGGCGAATGAACAACCCGGCCGCATCATCTTCACGAGACAGCTGTGGCAACGAACCATGCCCGATCATAGTGAGCAAAATGTCTTGAACAAGTCTCAGTCTCAGATCCAAGACGATCCTCATCGTGCCCATCCCAGTGGAGGTGCCGCTGGTCCAAGCAGACGGACTTCTTCAACCGTCTCGACCCGCTCACGTCGGCGTTCTCACAGTCTTTCAGGTGGCTCAAAGACCCCTTTGACGCCTGAAGAGAGCCCGCCTTCCAAATCAACAAGGAAGCGTAACGCTTGCACCGTCGAGGAAGAAGACAAAGAGCTAGATAGTGCGAGTACAACGCCAGTGCATACCCGCGCGAGCAGTGGCGACTCTACTGCACACGTCTGTATCTGCCAGCCTGATCCTAAGATCCCTAGACCTCGTAACGGTATGATAAAAGCACATCATACGATTTGTTTTAGCGCTAGACTGACCTTTCATAGCTTTCATTCTGTACCGTCAACACCATCAAGCCCAAGTCGTCGCCCAGAATCCTGGCCTTGCCAATCCCGAGATCTCCAAGATCATCGGCGAACAGTGGCAGAATCAGCCTCCTAAGATCAAGAACAAGTGGAAAGCGCTTGCGGAAGAAGAGAAGCTTCGTCACCAACAGCAGTATCCCACTTACCGTTACCAACCCAAGCGCAACGGCCGACGAAATAGTCTTTCGTCCGAAACACCAGGCTCAGCAGGCGAGCGACCCAAGTGCGCCAAGTGCGGCGGTCGCAGCATTCTCGCCCCTTCAACACCTTTCACCAACGCATCCACATCGGGCGTCAGTCCTGCATCGGTCCCACCGACACCCGGCCAGGCCATAACGCCCGTCAGCCGAACCCTCCCCGTCCTACGCGACCTCAGCCTGCAATCCCCAGCGAACCGTCGCATGGGCCGCGTATTCCCAAGCAACAGCACCATCACCAGCATCATGTCGTCCAACGGCAACACTCCCGCAGACCACCATCAACCCGGCTACCCGGACGAACGCGACGACATCGGCCCCCTGAGCCCGGAAACCAAACGTCGTCGCTTCAACGGCGACCACGTCTCCATCGGCCGCAACATCCCGCCTCGCTTCGCTTCTGCTCCCGTAGTCCAACCGGGGACCCCTTACCCATTCAGCCACCACCACCAACACCAACAACCGCACCCGTCCCTCCCATCTCTACCCCCACACCACCATCCCTATCAACCCCAACCGCAACCCCACCAACCTCCCCTAACAACCCGCCGCGAAAGCCTCCCCGGTCTGCACGGAATCGGCGTCTCCCCCTCCGCCTCCGCGTCTACCACCGGCAGCGGGAACGCCGGCCCTATGGCCCCTCCTCCTCCTCCTCCCCCGCGTCCGCCCGGGATGGGATACCAACAACATCGGCTGTCGCAGGGCCATCTCCCGCACGATCACCGCTCGCTTACGCTGCCACCGCTGCAAACAAGCGGGAATCTGGTGGTGGGGGGCGGGGGGAATCGGGGTTCCGTCTCTGGACCTTCTGGGTCTTTTGCCTCTGGAGGAGTGGGTGGTGGGAGTACTGCTACTCCTGCCGCGGGGATGGTCCGCCGGAGTCTCAGCGGGAATAATCGAGATCCTGCTTCTTCTTTATCATCTGCAGCGACGTCGTCGGCGGCGACGGCGGCGACGGCGGCGAAGATGATCGAGGACGTGATTCTCCGGGGCATGGACTTCCGGTATAAGATCGGGATTCTGGCGAAGGTTGCTCCGCCTGCGGGGTTTCCTGCACTGCCGTCGCGTTCGCCTCTTCCGGCTTCTGCTTCTTCTGCTTCGGCGAAGGATGGAGGGGTGAGTAAGAAAGAGGAGTTGATGGCGAGGGGCCCGCTTATTGCGATCGAAGGGGATGATGCGGAGGCTGTGAGGGAGCTGGGACGGTGGTTGAGTAGGGAGTTGGGCAAGAAAGGGGGTGGGGCGGCGGAGGAGGAGTTGGAGGTGAGGTTGGTTGAGGGACCTTTGGATGAGGGACGTGAAGGGGTTGAGGGAGGGAAGGGAGGGAAGGTTGACAAGAAGAAGAAGAAGAAGGCTATTATCGAGTACCATCTGCTCATTACCGAGTGGTTGGCGAAGAGTGATGAGATTGTCGAGTCGTTGCGGTATCGACGAGCCACACCCGCTACCGCCGCCACGGCTGCACCTGATGTTGCGGCTGAAGAGGGCGGTGAGGATGCGGATAAGACGATGAGTGAAGCTCCTCCTCCCACACAGGAGAAGGCGAAGTCGGAGCGGAAGCTGGACGAGGATTACGATGACAGCGATGGCTCTGCCTCCAAGGATGAAGGCATGGCCTCCCACGCCGCACAAGATCCGCCAAACAAAACTCCCAACCCCAGCGGAGAAGAACCGGCGACCTCCAACTCCTCCCCTCCACCTGCTAAGCCACCCCACGAGGAAGCAGAAGAGGGGGAAAGCATGCAGATCGACCCTCCTCCACCACGAACAACAACCTCCACCACCTCCCCTCCAGCCACCAACAATAACAACAACCCCCACACAGCGAAACCCATCATCCTCCTCCCCAACTTCTCCCTCCACACCAGCACCGCCTTCGCCCTCCGCATCCCCATCGACGCCAACTCGCAGTACTCAGCGCCAGACCACTGGCAATGGGCCGCGACGCAATGGCGCGGGGTCGTGGGTCCCGATCTGACGATCTATGTGCGGGATAGTACTAGTAGCGGTGGCGGTAGTACGAGCGGGGTAGGAGGCGAGGCGACAGGCGGGACGGCGGGTGGGAGGGGGAGAGTGGGGGCCGGGAATGGTGGGGTGGAGATGGGTGAGGAGGGGAATTTGTTTGTGGTTAGGCGGACGGTTGGGGGTGGAGCGGGTGGGAAGAAGGGTGGGGAGGTCGAGGGGAGTGTGCTTAGGAGGTTGGGGTTTGAGGTTGGGGAGTGGGTGAGGGCTTTTGGGGGGATTGGGGGGGAGGGAGAGGAGGGGAGGTGAAGGGAAGGGTGAGGTGGGTGAGACGAAAGGGTCTTCTTTGGTTGGTTTGGTGGGTGAGAGTAGATTGCGTCTTGGGATTTTGGAGGCTGCACTTTTCTCGATCGGTTTGCTTTTCCTCTGTTTCGTTTTGCTTTCTTTCTACACGCTCCACATGGCCGATGGCGAATGGAGGGTCGGCATACCAGTGGAAATGCTTTTGCGGCTTGGCGAAACGGTTCTACCTTGTCGATAGCGTTCGGTGGGTATCGTACTTTGACGTACCCTTTAAGGTACGAACGGTTAAATGAGGCAAGAAGAAATAAACACCAAATAAAATTAATGCTTCTGCTTCTCCTTCTCCTCACGCTTCTTCGCCACCAACGCGTCAAACCGGCGGAACGAGAACATGCCTTCGATAAAAGTCGTGCTCATCCATTGCCAGAAAAGGAAAGAACGCGGGTTGACAGAGTGTTTCTGAAGGCGGTAGTGCACAAAATACGCCATCTCGGCCGAGTGGATGCCGACCATGCCGAGGAAGAGATAGGGCTGGATGGCCCAGGAGAAAGCAGCGAAGCCTGATCCGAGGACCTGGTGGACGATGGCGTCGTGCGCGAACCACCAGCGTTGCGAGTAGGCCAGGAAGGTGGCGGAGATGATGGCGAATTCGACGGCGTAACAGCCAGTCGGCGGGACGAATTCTTTGACGGTGATGTCCGATCGCCCGAGGCCGGCGAGGGCTTGCTGGTCGAGCTGGACGGCGCGCTCGCGGGCGTCGCGGTAGGAGGTCATGGGTGGGTTGAGGGTGATGGAGTAGGTCTTCCTCCCGCCGCCGCACGAGAAGGTCATGGAGCGGAGGTCGATGTCGGTCATTTTGCCGGAGTCGGCGGTCCAGGAGGGGATCTTGCAGAAGTGTTCGAGGTAGCGGACGATCTAGCATTGAATGAGTTGATGATGCTAGGCTTTGATTTGCTATTAGATGGGAAATGGATCGGGACATACCGAGTCGTGATGGTCGGTGTTCATGTGGGAGATGATACGGTTCTTGGCCGCTTCATCTTTGGCTTGTTGGTCGGCCATCTTGGTTGGTGGATTGCCGATGCGACAAACTGCGGTATCTACCGTATATTTACAGTAGGTGTGTATTGAACGTACGTACCGCGTACGAGTGTACCTTGTGTATGTACAGAGACAGTCTAGTCTACCGTGTGTACCTAGATGTGCATCGTGGGTGACGGTTGGTGGATTCTACCGCTAGCGTGATCCAGTAGAAGCGGGACCGACCCGCGCGTGTGTTAGCGCGATCGTAGCGCGCCCGAAAGCAAGCACCTGCAGGGTCCGACTATTCCCGTTGTACTGTAGGTATGGTTGGTATCGTTCATGCATGCGCTTTCGGGCTCTGGAAAGCTTGAGCTCCCAAGTCCGAAGAGGCAAGACGTGCTGTTCCTTATGATCTCTCGCAAGGGACTGCAGAGGCAAACCGATTATCTGGTCATTATTGACGCCGAGGTAAGCTGCAAGGCAGTCGATTGCTGTACGAGATCAGTTCGGGCTGCAATCGGCCACAGCCGTTGGAGTCCAGTCGCAGGGGAATTAAAAAAGCCCAAGGGTACATGCGCATTGCATACATTGATTGCATTTCTCTTGGATCTCCGGACAGTGCTCGCTCCGCCTAGGCCTTTCATCAGGTCATGCCGACAACCTCATCGCCTGAGCGCCCCCAGCGCATGTCATAACCATCCGGCGACCGGCCATATTCGCCATGGACACTCCCCGACCCAATCCGACAATCAATCCCCCTCCGCTCACCGCTGTCCACAACCGCCGTTTGCACTCCCGCTCGCCTTCGCACTCGCCCATGCGCCAGCCGAACCCGCGCGACTGGGATCCACTGCTGCATGATCTATCGCCGACTGCCACCCTTCGCACCTTCCAAACCGCCGAGACCGACTCTTCCCCGACCTTCAGCTTCAGGGGCGCGGCTTCCGTTTCTGAACGCGCATGGGGCGCCAAGGCGGCGCAGACCTGTCTCGACTTGCGGGGCTGGGTGCGCGAGCTGGAAGGGTGGAAGTGGCCGGGAAGCTTTGCGGTGCCGAAGCAGGAGCGGAGCGAGGACGAAGATGAGAAAGGGGGAGGAGGAGGAAGAAGAGAGAAGACGGAGGATGACTACTGGGGAAGCCTGCCGGCCAGCATCGTCCTCAGTTATGAAAAAAGAGCCGACGAGATTGCGCAACAGCTGGACGACATTGACGTGGAGGAGCTCAAGGACTTCGTGCTGTCGGCTCATCGCCAGGCAGGCTCCGGGAGAGCTTCCCGGGACGATAGTATCGCTTCCATTGGGGCCACCACCGACTTGCGCCGCCTCGACGACTTCACCGCACTCATCACCGCCACGATACTACAGGCCCTTCCGTACTTGTCACGCCTGCATCGCCTCCTGGATGTCTGGACCGTCCGTCTGACCATTTTGCGCAATGCCCCTTCCTACATCTCCGACCTGAGGCAGGTCCAGACCGATCTCGAGCATGGCTGGGCGGCAATAGCAGTGTCGCCATCCACTTCTCGGCCCAGGGACAGCGGTGCCAATTTCACGCGCGGCAATTTGATTGAGATGCAAAGCATGATCCAACATCAAGTCTCCAGTCTTGGCAGACGCTTAGATACTTTCCTTGATCACCTGGAGGGAAGGGAGGAGACGGTTCCGGACGCTTGGATCGACGACTTTGAGCGTCTGGAAAAGGCATACGGTGACTGGGTAGTCCAGGCTGAACGGAAGGCCTTCGAGAATGAGTGGCGAGCCACGAGGGAGAGAGATATGAAGGAGGCGGAGAGAACGACGACTGCCCGGCTGCTCGCCGGAGACCAACTAGCCAGGAATTCATCAAACGCATACGACTTCGAGGATCATGAGAGGGATGCGGACTCGGTAGCCGAGCCCTCTTCACGACCGAGCAGTGGGCTGTTCCCGCTGCGGACCAATGGCAGCCAGCGCAGCAGCATGCTCCGACAGTCGTCTGTACCTTTTGATGGTCTGGCACGTGAGGATTCTGAAACCTTGCCGTACAAGCGTCAATCTCGTCACCTGTCACAAAGCAAAGCTTTGACGAACGAATCTATCATGTCACAAGAGGTGAAGACGAACGACAGCCCTTCCAAGCGGGCAAGACATATGCCTATCATTATTGATTTTGACAGAGACGGGCACAAACTTGCCTTGATGGACGATGCCGTGCATTCAAGAGGTGCTGAGCCCGCCTCTAGCACGGAAGGCCTCACTGCTCTCCCGATACCGCCGCCTCCGCCTCAAGGGCCATCGTCGATATCACGCGAGCCTTCCGATGCCAGCAAAGGCAGCGGCGCAGTTAAGAAGCGCGCAGCTTTTCTTGAATCCGCAGGCATCGAGAGGAAGGACGCGTTAAACAGAAGTGTGAAGAGTCCTGTACGGCCGTTCGAACACGCTAGTAACGCCTTTACGCGGCTGTTCCAGAAAAGAGAGAAGACGCCTGAGCCGGTCGAAAGTCTCAAAAGCCCCCGAGCGAGGCGCTCAATGTCAGGCAAATCGCGATCGGGAAGTATCAAAAAGCAAGGTGGAGATAATGATCAGGTTGTATGGGGAGGTCGTGGCAACGGTTCAGTGACCCCAAAATCGACCAGTAAGCGGGATCGCATTTCTAGTAGTCCTGCTGCTGGTACAGGAAGATCACACGTTGAGAATGAAGATAAAAGGGAAACCAGGAGTAGGAGCTCATCTTTCCGGCGGCTGTCGTTCGGCAGAAGCGGTAGCAGACCATCTGCTGCCGAACCACTCCATCTAAATGGAAGTCAGCCAACACACCACGATCACGCAGACCTTCCGGGCGGCTTCCGCACACGTTCAACTTCCGAAAGTTCTCTCCCTCGAGCGCGCTCACGCACGTCACAGACCGAGCACACTGGCGAAGTCAGAAGGTTACGCTCTCAGCATCGAGGAGAACTTGCACGCCCGCCCGTAGAAACTTACCAACCCAAGCGTTTAAGTAGCCCTTTTAGGCACGTCAGCGATGAGCACAAGGAACCTGATTATCCTGTCGACTGGCCTTTGGCATCGCCACCAGAGACGGAAAGGAATTCGCCTGTGAAGGAACAACAGGACGAGCTGGGGCTCGAGGACCTGGACAGGATCCAGCCTGTGCTCCACCATAAACAGCAACAAATGGATCAAGATGACACTGACGGTGATATCGCCGGGCCCGAGATCCAGTTCTCTCGGGCTCCGCTAGAGACTGATGCTTTTGACCGCATGTTTATCTCTAGTCTCCCAGCCTCCCCAGAATTGGAACGGCCTCAAGTGAAGAAGAGCAGCCAGGAAAGTTCGAGAGGACCCGCAATGGGCGGACCGACGACAAATAATGCCAGGAGAACAAATCCGATCCCAACTTTGGACGAAGCTATGCTGGATGATCAGCATCAGAATCTATGTAAAGAGGACCTGGCTATCGGTCCTGTTGGGATGCCGGGGCTAGCGGCGGATAAGTCAGCGACGCCGATAGGATTTGATCGTAGGGCGCCGTTGGAAGACGGGGGTGTGCTGACCAAAGGCGAGTTTGAGGCTGAGGAGGCGGACAGACGTAGCAGCGTTAGTAGAGATGTCTCGGACGAAGAGGAGGAGGGCGCGCAAGACAACATGGACTACTTCGGCACTCAGCCCTCGCCGATTGTCAGGTCGAGAGCTGGTAGCACCGATAGTGCTGCTGATGCACCGAATGTCCCGGAACTTCAGCCTCGAATCGCCTCACTGTCGAAGAGTCCAGTGCCATTAAAGCTCAAGATACCAGGCGCTGAGGCAGGAGAAACTCATCAGCCGGACGAGTCTCCAGAGTTTCGACCCGCTCTCCTGAGCCGTGCCTCAGTGGCGAGCATAGGAAGTTATCCGCGGGCTTCCCTCCGAAGCATCGACGTATCTCGTCGCAGCAGCCTTGCATCACCCATTCCTGCCGCGCAATCGCCCCGGGACTCTGTTCCTGTATCGGCGATTGACTCGGAGGCGCCCAGATACCCGTCGGGCAATCCATTGAACCGCGATAGTTCGCTCTTCTTTCCACACCCGCCAGGCCTGCAAGACAACGGTATCCCTGAGAGTCCTGTCTCGCCCTTGAGCACAAACGCCTCGCCGGTGAAGACTCGCACGGGCAGTTTGCCACTTGGTGCGTCCCCTGCGGAGCGCAAAGCGGAAATCAGGGATGACGAGGAGAGTGAGGATGAGTCGTCTCATAGCACAAGGGATGCCACTCCTGCGCCGCTCAACGCCGCCATGGCCAAGCGTCGAGCACAGCAGCAGAACCGTACCCCTCTCGCCAGCGGTGTCTCCCTCGCAACTACTCCAAATGTGCCTGAGAGACACCGGGAAAGCACGCCTCCTTCCAGTACCGCTGGTGACAAGATGGACAGACACGTAAGCGAGGTCCTCAACCGTCTCCCTTCTTCTTCTATCAAGTTCAAAGCTCGTCCGGGCGCAGTGACGCCTACGATGCTGCGTACATCTGAGCGAAGAGATTACTCCGGCCCAAGACCCCGTACAGCGCCTCGAGTGCCTTCGAGGACGGGTTTGAACGGCACTAGTGGCGGCGACATGACCCTCGCGCCTGCTGAGCCTTCTACCACCAAGAAGAACCACACTCATTCCGGCGGAGGAGGGGGCGCAAGTGAAGGCGAAGTCAAACTCTACCATCTCACGCAGGCGGGACGAGAAGATCCCATCAAGCTCTTTGTAAGATTGGTAGGCGAAGGCGAGCGCGTCATGGTGCGCGTCGGCGGTGGGTGGGCGGATTTGGCGGACTATCTGAGACAGTATGCCGACCACCATGGCAGTCGCACTGTTAGCGGCAGTGGCTTGGAGATGACTCAGTCGGCCTTGCAGCAGAGTTCGAGGAAAGCTAGTAGCTCTTCCCTTACGCCGACGCCGCTGGGTCGGGCGCCTGTTACGCCTGATAGGAGGCCAGGTAGTCGGTTAGGTGTGCCTTCTACAATAGCTGGTGCACGGCAGGAGTCCAACAACGGCGCTATGGGGGAAGACGACGCTGACGACCACGAGGCGGCCACGACCTCTTTACAACCTTCTACCGCCTACGAGCGCACACCAACCATATCCAACAACGACACCCTGACTGCACAACAGCAGCAGCCTCCACTCCGTTCAACACCCCAATCAACTTCTTCAGTCAAGAACTCCTCCCGTCCCTCCACAGCCGGTAGTCTCCACGCCCCTACCACCACTGCCGGCAATAATAGTAGACCAGGAAGCAGTAGCAATCGCCCACTTACAATAGCCAACCGAAACCCCAAAGCCGCCAGCTCCGCCGAATCCCTCCTCCCAGAGCAGAAAGCAAAGTGGGTCGAGGAGATGCTGGAGCAGGCTCGAGCCGGTGCGGCGGGTAATAGTAGTGGTGGCTATATTCACAATCACGGCGTCGAACAGGAGGGAGAGAAGAAGGGTATCGTTGACCATGGCAACGGTGGTAACCCTGCTGCTGCTAGTGGTGGTGGTGGAGGGAATTTTGGGGAACTGGGGACGGCGGGGGCGACTCGACGGGTGGTTTTTCGGCCTTCGAATCCTGCTCATCATCAGGGTGGTAATGGTGGTGGTTTTGTCAAGAGATAATAAGAGTAGGGGACAGTAACTATGGAGAAGCGAAGGAGAGGGAGATCGGATTCCGAATTCATGGGATTCTGCTCATTCTCGGTGATGGTGGGAAGGAGGGAAGTGTTACTTTCAAAGCGGGTTAGTTAGGGATGGAAGGGATTGAGAGGGACGGGATTTGGCTGGATCGAGATTAAGAGGGCCAGAAAGGGAAGGAAGGAAGGAAGGAAGGAAGGAAGGAGGTCCGATATAGATACCCCCATTCATCCATACGCTTTCACCGCGGGGAGAGAAAAGGTATGGGTTTTTCCCTTTTGCGGCTCCCCCTTTTTTTTTTTTTGTTCTTCCCCGGTTTTGAATCAACTTTCTTGTCACGATGTGGAACTGGTCATACATAACTTCGTTTTGGTAAAATCTAAAAAAAAAAAGAACAACATTCCCAAGTAAAGAATACTTCCCTTCCAAAATAGGGTGACTCTCCCCCTCCCCCCTTTTCCCCTTCCAGCCCCCTGGCGCGCAAAGAAACATGGTGAAGATGAATTTACGCGCGCGTCTAGTAATAAGCAATTCCCTCTTGTGGAAATCTTCATAGGTTTTGCAAATAGCCTCGATAAATGAAGTCTCGGTCTTGATTTTTCGTATAATCTTCTTCTTGCTAGATTTTCTTCTCACATCGCTTCGCTGTATAATTGACAAAAAGGGAATCGCGGGATTGAGTAAGCTTATGTTCTTTCCTTTTCTCGTTCCCATGATAACTCCGCTCCTTGAAGGAAAACGCCGGTGTGTGGTGGGTATGCTGGGTAGGAAATGCATAGTCTGTGTGATGGTGGGGTGAAGGGTGGATGGACGGAGGTGAGGTGGGGGGTGAGGATGTGCGAGATGGGGAGGGAGGTGTAAATCTCGAGAGCTTGTGTGTTTCCGTTGCAGTGCGTGTGTGGGTTTTGGAGGGGAGGGCTTTCTTTGCCTTCCTCCCGGATCATGCGCTGCGAACAGTTACTCTCTGGTGAAGGTCTCAGAAGATTGTTCTCCTCTTCCGATTTTTATGATTGTTTGTGCTAGTGCTGGTGCTGGTGCTGGTGCTGGTGCTTGTGTTTGTAGGGAGGGGAGGGAGGGAGGGAGGGAGGGTAGATTGGGAGTCTCTTCCTCTTCGACTCTTGTCCGCTTGCCACTCGCCGAGATACGTGACTCGACCTCTACCGAATGGCGAGGGAGTAGTGATCCAGGGATAGGAGGAGAGATACAGCGGAGTAGTGATGTTGGTGTTCGGTAGTAGCATTGCGCGCACGATTTGGGTTTGAAGGGAAAGGTAAGGGGGTGTAAAGGTTTAGAAAAAGAGACTTACAACAGAGATAAAGTCAGGTCGCCTCTTATGCTGGCTTTCAGCTCAATCTCGATATCCAGGTTCGCTTCGAGGGAGAGTTTGAGTCCGTCGGTGTCTTTGAGTTCGCTCTGTAAGAGGCATCATCTTGTCAGCATGTGTTCATTGTCGCTTAAGTTCTTGCCTCCAACGTTTCCTAGCCCTTAGACCTTGGCACCCGTGCCTGTTCTTGATTGCCTCGTGTTCTTCCTCATTATACCGGAGCAAAAGAAGAGACTTACGCTAGCCTCCTGCTTCGGCTTCATGTAATATGGCTGTCCAGGATGTGTCCCTCGCACGGGAATCTCTCCTCGTTCCGCCCGCGCCATCGTCACCGGCCCATCCATACTCGTACTGTCCGGTCCTATCCGCTCAAAAGGGCCCATCGCCTTCAGCTCCTGGTTCGCATCCGCCTCCTCCAACGCAGGGAGGGAGTTGGTCTTCATGAACTTCCCGTCGTCTTGCATCTTCTGGATGCGCTTCCGCCGCGCCCGACGCGATTGGGAACGTGACTGGTTCGTCTCCTCGCCATTCAGGCGCCTGTTCTGGGCGATGATGTTGTCCTGTTTCTTCTGTTGCTCGACTGTGCGCTGTTTGACGGGTTCCGGATCGGCTTCAGCATCATCTTGCGGGTGCGCTTGTTCGACAAGATCGCGATTCTGAGGCATGTTGGCTGTAGGCTTCTACTACTGCGCTCGTTTGCTTCCTTCCTCAAACACCCAAGTATTACTGTAGACTCAGTACTCAACAGATAGAGGCCAAAGTGAATTTACCGAACAATCGTATTCAGGATTACATCAAATGGCGAAACCTCACCGGCCAAGTTCACCAACACATGCACGTACGTCTCTGCTCTCTCTCCACAACTCTACGTCTACAGGGCCATGACAGCAGCGCAGGGGAGCTACCCTGCCATTCAAAACCTGTTTGGCTCCGATTCAGACGTCTTGCTGCCGATCCGATAACGCCACCGCGTCGGCCTCCCACCTCTGCGCCACAGCAATGACTTCAGCGACCGGGGTCAGCTATACTTCCGAACGCACGCTAGTACGCGTCTTTTCCACCGCGCATGGACAAATGCGACGATCCGGAACGCGATAGAAGGAGACTATAGCGAAAATGGCAAGATGACGTCCGTTACTGAGAGGATCTAGACGTAGGAGAACATGATCAGCTCTTCGTGAGCGGAGTGAGTTTGGCATGGCGACGCTTCATGTGAAGAAACAGAAGGCTTGGTCGAGCAAACGTTTCGTCATAGTTGCAACACATGCCGTATGTTTTTTTGGTAGCGTTTCAAACAGCGTGAAACGCCTGACCACTCAAGGACGCTAGGGTGCTCAGAAGATCGAAAGGCTTACGTTGCAATACCTTGAAATCAAAGGTGACAGACTGGAGGTATGCAGTATTTGAAACGAGAATGCTTGAGAAAAGAAGAAGGTATCGAAATTGTACAAGATGATCTGATCACATCGCAATGCTCCATACAAACTCCAGCGCATCTCATTCAACGTAAGATCGTGCAAATTATCCAACAAAAGTATTCTCTTTTTCTTCGGCTCTGCTCTAGTTGAGCAGTCCAAGGGTCAGGTCACCATGGATCTTGGCCTTGAGCTGAATCTCAATGTCCAAATTCAGCTCTAGTCGCAGTCGCAACTGCTCGCCCTTCTCCTCTTCCTCTCCACCCTGGCCTTGGCCTTGACCTTGGCCTTTGCCTCCTCCAGTCAGGCCACCAAGAGCCTTCCCTGCGGTGTCACCAACTTGGTTCACAGCCTGACCAGCAGTGTTCTGCACCATTTCGCCGGCGCCATTGACAAGTTCACCGCCAGGTAATTGCTCGGTGATGTCGTCAAGTGGTCCGCCACCTTGGGAGCTCTTCGCCTGAGCCTGCTGCTTTTTCTGGCGCTGTCGCTGGCGGCGACCGCCAGTTGCGCTCATGTCACTGCGAGCGATTGATTCGGTGTCGCTGTCCTGAACCTGAGTGCCTCCACCGCGGCGGCCACGTCCTCGGGATTGGCGCCTGCGCGATGGTTGACGTGACTGTTCTTCCTCCATTTGGGGCTCTGGCTGGGCTTCTTCTTCAGCGTCGGCGTCTGCGTTGGCGTTGGCGTTCTGCTGAGCACCAGCTTGTGCGTCGCCTTCACCTTCGTCCTGAGTCTGGTCCGGAGTCTGTTGCTGCTGTACTTGACCAGATGGTTTGCGGCCCAACTTCTTCGGTGTGCGCTTTTGCGTTTGTTTAGACTGCGCGTTGGCTTGACCAGATGCGTTGGCGCCGGCGTTCAATCCTCCCTCTGCGCCTAGGGATGCTGACTGCTCTGTCTCTTGCGTGGCCATAATAATTTAATGAGTAGTATGCACTTTGATAAATATGAGGGATTTGGAAGCTATCCCAGTGACAGTGTACGGAGTACGGCAAGGAAATAATGGGCGAACTGAAGAAACGTCAGTAGACGACGGTAAACCTGTTTCTCTACTCGAGCTCTGTGATCGCCGCAGGAGCCCATCACTACTCTGGGCCAACTCTGACGCAAAGCGGCGCCAGCTCCAGCCACAGCTGCAGGGGGGAGCAACACAGCATCCTTGTTTTATGTAGGACGCGCGGATTATTGAGCAACGCGCAGATCGCTTGGATCGCTGGCCCGATGACCGCGTGACGCTGTGTTACGCAATTCTCCGGGAGCCACTCTCATCTCACGATTCTCACTGGCGCTTCGGCAAATTTCATGGCGCGGCCAGACTGGAGTAGGGAATTCAAGAGACCATTTCCATCAGTTTTGAAGGAATCGAACGTATTAGATAATCTTTCGAGAGACAAGCAGTGACTGCACTGAATAGACCAAACCAGAGAAGTGAAGTCGGCGTCTGCTGATCGGATACCTCAGGCTGCAGTGCTCGTCTTTCAGCCACAACCTGGAAGCGAGAGGTCAGCTTACATAAGTTCCTAGGCCATCGTTGGTGTACGATGAATACTGTATGAATCTCGTTGCCAAAGCCTCGTGAGAGCCATTCGCTTCTTCTCTTTCGGATAGGACAGCCATGGAGTTGCACGAATGGAAGTAATGTGAAGATATTTAGCCGCCAATGCCAAGGTACTTGTACAACCAAGCAGCTTCTGCAGGACGAATGGTCTTAGCACGACACCACCAAAAGTGTATGCTGGCATGGTCCTTGTACATCTGGCGACTCCCATCAATCAAGATACCAAGCTTTCTGGGAATGCTTGGTGCTATCGCAGTCCATCCGCTCTCATCAAGAACACATGCCCACCAATCTTGAAGCCTCTAGCTGTAAAGATCGAGCTATCGACACAGTCTCAAGCCCCAATGCCGTTGTACGCCACATAATTCACCGAGCCTCCACGCGGCGCCGGCGAGATGATGTCTCTGGTAGCTATTGACCGAATGAAATCACACATTTCCTTACCGAGACCCCCAAACCCTTGTCCATAGAACGCAGCGGCAAGCCCTGCGATGTGCGGGCTGGCCATAGAGGTACCGCTGAGAGTCGCAGTGGCGCTGTTGCTACCGGTCCAAGTGCTGAGGATGCTGACGCCAGGAGCCCAAACGTCCAAGCTTGTCCCATAATTGGAGAAGGAGGCCGCCGCATTCTTGCTGTCGATGGCGCCTACGGTGCAAGCCAGCGGCTCAGAGGCAGGCGAATAGCCCGCAGCGTCAGCACCGTTGTTGCCTGCCGCCACTGCAACGAACTATATCTATTGTCAGCAATGAACGTCTCAAAGGCTCTCGAGGACTGCGTACCATCCCAGCCTGCACTGCTGCACTGATGGCATCGTTGACGATCTGGCTCTTCGAGGACCCCAGGGACAAATTCATCACACTTTTACCGATGCGCTTACTTGCAGTGGCATTGTTCACAGCCCACTCGATGCCGGCAATAATGTCCGACAGATATCCGCTCCCAGAGTCTGAAAGGACTTTGACAGCGATGAGCGTCGACTTTTTCGCGACGCCATAGGTGGCACTGCCGATGGTACCGGCGACGTGCGTCCCGTGACCGTTTCCGTCTGCATTGGCCTGACTGCTGGGGAAGCTGGCCCCAAGTACAGCCCGACCTTGGAAATCCCGATGCTGTGTGTTGATCCCCTACATGTGAAAACAAGGAGTGTCAGAAGTGTCTCCATAAGCTCCCACTCACCATCGAAGTATCTGGATACTGTACCGTGTCTACAACATAAGCAAATGCTCCGGTACCTGCGGTCGAGTCGTAATTGTACACAGTGCCAGTAGCATTGGCTCTGGTGGAAAGCCTGGCGAGACCGTAAGGAGCATTGTTCTGGGCCGTGATGGCACTTATCTTGACGATGGTGTCTTTCTCGACGTATTTGATGCTTGGAATGGGTAGGAGTAGGTCCGTCAGTGGTATTTCCAAGATGGGGACTTCAATGGCAATCCCTTGATAATCGAACAGATTGTAGGTGTAGATGACGTTCGATCTCTCAACACCAAAGGCGGGTAAGATTGAATCGAGAACGTTCTCCAAGAGGAAACCCTTGTTCAGAGTGATTATCCATCTGGACAGAAATGCCTTTTCTTCAGTGGCGGGCGGGGCAGCGGAGGCATTGATGGAGTTCAGGAGAGGCGAGGCCGACGCGAGAGGAAGAATGAAGAGGAACCAATCGAGTCGCATGTTGTCTTTGCAAATGTCTGTGATCTTAAAACTGCGGTGTAGAGAGTGAGATCATTTTGAGATGACACTCGGCTTCTTTATATATCACTTTTCACTGCAAGGAAGCTCAAGCAGTCCTTCTGGGCATTAGAAAGGAAGGCGTTCTCATTTCCGCCGCCCTATTGCAGGCCTTGGAAGCGCCGAAGATCACTCAGTAAGCCGTTATGCAACCGGCCAGCCTTTTTGTTTCCCTTTCAGGATTGTGCCGTTGTTGTGCTAGCCGAAGAACATCGACGTCTACTGCCTTGCAAGAAGGCGCAGTGGAGGCTTATTAGTCGGGAGGTAGCTCGGGAACACCTTGTCAACAGCGCACTGTAACTGTAAGGCGATGAGGAAGTTGGCGGAAATGAAGACTGAATTGTCCGAAATCAGTGACATCTTTGTGCCTGCAAAAGGAGTCGTCTTGGCTCCTGATGGCTGATGAGGATTGAAGCCTCTCCCTTTGTTCAAGCTGTTGCCAAGGGAAGGCAGTCTTGGAAGTTTTTAAGGGGATTGCCAGGCGCCAAATCTTTGATGTGACTTTCAGCCTACATGTCGTACCGCTTTCTTCCTTTGGACTCTTGGAGAGTGCTTTTAGGCTGCGTTTGCGAGTCGTTGAAATTGGCGCTGATTCAAACTTCTTGCAATTGAGTTAGCCGGCCACTGCACCCATATTGCTTTCACTTCCCTTTCCTTTAGCTCCGCCCGGTCGTGCTGTGCGAGGTAAGTATCATCCTCCGGCATTAAGTGGCAGCTGAGGCTTTGTCATCGATTAGAAGGCTGATCGCAGGAAATGCCTTCGGTTCCGCGATATCGACTATCTGGATCATCTGAACACCACTTCGTAATCGTCGGACACCACAAAGGACCTTTCAGTGGAGTTGAAACTCCACTGCATCATTTTGTAGTCTTGAATTGCCAGCCTCTCCTCATTGTGACCATTCATTTGTAGGATCCAGACACACAAGTCACTGCTTGAGAAGACGCATGATACATGCTGCAAGGAGGAAGGAGGTCATCGCATTGTACCTTGCAGAGCAGCTGCCAATGCTGAAACGAGAACAAGCCACTGTCAACCATCTGTGCCGTGGCCGGAAGCTGGTACGGGGAGATCCTCAGACAAGATGCTATGATCCTGCTCTGTATTTCGGTGGTCGGCAAGAGTCATATCATTCCCCAGTCCTTCAGTCAGTCTTCGGTCCCGCGCCCGAGTCACCTTGGGCCGTAACATGAGCCAGTAGTATGCTGCACCAAATACAGCGCCAGCTAAATGTGCTGCGTGTCCAACAAACGTCCTTGTGCCGGTGTTTTGATCCCATGGCATTGACTGCATGGCGGATGGATCCAATCGACCGTGAAACTTCGAGGGTAACACTCCTTGTGACGTCAAAAATCCCAATACGTCCATGACGAGACTGAAAGCAGTCACGGCCCACGGTTTGGCATGAATCTCAAATGGCTGCATTTCAAGCCTGATGGTTTCAGTTGGAGCACCGAGGCTTGCAGCGACACTGATCGCATACACGACTGCACTCGCACCGCAGCCGATGAAATCCGCCGGTGCCTTCTGCGAGACGATCAAGCAGGCTGCAGAGCCAGATATGCTTGCTCCCACGGTGATGCAGAGTATGTCGATAGCAGTCACCCCGGGGAGGCCACCGACAACTAGACCAAGCTTCCAGAGGCCTAACATGTTGCTCAGGAGGTGTATAGCATCAACATGGATGAAAGCACTTGTGATCCATGTGTGCCATTTGCTTGGCATGAGCGATGACTTCGTGAGTGTCCACGGCGTTAGGCACGACCGTACGGCGCGAGTCACAAACCCCCTCATAGATTCTTTACGCGCAGTCTCTCGCAGCCACCCGGGCGTCCAACGAGCTGCGAACGACTGCTCCCAATCAAGAAGGTCATGGGTAACGCGAACAGCAACTGTTAACCTGACACTGATATGGGCAGCTACATTTAGCCACACAATGCCTGCCAAAGTCTCTCTTGGGCTACGCAACACTGGTAGAGAGAGTAGTCTGTCTGCGATAGAATTTCTAGATTTCTTAGCCCTCTCGAAGGTCCAATGGTAGTCGCCGCGTCCGATAAATACCAGTCTTGGTAGGGTTTCGCAGAATTCACGGGTGTGCTTCCAATGGCAAGCGGTTAGAGTGTCCATATTGAGTCGGAATTCGCCACATAGATAGCATGTAGACCGAATATGCGTGCGTCGCACGTGAAGACAATAGGAGGAGATATGTTGTGCGGACCAAGGGCGGGGAGTCGACGTGGGTAATAGATACAAATATGGTAAACGGCAAAACGGAATTGGTGCCGGGCCCCTGCTGCAATCTGCAGTTGGTCCTGGAGGTCGCATCTGTCTTCATCTCCTGCATTCATCAAAGACGACTCGTTACACCCCAAGAGAATCGACAGACTGACCATCTATTCCGATCGGGCGTCGCATACGAAGTTTGTATAGAACTCTTGCTTGTTAGATAACATTTGTTGACCACTATCTGTGCCCCGCCATTTGCCGGAGGAAATCGGCACCATCATCACTGACTAGACTGCTAATTGTATCGGGGCGAAACCCTTGCATCTCAATGGGACAGCATACCGACAAATAATATTGTACAATTATTCGACTGGTCCACGTGCTTGGTCGCGTTGCCATTCAGCCTTCGTCGCTACCACTGTACAAACGAATACCGCGGACAAAGCACGATACGGCACTACGCCAGTTGCCAGTATCTTTTGGCCACTCTAAGAGCTTGCTCTCCACTGTCCATAACAAACGCTCATGGGACATCTCCTCCGTTGCAGTCTGACGCCCTGCTAGAATTGTTTTCGTTCAACCGCCAGAGAATACTTGGGATACATCACAGCCTGTCCCCAAAGTGACAGAACATGATAGTATCATGAAGCCTCGTCTGCGGGGTGAATGATCGCAAGAATGTTGCCAAAGGCTCTTATGTCACGACAAGAGCTGACCATCCGACAATATGAAAATGGCCTCAACGAGGCTAGCAAGCAGACTTTCCAGAGACATCTCTTCCCAAAGCCACCCAATCGTGAACAGCGCTATGGACACTAGAGTATTCAGCTCCAGCCTGTCGTCTCTTTCCCATCAGTGAATTGGTGCACCGGCCGTTCTGCATTTGCTGTGATTTGACCTAAGTGCGCGACTACCGAGTCCTGTCCCGCCTTATGAGCCCGTTGGAGAGGGATTTTGCCGCAAGAGTCCCTGATCAAAGGATGTGCCCCTAAGTCTATCAGCTTCTTAACCATATCAAGTTTGCCTTTTCCTGCCGCTTCGTGCAATGGGGTTCCAAGGCCAAACATGCGTTGACGAAAGTAGCTCTGAGGATGCTCTTGATACATGACGTGGTTGATTGGTGGGTTCTTGCTGAGTATGAGGTCTAGCACGTCGTGCTGGTCTGGTAAATCTCTCCGCACAGCGTAGTGCAGCAGTTGTCCGTATTCCACAGACCCTCCATAGTCGAACAAAGACCGGATGATTGACATGGACGAAAACTGTACTGCGATAGAGAGTGGTGTCAAATCCAGCGAGCACTGAGCATTTGGAGATGCGCCACGCTCCAGAAACCAAGACACGAGAGCTCGGTCTTCAACAGCAAGCCTACCTTCAGTTAGCGATACCGTTGCATACATTTGCCGCTCACTTACGCCAATGCCGAGGCAGTGGTGAAGCCAAGCGGCTCGTCGATGTTCCACCCACTGCTCAGCATCAAGTCAAGCATCCACTCGTCTTTCGCTATTGTAGCCGCTGTCACCGCGTCTGCAGTAATCGGAACATTCTCCGCTAGCAGGTACTTCAACACCTCTCGGTGACCATGACGAGTAGCCAAGGATAATGTACTGCTGAGACGATTGAAAGAGGCATTTGGCTCTAGAAGAGAGCGCACATCAGAGAGCGCTTTGGCCAAGCGTGGTATGTTTCCTGCTGTCGTTGCATCTTCAGCTCTTGCTACTGCTGAGTCGAGCCTGTTATCAAGCGTATTGTCAGGTATTGGCGGCAATTCGAGCTTACTGTCGAACTTGGCACTAAAGTCGAAAGGTTCCAACACAGAATTCATAAGATGATTTTGTTACGAGTGCAATGCGAGGTCTGCGATGTAATAATCACCTAGACGCTTGCGACAAAGAATCCGAGTCTGCGGTCCTTGGCTTGCATGAGAAAGATGTGTAAGCAGGATCCATCCCCGTACCAGTGCTGGAGAGAAGATACAGTCATCCATTCATCAACTCCAGATCTCCAATCAATACCTTCTGTGAACATTAGAAAATACGGATCCACCGTCGGGTGATGCTCCTCTATGCTTGCCTGACGAATCGTTTGACGTCTCTTTGCTCTGATGTCGACTGCTGCTCTAGAAACCAAGGTTCACAAGTTGTGTCAAATACGCAGGCCTCCCATGGACCTTGGTTTCCAACCCGTTAGTGGTATCCCGGTGTCTGATTTCGAGATCCCAAGCTCTGAGTTCGGTGATCTGGACACGCAAATGGCGATTACAGCCATCGTCGGAGATGATGAATCCACTGCCATGCGCTGCATCTCCAATATCGCTGCGAGTGACGTTGAGCGACCAGCTCGCCTTCGCTATTGTCTGCATCAGGCCGTGAAGAGCACTAGGCTGTCAATCGCCAGATCTATACTTTCTTATGACGCAGCGATCCTTGATAAAGATGTGCTGGTGATCGCCATAGAATCTCGCTCGACAGCCATGTTATTACTGTTTTTTGAAATGGGATGGGATATCAACAGAGCCCTTGGTCCCTGGCATCCGCCACCTCTTGCGTGCGTATCCTGACAGCTTACACGATAGACAGAAGATGACTCTTTATCTAGCTTGGCCATCCACGACCGAGACATGGTGCAATGGTTCTTACAAAATGGTGCAGATCCTGACGCACGGTGTAACCTGGATCTCACGCCACTTTCAGTTGCTGTCGAAGTCGGGCACTTCGAATTGGTAAAGCTCATGATGGGAGAGAGTAGACACATACGATCCGGACAGCTCCTTCATCACGCGGTGCGCCGCGAAGCGCCCGATTGCGCTCAGGTTGTCGAATACATCCTCGGACAAGGCGCTGATGTGAACGAAGTTATGTACCAGCATGACATTAAGTCATATCTCCAGCTGGAAGCATTTGGCCTTGGGACTCCATTGCACGAGGCAGCAAAGCTCGGGAAGTTGGATGTGATCGAGCTCTTGGGACAGTATCACGCCAATCCTCTTGTTGAGGATTCGCTTGGAATGACGCCGATGCAAGTAGCCGAGGCCATGAACCATAGTGACGCCTGTGATTTACTACAAAAGCTGGCTGAGCGGGCGAAACCACCCGAGGTGCAATTCACGGCGACCATGAAGCAACTTTACAGGCCAGATGTCTGAGAGCAGAGGCCTTGGAAGCCTCCGACGAACAAGAATGCCGTTCTGCAAGCGTCTGCGCCGCCATCCTCACTTCGATCAGTCGTCAATTAATTCGCAACCGTCAGTAGTGATATCCAAATCCCGTCTAATCTGATATGCGTCAAGTTTCAGCGACGTGGTATTCTCTTACCACCCCAAAAGTTTTAAAATGTTGCCAATTCGCAGAACGTGAACAGAGAAGCGTGGCAGAGGCATGTGCCCGCGGCCCCCCACTTGACCAAAGCGTTTTGACTTCGGATCGCGTATCTCGAGCTGAATACAATCCACACCTTCATAAACACGCTTTCTCACAATGTCTGACCACACACACTCCCACGACGGCCACAGCCACGCCCATCCTGGCGGCGACCATGGCCATAGCCACGAGATCCTTGACGGGCCTGGCTCCTTTCTCGGCCGCGAAATGCCCATTATCGAGGGCCGGGACTGGCAAGACCGAGCATTCACTGTAGGCATTGGTGGGTATGTCTCTCGAACCACACTCACACACATGACACTATGAGTTCCCCTTTTTTTTCCAAGGAGCGCCAGCATTGCTAAGCACGCTGTGCCCTCGTCCAATATAGACCCGTAGGCTCAGGCAAGACCGCCCTGATGCTCGCCCTGTGCAAGGCCATGCGGGAGAAATACAGCATTGCGGCCGTGACCAACGACATCTTCACGCGCGAAGACTGCGAGTTCCTAACCCGCCACCACGCCCTCCCCGCCGAACGCATCCGGGCCATTGAGACGGGCGGCTGTCCGCACGCTGCCGTCCGCGAGGACATCTCGGCCAACTTGGCCGCGTTGCAGGACCTCCACCGCGATTTCGACACGCAGATGCTTCTGATTGAGAGCGGAGGGGATAACTTGGCGGCGAACTACAGTAGGGAGCTGGCGGACTTTATCATCTACGTGATCGATGTCAGTGGAGGCGATAAGATCCCGCGAAAAGGCGGGCCAGGCATCACGCAAAGTGACTTGCTCGTCGTCAACAAGACGGATCTCGCGGAGCTGATTGGAGCTGATTTGGGCGTCATGGAGAGGGATGCTAGGAAGATTAGGGAGGGTGGGCCGACTATCTTTGCCCAGGTGAAGAACGGGACGGGTGTGAATCACATCGTGGATCTGATAGTTAGTGCGTGGAAGAGCAGTGGCGCCAGCGCTGCGCGTGGTGCGAACGGTGCATAGAAAATGCCATGACAATACATACACCTGATATGGTCTCCCACTTGGGCCAATCGAAGTCAGTAGTCGTCGTGTAGCGCCGTGTGACATACAAAGATGGCGGTGACCAGCTGAGACTGATTTAGTCTTGCAATCACGGGGATGCTGTGCTGATCGCGATTAGAGATTGCGGCCAAGGCCAAAACGAAACGAAACGGTGCAATTTGAAGAGACAGGATGTTATTATAGAACACATTATATTAGTGTGTAGCGTTGCTAATCTACGCTTCCTAATATGCTATGATAAGAAATTGGGATGATCAATACTAGCATCCTGACTTTGAAAAAAGACAAAACCAAATCAAATCTCCGACCCATTAAGTGCTGCCGCCAAGGCAGTCCAGACAAAACAATCAGCCTTTTAGGTCCGAAAATCGATCAGGGCGCTGTTGAATGCCCAGGAGGGAGAACCCAAAACGCCTCGCTCGAATCGCAGCAATAAGAGAGCAAAAATCAGGGGTTGTCACCCTTACGCGCCAGCATCGATCTGGTCCACGACGTTCTGGCTGCTGTAGTAGTCCCAGTCCTTGCAGGTCTCTTCGGTGAAGCCCTCAGGAAGCGTGGGGATGTCGTCGGGCCTGTACAGGATGTTGATCGACTGGCCACCGCTCAAGTGCCACGCGACGTGACAGTGGAAAGGCCAGATGCCGGGGTTGTCCAGCTCGAACTGGATCGCTGCGTAACCGTAAGGCGGAAGCAGAATTGTGTCCCTTCTCATCGGGTTGGCGAAGTTCTTGACGCCGCCGTCCCATGTCAGGCCTTGTTCGAAGCCGGGTCCGTTGTTAGGGCCAGGGCGCTGTGCCTGAGCTGGCCCGGAGCCTTCTTGAACGTCCAGGACATAGAAGTTGTGGCCGTGAAGGTGGAAGGGATGGGTGAGCGGCATGTTGTTCGTCACATTCAAGATGACGCTCGTGGTGCCAGGGCCACCCAAGTTGTCGTAGACGTTCCACTGCGGCTCGAAAGTGAAGTTGCCCTCTTGAACGTTCTTCAACAGTGGCTTGTTGAAGTTGGCGTGGTAGACCTGTCCGTTGACACGGAATTCGAAGTTACCAGTCTCGTTCCTGACGAGAGTGAGGTCGAGATCTTGCAGGTAGGTGTTGTTGCTGGGCGTGATGGCGTAAGCAGGCGTGACATCAGCAAAGTCGGCATTCAAGCATGCAGATTCATTGAATGAATGTGTCGTTTCGCTCTTGGGGTCGACGGTGATGTCAGCATTCTCGTAATAGATCGCCGCCTTCATGTCCGGGTTGTCAGAACCACCGCAAGGCTCACCGCCGGGTGCCGAGGTGCGCATCCAAATGGCCGCCTCAGGCGTGTCGAGGGCTGTGACAAGGACATCAGCGCGCTGACCCACACCCAGTGTTACGACATCGGTGGTGTAAGGCACGACCGGGACGTAGTCCGTCGCGATGACCGTGAGGTTGTGGTTGTCGATGGAGAACTTGTGGACGCCATTGGCACCGTGGTTCATCAGGCGAAGGCGATGGACTTTACCAGACTGGAAGCGGAAAGCAGCGAGTGGTGCCTCGTCAACACAAGTCCACTCAAGGTCCGACTCAAGGTTGCTGCCGAGCCACTGGGAAGCATTGTCGTAAGACCGTTTGGAGCAATCGAATCGGCCACGGCCGTTGATCAAGACCGCATCACTAGTCGGTGGGATGACGGAAAGGTCGGTGCCAACAGCGTTCTCGACAATGCTGAAGTATGGAATGTGGTACCAGTCACTCAGCATCACGGGACCGATGTCGATATCGTAATCCATCGAAGTGGGACCATGAACGACAAGGGGACCGGCAACACCAGCAGTGAATTGGGAGCTGTAGTGGGCATGGTACCAGCTGCTGCCGTGTACTTCTGCCAGGAAGTTGTACGTGAAGCTGTGGCCTGGAGCGATCGGGCATTGACCAATGGATGGTACACCGTCTTGCCAAGGTGTCAACCTCTGGAGTTGACCGTGCCAGTGGAGAGACGTGCCCTCCTGAGGTTCGGTGATGTTGTTGTGAACGGTAACTTCGATGCGATCGCCCCAGTTGGCTTCGATCATTGGCCCTGGGAATTGATTGTTGATCAGGATCACGTCACGAAGAACACCGTCTGCTGAGATGCGACCACGCGAGATCGTGAAGTCGTAAGCCCGCGTGACATTGGTGACGGGGACGTCACCCTGCACCGTCGAATCCGAGTTGCTTGTCGTAAGGTCTCCCCAGGGCGCGGTCTCATAGTCGCCGAGCCACTTGTCCAGATAGGGAGCGCATAGAGAACCAAGTACTGAGTCGCCGACCTGC
The DNA here is from genome assembly GCA_022701445.1 of Hortaea sp. C3G1500-4. Taxonomy (NCBI): domain Eukaryota; kingdom Fungi; phylum Ascomycota; class Dothideomycetes; order Mycosphaerellales; family Teratosphaeriaceae; genus Hortaea; species Hortaea sp. C3G1500-4. Next base: position 1,956,766 of record JAJVDI010000001.1, read on the forward strand.
TCCTCGTTGGTGATGGGAGCCGTAGGGAGCATCGAGCATGATGGGACAGTCGAAGCGGCTGAAATGGTTGTCGAGCAAGTGTACACATCATTTGCCGCGGCCGTGTGCGAGATCACACCGCTGGTCATAGTAGAGGCAACTGCGGTCGTTGTAGGCAGCATGGCGGAAGAGAGGGTAGGAGACATGGTGGCTAGGGAGGATAGCGATGCAAGGGTAGAGATGCCACTTGTGGAAACAGCGGCATTGTGCGTGTCTGGAGAGCCATTATTATATTGTGCAGCGGTTGCCGATGATGCATCGTCCGAACACATAGAGGTGGTTGTAGAGGTTGGTGAGGCAGCGCTAGCGCCAAAGTTTGACCGTTGACCCGCCTCCTGCGGCGCGGCCCCTCCGTCAATGGCATCTGAACTTGAAGCGTACTGCTTTGTCTCTGTGCTCGAAGGACATAAAGTCTTCGTAACATCGACTGTCTCATACACCGTCGCGACTGTGTCTTCGATAGTCGTGTAAATGGTGTTAATGTGGGTGGTGGTGGTGACAGCAGAGCTTAGGTAAGCGTCTCGCTTGGGAAGCAGGCCTTGTCCAACATGCTGCTCCTTGCCAGGCGCTGCGAGACCACCAGCCGCTAAAGCAGCTAGTTGCAAGGCCTTTCGCATTTTCTTGTCGCCCGTGGTAAAGTTCAAAGACTAGGAGGTAGACGGCTTTTCGGCGGTCTTGGCCAAAAGAAGAAAAAAATGGGAGAGGCTGGACCGGGTTACAGAGCGAGAGGAAACGAGTCTTTTGAATGCTACCGACAGATGAGTGACAGTTGACTTACCTTGGGTGGAATCGTCGCCACCCCTGCTTACCCCTATGGCAGTGCTATCGTTTGCAGCTTTCGGCCAACGCTCTGGTTAGTTTAATGTGCATACCACGACATCGCCCAAGCGCTAAAGAGCTGTCGTTGTGCGATATAGACACCCTAGCTCTTACTACTTGACGTGCCGAGCGTGAAATCTCGCGACGACCTGACCCACGGGAGACTGCCTTGCCTGCCCTGCAGCAACCAGGTGGTCAGTAGTTGGCCGACGTTGGTGTGCAGAGACCAATGTGAGGTTGGAGCGCCAGCCGCCGAGAGCGCTCTATAGCAACGGCTGCTAATGCTAATTTGCTGGAGACTCCCGCCCCACAGCCCTTGGCGCAATCGTACTGGAGTATATCGACCTCACAGATAGCCGCGCATAGAGCGCGATCCTTTCACAGGTAGCGTCGAAATAAATCAATGCGTCATTCGTGGGCTGCATGAACGATTGCAACCGACGCCGCAATCACTTTTTACCCATGGCATAGCTAATGTCTTATTTGCCACAAGGTATTTAGAAGCGAGCGGACCCTCGTCCGAAGCCAACACGACGCCCGGTCAAAAATCTCCGCTTGGAGGCCCTCTTGTGGCACAAGGGCAACACTTCCCTCAATGCCTGCATCTAATCTGCAGTTGAGAAGGGACTGCGACATCTCGTTACACTTGTTTCGTCAGGCGACTGGTACAGCATGAGCGGCTCTAAGAATTAGGAACGCCTTGCATTGGGAGCGCAGAAAGTCGCGGGGCAAATATGGCACCTATGACAATAGTAATTCGATGGGCCGGATAAGGGCCGCGAGCGTTGTTGACAGTCCGGGCAGTGACCCAATTTCCACCCGCGCGACATTGCAATAGTCGGAACAGTCTCTGATTACTATACTTGCAACTATTGATGAGCATGAAAGGCTGTTTCGATTTAAAACACGAGGAAATTTATTGAAGCTTCATGATCGTTCATCTGGGCTATCGAGGCGCACAGGAGGGGTATCTTGCTACTAAACATGCTGCGTGGCGATCCTGCTCTGGATTGCTGCCGCACTATTATTGTGACATTAAGCGTAATTGCAATTACGTAGTCCATCGTTAATCCTTTCCATGCTCACAGAGCAGTACGAATCAGCCATTTGCCCGGACGGTTTTTGTGAGCCGATCAAACTAATGGGACTGACTGGTCAGCCGGAATTCGGCTCTACATCTTGGACGATTGACACCGGGTTTCGAGTTGGAGAAGTTCGGCAACCTGCTTCTCCGCAAATGTCACCGCTTCGCTGAACGGTCTGTGCGGTGGCTTTGGGATGTCGTTGCTAACGACAACTGCCCACTATAGCCATCATTTGCGCCTCGCCAATCTCACGAAACCGGGCCGCGTGGATGACTCAAATGACGGTCCATGCACGATCTCCATCCCTGGCGGTCGTTTTTACCCCTCATTGGACTTCCCTCGACTAGAGAAATGATCCTGCCGATTTCTTGCTGTTGAGAGACGGGAAAGTAGATGAAGCGGGAGTCGTCGATGTCACACCTTCGGAGTCAATGTCACGCTGCACAACCTGGGAACGAGTCTTGTCGCCTACGACGGCTTTTGGCGCATTGGCAGGGGTGGCAGTCCGCGGTGTCCCAAAGAAAAGGGATGGGTGTGTAATCGGCGACACTTGCTCACTCTCCCCAATATTCGGATTGCTCTCGCTGAGGATATCGCCAAGTGACATACTTGGTTGCCTGTCACCCATTTCCAGGTCCTCGCTGTCTGCGAAATGCTCTGTATTCCATGGGCGACTCTCTTCCTTTCTCCTCACTGTCGCTCTGGCATTGCGGTCCTTGGACTCGAGTGGGTGACTAGTTTGGCGCGAAATTCCTTCCGTCGTCTTCTGACCAGTGATCCTGCGCCAGAACGCCCAGACAAACGGCAGATTGGCTACAAGGAGGGCCGTTGACGATTCTCGTACGTACCAATACGTCCATGCCGATCCGAACGGCTGACTGAACGAATAGACCTTGTTCAACAAAGCGGCCAAGATGACGAAGATGCCCAGAGAGAAAATGCCAACTGTTGGGATCTTCTTCTTCAAGGGCAATCTCAACCGCAGGAACATCGGCAAGCCAATCGCCAGCATCAGGCAGTCTGAAGAGATGTTAAAGACCGCGTTAGTAATGAGGTGATTGGTCGCTGCGTTGCACTGGTGACTAGAGGTCGGGATTGCCCAGTATTCGCTGAATGGCCTGCACCACACAGCAAAGTAGAAGATCTCCATAAAGACGAAGCTGAATGCGACGTAGCCGATGAGAGCCCAGACGAAGATATGCTCCCTACGCATGGTCGTTAGGTGCAGATACATGATGAGCAGAGTCGCCTTCGCACCCCATATGGTCACGCATTGGCACTGCTCCACCACGAGGACGAGTTTCGAGCCCATCTGTCGATCGTCAATCTGGTCCTTCGTGAATTTATGGTAGTCGACGCCAGGCGGGATCAGGTTTGTGTTCGCACTACGAACGATGTTGATGGTCGCGATTAGGGTCGTATAGAAGCATAAGACTGCCACCATGAGATAGTCGTCAATGCCAAAGCGTTTCCAGGTGCGGAGTGTCATGTGGCGTGAGATACTGCGGCTGGAGTCAGACATGGTGTTTGGGCCGTCTTCCATGCGGCCATGGGACTTACAATCGGCTCACAGCCACTACCAGAACAACGCCATACCAGATCCAACTCTCGACGACAAGCGCAACCATGCTTGCGCCTGCTCAAGAGAGGTACTCTCAGAATATAATCTCAAGGATATTCTTGCGGTGTAGTCTTGTCCTGTATTGATCGCGCGCAACGGTCTTCTGGCATCGTGGGTAGGGTCTGCTGCGGTCTGCCTCGAGTCTTGGGATGATCGCACTTGCTCTGCTATTCCGCCTGCCGTCGCTGCGTGCTACGCCGCGCTCATCAGCGGCTTGGCAGAGAGTGAATGCGACAGTCTCTATCACGAGCAGACTGGGAATGAAAGAGAAAAGCGGGAGAGCGTGAAGAGAGAGAGAGAGCACAAGTCCTACCGCGGAAGTCTGGGCTGTGATTAGGTATAGGCTTGGAGGCTTGGAAGTCGGCCTCTACGGTACCCAATCTTAGCTCGACCAAATGCGGATTGAGGCTGACAAGCGCTTCTGCCGGAGGATCTGCGGCGCCCTCGGCACAGACGGGAGCTCCACAAGGAGCGGGATGGGGGAATGGAAGGACTACAGTATGTATCTGCATTGTCTTAGAGACATCGAATGTACTATGACTACCGCAGCAATTAGAGGATTCGTTCTGTTGATACGATCTGTCGTCGGCGTCATGACTTCGCAGCTAAGCGCACATGATTTGACACAATCCTATGGAGGACGAACATCGAGTATCGTCAGCCAAGACGTCTGACCTCCAGTTGCTCCTTTGCCTTGTTGACCAGCCAAAGAAGGTTCCTGCCAGCCGCGGGTCCGCAAATGGTGTCCGAACTGGCGACTGTGCCAGATGAGGGCTCAAAGCTTAAAAGACCACAACTCCGCCCACCCGGATGCTTCCAGTTGCACCCGCCGCACCGAACTTATCAACTGCCCATATCAACTGTTACCACGACGATGTGAACGAACATAGACAACTGCCGCAGCAATCCGCCAAAGAAATCTTCCAGCGGTGGGTGAACCAGCATGAACAAGCATGAACCATAAAATGGCTCTGCTATCCTACACGTGGCTGGGGTATATCTGAAGCGGTCTTGATTCGCGAACTCCTCGTTTTCTCCGAGCAGAGATAGCGGCGGTCTTGCTAATTAGAACTCCGCCGTGAGATCCGCTTTACCTCCTATGCGGATGCGTCACTTGCCTCCCAACAAACATTCAATCTGACTGTGCGCACGAAATGCAGGTCCTCGTTGCCACTACGCCTAGTCAATAATGCATCGCATTGCAGGCTTCGAGATTGAATTCATCGCGTAGCTTAAATCTGGCATCAACACCTCTATTTCTCATACCTGCCAACGAACTCGAGCAGCGCTTCGTCGACTTCCTTCGGGTGACTGAAGCTTAGGAAGTGCTGACCGTTCTCGATCACCTTGAGCTTTGCGTCCGGACTATTAACGAAGAGCCCGATCTCCTCTCTCGCGTTCTCCACGCTGTCAAGTCATTAGCTAGGACGACCAGAATTCACTCCATAGACGCTGCCGAGTGGGAATCGGGAAGTGGAATCCTTACCTGTACACAACGTCGCTCGTCCCGTGCAACCACATGACCGGACACCTGACGTCGAACAAGCGACTGTGTAGTCCATCCCTTTCCTTAAGGTTGATAGCAGCCATCCTCAACCGCCGCCTACCCTCATCACCCCTGTAGTTGGCTTTAATTTCATTGATCCAGTACCTCCGCGCTTCATCCGCACAGTCCTTGCCGAAGCCAGTGTCGATCAAGAAGTTGCAGTAATCGTCGCCAGGCTCAAAGTCCGGCGTAGCCGAGTTGGTCGTGCAAGCATTAATCGTGGGCGTCAGTCCTGTCGGCGCATCCCAGCATCCGAGCTTACGAGTGCGTTCGCTTTCGTAATCCATTGACGTGCCTAGCGGAATAATACCTGATATCTGTCATGGCGAATCGGGCTGTTAGTATCTGACTCGCGTAGAATAATGATGCTGGGAACCAGAAGTAAGGAGGACGACTTGCTCTGTCTGGGGCAATAAGTGCCATCCTGACTGTAATCCATCCGCCCTGGCTCGTGCCTAGAACAAATACTTTCTTCCCATCACCGCACATGCCCAGCTTCTCGAGGACTTGGATATTCATGATTGCGGTATCCCAATATGTAACTGCGCTCCAAATCCACATCAGCCATCATTGTTTTCACTTGTGAACTACATCAGATGCTCAACTCACAGTGTTCGGCCTTGGTCCTTGTCTGTCCATGGCCTAGAAGCTCGATCGCGATCAGGTTCATTTTCTCAGACAGCTTTCCGTTGGCAAATTGGCTCTTGTATAGCTCCGACGATGTGTTGAAACTGTTCACTAGCACCATAGTCGGCTTGGAAGCATCGTACGGCGTCGGCATTTGGTATGCGGCATCAATGCCACCCAAATGAGGGACGTGAACAGTCTTCGTGTTCGGCATATTGGCCACTGGATGTTCAAATTGGCGATGAAGTTGGATGATACGTTCTTCGGCCACTGAAGCTGCGGGCTTGGTATTCAAGAAGCTGGACATGACATGTACTTATAAAAGCGGTGGCTGTTTTCGCTGTGCTTCTTGAGCCCCATCGCGGACCCGCGAATTCCTGATTATGCATCCTAAGCACCCCGCTTTTGGAGCAATGAGGTAATGAAAACAGGCATTGTGTACGCGGCTCGACGGACGAACTGCGGCGACAGAAACAGGAAGGAACGTAAAGATAGGTACGAGAAGCATTGTGGTGAGACGTTTCCGAGTCATGCAGCTCTGACGTGCAACGACCAACGCGGGGTGAGGGGCAATCAATCTGAACCACCAACAAACACACGAGAAACACAACACACTGAACTCTAGCGTCGCGTATTACGCGCCAAGCATCATGCTCTAGAGACGTATGAAGGATGTCTGACCAAAAGGACCCCGGCCCATCGCAGGCGGGCAACAAGCAGCAGCTTCTCGCAGCAGGTTTCAACGCTCATGGCCAATTAGACCCTTCTCACAGCGAAGACTTGCAAAGCTTTCAACCTATCCAGATCCTACCCGGGGAGCACGATATCGACGTCTTCTTCGCAGGGTGGAGCCAGACAGTGCTTTCGTCAAAGCCCTCCGCCGACCCTAATGGACACGGGACACATCTACGTTTCCTAGGATTCTCGGGACAAGACCACGGCGCTGAAACAAATGGACAGAGAAGTCACAGGACACTAGGACTAGAATGTGGCATCGGTGACCTTGACGGTTTGAAAGCTTACGTAGAAGAAGACGGATTGTTGTATTGGCTATCTGAGACGACGTGGACGACCTCAGGTGATGACGACCATCCTAAGATCGGTCAAATCGCCCTTGCAGGAAACGATAGGGTGGCGTTGACGTTCAAGACTGCGCCTGCAAGCACCATGTGTCATGTGGTCGAGTTTGAAACGCTGGAGAAAGCTACTGGGTGGTATAGTGACCCGGCTGACAGGACTAAACATCCGGATAAGCATCACATGCTCCATGGCCGTCCCCGGCAACTTCTCGCAGCCGCAACAACCTTCCTTCTCTTGATGGAAGACGGATCGGTCTTTTCTTGGGGCGACCCACGGCACCAATCGCTCGGTCGCCCGATCAGTGGTGAGGGAGCCACGGGGGCTGACAGTCCTGGTATTATCGAGGCCGTCGGGGGGCTGAAGATCGACAAGATTGCTTGCGGAGGTTGGCTGAACGCTGCTCTAGCGACAGAGGACGGGGCGCTGTATCTCTGGGGCGCAGCCGTAAGCCCTGTGTGCGAAGACGCCATCAAGTGCCTTTCTGATGCTGGCCCGGGCGAAGTAGTGCTTGCTGATTTAGCGTCAGAAGAATGTGAGCCGGAAGTTGATATCGATGCATTAGATATCGTGGATGTGGCGGTTGGCAGCGCGCATGTGGCTGCTGTGACGGAAGCCGGTCATCTTTATGTTGTCGGAGCCAACCACACTGGCCAACTCGGCTTGAAAACAGATGAAGCTTTCTCAGAAGACTGGCAGATGGTGACGAGTCTCCAGAACGTCAGCCGCACAATCTGTGGACCACGGAGTACGTTTGCGTTTGGTACTTTGCTGGAGGCATGAGTGGGCACTCAACCAGCTGGTTGAGAATCAATTCATGACACGCAAGAACCCAAAAGTAATATTCACAAGAAACCCGGACAGGACGGCAATCTGCTTTCGCCTTGACCAGACGCCCTCTTCACGCATGAGCCAGAACATGGCGCCCATGGGCCAGAAGAAGCCCATCAGATTGCCATATAGCATATCCTCAAGGCCACCAGCGTCTTCACTGTTGAAGCCGCCTGCGCCTTCTTCGCCACCACCTGCTGCTGCATTCGAACCGGAATCGAGCCACCTTTCCTCAAGAGCCAGGAGATCAGGGCCAGACGGCATGGTATCTGGGGTGTGAGTGTGTGCTTGGATGGCAAGAAACTGTGTTCGGAGCTGAGCAACCTCAGCCTGGGTGAAGCCTGCATTGATGAGGCGGTCGAAGCCTCGAGGTGCTGGAGTGGTAGTAGACTGCTCGGCGCCATTGGCTGTGGTGTTCTGTAAATCCGGAAGAGCGGTCTTAGTTACGAGTGCATCATCTGCCTCCTGTGCTTGTTTATACTCTTGGGCTAGTTCCGATTCCGATAGCTTGTCGCCAATTGAGCAGTGGATGTAGACCCTGGCAGCTGCGGGCTTCGTCTCACGTAAAGGTTGCTTTCCCTTTGCCTTGTCACTCTTTTGCTCCGTATCCTGAGGTGGCGGTAAAGTGACGCTGATATTCTTTGAGAGCGCAGCAGCATCTTGCAAGACTTTGCCCGAAAGGATGAGACGGAGACGACTCTGGGAGGCAGGCGCGTCAAGCTGTGCGCGGATCTGCTGTTTGAGTGACAGAGTGCTTGTCTTGGATGGCGCCGAGATTGTCAAGATGATGTCCGGAGTGGAAGAGGAGAAGCGTATTACTAAATCTAATGGGGTCTCTGATGCAGCCATTGCTCCTAGTTACATGGTATAATTACCGATGGTTGTTCAATAGCGATCAGGCCCACGAAGTGCTCAGGGTGTATGGAAGGACGAAGCTGCGCCAAGGGATTGAATCAAATTGATTGAGACTTCCCTAAATGCACTGCGAAACTGGGCCGACTTCAATGAATACGTGGTTCCAGCCCACCAGCTCAGCCATCCACTGGTGACCAACACCCCTAGATGTTGATTAAGATACCTCCATAGCGTTGGCGCGATCGGAAGCCGACAAAAAGTTTGCCGAGTGTGAGGTGCAGGAACCGCAGCAAAAGTCATGTCAGCGCCCCTCCATTGCCTGCCCCTCGTGCGAAGTGCGAATCTTCACATGTCTCCCACGATCCCGTGACTCACAACCACCACGCTGCCCTTTCGCCAATTCCTCCGGCTTCCAGCCGGCTTGCGCCCCTTCCCCTCTCGTCAATCGCAACGAAGCTATCCAACCATGGCTGCCGTCAACGCAACCCAGGCGGCTCTGCAGCCCGCCGCTCAGCCCAAGGGCACGCTAAAGATCGAGAACACGGACAAGAGAGATACCCTGATCGCGTCCGAGAAGAAGTATCAGAAGGCCTGGGCCGACTCCAAGGTGTTCGAGCAAGATGCCCCCTCCCTTCAGGATGTCCCGCTCCACGCTCTTGCCCCGAAGGAGCTCAGGGAGAAGCACCCCAAGTACCTGGCCACTATGGCATACCCATACATGAACGGTACCCTTCACGCCGGTCACTCCTTCACCGCCTCCAAGCTGGAATTCGCCGTCGGCTGGGCTCGCATGAAAGGCCTGCGCGCCTTGTACCCGCAGGGCTACCACTGCACAGGCATGCCCATCAAGGCATGTGCCGATAAGCTGGTTCGGGAGATTGAGATGTTTGGGCAGAACTTTGAGAAGTGTGAGCTGAACGAGGTTGCTGCCGACGAGGACACAGAGAAGCCGAAAGGCGAGGTCAACGGTGAACTCACTGCGCCGGCCCCGGTTCAGGAGACGACGCAGACGGACGTAACCAAGTTCAGCGCCAAGAAGAGCAAGGCGGCTGCGAAAACCAACGTCGCCTTGAAGTACCAGTTCCAGATTATGCTGGCTCTTGGCATCCCCATTGAGGAGATTCATAAATTTGCCGACCCGCAGCATTGGCTGGAGTTCTTTCCCCCGCTTTGCCAACGGGACTTGACCAACTTGGGCTGCAGAGTAGACTGGAGAAGAAGCATGGTGACGACAGATGCGAACCCTTACTACGATGCGTTTGTGCGGTGGCAGATGAACAGGCTGAAGGAGATGGGCAAGATCAAATTCGGCAAGAGATATACGGTTTACTCGCCGAAGGACGGACAGGCTTGTATGGACCACGACAGAAGTACGGGTGAAGGTGTGAACGTGCAGGAATACACTGCATTGAAGTTGAGAGTCAAGGAGTGGGCCGCCCCTGCACAAGAGAAGGTTTCGAGCAAGATACCAGAGGGTGGCAATGTTTACTTTGTTCCGGCCACTCTGAGACCCGAGACGATGTACGGGCAGAACTGCTGTTTCGTAGGCCCATCTATCGATTATGGTGTCTACGAAATCGTGAAGGGCAAGGAGTACTATTTTGTATCTGACCGCGCAGCGCGCAACATGGCTTTCCAGGGCGTGACGCCAGAGTGGGGCGTGTATCCTAAGGTGGCAGATCTGAAGGGCAGCGATGTGGTCGGCACGCTTGTCGCCGCACCGCTCTCCGTTCACAAGCAGGGTGTACGCATCTTGCCTATGGAATCCGTAAAGGCTTCCAAGGGTACTGGTGTGGTGACATCCGTGCCTTCCGACTCACCAGATGACTACGCAACCATGATGGATTTGGTGAAGAAGGCCGACTACTACGGCATCAAGAAAGAGTGGGCAGACCTGGAAATCCTGCCTATCATCGACACGCCATCATACGGTAACTTGACCGCTAAGCATTTGGTGGAGAAGATGAAGATCAACTCGCCCAAGGACGCGAAGCAGCTAGCTGAAGCCAAGGACCTCGCATACAAGGAAGGCTTCTACAAGGGCAAGATGATCTATGGCGACTTTGCCGGCAAGACTGTTGAGGAGGCGAAGCCGCTTGTAAAACAGCAACTGCTTGATTCTGGTGAGGCTTTCAATTACGCTGAGCCAGATGGCTTGGTCGTCAGTCGTTCTGGAGATGAATGTGTTGCGGGCCATCTGGACCAGTGGTTTATGAACTACGGTACGCCTTCCCGATCCGGTGATGGGACATGGCAGCCGGCAGTCCTGGAACATGTCACAAATGAGAAGGGCGAGGGCTTGCACACTTTCTCTACCGAAGTGAAGAACGCCTTCACACAGGTGCTTGATTGGCTAGCGCAGTGGGCTTGCGCGCGGTCGTACGGTCTTGGTACCAAGCTGCCCTGGGACCAAAGTCAGCTTGTCGAGTCGCTTTCCGATTCGACGATCTACATGGCCTACTACACCATCGCACACATGCTTCATAAGGATATCTTTGGCAAAGAGCCGGGCTCTGCGGGCCTCTCAGCCGATGAGATGACGGACGAGGTTTGGGACTATCTCTTCTGCCGTTCCGAGACAATTCCAGAGCCTCTCAAGGGCAAGGAGGAAAGCCTGAAGAAGATGAGACGGGAGTTCGAATACTGGTACCCTCTCGACGTCAGAATTTCCGGCAAGGACTTGATCCAGAACCACTTGACTTTCTTCCTCTACGTTCACGTCGCCATCTTCCCGAAGGAATACTGGCCAAGAGCGATCAGAGTGAACGGGCATCTTCTGTTGAACGGCGAGAAGATGTCAAAGTCTACGGGCAACTTCTTGACCTTGGCCGATGCAACGAACAAGTTCGGTGCCGATGCTACCAGAATTGCTCTTGCCGACGCTGGTGATGGTATCGAAGATGCCAACTTTGAAGAGACGGTCGCCAACTCAAATATCCTGCGCATGTACGAGCTGCGTGCGTGGTGCGAAAGTGTCATTAATGATGCGCGCCCACTCAAGGATGGTGAAACGTATGACCAGGTCAGACAGAACGAGCGTCACAAGAACAATGACTCGATTCAGCGCACCGGTGCTAAGGGCTTCTGGGACGAGGTGTTTGAGAACGAGCTCAATGGCTTGGTCAAGATTGCCGGCGAAGAATACGACGCATCAAACTACAAGGCCGCTGTCAAGTCCGGGCTCTACGACTTCACCTCCGCCAGAGACTTCTACCGAGAAATCACCAAGGCCGCCGGCATCGGTATGCACGCGGACTCTCTACGCCGATACATTGAGCTCCAGGCTCTGATGGTAACTGTCGTGGCTCCCCACTGGGCTGAACACATCTGGCTCGAAGTGCTGAAGAAGAGCGACACTGTGCAGAACGCGCTCTTCCCCGAGGCACCAGCGCAGAAGCCAGAGCTGACGGCGGCACGCGAGTACGTGCGTAGTACCCAGTCAAACATCACGAGTGGCGAGGGTGCGCAGTTGAAGAAGATGGCCAAGGGCAAGCAAACCTCCTATGACCCTAAGAAGGAGAAGAAGCTGTCCATCTTTGCTGCTCTCTCATACCCCAAGTGGCAGGATGACGTGATCGAGGTGGTTCGACAGAACTTTAAGGACATGAAGCTGGATGTTGGCAGCGTCAGCAAATCGATCCCGAAGACCGAAAGCAAGCGAGCCATGCCTTTCGTCCAAGGACTCAAGAAGAGCCTGGAGACTGGCATCGAGCCATCGACCGTCTTTGAAAGGAAGCTGGCATTTGACGAGGTCAAGGTGCTGAAGGAGATGGTTCCTGGACTGAAGCAGACGATCCAGAAATGCGCTGCTGTCGAAGTCATCGTTGTGAACGAAGGTGGGAAGAGTGGAAAGGTGGTTGGTGGTAGCGAGGGTGTAAAGGAGGGCGAGGAGAGAGCGGAACTGCCCCAGGTTGCAGAGAATGCTGTTCCTGGCCAGCCGACATTCTTCTTTGAGAATGCGTAAACCGCCGAGGCAATGATTAGCCATGGCCAGGACGTGACGATCGGGTGCGGATGGGTCGCCGTCCGGCGAGGGGGTACAATCTGTTGCTGAAGTCACGGTGCTGCGGCCGACGCTAAATAGCTACATGTAGGAACAACTTTTATGCGCCTAATCGTGAGCGAATCTGCATGCACATGAGGCGAGCTTTGTTCGTCACTGTCAACTCGATGGGTCTTCCAACTAGTACATAGCATGCTATAGCACCGCAGGCACTTAAGGTACCCCCAATAGCACAACAATGGCGCTTAAACCCGGCCTTGGCCCGATAGCAGTCCTCGTGAGCCACTTTCTCATCATCGTTACGGTTTTTCCGGCAGAGTTTGGACGACTCGGAAGCTTGGGATAAACCCCATTCCAGAACAACCGAAAAAGGCCCAATCATGAGCCCCACGATGACCGATGATGACCGTGCAGTTTCAGGGCAGACAAACGTCCCCGCATCGAGCCCCAAACTGGCTGACTGACTGGCCCTTGGCGGGGACTCCGCCCCTCCCCGCTTGCCTTGTCAATCGCCGACGAGCAATATGTTCCGGCCGGTTCGCTCTTTGCTCAGCGTATTGCTCGCTCAAAATGCATGTGTCGCCGACGAAGCGGATTGCCATGCTAGACGGACATGTCCACCGCTCCGTCCAACACTCCGAGAACACGGACCGGCTGGTAAGATTGTTAATCCGGGGCGCCGATGCGGACGACCACCAAACGGTGCAGGGACTGATGGGTGTACAGCCAGAACTGCCGTGTAAGGCACCTGAAATGTAGGCGACTTCCCACCTTGGTGGCTCTTGGGTCCGAAGCCGTATCGCTGACACGCGCGGAAAAGGTGACGAGCAACGACCCTCCTGCACAAGATGTGAAAAGGCAGGTATGTATGGATGCAAACGGCTCTATTCAGCGGCAGGTTCTGACTTCGGTTGTGCAACAGGCATTGAGTGCGTCCGTGGATACAATATTCGCTTCAGACATGGCGCCAATCCAAGGTATGCACATCCGATCCTTGGGCACGAGACCTGGTTCTTGACCAGATTGCAGCATCGCTTCCAAGGGCCCCGGTCCCGCCAAATCGGATCTGGATTTTAGCAAGACCCAGCCATGGGTGAAGACGGCTAGAAATCTGACCTTTCTAGATGAGACGCAAGAACTCATCAGCATCTATGACCATGCCGCCGAGCCAGAGACAGACTACACTGCTGTGTTCCAGTGGCCTGAGAGTACTGGCACCCCGTCTGGCCCGTCGTCCGGCTTCGATACACATTCAGCACCTAGAGATTCCCCAGCGACTGTCAATAGCAACAGTGCTCTAGAACGAGTGCACTCGACAGGCCACGCCGATTTTGCTGGCTTGACTTCGCCAGCTAAACGTCGACGGTTAACGACGAGCGGCCCATACAACACTGCGAGCACATCACCCGCTAATTCCCAGGGCGTCTTATCACATGTATTTCAGTCGACCTCGTCTCCGGCGAAATCATGGCACGCATCACCGCACAACAAAGTCTCTCCTCACTCAGGCTGGACTCCTCAGCTAATGCAGGACATTGAGGAGCTGACCGGTGGCTATGGGGCCGATTCGACCGGGCTGAACGTCGACACTGGAGATGGGAGCGGCTATGGCGCAGCTACCGCGAGCGCAGATGCGAGCACCGGCTTCGCATCGCTTGAGCCGACGGTCTCACTTGGTCAACAGACCTTCAATGCTGTCTCCGACTCGCTCTCACGTATCTACCTCGATACGCCGGTATGGCCGCTCGAGAAGAAAGAGGAGGCGTATTTACTACGATACTATGTGGAGCATCTGTCACGGAACTTTGACCTCACAGACAGTCTGAAACATTTTCGATACATGGTACCGCAGCGAGCAGCAACTTGTCCGACACTTCTCAATGCCATCCTAGCCCTGTCGGCGAGGCATCTGAGTCGAGTGGGGAAGTACGATCCTCTTGTGTCCAACAAGTACCACCAAGAGTGCCTCAAGCATCTTATACCCATGCTGGATGATACAACGGCAATATTGGACGAAAATCTATTGGCCTCGACCATCATACTTCGGCACCTCGAGGAGATCGAAGTTCCACTTTCTGGCCAGTCCCCGGCAGATCAACAAAGTCATCTTTTCGGCGCCCATGCTTTTATGATGAGCCAAGAACACGTCGCGATGGCCGGTGGTTTGCGACAAGCGGCGTTTTGGGTGGGTCTTCGGCAGGAAATCTACGTTGCTTTCGTGAACCAGCGGTCGATCATTCCCGACTTGACGCATTGCAATGTCGATCGCTCGTTCGATGCTGCACCGGACGACGTCTGGGCCTGCAGGATGGTGGTGCTGTGCGCAGACGTGATCCGCTGGTGTTTTGGAAGCGAAGATCACAACGTGTCCACCTATACCTACCTTGCGGACATGGTCGCCCAGTGGCATGCATCGAAGCCGCCCTCTTTCACACCAATCTATTATGCGCCGCCGGGACCAGACAACGTCTTCCCAGAACTATGGTATGTCCAAGATGATGTGCTCGTTGGACTACATCACTACCACATAGCTCGGATCTTATTAGCCTCCTACAACCCTCGCATTCCCCGTTTGGGACCCGGACGTGCCGTGGCCCTGCGTGAGATGGATCAGGAGATCAAAGAACATGTCCTGGCCGGGTGCGGCATGACGTTAAGCAATTCCTCTATGGCTCCCAATTTCACCTACGCAAGCATGGGTGTCACAATGGCGGGCGACAAGTTCACCGACCGCCGGGAGCAAGAGGCGCTCATGGATGTCTTGAGGGTTTGTGACGAACAGTATGGGTGGCCGACGGGACATGCTACAGGCAATCTGAAGCTTGCTTGGGGTTGGGAGTAGTTATGGCGGCCGATTTTTACGATTTTTTCAACGACTGTACACAAGCAGAGCAATACGACCGATATGATGATTCTAAAATGATTTGTTGAATTAGCTTTAGCCTTTTCATGTTGTAGTTTACAATTCAAAAGTAGCGCAGTATCTACTAATGCGAAATTGCATGAGCTTACTTCACATTCGCTCGAGCAACTCGCATGTCGCCTGACGCAAGTCATACCTAAGTGACGATTTGTCCGCCTAATGCACGGCAGCTTTATCAAACATCGAACAATTAACGCCTCAATTGCAAGCGGCGAAGGAACAGTCACAAGGTGAAATAAAGCGATGAGACGGAAGCTTGTTCTTGGGATTTTGGAAAGATCATAACATCATTACATTCTCAACTACCTTCGCTCAAGGTAGGAGCTACATACACACAAAAGAAAGCTGATACCCGCATGGAGGAAAAAAAAAAGCAAATGGTAAATCTACCACCTAATGACGCGTTCCGTCTCGCCCTCCCTCGGTGGGAAGTAGGTGTTGATCAGACCCATGTAGTACTTCTTAAGCTCCTGGGCGTCCGGGAGCCCGTCGGACTTGGAGTAGAGGTCGTACGGGTTGAACGCCTTGACGGCCTTGAACATCTGCTCGTCCTTCTCGTTCATCATCCACTTGTAGCCGCCGGCGCTGTGCCAGGGGTAGAAGGAGTGGTAGCGGATCATGGCGAGAGCCTCATCGGGCAGCGTGCTCTGGTCCTTGCAGATGTGGTACAGGTACTCGTCGTGGCCCCAGCTGAGCATGACGTTATCGAGGCCGCAGCCGGGGGTGTAGATGCCGTATTTGGTGCTGTAGATGGGGTCCTTGCTGTCCGGGTTGTTCTCGAACGTGCCCGGGTAGATGATGGATTCGTCGAAGCGGCAGCCGACGGGGAAAGTGTCGCCGACGACGTCCCATTGACCTTGGGCGTCGTAGAAGAACAGGAGCTTGCCGAGGTCGTGGACGAGGCCGACGAGCTGGAACCATTGGGGCTTGCCGTCACGACGGATGGCTTCGGCAGACTGGAGCAGGTGCTCGATCTGGCTGAGCGAGGTGTCAGGGTCGGACTCATCGATGAGCTCGTTGAGCTTCTCCATCGCCTGCCAGATGGTCATTTCGGCGCGGGTCTTCGACTTGAAGTCGTTGCGGGCCTTGAGGTTGTAGGCGACGGTCTGCTTCTCGTGCTGCTCACGGTAGAAGTTCTTGACACGATCGCAGGCATCTTCGTATTGACGGAACTGAGTCTTGTCCTTTTCAGAGTCGAACTGCGACTTCTCGTAGATGTCGACCTCCTCCTTGGTGGCGTTGCCGTTCTTGACGCGCATGGCGGCCTTCAGAACGTTGACCTCATCGACGGCGTCGGATGTTGCTTCGAGAGCAAGACCATCGCGGTGGTCGTTGAAGTTCTCATTGATGTTGGGCTGCTCGGTGTGCTCGAGAACAGCTGCTGGTGCCATCTTGACGATTGTGAAAGAGCAGATTGATGGTTAAGATCTTCACACGGTCTAAGGTACGAGAGTGATACTGCGAGAGAGAATAGTATCGAGAGTGATGAGAAACAAGAGGCCGTCCGCTCACCTTTTCTATCATTTCACATTGCCTATACGGCATTAGAACCCCGTGGTCCACTTGCCTTTCCCCAGCCCGTAAGGCAAGTGAAGCACGGGCGGGAATGGCAATTGTGGGCGCTCCGCAAATGCTTCAGATGCCATCTGGAGAAGGTCTCATCCTCGCCTAGACCCATCCTTACGCCTCCCTGCAGCCCATCGTGTCATGTCTGAAGTCTGATTGCCACGCTTTCGCCATGTGCCAACCTTCATTGGCTCCGGCCGGACAAACTCCCCACTTCCAAGAGCCTAGCGCTCCGAAATGGAGGGTGGAGACGGAGGCATTTTTTCACGCATCCTCAGAGCTATACTCGATAAGGATAGCGGCTGGCTCGATTTGGCAGTCCGGACAGCGAGATTTTCCATCCGCTCCGAGGGGTGGAAGCTTGTGCGGGTCAAAGAGGTCATCAGGAGGACGTTCAGAGGCCGATTGGCCAAAGCATGCGGGAATTGTTACCTTTCTCAGCTTTGTCTTCAACGCTACGGGATCAAGTTTCTCCTATCCCGCTCCGAAGCCCGTCTCGAGCATCGGAGGTGGCTCAGATAGGAAGTAACGCATTCATTCTACCCAGAGCACATGTGGTTCCACGGTCTCAGGTTTTTCCGGAGTCCCCGTCTGAGCCTTGTGTGTAGCAACAGACTATGCACGGTCTGTGCATTGCTGTGAAGGCAAGATGGCACCTTACTAAGGATGAATTCGGTCGGATGCCACGGCGTGGGGCCACATTCAAGCGTCGCAGCAGTACGAAGAACGAATAGAGAATCTGTTCAGGACTGACAAGGAATCACAAAGCTATTGTATGTGCGCATGATCCATATCTTTACCTACCCATCCAACCGCCGTCAACGGTTAGGATCTCACCAGAGACATATCCGCTAGCTCTACTCGCAAGGTATACCACACTTCCTTTGAAGTCCTCGGGATTGCCCCATCGGCCTGCTGGTATCCGCTCCAGGATGCTTGCCGCTCTCTTCTCATCGTTTATCAACGCAGTGTTCATCTCTGTAGCAATATAGCCCGGAGCTATAGCGTTGACGCAGATCCCTTGGGCTGCCCACTGGTTAGACAAGGCTTTGGTGAGCTGACCGACAGCACCTTTGCTTGCAGCGTATGCGGGGACATTGATGCCGCCTTGGAAGGTCAAAAGTGATCCAACATTGATAATGCTGCCTCGTCGTCCATGCTCGTCTGGCGACCTAGCGAGCATGTGTGCACCCACATCTCGGCAAAGAGTGAATACTGCGTTCAAGTTCACCTGCATGACTTCGTTCCAGTCGTCGTCCGGAAATTGGTGAGCCGGATGTCTTCTCTGGATGCCACCACAGTTCAGCAGGATGTGGATCTGGTATCCATCTTTGAGCACTTTCGGCAGTAGTGATTTCATCGATTCGTTCGAGGCGAGGTCTGCGGTATAGATCTGAGACTTGCGGCCAAGTTTCTCAATCGCCTGTTTGGTCGCTTGATTTGACTCATCACGCTATCTCTGGTTAGCTACCAGTAACCTTACAGCCAGCATAAAGTCACTGTGGTTTGCCTACCTGCACAAGCAAAACATCCGCACCCGCTTCTGCCAATGCTATTGCCATAGCTTGCCCAATTCCACGTGTGCCTCCGGTGACCAGGGCGGTCTTCCCTTCGAGGGAGAAAAGCTGCTGCACTGAATTCATCTTGCCTGGTCCGCTTTGCAAATGCTCACTAAGTTGCTGTGCTCTTTCACTGGCCATGAGAGCTGTCGAAGCAGGTCCAACGGGTGAGATATACAACAAGCAGTCCGTCACAAAGAATGCGTTCATAAGCCGAACATACACTCGGTTCAAGGGTGTCGCCCCCGCTGTAATTCGATGGCTTCCCTTGATTGGTCCAAGAGAGGCTGTCGGCCTTTGAAGTAGTGGGGGAGCCAAAGCCGACGGTGAACATTCTCGACATTGTATAGAGGACATTGCAACCAAACCGTTTCTACAGCTTCTCACCTTTACTGACTTGTCTTTGAAAAGAGCAAGAGTCTATAGCATTTGGCCCAATCGAGATACTAAGGCAACAATGGCTACCCAAATCCAGTCTTCCGTGCTCCACGGTGTCAAAGACCTCAGAATTGTAAGTCCACTCCGGGGTTAAGACATCAAGGTGGTCGAAAAGGCAATTGACCATTCTCTAGGAGCTTAGACAACTTGACGCGCCGGCTGCCGATGAGCTTCAAGTTCGCGTGGCATCTACTGGACTCTGCGGCAGCGACCTGCATTACTACTCCCACTTCCGAAACGGCGACATCCTCGTCCGCGAACCACTCTCCCTTGGCCACGAATCCGCCGGCGTGGTATCAGCCGTAGGATCTTCCGTCTCAGGATTCAAGCCCGGCGACAAAGTAGCCCTGGAAGTTGGTCTGCCTTGCGAAAAGTGCCAACGATGTCAACAAGGTCGGTATAACATCTGCAAGGAGATGAAGTTCCGGAGCAGCGGGAAAAGCTTCCCACACTTCCAAGGCACGCTGCAAGAACGGATCAACCACCCGGCAAAGTGGTGCTACAAGCTACCCGAAGGTGTGAGCCTGGATATTGGAGCGTTGCTGGAGCCGCTGGGCGTGGCACTCCATGCGTTCCGGAGATCACAGATGCCGAAGGGCGCAACTGTTCTCGTCTTTGGCGCTGGAGCTGTCGGATTATTGTGCGCTGCGGTCGCTAGGCTGCAAGGCGCTGGTAAAGTCGTCATAGCGGATATCGACGCCGGGAGATTAGACTTCGCTGTCCAGAACTCCTTCGCGCATGCCTCTTATACGGTACCGATGAAGCGAGGGAAAGACATGGATGAGAATCTCGCGATTGCCAAGGAGACCGCGGCAGCGATTGGTCAAGTCGATAACGTTGGCGAGGTGGATACGGTATTCGAGTGCACAGGTGTACCCTCTTGCGTCCAGGCGGCAATCTTCAGCACACGGCCAGGAGGTCGGTTGATGCTAGTTGGCATGGGCCACCCGATCCAGACGATCCCGTTGGGCGCAGCCGCACTACGGGAAGTAGACATCGTCGGTGTCTTCAGATACGCCAACACTTACCAGGAAAGCATCGAGCTTGTACAGAAAGCGGCCAAATCCTCAGAAGGTCCGGACTTCAGAAAGCTGGTGACGCACCGTTTTAGCGGACTTGCGGAAGCTCCCAAGGCCTTCGAAATGGCGGGCAAAACGAAGGACGCTGACGGCAAGCTGGTATTGAAGGTGGTCATTGATAGTCTCAACGGTGCGCAATACTCCTCGAAGCTGTGAAAGCCTTAGATAGGACGCTGACTGGGTGAAGAGTAGATTCGACTTGAAAAGCGTAGAAGCATTGAAGGCATTAATGGAATTTCGAAGTATGCGTTGTCTAGCAACATTTAAGGCGCGAGCGTGCAGATATCAAAGGAACACAGGCTCTGTTTCAACTTGCTACAATCTCTCCGTTCCTGCACTGCGTTCCTTCAGCTACTGCACCCATTGGCACCCAACCTCCCTGGTCACAAACGTCGAAAGCCGAACCACCTTCGGTGCAGAGGATACTGCCTTCCTCATCGCAGTCACCATCTGGTCTCGCTCGGACGTATCTGTCGTCACGGTAGTAGCCAGCGCTTGTCTGTCCTTGCTGTCTGTATTGATCGGTGCTGTCAGAATACGGGGCCAGGTTGGTCAGACATTCCATGCCGTCGGCTACAGCTCGTGGATATCCATAGGTCCACTCCTCTGATGAACCGTCTTGAGCGTAATTGCACGTGTAGAACTCAGTTGCGGAAGTGCAGATGAAAGTTCCCGGCACGCAAGGTAAATAGCGATCCAGATCGCCAGTCGCGTAAGCAGGACGGTTGGTACTAGACGGGCCAGACCAAGCCCCTGTCCCCGTCGGCGTCGAACCTGCTCCAGTTCTAGTCGACGAAGCAGAGATTGGCGGATAATTCGTTGGAGACAATGTCTCGGTTACTGCGGGCGGCTCGTTGCTAGACGCAGAGGGTGATGGCGTCGATGTGAGTTGGCACTGCCAGGCACAAACCCCAATGCTCTTACACCCGTAACCAGCAGCGCATGGACAGCTTGCTTCAGTCGCTGTGCAGGCCGATGGAGGAACCGAGGTATAATACATTGAAGGGCCTTCGGTGGTTTCAGTAGTGGTCTGTGGCATAGTGATCGTGATCAAAACCGTATCTGGACAGTCTATCGTCATTGTGATAGTGGTCGTCGAAGGCGAAGGAATTAGTTCATCAGCCGTGCTAGAGCTCTCAATTGTCAAGCCAGAAGAGGTAGTTGGTGCTGCCACCCGATGCTGTGCGTAAGATGCTAATGAGCTGGCACTAACCGTACCCTGGGCGTTGTCTTGATCATCATTGTTATACACAGTCTCCTCTGGCGTAGGGGTCTCTGCGGCCGAAGCGTACTGAACGGGAGCACTAAGGCTTACGGCTGCCGTCGATGTGGTTGTCGCTTCGCTGAAGCGAGCTGGCTCGTATGGTGCGTACGCCACTTCCCTAGTGGTAATATGCGCAGCCATCGGGGCGCCAGACAAGCTCATAGAGGGCTCATCACTATCGCCCATGGCGCGATACGTCTGGCCGTACGGTGTGGGTGAATCGCAGTCACCTTCAAATGCCGGGCTGTTTGCGTCCATGCCGTCGCCGTACACAACATCAGGTCCCGGGTTCGGATAAACAGGATTCTCATTCTCCGTTGTCGTGCAGTCATTCAAGCCTTCGAGGTTAGCTTTGAAGAGATATGGCAGACTTTCAAAGCTGTTGTAAACCTGCCGTCTTCTTCTTCGCTTGGAGCTTGCCGTTGTGACGCTGATCTCGGCGCAGTTCATGTAGAATTCTCGGTTTCCGTCATGATTCTGCCAGGTCCAGGCTAGTAGTGCGTCCCCGGGAGGCGCGTAGGAGGGAACAGTGAAGTCGTAAGTGGATGTCAGAGGACAGCCACCAACCATGCTTTTAATGACCCGAAATGTCGCTCCGTTGTCGTAAGAGAGGGATATCTGGCACGAGCCTCCTAGGTGTGTTGCACTGCCAGCCAAAGTCATGTTGTATGTTGAGCCGGCAGCATAAGTCGCGACAGGTTGTATAGGCCTGTCATTCTGGTATCCCTTACACGGGAAATTCGAGCCGTCTGAGTCAAGCGGAGAAGTCATGCTATAATCTATGGTCTGGTAACTGGCGTTTGGGTTGTGTTTGCTGTGCAATGGATAAGGCCAGCTCATCTCCATGTGGCAGAGTGCTGAAGGTAACAAGAAGAAAATGCTGTACAGTGCTTGTGAGCTGGTCATTGTGGTCATTGTGGTCATGTTTCTCTTGGATATCGTGACGATCGTAGAGCGTATGAGAGGCGTAAAATGCTATAGAAGGAAGAACGAGGCGCTAGAGTGTAGGGAATATATGTTGTAAGGCGGCCATCATCCAGCCATTACCTACCTCTTCGTATGCTGCCCAACCGCATGAGAATTGTGCTAGCCATTTTGTTGAGAGTCATCCAGGCTGAGCCAGATCAGAGGTGGTGCGGCAAGGCATGAAGGGTTCGCAGGGGCGGCGGACGCATTCTTCGCGATGGTTGGCTGACCCATTCGCATTCCAGAGGCCTGCCTCCTGTCGAGCTCCTGTCTCCTTGCATATGGCACATGAACTGGCTGGCCGATACGCTCGTATGCGCCGCGTCGTTGTATGTTGACGAAACTGGAGGACGGTGACATTCAGGTAAGGCTATGAAGCGAACGCGATGGTCCAAGCTTCGACGCGTCTTTCACATCCAATCCTTCGACCATGCCTCTACGACTCCATTAAGCATTCAACATGGCCGGTTTACAGAGTGAAGAGGAGGCGACGAAGGACGATCGGCTCAAAGCCGCATTATGGTATTCGATCGGACAGACAGTCGACGCGGTCTCCATGAATCAAGACGTCAACGCGACGCCTCACTTCATCGGCGGCCTGAGCGAGCTCGTCTGGGCGCAAATCGAGAATGTGACGGCCGACCTCGAAGCCTTCGCGAAACACGCTGGCCGCAACACGATCAATAGCCAGGACGTAGTGCTACTCGGGAGGCGCAATGAGGGCCTAGAAGCAGTGCTCAAGGCGGAAGCCAAGAACGTCAAAGAGGCAAATCAGAGATGAAATCAGACACGGTTTATAACAGTCTATGGCTGTATAGAAGCTCTACTCTGGACGTGCCGCAGAAAGGATATCTCGCTCAAAGTTTTGCATCTCCAAAAAGTCATTGCTTGTCAGGGAAGCCAAGGTTGACGCCGAATGCGGGATATACGAAACGAGTGATGCCCTTCTTCTTGTGGATGCCTTCAAGCGCGTCCATATCCGAGGAGTCGAGCTTGACCGTCTTCAAGTTCTCCTCTATCCGAGATGGAGTGACGGACTTTGGCAGAGCGCATTGGCCCTTGTTCACTGCACGAGTGGTTAGTACCGTGAACGAGTGATGGAGCAAAACTGGAAAAAGGTACCTTGAAAGCTGATCAAGATGGTGCCGGGGCCGACATTGTGCTTCTTTGCCACCTCTTGAACGCCCTCCTCCTGGAACAGAGGGCTTCCTGTGCTTCCAAGTGGGCTGTACGCTTCGATAAGGATGCCTTTGCTCTTGCAGAGATCGACAATATCTTGCTGTGGGCAGTATCTGAATGACAGGGGCATGCGAATTAGTATGTACTACTCATTGAAAAGATGTGGGAGGTATCGATGCTTACGGGTGGTTTTCGATCTGGTTAGCGGCTGGTACGACCTCGCAGTGGGGAAGCAGCTCCTCAAGGAATTTCACACTGTAGTTAGAGACACCAATTGCCTTCGTCTTGCCGGTCTTCAGGAGCTTTTCCATCTCCTTCCACGTCTTGATGTGGTTCCATTCCTTCATGTCGAGGTCTCGAGATCCGTCTGGAAGCTTGGGGATCATAGGGTGGTTGCCGTTCGGGTTCATTGGTACAGGCCAGTGCATGAGATACAAGTCAATGTAGTCGAGGCCGAGACGCTTCAGGCCCTCATCGATACACGCTTCTGGCTTGCGGTGGTATGTGCACCACAGCTTGCTTGTGACGAAGATGTCTTCACGCTTGCAAACGCCGCCCTCGATCGCTTTGCGGATACCGTCACCGACCTCGTTCTCGTTGCCGTAAACAAACGCAGCGTCAATGTGTCTGTATCCGCTCTTCAGAGCGTTCTCCACGGCGGTAGCGACCTGACCTGGATCACTTTGCCAGGTTCCAAGGCCGACGGCCGGAATTTTTGCGCCGGTGTTGAGAGTGAAGGAGGCTGACATGGCTGCAATGGGTTGAGTCTCCGGATGCTTGATGTGTTTGGGAGAGCGAGCAAGTATGAAGTTAGCTAACTGGGGATTCATCGAGCATGTAGTATCTTATTCTTGTCCTCTGGTCGGCAGGTTCTATCGCCGAAGTGGGACACATTGTCCGTCTCGGCGATGTCTCTCTAGGGATGCCATGTTTGTGAGAATGACTTCAGCGGGGCATCAGACACCGATGCCTCCACATGAGAGGTGCGTCTGCGGTGCTTGGTTTGGCCGTCTTCGTGGCATTGTTGCGCCGAGGGAATCGCCAGCTTGGCTGTGACAAGATGAGCGATGATTTAAATCGTCCATACTGTGACGATTGATTCCAAAACGACCAGACTGAAGCGCTCAAATCGACGTCGGTGTGGGCATACAGAACAGAGCTCGTGAGCAAGCAATCACCGACGTTGACGGGTCAGTCACCGACCTCGACTCGAGCCCAAGAGCCTGCCTCCTGGAACCAGGGCATCGGAAATGGACTCCCGA
This sequence comes from Hortaea sp. C3G1500-4, assembly GCA_022701445.1. Taxonomy (NCBI): domain Eukaryota; kingdom Fungi; phylum Ascomycota; class Dothideomycetes; order Mycosphaerellales; family Teratosphaeriaceae; genus Hortaea; species Hortaea sp. C3G1500-4. Next base: position 1,981,505 of record JAJVDI010000001.1, read on the forward strand.
GGGTCAACTTGCCGTCTTGGGCGAATGTCACTGACGGACGCCCTTTTGCCACACGCAGCGCGGAACGACTTGCTATACTCGAATGACGACTTCCACATCTGGAGTGCCGTCCCCACGGACAGCTCCAGGTACACCCCACTGGCGCGTCCGCCAACCCTGACGACGCGAGAAAACATACGTGATAGATTGGAATTCCTGGCTTGACCACGCGGAAACGTGCATTACGCTGTTCAACGAGAAAACGGCTGAGAGTCTCAATAAGAAGGTAGGCTCTCGCTGTCTGGTCAAGATATCTCATTCTCCCATTACTCTCTGGCTCACTCGTTTCCTCCAACCCACGAACATCCTCCTAACCCCGATCAAAAGCAAACTGGTCTTGAGCGCAGACCACCAATAGTTGCACTTCTCAAGACTCATTCTACGTCTCCAAAATGGTCCGCAAGCTCCAAGTCGGCATCTCCGGCCTCGGCCGCATGGGCGCTCGCCATGCTCGCCATTTCCTTGAGCGTACGCCTCGCGCAGAGCTCGTGGCAGCGTATGACCCTTCGCCCGTGGCCATGGCATGGGCAAGGCAGCATCTTGAGCCATTCGGCACCAAGCTGTACAACGACTTCGAGGAGATGCTGAAGCACCCCGGCCTAGAGGCTGTTGTCATCGCCACCTCGACCACAGAACACGCACCCCAAACCATAAGAGCTATTGAGGCAGACAAGCACGTTCTATGCGAGAAGCCGCTCTCGATCAACGTAGAGATCAGTCAAAGCGTCGCCGATGCTGCTAAGACGAAGCCTCATCTTAAGGTGATGTGTGGTTTCTCTCGCCGCTTCGACGCCAGCTACAGGAACGCATACGAGCAGATGGACGCAGGCAACATTGGCAAGCCCTGTATTCTCCGTTCCCAAACCTGCGACAAGTTCCGGGGTGACGCCTACTTTGTGGAATATGCGAAGAAGTCCGGTGGTATCTTCGTGGACTGCCAGATCCACGACATCGACCTTGCGCTTTGGTTCTTTGGCCAAGACAGCGTGGTCAAGTCTGTCACTGCAGTTGGCACGATCTCCCGTACTCCCGGCCTAGAAGAGTCTAACGACGTAGATAATGGTGTTGGTATTGTTGAGTTCTATGGCGGCAAGGTCGCCTACTTCTACTCCTCCCGCATGATGATGCCGGGCCAGCACGACATGACCGAAATCATCGGCACGCACGGCAAGCTCTCCGTCAACGCCAACCCGGCCAACGACCTCGTCGAGATGCACGAGCCGAGCGGGATCAGAAGAGAGATTGCGCAGACATACTACGACCGCTTCGAGCAAGCCTTCGTGAAGGAGAGCAACGAGTTCACCGAGTGTGTGCTGGATGACAAGAAGCTGCCTTTCAAGCTCACTGGTGCTGTCCAGGCCGTAGTGATTGGCTGTGCGCTGCAGGAAAGCTTGTTGTCAGGCAAGAAGATCGACTTCGATCCAATGGGCAACAGGATCGTCGAGGCCAAGGCCAAGCTATAGATTCTATCTCATCACTTCACATACAATCCGAAGAAACTTACAAGCAGATCCAACATCTTTGCGCATCGAAGCGCCTGTTGAAAGAGTAGACTGAGTTCATATGGAAATAACATTATAACAAAACCTAGAGAGCACGCCAATGAAAATTCAAAAATCTGACCAAGCCTCATTGCCGCAAGATCAAGCCCTTCTTCTCAGTGCCATCACTGTGTCTCATACCGACACACAAGACCCATGAATGACATCTCATCCACTCATCTCCCAGTCCAGAACATGCCGACTTCAGGCAGCAACTCACGACCTAATCCATCATCTCCCCCTCCCTCGTCCCCTCGCCCGCCTCCAGCGAATTCGAATAAATCGCCAACAAACTCACCCCAACTAGAGCTAGCACCGCGACGATCGAGTAAAGGATAATGGCCGTTCTGTATTTCCGCCATTGACTTTTGCGCCTACGCCGTAGAGGCGGCATCGGCCGCTGACTGAGCCGATCAAGACTCTCGACCGACTCGTACGTCGGGAGGCGCTCCTCGCGCGCGGAGAGGTGGAGCACCATCTGCGCGAAGACGGCCACGCGGCTGCCTCTGGCCAGGTGGGCTGGGGAGGGTGGTTTGGGCGCTTGAGGTTGGGCGAGAATAGGTTGGAGTTCTCCATTGCTGTTGTTTATTGGGGTGGCTGCCACGTGGTTGTCGTTGACGTTGTAGACTGGCGGCGGCGAATTGTCTTGCGCGGTGTATCTGGGTAGGTACTCCTCAGAGGCAGCTGGTCCGGCTTGCTGGTTGTCCATGGTGCTTATGCTAAAGGGCATCGGGGTTGTAGAGGCGTGGTAGATGGTCTTGTGTAAGGACCTAGGATCGCTTAAAGTCCCTTGTTGATGCTTTTGGCTGCGGAGCAAGATTGATCATCTTTTTTGCGGAAGTGAGAAATCCTGCTACTTGTTAATCAACCCAAGAGTCTTGTGCATTAGACTTTCTTCTGCTAGTACTAGAGCAGTGGGTTGTTTGTGTTAGCAGGGCTCTGAGAGGTACATTGGGCCGAAACATTCTTCTCCAACCCCGTGGGTACGGCTGGATTTGTTTCAAACACCCAAAGGCTGATGCTTGCTTAAAATGCTATGTAGTAAGCAGCGGACTTGAGCGCACAGTACTTGTCTTGCTCTTTGGACTCTTTTAAACAGCTTGAACCAATCATCTTCTCATAGTATGGGACCTTGATAGAGAATGTAATGATAAAGTGTAAGAAGTCGGAAAAGGACTGGGTGTGCAAAGCCTGCTCCAAAGTGCAAGCTGAGGAATCCCTTTATCACATCTCCGTACGTGCTGAACGCTAGAATCTAAATGCCGTCGACTCACTGCATGCGCTGACGATCGCTGGAAACTAGTACGGTCGCATCTGCCACAGCCACGCGAGCAACTTGCTTCAGCTTGACTTTATGATCGGCTTCTCGGAAGGCATCGTCCGGTGCAGCATCCTCCTTGGGCTCAATATTCAACGTCTCGTAACCCTGCTTGATGATCTTGTTGATTTCCTTGGGACTCAAGTGCTCCTTCTTAGCCCTGTGGGATTCGATGAGATCCGCATAGTGAGTGGACACACCGATCAGAGTATTGACGGCATGCCGGTCTTGAGTTTTGGCGAGGGAATATGCGTCTCGGAGCTTCGTGAGAGCCTCGCCGGATTCCACGAGCTTGTAGAATAGGTCGTCGTAGTCCTTGTTCTCTGGCAGGAACGCTTCCCCACTGGTTAAAGCCTGCACGAGAACATCGACCAGAGCTTGCGCCACCTCCGAAGCACCCAGCATATTGAGTTCATCCGCATATTGGTTCAAAAAGCGTACGAAGGACAGGAGCGACCGCCAGAGCTCTGACCAATGGTGTGACAATTTCGTGCGGCTCTTTGCAAGATATCCCAGAAGTCGCGAGAGAACGCTGAGAGTCTGGATGTAGAACGGAACGTCAAGTCGCTTGCGCAAATTGTGGTTGATGCCGTCTGCCAGGAGATCGAGAATCGCAATCGCATACGGCCTGTCGGCAGTTTTGGGCAGCGGTAACTGCGGAGGACGTTGTCTGCACAGTCTCACCTGCGCTGTGGTGTCGCACATGAGCTTCGCGATCTTCGCATCCTCAGACAACACCACCAAGATCAGTAAGGTGAGGTAGGCATAAAGTGATGCTCGCGCAGATCGGAACGCATGTTGATGTAAGTAAGATGCGAATGACAGAAAAGCGCTGAACGGAGGGGGCTGCGCTTTGTCACTCGAAGCTTGACTGACGAAGTGGTGGCAGAATAGCTTGTTCGCCAATGTGAAATCGTACAAAGTGAGAAGCGTAGAGGTCTCGGGGCCCGGTCTAAAAACGAATAGTCAGGTCCGCTGTCACTCTTGAGGGCCTTAGAAGTAGGTACTCACTGCTCGTTGAAAAGTTCACGTTGCTGTTCTTCCGTCAAGGCCGGTGCGGCAGGCTTCGCCCCCGCCAACGCTCCCAGGCCTACATAAGACAGCGTACCCGCGACGCTCCAGCCGACTGGGGTATCGTCTTGAATAGCGATGTATTTCGATCGCAGCAGGGTGCAAGTCCAAGCGACGGACTCGACGACTCTGGTCATGGTCTCGTCATTGACAAAATCTGCGAAGCGCACTCGGTATTGGTTATGCATCTCAAACTTGTTGTAATTTGCCAACAATCCGGTCAACATGAAGGGTTCAGCTGCATCGAGAGGGTTCTCTGATTGATGGACCGTCTTCATCAGCGCTGGAAAGAAGTCCCGCTGAATGAAGTACGATACTACAGCCGTTTGATAACCACCAGAAACCACGGCAATGGCTGCTTTCACAGCCTTCTGCCGTACTGCAAGCGTCCGGCCATCTTTAATAGCATGATCAAGGACTGCCACTAGCTCGGTGAAGACGGCATCCACTTTGTCCAGACCGGCCAGGACATCGATAATGTCTGAACTAGGATTGGTGTATTTCTTTGTCAACACCACAGCGAAGAAGACTGTCAAGGTCTAATAAGTCATAAGTCGGTACGTAACAGAAGCTGGGTCGATCGACGACTTACATCTAAAGCGTGCTCATCTGAAGGAGACCGTTTGGCCTTGAGCGTCTCGACAGCATTGAGCAACAGTTGCTGAGGCTGATGCTGAACATGCAAAAGGAATTCGGGGTCCGTGTCGTCGAGTATCTGCTGTAGCTTTGGAAGATCAGGCTTTAAGAGAAAAAGCTCCCGCCAAAAGCCATTTGGCTTCTCGTCGTCCTCTACTTCCTGGCATTATTAGCTCTGCTGATCTGACCAAAGGCAATCCAAGTCTTACCCTGAACAATTGCCGGTAGAGGCCAACTATTTTCGGTTCGAAGACTTCAGGTCTTGCCTGCTGCGTCAATGGTGATTGCTCCATTGTTGAACTCGACGATGTAGGAGCCGCATTGGACTTTGGTTGAATTGATGCAACGAACGAAAGCCGGTTGCCACGCCACTCGGGTCTCAAGGAGAGTCTTTTTGTTCCATCCCCAGACGCGTCCATGTCCACGTTACGTGTCGCGGAGTGGAGCTTATTGAGCGCGCCAAGAGGAGGCTGATCGGAAGAGAGCGCGGAAACATCCGACTGAGCAACCTACCCTGAATCGACAGCGATGACGTAGGAGGTACTAGTACTTGGACTGGTGGAATGAGGTGGTTGTAACCGTTGGGTTGGTAGGATGGTTGGTTGCTCACGCGTTACCCCTGCGTTTACATGATGACCTACGACTTCGAAACGACTTGAGCTGACCGTTCGGTCAAGAAGACACACGCATTGGTCCTGGACACGCATCCATCATGGCCGGCATGTTTTCCAAGGCTAGTAATGCCTTCTCCAACGCCTTTTCGGCTGAGGAGAAGGTCAAGAAGGGCGATGAAGAGGGTGCTTCACTCACGACTGTTCTCTCGACCGCCGACGACCGGAGCGCCTTAACAATCCTGGTGGCCGATGCTACAGAACTGATGAGGCAGGGCATCACGGATGTGTTTGACGCAAATCAGACTGGCAAGCCCGAAGACATGTTTGCGAACTTGGGAGACAATGAACTGCCCAAGGACGACGATGGCAATGTTATAGATAAATCGCAACAAGAGGACACCATGACAGAAAAAGATGTTGCCAAAGAGCAAGAAGCGCAGGAGAAGCTACAGGAGAAGATGTCAAAAGAACTCGAGGCCCGCAAGAAAGAGCTTAGTGGACCAAAGATGCAGGAGCTGAAGAACGCCGCTCTGCACCACTTCGACAACTGGCGAGAGAGCGTCATCCTCAGAGTCGGTGAGATCGTCAATTCGAAGGAGACAGCACACGAACAAAAGGAGCACGCACAGCCTAAGCAACAAAAGCCTGAGCAATCGAAGGACTCCACGCGACAATCTGAGCCTCCCAAGTACGACCCGGGCATCGACGAGATGTACAAGCAAACCTACCCTCCCATCGATAACCCGCTGAAGGAGTTTGCTCAAGAGAAGCGAGCGCTCATCTTGCATTCGATGTTGCTTCTGCTTCTCAGTCTAGAGCATTACCAGAGCTACTCCAGGACTCTTATGCTTCATCTTACTACAAGCTTAGACCTGAGTATTGCTTTCCTGGCTGAGGACGAGAGCAAGATCGCGCGAGGGCTGTTGGCCGCTGCTGAGAACATGAACGCTGACGACGAGACGAAGAAGAAGGCCGAGGAGAACCAGAGCGCCAGGAAATGGAAGGTTGGCATGGCGACAGTTGCAGGTGCGGCTTTGATAGGCGTCACAGGTGGTCTAGCTGCGCCATTGCTGGCTGCTGGTGTTGGCTCGGTCATGGGCGGACTCGGCCTGGCTTCGACGGCTGCTGCGGGATATCTTGGTACATTGGCAGGCAGTAGTGTCATTGTCGGCGGGCTGTTCGGAGCATATGGCGGTCGGATGACAGGCCAGATGATGGATCAGTACGCTCGCGAAGTCGAGGACTTTGCTTTTGTGCCTGTCCGAGAGCAGCACAAACCCCGCAAGATCGAGAAGGAGTATCGTCGACTTCGTGTAGCCATCGGCATAAGTGGCTGGCTGACCAAGACTGACGAAGTTACCGAGCCGTGGAAGGTTATCGATATTGGCATGGAATCATTCGCGCTACGCTGGGAGCTTGAAGCTCTCATGAACTTGGGGAATTCCATCACGACTATGGTCAAGTCTGCCGCGTGGGGCTACGCAAAGAGCGAAATCATCAAGCACACGGTCTTCGCGTCGTTGACTGCTGGTCTCTGGCCGCTTGCTCTCTTGAAGGTCTCACGCATCATCGACAATCCGTGGAGCGTGGCAAACTACCGTGCCACCAAGGCCGGTGAGGTTCTCGCAGACGCGCTTATCAACAAGGCTCAGGGTGAACGGCCAGTGACCCTTGTCGGTTACAGCCTTGGCGCAAAAGTCATCTTCACCTGTCTGCAGCGTCTCGCCGAGCGTAAGGCTTTCGGTCTGGTAGAATCCGCCATCCTAATCGGCGCTCCGACACCAAGCACAGCCGCCGATTGGCGCATGGTCCGCTCGGTAGTCTCTGGTCGTGTTGTCAACGTGTTCAGCACCAAAGATTACATTCTCGCCTTCCTCTACAGAAGCAGCAGTATCCAGCTTGGCGTTGCCGGGCTTCAGCCGGTGGAGAACGTCAAAGGCGTAGAGAACGTGGACGTCAGTGATATGGTCACTGGTCACACGGCCTACCGACTACTTACTGGTACTATCCTGCGCAAGATTGGATTCGAAGACATCGACGATAAGGAACTGCAGAAGGAGCAGAAGGAGCTTGAAGAGGAAGAAGCGAAGGATGAGCAGGCACAACAACAGAAGCAAGAAGAAAAGCAGGAAGGCGGGACAGATGCCGCTCCAACTAGTGAAATGGCGAAGATGAAGCTCGACAAAGGCGAGGACTTGACGGATGACGAGGTGAAGGCTCTAGAGCAGGAGGTACAGAAAAAGAATGAGCAGAGCTACATTGGATGGATGCAGGAGAAAGGGAAAGGCTTCGGGCTGTCTACCAAGGAATCGTATCAGAACGCTAAGGCGAAGTGGCAAGCCCGCCAGCATGAGAAGGATAACCAGAATCCAAGCAGCAGTAAGGATTGGGGTGGTATGGTGGGAGGTGCTGCTACTAGCGTGGCAAACCCATTGTAGGCAACAATCTAAGTGACATTATGAGAGATGAACCTGTATACATAATCAAGTGTGCATTCTACGAAATCAACTTGGTACCTAGTTCACTCATTTGACCACATGCACGTTTGAGAGTCTTAGCTGGCGAGCAGTCCGACTGATTGAATAGCAATTGGACTGAAGCGACCAGAGCAATAGAAGCCCAGAATATGTATCCTGACGCGTCGTCTAGTTAAGTTCAAGGGGAGTGCTATCCAGGCGCACATAGTGCAGTTTAGATCGAGGGGTCCGTTGAAGTATTCGAATGACTATGCCAACTCATCGCTCGGAGTGCCGGTACAGGCAAATGCTGCTTTGCTGACCAGTGAAGCTGATGGTACTCCAAACAGCTACAGCACTAGCACAGAAAACATACTAAGCAAAGTCTGCCTGTGCATCCTTCCACGGGGATTTGGATTTGGCGCAATAGTTGAGACACGGTCCAAGGTTTCTAAAAGACACGGCTGCTATCACAAATGAAAAGCATCACCCGCTGCTCTTACACACCTATTGCTACATATCTACAAGGTCTCAGTAAGAAGCTTGTTCATGCGGGCCATCTTGGCCGAAACGCTGAGGTCGATGGTACGGTCGCCAATCTCAACAATGAGACCGCCACGGATCTCCGGGTCGACCTAAACACGTCATGTTAGCACGGATCCATTTCTCTTTTCCTTCGCTGCCTTTCCCCCGATATCTCGCTTCATTCTTGCGATGTGCGCGCCTCGTGAACTCACCTTCGGGACAACCTTCAACTTCTGGCCCTGACCAATGTACTGGCTCTTGCTCACGGCAGTCTCGAGCTGCTTGACCATCTTGTTCTCCAGCGGGGCCGCGCTCGTGATGGTCATCTCCACCTCGCCTCTAGCAGCGCTCATCAGCGTGCTGAACTTCTCGCACACGCCCTCCAGTACGCTGAGACGGTTGTTCTCGGCCAGGGTCTGGAGGAAGTTCTTGATCGTGTTGTCCTTGTCCTGCACGGCCATGGTCTTCTGCAGCTCCTGCACAACCTGCGACTTGTCGGAGGCGGAGAGGGTCGGCGCGCTCATGATGGCCTGGAGCTGCTTGTCGGTCTTGAAGGTGTTGTACAGGTTTTCGAGGCCCTTGGAGACATCGTTGAGGGACTCCTGCTTGGCGGAGGCGGTGTACTATAGACATGGGGGTTAACTACTGCCATCGTGATATGTCGTCCGGGGGTCATTGGGCGGACATACCAGAGCGCTGGCGTAGGTGCCATCGAGACCGTAGAGCGGGACAGGAGGCTTGGTGTTGGCGGCCTGCGCGGAGGCGGCGTAGCCTCTCGCCGCAGCGATTGGCATGCGCGGAGCTGCCACACGGGCGGAGCGGGCGGCGACACGGCTGGCGAACATTGTGACGGGTGGTGGAGGGGAGAATGGGGTGGTTGATGTCGCCGTCGCTCTCGCCCTTGGCCGTGAAGCTCTTGCTCGGAAGTCGGAGCGCGGGATTTCCCGGCCCAATTCATCTCCAGACTTCGCGCGTCACTCCGCTCAACCTCACTTCACCCCACTGCGGCCAGATACTGTTGGCGTTATGCGCATGTCGATATCCTTGTACCGAACATTGAAAATACCTACCGAATGTAGATTCCGTTCCAGTACGATTCTCTGTCCTTTACTACCGACGAGCATGCCTCAAACGTGCGCGAGCATACATCGATACCCTATCGTGCCAGGAATCCATCGTGAAATACACGTGGAAAAGCGGCTACCGTGCTCAGGGCCGGCGAATAAAATGGCATAGAAATTGCAGAAGCGGTATTGTCAATGGTAGCTGGCAGTATGTCCGCATGTGAAAGAACAACGAAGATATCATTGCAAAGCTGCGTTGATTGCTCTCGATGTGCACGTTACCTTGTCTTTCGCCATGTGGTTGTACATCAACAGCGATGCGTTGGCATTGCGTTCGCTCTACACCTTGCCGAGATCTCGTCGCAAAATTGGTCTCATAGACCTCATCTGTTCGTCCTGTGTTGTGCATGCAGCTTAGCCCCCCCGCCTGGCAGGTGATCATACAGGAGGCGGCAATGCGGCTGTTGGCGTCCCGACTAGGTTCTCAGAGAAGAATCAAATGCAAGTGCCGCAGCGAGCGTAGCCTACTGACGTTGGCCTGGGAAGGCTGCTGCCTCCATCGGGTAAGGGTCTCTTGACCATGCGAGTAATCCCGCTGTGCCGATGCCAAACAAGGCTAGTTCTGGCAACTTGCCAGAGTCCGCGCGATGTTCTTGCTGTGAACTAAGGAACAAAGAGGTCGGGAACATACTGGAAGAATGGTGGCTGACTGGCAGACCTTTCGAATACAGGTCCCATCCGTTGCCTTGCAGTAACCAGGGAGCTAGCGGCCTTAGGGGATACAATTCGACGGAATCCATCCCAACCTCATCAGCATAGGAACTCTTGACACAAGAGATTGGTTTTTCGAAACACGAACGAACCAAAAAAGTCATGCTGTCAGCATTGGAAATGCTCGATCACTCGAATGTACTCTGTCCCAACCCAAGGGGTGGTGTCGTTTGTTTTGCACTCTTTCTACCTTGTCCATGTTCATACCTTCTTGAGGCTTTGCATTGCAGATATTTGCGGCTGTTACTTTCCTTTTTGGGAGTAAGCCGCGGAGTTAAGCATCAGAACGACGTCGATGTGGGCAGACTTCAACAATCGACACGTGAGACGCTTTGACCGACCTCCCAACCACCCGCATTTCAGTCCACAGCCACACTGCCATTGTCGAACTCGCACAATACCATTCATTCTTGTCGAAAAAGACTCAGCGCTCTCGACAGCTTCCTCATCTTCCTCTTCGAACACATTTCTTCGACCACAGCAATTCTTGTACTACTAGCATCGCTTCCACTTCATCACACTAATCCGACCATTCACCAGACCATCTTCCTCAGCGTCAATCGGGTCGGCGCCGGTCGCTGACATTCACAATCCTCACAAAAGTCTTCTGAGAAGACTTCCAAACACTTTCACGCAACGAATCACGAGCACGCTCACGTTGATCGTCAGCTTCTGCCTTCTCACCATCTTCAACGACTAAACTCACTCTCACTCTCACTCTCACACGAAGAACTCTTCTCTCCACCACTTTCCGGACCGCAACACCAAAATCACCGCAACTATGCCTTGCACTAAGATGGATCACACTCACCAGTGGCCCACCAGCGGCGTGCTGACTATCGAGCGCTGCGAGCGCTTCTGCGACTTCTGCACCAGCGAGGCTGATCGTAAGCATCGTTGGAAGTTCGCCTGGTTCTTGCGTCGTCACGTCGAAGCGGTGCACATCAAGGGCGGCGAGTATCCTGGTCTGGAGCTTACGGACACTTGGTATGTTCAATGGCATGCAGGTCACAGTTCACGCTAACTTGTCAACAGGACTCGCCCCGATGGCGCTGCTGCCAAGAAGGCTGAGAAGCAACCGAAGAAGAAGCCCCCGCCACGCAAATCCAAGGGCAAGTCCAAAGCGCAAAAGGCCGTTTCTGAGACGCCCGAGCCTGAGATGGAAGTCGCATCCGAGTCCGAGTCTTCCAACATTGCCGTTGGTCCTATCCAAGGCCAGGCCGCATTCGGACACCACTCACGTACCAACAGCAACAGTAGTGAGGCCAGCCAAGCTATGACTGTGACGAGCAGCTTGTCCGAACTCAGCACTGATCCGCAGGTTGGCGGCTTGTACAGTTCGCCTCAGCAGCAGCTCGTTGACATGAGCAGCTCGCCACCGCAGCCTGTCCCTTTTGGCGGCTATGACTTCAACAACAATTTCAGCTTCAAGAATGTCGTCAACAACTTCGACATTTCGCCGATCAAGGGTCCTATCTATCCTCTGCCCACCTTCAACAACAACGACAATACTGCTGGTGCTTTTACCATGTCAGACCCTTTTACTGGCAGCAACGGTAGCAACAGCAGCGACTTCTCCGATCTTAGCCTGAGCGACACCTCCCTGCCCAACAATGACCTCGTTCCTCCCACCACTTTCGACCAAGGCGGCTTTGGCCTGAGCCTTGGCATCGGCGCCGATGGTATGCAGCCTTAGAATGGCAACATGCCCTTCGGTACCATGCCAGGCAACAACATGATGCTTGGTCCAATGGACCTCAGCAACAACCTCAACAACAACATCAGCACCAACGACTTCCAGGGTCTCAACGGCAACTTTTCCGCTCCCACCATCATGCCTATGCCTGGTACAGGCGGCGTCGAAGCACCCACTACCACATCCCCGACTCCGACGACGCCAAAGCGGGTCCGTCGTGGCCGCGAGCCCAACACCCCCGAGAAGCTTCAAGTGGTGCAAGACGTGCGCAGCACTTTCGGGACCATCGTTAGCTACCTGCGCGCCGGGAACCTCGACAATGAGGAGATGCAGGGTGCAGTCGACCGATTCAGCGAAGAGTTCTTCGGGTATTAGGACCCTGCAGCTTCTGCATGAGATGGCTCTCTCGCAGGGCCATGACTTCAGTGGCATCCGGTGTGAGGGGTGCGTACAATGCGATGCGAGTGCTCGGCTTGGGTCACACTACGACGATATGAACAAGTTGGCGACGATGAGACGACGGTAGTCTCGGCATGGTTTTGGTGGCGAGAGGCGTGCCTTCACGATCATTTGCAAGGACGATGACATGAGAGGCAGGCAGCAGGGCCTGGGCTGGTCATGAGGATGATGAGGATAAGACCACGAGCTTTCCTTTTTCCTTGGTTATGCGTGGCACAGCCTTTGTTTTTGGGCTACGCCGTGGTCAGTCAGTCGGTCTTTACTGGGCTTGAGAGGTTTCTTTCGGTGTGGAGTTGTTTGCTGGGGTGGTTGTCATGCGTTCGTCCTGTTCTTGGTTCGCGAATATACTGTCACTACTTGAAGAATGTTAGCGTACTGATGTTAGTTTCTATGCATGGAGATAGATTAATGAAATAGCAAAAGAAAGAAAAAAAGAGAAAAGACAAAAAAAACAGCAGGAAAAGTCACTGGATTCATCTCTTATACCTTCTCATATGGCTTGCTGAGGCTTTGTCGATCCAGCCAGGCTCTGGTGATTGGGAGTAAGCAGTATACAGCAGTAAAAATGACGAAAGAGGCGAGAAAGCAAGATACCAAGGTCTCAAGCTGGTTGTGGAAGACGATCTCCAAATTTCCAGATGCAGCTGAAGAAAAAAGAGTAGAGAAGGTGAAAAGAAGAGAGAAACATTGGAGACAGAAAAGACCCCGTTTCAACTAATTTGAAAGCTCGTACAAAGACATGGTATCAGCGACCTCTATCATCTACTTCGTATCCGTCTCCCAAACCCATACATCCTCAAACCCGGAACCCACCGCTTCACAGCAACCCCCACCCTTTCCCAACGACCCAGCAATACTACAGCAACCCCACAAACTCCGCAAGGTCAAGCACAGTATGCACCACGGACTCCACCAGACGAACCAGCAACCCAATCCCCGGAAGTCCAATCCCCCACTCCACCACGCGGATCCCAAACATCGCCCCGAGCAGGACCAACCGTAACACGTAATCCCTCCACCCCAGCACGGGACGATGTCCGCGACTAAACGTCGAGTCGACAAAGGCGAACGGCAACTTCGCATCGAGCTGCTCGATCGCGACGCGGAGGCCCGAGCTGAAGCCGTCCTCGTGGAACCCGTATTTGGTCCAGGCGCCGCAGTAGCTGACGCCCCGTTGGCCCTGGATGGCATCGAGGCGTTTCTGCGCCGCGACGCTGGCGGAGGTGTAGAGCGGGTGGCGGTAGAGGAATTTGCCCTGGGTGAGTTTGGGTTCCGGCGGGTGGTCTGGGTTCATGGTCACGAGGACGGGGCCGTAGGTCCGTTCGGGCAGGTGTTGCAGGATGTTCATGCAGTAGGTCAGGCTGACGCCGGCGGGGTGGGAGAGTTTGGAGGGCGTCGACGAGACGAGGTAGTTCCAGGCGGTCCAGACGGCGCGGCGTTTGGGCATCAGTGAGAGGTCTGAGTGCAGGTAGCAGACGTTTTCGGTTGTTTCGAAGGCGTTGAAGATGTCGAGTTCTTCTTGCGAGACGTAGGGGACACCGGAGGCGGATTTGGTAAGGCGTTCTTGTTCCTTGCTGGTGGCTTCTTGGAGTTGCTTCTGCTGCGTGCCGTGTTTGGCGAGTAGAGGGAGGACTTCGTCGCCGTGACAGGCGAGGATGGCGTGCTCGAAGACGTCGCCTTCGATGCGGTTGGTCTTGGCGTTGATCCAGGACACTGTGACGCCGGAATCGGAGCCAGAAGTAGGACGTAGGATGTTAGCCACCTCGCACGAAGTGTGGATGTGGAGCTTGTCTTTGGGATACTGTGAGACGATGGCGTCGATGTAGCGTTGGGATCCTCCTGGTATCGTGAGCCAGGGCGGTCGTGCCGCAAGGGTAGAAAGCAGGTGGTGATTCCACATGAATCGAATGAGTGTTGCTGCTGGGAACTCCAAGCTCGCCTTGTCTGGCGAAGTACTCCACACGGCTGCCGTCATCGGAATAAGATAATCGTCACGGAAAGCTTGAGAGTAGCCTTCCCGGTCAAGGTACTCGCCGATACTCATGTCGGCGGCGAACTTTCTATATTTGGGAGGAGATCCCAGCCGGTCGATGCCATCATCGTCCTCGTCCGCTAGCAGGTCCAAGGCGAATTGATTGAAGCGGACAATATCGAAAATCATCCTCCAATGCCGCAGCCTGAATAGATTTCGCCTCTGAGCGAAGATACCCTGTCCTTCGCCACTCCACTCAAACTTGCCACGGTCTCTCGACACGCCAAAAGTCATCTGGGTCTCGACGGGATCCACGCCGACTTCTTTCAGAAAGCGAATGAAATTCGGATATGTGGCGGTGTTCATGACGATAAATCCAGTGTCCACAGGCACTTGGTCGTCGCCATGGCGAAACGGTTGCGTGTTCGTGTGTCCGCCTAGCTTGGAGGATTTTTCGAAGATGTGGACTTCATAATCGCTGTCCTTCAAAGCCCATGCTGCACCCAGCCCTGCACACCCTGAGCCTACAATCGCAACTTTCGGCCTCGTCTTCTCTCCTGAAGTCTCACGAGCGGCCGGCGACATGTTGCCACCGTTGCGCTTCCCTGCACTGTCTGGACTTTCCGGGGGGTTGGAACGTCTAAAGAAGTTCATCTGACGCGTGAGACCGGGCTTGGAGAACATCTGGAGAGGACATGGTTTAAGACTGGGATGTTAGGATCGGAGAATATGCAGTACATGATGAAATGACCAATGACGATGAGAAGAGAGTTCAACTATGTGGATGGACGTGCTCGGGCCGGACATGGCGTGTCTAAGTGGCCGACGACTTGTTGTACCTTGCGCGCTGATATTATTATTGTCTTGTCACTGGAAGACATGCTGCTGAAAGATGGCAATACGGGTAGCGCGAAGCAACATCACGGTATGACTATGGCCGATCATGGAACGACTTTGGCCTCACGCAAGTCTATTCGCATCCATGGTAGAAACGTGGCAGCGATGTATCGCCCCATGTCGTACCACGTGACATGCTCATGGCGGCAAGCCAGATCCCGATCTACGCGAGTCCAGGGCCTAGGCCGGCGTCATCTCCAGACGCATCTACCTACATATTATCACATGCTACTGAACATACCACGCACACTTGATACACACCTCTACACCAAGCTACTACCAACACTGCTCATCTTGCCATTCCACCACACACCACCTTTGACGCCTGCCATTGGAACGACCAAGTGATCATACCGAACCCCAACTTCCTTCGCCGCGTGCACCACCCACCGCAACCATGTCCAACCCACTCGACACCGACGCCGGCAGCGAGCTCTTCTCCAACTACGAAGCCGAACTGAAGCTCATCCAAGCCGACCTGTCTCAAAAGCTCGACCAGATCCCAGACCTCCAAGGCGAACCCCGCAAAGCCGCCATCTCGCAAGCCGACCGCGCGCTGGAAGAAGTCAAGGAACTCCTAGACTCCATGCGCCTCGAGAAACAGAGCATCCCGCAAGCGAGCAAAGTCAAAGTGAACCAACGCTTCCGCAACTACGAATCCGACCTCGACGCCGCCAAACGCCAACTCACCACCCTGCGCGACGACCGCCAAGCCCTGTTCGGGAAACGCTACCGCGACGACCCTTCCAACTCGTCATCCGGCGACCAGCAGCTCGAGCAACGCCAACAACTCCTCTCCGGCACCGACCGCCTGGAGCGATCCAGCGGCCGCCTCCGCGAATCCCAACGCATCGCCCTCGAGACGGAGGACATTGGCCGCAACACCCTCGCGGACTTGGGCCGCCAGCGCGAGACGATCGAGCATACGCGCGGCACGCTGCTCGAGAGCGAAGGGTACACGGACCGGAGTAATAAGACGTTAAGGGGGATGGCGAGAAGGTATTTTCCTTCCCTTTGGTAGCCCCCCTCCGCCTATCCTACGGTGGACTATTGGCGTAGCGAGAGGGGGCGTTCGCGCTTTTGGATTGGAGAACTATTGTTGTTGCTGACAGAGTTTTCCTAGGATGGCCACGAATAAGATCATCACGATTGCGATTATTACTATCCTGGTGATTCTGATTATTGCCGTGATCGTGAGTAAATTCCGATGAGGTTGCAAAAAACACAAAGAGAAGTCATTTTATCTTTAGCGGGCGTTCTTCAAGGGCGGTACTACTAGGGAAGGTCAAATTGGGTGGAGAGATTCTCGGCATCACTATATCGCACAATTCACGGGCGTTGCAGGTCATTTCGTCTTGGATTGGAGAAAGGCAAAAGGCGATCTAGCCTCTACATCGGATTTAGTCGAGCTGCTCCTCCGAGCTGTGAAGAGGAGGAGCTCGTAATACCATCACATCTTCGACTCGTGTTAGAGGCGTTTTTCCCCGCATACTGGTACGGCATCAGCGCCGCTCGTGGGAGTAAGAGCCTAGACCGTCTTCCAGGCAATCGTGAGTTGATCCGCCTAGTTCTCTTTTGCCTATGTCGAAGCGGACAGGTAATCATAGGAGGTTCACAAGAAAAAGACGAGGAACTCAGCCTCTTCAATGGACACAGCTCGAAATCTTTTCTCTTATCTTACATGTGCATATGCTACCTAATCATAGCTCATTCCTTCCGCCTTTCCCTGATTATCCTCGCTTTTCTAGTTCAGTAATACATCTCGGTCTGTAAGCACCTAGCCAGGCAAATCCGAAGAACAAAACGCAATGTGATTTCTGCGCCGCAGCTACCGCGCTTTCTGCGGACCAAGACAGTTGGCCCGACTCCGCACAGTACAGTCGACGGCGAGATCAGCAGTTGGACGCTTGTCATCGTCGTATATGGTCAAGCTGCACGAGCTCAGCATCAGAAGATGCTGTAAGACTGGATTGGTGGTTGCGCGACGCTCACTGAATAGCCCGTCGAAGGCAGAAGGCAGATCAAACAGCGGCAGAAGTCCGCCCATGAAACTGGTGCACGTCTTTGACTCGCGTTTGAAGCCGCGCGAGGTGCGTCTCCTCGTAGCTGGCCAGTCCTCACCACCCACATCTCGCCGACGAGCCACGTGCACAGCCAGCCGGACGCAAGCAATTCTTCCGCTAAGATGGGCGCTCGAATCTTTCGTAGATGGATTCAAATTCCTCAAGAGATAAACTCCCCACCTTTCTCCCGCAACACCGCCGCACTCCGCCCCGCATCCCAGAACAGACTGGTAGCTTCGGCGATATCCTGGCCACTAATCACATTGCCCTCGCTGCCTCTGGCACGGGCGAGGATGCCAGCGGGCGCGAGTAATTGGAGCGCATAGCGGAGGCTGACCTTCTCGCCTTGGCTCGTCAGCTCCTCCAGTGCTTCTGGGGAGAGCGAGGCGGACACCTTCATCGCTTGCGGGTTATCTGCCAGTGTTGGGGCGGTGGCCGTGGCGAATTCGAGTTTGGCGCGGGTTTGGATGATGGTGCGGATTTCGTCGCCGGTGTAGGGGTGGGTGGGGATGATGAGGAGGCGGGGGAGGAGGTCCGGTGGGATGCCGTGGGCGGATACGAGGCCCTGGTCTGAGGGGTTCAGAGTGCTGTTTGTGCCTTTGATGGTCGTGAGGCCACGGTTGGAGGCCAGGATGACGATAGGGGAGATGGTGGATTCGAGGGCGCGGTTGAGGTAGGTGAAGCATTCGATGTCGAGCATATGGACCTGCCGGTTAAGTTAGTAGGGTTGGCGATGAATAGCAGGAAGGAAGAGCACAGGGTGGAGAGCTTACCTCGTCAATGAACAGCACACCTGGCACCAGCTCCGCCACACCTTGGTCGATGTATTTGTTGACGACCTTGTTGATCTCGCCGCGCAGCTTCTCCGTGATCTCCGTTTTCCGCGGCTTCATCAACTGTCCCATCATGCTCATGACATCCTGCCCGCCCTGTGGTCTTGCGTTGGCAACATCGAGGTCGTGCAATGTCACGTCTTGCACAATGTCTTTCTTCTTGTGCACGTCACCCTTTGGCACGGGGACATACTCCTCTGCTTCCAGGTCGAATTCTGTACTGAACGCATCCGATCTCCCCACACGCTTCACCGCTCCCGTGTTCGCCTCGATGTAAATCACGTCGCCTATCCGGACGCGTTCCTTCTGGATTGCCTCGTAGATACTCGGGTCCAGCCTCAGCTTCTTCGTTCCTTTACTACTGCGCAGCGTGACGAGCAAGTGGCTGATAGTCCGGCCGTACGCGCCTAGCGGGTTCTCGCTCTCCTCCGGGGTCAACTCGGCTACCTCGCCCTCATACACTTCCTTTCTCTCCTGCACCCGGAGACCAATGGCGCGTCGGAAGTTCTCCATCAGCGCCTCCGTCTTCTTCACCTCGGCGCTGTACACTTCGCTCCCGGTCATCAGACAGAAGGGGACCTTAGTGCCGAGCTCCTGGCTGACTGCCAATGCGAGCGCAGTCTTTCCAGTTCCCGGCCCACCAGCGAGCAGCACTGCCTTGCCAGCCATCTTCTTCGCGCGAATCAGGTCGACCACGACACCACATGCCTCTCGAGCGCTGGTCTGGCCGACGAAGCCATGGCTGGAGGTGTCGGCGGTGCCATCTGATCTTAAGCCGAGGCCTTTGATATGGGAATGCGCCGCGGTCCGGTTCTCGCGCGAGTTGGACTGACGAACTTCGGCGATCTGGACGGGTTTGTTGTCGGAGGGTTGTGAGGGAGGAGCGATTGTGCCGTTGCTTGCCATTGTGAAGGATGCGGATGGGAGGCGCGCAGCCTCGTTGGAAAGCTAGCTAATCGAAGTTTCCCGGATAAGAGTGAAGCTTCCTAGTGCTGGGTGGTGATGCCGCAGATGAAATGAACGGATCGTTTTCGTGGGTCCTGATCGAATGGCGGGTGCGGATGGGCCTGAGGCGAGCGAATGCGCGTCGTCCGGGAGCTGCACGACCAGGTGGGCACGCGAAGAGCTTCGCGAGAATAATGTTTCACGTGATGCGTGTAAAAGACAGTGAAAATTAACACATTTCGTAACCCTAACCCTTCTGTAAGCGGTCGCGGTTCTCTTTTGGGCGCCGCCGCTTTGCTGACTTGTGAGGCTTCTGATAGGCTGCCTTCACACGTCATTCTGCTGCAAAGCATCCGATTCCCATTCCACCATCTCCATCACGAATGCCCTGCTCACTACACCTACAGCCGAGATTCACCATCCTATCCAACATTACACGATACTCTGATTCTCACGCCAAGGTGTTCGCCTGCATTTGATACCTGATCGGTTCGCTCGTTCGACCATGGCCACGCTCCGAGCGACCGCCACTCCCATCACATCCATCTTCCGCTTCGCCTCACAACCCGCCGCATCACGACGATGTGCTCAATGCCTCAAAGCCCAGCGATGTCCTTTCTCCTCCTTCCGCCCGGCGCGGCAAGGCTCCAAGAGGCCGCTCATGACAGAGTCCGCCTATCGACCGCAAACGCTGGAATCTGATATGCCTCCGCCACGAAATGCGGGGACGCCCGACACGAGCATCACCGATGGCCAAGCCCAATCATGGCCACCATCAGCACCGTGGGAGAGGAAGGATAGCAGCTCTTCTCAGAGTGGCAGCGCAGCCAGTGAAAGAGAGGGCGAGGCACAGAAGAGCAAGCCCACTGCTGCACAGGAGACATCCTCGGCAGCCTCAGCGCCAGGCCAGCAGGCGGCAAAGAAGCCAGAGCCTAAGAAGAGCAAATTGAGACCGCGTAAAGCTCCAATCAAGCTGACACCAAAGGCGGTAGAGCAACTGCAGCAGCTGTTCGATCAGCCCGAGTCAAAGATGATCAGAGTGGGAGTTAAGAACCGCGGATGCTCTGGCCTGGCATACCACCTCGAATACGTAGACAAGCCGAGCACATTCGACGAGACCGTCGAGCAAGATGGTGTCAAGGTCCTCATCGACAGCAAGGCCCTTTTCTCCATCATTGGCTCCGAGATGGACTGGCTGGAAGACAAGCTGAGCGCCCGCTTCATCTTCAAGAACCCCAACATTACGGAATCATGTGGATGCGGAGAGAGCTTTAGCATTTCATAGCGTTTTTGCATCGGCATCGGCGGTCCTTTCTCTTTCTGCACATAGACCACGGAATAACACGTGAGAGGATTACCCGCAAGGCATGGCGATCAGGCGTTTTGTTCTAATCAGCAAACGCGGGCATTGAATGAGGCGTTCCTGCTTGATTTTTGTACAGCCCACCCACTACTACCCACGAAAGGGAAGTACTATAACTACTCATCACATCATCAAATCCCTTCCTATTGTTACTTTACTCCCATTTCAACCCCCCAATTCATTTAGAACTTCCCCGGCTCAAAGTCCACAACCCTCACATTCTCCACAACCCCCTTCAGACTCGCCACAAACTCCAAATGCGCCGGGTCCTTTTCGAGGTAGTACTTCCGGTCTTCTTCAGACTGGAACTCGCTGACGAAGCCATGGCTGAAACCGCCCTAAAATCAACCACAGAACAGGACCGAGTAATTAGTATATGTACAAAGGGGGGGAAGTGGTATGGAAAGGGGAAGGGGAAGACGACTACTTGGAGCCCCTCGGGACTGTTATCCCGCCCGCCTCCGTAGGATTTGACGTAGGGTTTCTGCGTCGTCGGGTGGATGCAGGTGTCTTTTAAGGCCAGCATGCGTTGGCAGACATCTTCCACTTGGGCGTGGGTGACTGTCGGGTGGAATTCGAAGAGGATGATGTGGATGATTGGCATTATTTAGAAAGTGTGGCGATGGGGAGGTGGTGTTCTTTTCTTTTCTTTTGACAGAGCCAAATCTTCCTGCAGTCGTCTGTCAAGTATGTCGATCTGAAGTGAAGATGCTCATGTCATGTCCCGCTCCTCGTGTAAATGTATCAATGATGACGTTGGCTTTGGCGGGGCTGGTCGGATCCATGTTTTCCAGCCGGAGGGGCGTTGGCTTGATGGAGCTGTGAAACTCCGGCAATCATTTTGCGACGTTGATATGATATGCTATCATCTAAGGCTCTTTCCTGCTCAGTGCTGTCAAACCGAGACTTTCATGATCAGTGGCATTGGATGCAAGTAGAGCGATTAGCATGTTGAGCTGCCACAAACACAATGTCTCTGTTCCGCTCCGGAAGCTAGGGCCTGTACATTGACTTCCCTGCAGAGGTGTTCTGTTTTCTTCACGACTACCGCATGCCCAGCACACGGTCAATCTCTATCTCCAATTTCGATACACGACGATGGTCTACCAATAAGACGATCGGAGTCTTCCAATTGCCCCAGATAGTCCCAATATCTCCGGCGCGGACGCGGACACCATTCTGTCCGGTGGCCTTGGCGCGGTGGCAAAAGAAACGTGCGAGGCGTGGCACGTTGACCTGCATGATGTTCGACCATCATCGGTGAGAATCAAGGTCTCTATTTTCAAGTTTCAGCGACCTGCTGCTCCCGTCGAGACTTGTCGCTCCGTATCTACTTCTGACCCTGCCTGCGTTCGGCCCTTTCGCACGTATAAACAGCGCCCCGTCTTTATAGATAATTAATGCGCAATTTCGCGAATGTCGTCCTCCTCCATCTCGCGTTACCATTCGAGGTGTTGACAGCCTACATACCCGCACCCATTCGTGGTGTCAACCTCGGAGGCTGGTTCGGTACGTAGTGAGAACCCGCCCTAAACTGCTGCAAAGAGCCGAACGCAAAATTGGCTAACGAACGTCGGTCCTCCTAGTCACTGAACAATGGATAACCCCATCGCTTTACCGCTCCACGGATGCCGATGATGAATGGGGTCTCTGCAACAAGCTCGGCAAGGACCGATGTTCTTCCCATCTCGACGATCATTGGGGTTCATTCTTCTCACGAGATGACTTTGAAGACATGGCTGCCGCAGGGCTAAACACGGTCAGAATACCTCTCGGATACTGGGCTGTCGATGTAAATGACTATGAGCCCTACGTCAGTGGCCAGTATCCGTACCTCATACGAGCGGTGAATTGGGCATCCGAGCTTGGGATGAGGGTATTAATTGACTTGCACGGAGCGCCGGGGAGTCAGAACGGCCAAGATAACTCAGGCCTGATAGGTAAGCACGTGATACATACTCAGTGCTATTGGATCAAGTTTAACGTCTTTCAGGGCCTGTATTGTTTCCGAGCAATGAGACCAATGCGGATCGAAGCATTCGCGTGCTTCAAAACCTCACAGAGGAGTTCTCACGCGATGTATATGGAAGCACAGTCATGGGCATCGAGCTCCTCAACGAGCCCCGCCTCTCTTCGAACGGCACAGAAGACGACTTCCCAATGGAACAGCTCAAGTCCTTCTACGCAGACGCATCTCGTACCGTTCGCCGAGCCAACCCTGACGAAAGCATGAACGTCACGATTCACGACGCCTTCTGGGGTCCGGGGTATTGGGTGAACTACAACCCTGCAAATTCCGATGCGTCCAGTCCAGCCAGAAGATTAACAGTGGATACTCACCAGTACTATGCGTTCGCTCAGCAAGCATCCTACGATCATGACCAGATCTTGGAATCGATCTGCAATATTTCCACGGAGCTGAAGCAACCACAAGCCCAGACTGGGATCCCACCCACGATTGTCGGTGAGTTTAGCCTGCAGACTGGCGATTCTAATCCCCACGGCGATCATGATTCGAATGATGATCAGGAACAACGGACCTGGTATCGCCTGTTCTTCGAAAGTCAGATCGTGGGCTACTCGCCCAATGCTGAGGGACAAAGCAGTATCGGGTGGATATATTGGACGTGGAAGACAGAGTACGACATTGACACTTGGAGCTATCGTCGGGGGTTGCAAGACGGGTATATTCCAGCCGATGTCAGCAATGCAAGCGCACTAGCATATCCTCTGCGGGAGAATGGGTGTGTTGATGCTGGCTTTGATTATACCGCGCCTGACGCCGCCACTGGGCTCAGCACGCCCTCGGCTTTGTTCATTGGGCTGGTGTCCTTTGTATCGATCTTGCTCTGTTGCCGTTATTGATTAATAAAAACCACGCGCACGTCCTAGTCTGCGGGGTTGGTCAATTCTCTAATGCTTGGTGCAATACCCTAGTGAACACCGTCTACACCTAGGTGTGTGCGCAGCAGTCCAGAATCTCCAGCTTGGACGTCGGCTGTATGCCCCTTTAGCCTCGGTGCATTGAAGATTGCCTCAATTAAGAAGTAGCAGGGTCTTTGTGGAGGCTTACCTTCTGCGATTCAAGCTTCTGCGGAGTAAGCCTGGCGGTTTCTTGAACATATTGGACGCCAAAGTTCTATCACGATGTTCATTCGCCGGGATAAATCGAAGTTGCATTGTAGTCAGGGTCAAGCACACGCTCTTGCTATATGACAGCTCCACCAAACACCCCCTCCACACCGGCTAAATTCGCCTTTCAATTTAGATTAACACCGCTGGAAGGCATTGCAACCACTTGACGCCACCGTCTGCACCCCGACGACCATTCTGCGCCTCCTCCACATTATCCAGAAAGCGGACCGCTGCGAACCTTGTATATATCCGACATCTTGGCTGCATGTTCACACCGGCTTCATCTGGCGTGATGCACAGGGTTGTACAGGGAAAACGCCAAAACATCAGCAGACCATGCAAGTTTCTCCATTACGCCGTTATGAACCTACCAGCATCATGCACGTAGCTGCTGTCCTCCTTTGTCGGCTGAATTGGAACAAGGAAGCGACAGCCAGAGGGCCTGAGAGGCTGTCTTGATGGTGCTGTTGTCTTTTGCCGGACCAACCGATGGTAAGACACTGTAAGATATAAAGACAGTAAGCTCAACTCGATACTTGGACTGTTTCACACCCCTCACAAACGACGATCTCTAAGACTTACCATCGCATTACTGCCCCTGCAAGCATCAACTATGGTTTCATTCTCCTCCATCTTTCTCGCCCTCACGGCGGGCCTGTCGGCGATCGCTGCGCCCACCGGCGAGGTTGCAGAGCGTGACCCAAGTGAGTTGGTCGCTCGGCAGCGCACCGGCACAGGTACCGGCACCAACAACGGTTACTTCTACTCGTTCTACGATGCCGGAGGCGGGTCCGTCGCCTACACCAATGGAAACGGTGGATCTTACTCTATCAACTGGCAGAATTGCAACAACTTCGTTGCTGGTAAGGGCTGGTCGACTGGCTCTGGAAGGTCTGTCTGCTTGCTGCTACCACTGAGTGCTATGCATCCCTTCTTCTGACACTTGTCGCACAGGGCTATCAACTACTATGGCTCCTTCAACCCGTCAGGAAATGCTTATCTGTCGGTGTATGGATGGACTACGAACCCGCTCATTGAGTACTACGTACTTGAATCGTATGTGAAACCGCCGCTCCTATTCAAGAAAGCGTTGACTGACTTGTCCTTCTTCGCACATCAGGTACGGCACATACAACCCAGCCAATGGCGGTGAGTTGAGGTACAGGGGCTCCGTCAGCAGCGACGGCGGCAACTACAACATCTACACCTCCACCCGTACCAATGCGCCATCCGTAAGTTTTCTCCCTCTCCGCAACCGCGCGCTCAACGCGGATCTTCTCCAATCAGGTGCTGACTGCTTTCTGATCAGATTGTCGGTACTGCTACCTTCACCCAGGTGTGGTCGATCAGGACCTCCAAGCGCGTCGGCGGCACGGTCACCATGCAGAACCACTTCAACGCTTGGGGCAGCCTCGGCATCCAGCTCGGCCAGCAGAACTACCAGATCCTGGCTACTGAGGGCTACCAGAGCAGCGGTTCCTCTTCCATCACTGTCTACTAGGTTGAAACATGATGGCATGTATGGAGACGGGATGGTGGCGGATGAGATCAAGATCTATGTGAGGCGGAATCAAAATCGATCGATTCCGATCAAGGCGGCAACGGGGCTTGTTCGAGGGATGAGGATGTTCAATGTCCCGGCTGCTGTGTGCAGGTATTTAGGCTATTCCATAGACTATCTATGTGAAACGACCTCGCATCTCTAAAACCTAAAATTTGTACCGCAAGCAAGCTTGGCAAGGCAGTCTATAATGTCCAGAGTGAAGCACTTTGGATCTAGCTCTACTAGGCACGGAACCACTTTCACACTTCTTTGGTATCGTCCTCGTGGACGGATTCAAGGTTGGGTAATATGTAAAGCTCGCGTGCGACAGCGCCTTCATGGCATGAACCAGCCTCGCTCAATCACTGCTGCGGTGTACTACTGTTGGACTCCAGAACCCGCCTAAGGGACTGGACTGATTTTCCAGTCTGGTAGTGGTTAGTTTCTATCTTATCGAAGAAAGACTTGTCGACGAGCCTCCAAATTCCGGTCGAACGTCAGATTTCGCTCAATCTTTTCGCGCTGTCCTAAGCAGCGGCGCCAGGATCGCACTGAGAGACGTCGGCCTGTCGCGAACTGCATCGGAAAGAGTATTGGATCGGAAGCCTCGAGAAATGTTGGCATTGCTTGCACCGTCGGCCAGCTCAGTCCTACGCAAATTACTACGATCATGGCGCGTCGGAAGCATGCCCTTTTTCAAATGCTGTACTATCGACCTAGCACCCTGACGAAGTTCAACGCTCCCTTCCACTGCTGCGTGTACACCTCGCCATCTCTTGCAGAGCGACTCATCTCCCAAGGATCGAAGAATACCGCCAGCCTTGTGCACGTACGAATCTTCTTGCAGGGTTCCCATGATCCACTTCCTCACCTTCAATGCCTATGGTGTTGGTGGGTAGACTGGTAGAGTGACAGACATCATTTTCGAACACCACGCCAACGCTGATCTTAGAAGCTCGACAAGGGCTTGTCCAACGTTTTGAAAGTGGAAACGAGAATGACAGGCAATCCTCACAGGGGGACATGTTCATCATGGCGTTGTGTAGAAGCTGCCATGGTGATTTAGCTTCAGAGGAGACGATGTCTGGGGAATCCGCTCGGGTTCGATGGGCGTTGCTTCGCTTTACTAAAGCCTGGCTTTCTCAAAAGATATAGGTCGCAGTCGAGTGAGGCTTGATCATCGAGCCAGAATGATACATGGTCCCATCGAGAGTTGTGTCGAATAACAAACTTCGCTCGTCTGCTGTTGGTATTGACGCATGCTATTTCAGTGGAATGAGCTTCATATGGTTTGAGCTAATGACAAGTCTATCGAAGAGGACTTGAATCCGGATTAAGCATTATTTCTAACTTTTCTCGGCCTGTCGATCAGACAAAGATGCCCTCCCTGATATGGGTGGGGGTCCTGAATATTTCATCTTTACTTTTGCTTCTCTTCATCGCCAATCTCGGCGCCGTTGCCTGGCCACAGGTGGCTCAGGTCACCCAGCGGGAAGTTGATGTCCATACGCATCTCGAACGACATGATGACGACCACGATGTACCATCCTAGAATGGCTACAACGAAAAGCAATGCTCCTCCGGCCTGTGCGGTATCTATTAGTGCTATCCCAATGCTGGGAAAAAGGCGAGGAAGCTTACCGTTTGCAATTGAGTAGCAAGGGTATAATCGCCGCTGGCAGTCTTAAAGTATGCCCCGGAAAGGATCCAAACGGCAATCATGGCGAAGAAGAAGATACCCGCGAAGATGACATTTGTCTTCAAGGAGAAAACGAAGAAGGTGAGGAAAGCAAAGCCCCAGACAATCAAGAAGAGCGCAATGACGGTGTTGTATGGTGCGCTGGTGGCGCCATCCGAGTAATCACTGGCTAGACCGAGCGTGGGCAGCTGCATCATTCCGAAGGCAAGCCAGAAAACCGCGAAGAGACCCATCGACATCATCTGCAGTGCAAATGTCAGCAAAGCAGCTCATCCGATTCCGAAGAATGCAATCGTACCGTGAAGAAGTTGCCCATGATCCACTCAAAGAGCATTCCGGCAAGGAGCAAGATAGGTCCGACGAAGAAGAATATACCAACGACGGGCGAGAAGCCTGTGGCGCCACCCCAGCCCATCAAGATCATGGAGAAAGTAAAGGTGGAGATGACGAAACCCATGAGGCCCAGAGGCGTAGGGTTAGCGAAATGCTTGACGCCCTGGCTGGCAGCGGGCACCTTCGGGGTGAGGTAGAGCTTCTCGAACAGCTCCGGCGACATGGCGAAGCTGCCCACCGTTGCATCTTTGTTGTAGCTCAGACCAGGTCCTTTCGCATGTGCTTCGACGTCCGTCTCGTGGGAGTGGGAGGCGCGCGGGCTCGGTGAGGGCGACATATTGGACAGTGGACGGTGTATGGGGTATTGACCAGCGATGAAAATGGCACGCTGCGATCAGGCTCGCAAGAGGAGGGCGCCACGGACATTTCTATTTCGACTGCTCCGGTTTCCCCTCGGTAGGGTAAATGACAATCTTTCGACCATACCCTCACCATCTTCTTGCCCTGCAGTGGGTGTATGTCGGTTAGGGAGCGATTTGCGCGTGATTTCCAACTAGACGGGTCGGAAGCGCACTCTATCCAGTACAGAGACGTCGGCAAATCGAATAGCTTCCAGTTCATTGAATGGGCCGGAAGACTTCGCGTGTAGAAGCACTACACTAACGCGTAAGGGTCTTCGACACCTGGTGAAGATCAAGGGCCGGCTTGTAAATACCGCCCCAGCTGCGACACGTAGCGGCTCATCGTACGGAGGAACACCAAGACTGGTGTGTTGCCCATCGACCGCCACCAACAAGCCAATGATGATGCTGCCGTTCCAGTAGGGAGAACTGGGTGTAGTCTTGCTTAGGCGGCTGCTGCTATCAAGGATAGCTGGGCGTCCCTGAGCCTGTGGCATTCATTGAGATGGGGCGACCAAGAGAGACTCTCCGCCTGGTAGCCCTTTTAGCCCTTTAACCTTGCTGTGCCGCTCAATGGTATAGACTCGAACCCATCTCCGTATTGCCCTGGGTTGGTGCCACGTGCTAGTGTAAATTGCACAGTCTCAGCGTTATCGGTAGTCTCCCCGACCTCCATCGGTTGCAGTAGTTGGTGCCGGCACCAGTTAGCCCATCATGTCCCTGTCTAGGGCCATTGATTTTCACGCAAAATCCTGGGAAAGCATATTGGGCAAGTCTGTCCTGATCGGGGCCAAGCTTTCGCATGCTGCTGCCATAGCAAACGATATTCGGATCATCGCAGAATGGCGAGGTTTAAACACCACGATTGTAATGTGCACGCCCCGGGCAATGGACAGATGGGTTCGATTGGGCGCCACAAATGGGTTGAGGTCCGAGTTCTGGACTGCTTGACTCCCGAGATAAAGGCGAGCCGAGGCCGGGGTATCGGATCGTTCCGGGGCTTCTGAGTTGCTTCACACGCGACCCTTCTTCTCCGACAAGATGCATCAATCGGCCGCACGCGAAAGAGTATAATGACCTACGCCCTTGTCCGGGGTCGCTCTCAATTAAACCAGCTTGATTCACCGATGCCTCTGCCCCAACGATGTCGATTACGAGCGGGGCTAATCTCGCGGATGTCTTCGTGTGAGGCATACGGTAGACTGACCTCCATATGATCGTAACCAAAGTTGCTCCGCGAATCCTTTTCGCTGCTCGAGAGAAAGCTTTCCATCGAGTAGGCTGTAGATCCGAGCGTTTGGTGGTCTATAGAGCCATATAGCTGGCGAAGGTAGACTGCGATGACGACTTCGAAACTCACTCAGACAGAAGCCCGACGCTTGTGGGAGCCTCGTGGTTGTTGAGCTGAATAATGAATTTGACTAGTGATAGACAGAAGCGATGACCAGGCTGACCAAGTCGAATGAATCCTACTAAAAGAGTGCAGAGTACATTTCTGAACACCACACTCACTAAAGGACAAGAGATCACAAGTGCATAATGTTACAGCTAATCACAGTACACGATCTGCTTGTCGTCCTCACCACTCACCAACGCTGGCCTTGCATCTCTGTTCCCGTCACCTTCACTTCCACAGCGCACCCTTACGCATTGTCGAGTCGTCCATAGACTAGCTTACATGGACTTCACCGTCCGCCGAGCGCGGCCTGCGGGACTGCCCCAGGCGCCTTTCCAGAATCCACCCTGGTCGTTGCCCTGAGACCACCAAGAGCCACCGTTGTCCGAATCATCGGACCAAGACGGCTGGGAGGGTGCCGGCGGAGACGAGGGAGCCTCGTATGAGTTCGGAGGAGCCTCGTACGAAGAACCTGCCGAAGCCGTCGAGCTTGGGGTGGATGGCGCAGCAGAAGAAGCCGCAGGTGCGCTGTAGGAAGGTGCAGATTCCGAGCCGTACGATCCCGTAGCAGGGGCGGACTCCTGCGGAGCACCGTAGGAGCTTTCAGATCCCGAGCCGTACGAGTCTGCCGCGGCGGAGGATTCCTGGGGAGCGCTGGAGGAGGTGGCAGATTCCGATCCGTACGTGCCTTCCGCGGCGGAGGATTCCTGCGGAGCGCTGTAAGAGGTGTCGGCAGCACTCTCGTCCTCCGACGAAGAGGTGCTCGTGCTTGCTGACTGGGCCTGGGATGTCGAGCCACCGCCAGAGCCGCCGGTGACAGCGTCGCTAGTGCCGTCTGCGGAACCCCACTGCGTGCCTCCCTCAATCAGAGGGGTGCCGGGGAAGGGGCTGTACTCTGAGGCGCCGGTCCAGATGTTGAAGATGACAGCTTCGTCATCTGGCTGGATCATGCCAGGAATCTGGCCGGTCTCGGCAGGAATCTCGCCGCTGGATCCAGTGACTTCGAGCTGACCGCAGGAGTAATAGTACTCGGCGCCATCGGGGCTGCCTTGGGCGCCGTGAAGCGGAATGTGCTCAACGCGAACAAGATATTGACCGCTTGGAATGTTGGACGGGACTTCAAATTTGATACCGTCTTCGCCTGCAATTTTCACATAGATACGTAAGCTTTGATCAATGAAGGGGCACAATGAGATGGTGTATAGGGACCGAAGTACTTACCCCAGGTGCACCATGCCTCCTTGGTGAGGTCTGCGCCAGCCGCAGGGGACGAGCAGAGAAGAGCTTCCCTGACCTTGAACCAGTCGCCATCTCCTGCCTAGACATCTGTCAGCTAACCACTTGGGTCCCTCAAGAAAAAGGCCTGTCTTACATATGATTGGACGTCATCTCCTGGGGCCTTAGAGAAGTACACCTGGGCAGGGCCAGGGTGCTCGATCGAATTCATGCCAAAGGCACCTTGGAAATCGACCTCATCGCCAGCGTTCACGGTCAGAACTTGGGTGTTGGCACCGCTGTCGCCGCCAGGCTGGCAACGGAAGTCGTTCTCCAAGATCTCCTGACCCTTGGTCGGCATGTATCCGCGCGTGTGCTCACGGATATAAGTCCAGTCGGAGCCTCGGACTTCCCCGTTGACGGCAATCTTCGAGAAGGTGTAGTGGGCACTGGCAACAGAGGCCAGCGCCAGAAGGTGACCAGTATATTTCATGTTGGTGAACATCTTGATGGTCGGGAGACAAAAGGGCCTGCTTTTGACTCGATTGTGAAACAAAGAACGGCGCTCTCGATCAACGAGAGGGTTAAACGAATGATATCTGGAGGAGAAGGACTGTGATAAGATGGAGAATACTGTGGTCTGGGAAAAGGCAGCTCTACTTATACCTTCGCCATACGTTGGAACGAATGCTGAGTCCTCCCTACTTTCCTACATTGGGGACATGCTATAGTAGTTGCCAAGATGCCATTCATCTATGTGAAGTCGGTCCTTGTACTTACTTTTGTAAGAATAGCCCAAAGGAATACCATGGTGTGTCTAGGCGCCCGAGTTGTTAGCAGTGTAAAACACTAGGCGCGAGGAAACGCGAGGAGAAAAACGCCGAAAGCGATCCGTGAATCCAGGCTGGCTTCGCTTATATAAAACTTTAGCGTCCATTGGATTTAGGCAAAGTTGAGCGTACGCGCCTGTCTTCGAATCTGACCGGCCATATTGGTTGTTTTACCCAATTCAAAAAGCCCGCTGTGTTTCACAAGCTTAGCGAGAGCCTGCCAAGGTGTACTTATATTGTGCGCCAAGCCACGGTGTAGCTTGTCTTCTCGTTACATGCCTCACGGCAGTCAATTGAGAATACTTTTAGCGAATCAGATGGTCCTTCTCAGGGCATATGAAGAGACATACGCATTGGTGAGAACATGCTTGAGTCAAAATCCAACCGTTGGGCGGTGGGTCGTCATCAACATCGTGCGAGATGCGTGACTGTCGCATTGGTCCCCATGTCACTGCGTCCTAAAAATCGCGAGCTGGACACAGGCGAGATCTCTCGTATAGAATGTCTTTGGTCGTAAGAGGTACGTAGCCGGGCAAAAGCCATGAGCGAAGGCGCGACTTCGTGATATTCCCCTTGAGCAATACCACCGAGACCACACAGGATCAGCCGCCAGACTTCGCGCGCAACATATCACTATACACTCTCCGGGCGCCTTCATGACCCATTGCCAGTTATGGATAGTTCCTGAATGTTGTCTTCTAAAGTCTTCATGATCTCCTGCCAGACTTGCTTTTGTAGCTGAGCGCCTTGCTCTCCGACTAGCAAAGGCGCTGGTCTGCAACGGGTCAGCAATTATCCTCAAATCGAAACCGCTCTACTCAACTTACTCTGCGATAGCTCCTTCATGCCAAAATCTACCATGCCCATCCTCACCCACCTGCGTGCCACTGATGTACATCCTTGCGCCTTCCTCTGCAGTACGCTGAAAGACATGCGTGAAAACCATCATCGCTGGCCAAAGGTACCATCGCATATAAGCCCTGCCCAAGTTCGACCTGCAAAGGCCTGGCGAAACACTGATTACAAGAACTTTCGGGGCCTTCGAAGGGTCTGGCTGTGCGAGCTTAGCAAGTCCAATGTTTACATACTCCATGAACAGCTTCGAAATGCCGTATTGCGCTCTGGAGAAGTTCTCCGAGTAGTACTTGAGCAACTGTCCGTCTGTGGGATCTTCGAGCTGAGTAAGTCGCCCGTGTAAGCTCGAGCCGACCAGCTCTAGCACAGGCGTGTATTCGTCGGTCTTGCTATCCTTCAATTTCGGCAGAAGCAAAAGACCCAACAAGGCAGTCGATACGACATTGGTCTGTAAGGTCTTCTCCCACCCATAGGTTGAGTATTCGGCGGTGGCAAACATGGCGCCTGCATTCAAAACTGCAACATCTAACCTCTCCAGCTCCGAACGCGCTCGATCTGCAAAAGTCTTGATGCTCTCATAGTCTAGCATATCGAGTTGCCAGACCTCGACAACATCCAACCGACCTGTGCGTTCTTCAATTTGAGCTCGGGCATCTTCGCCTTTCTCTGTGGAACGAACGCCGAGAATGACCTTTTGTGCACCGAGAGCAACAAATTTGAGAGCTGCCTCGAAGCCTACGCCAGTGTTGGAGCCGGTCACGAGGATGATGCGGTCAGAGAAAGAAGGCTCGGTGTCTCGAGGAGGGTTTTGCTTGGCTTGGTATAGGTTCCAGAGTCCAGACATGGTAGCTGTGGCTGGCTCCAATATGGAGAGCAGAGGACTTGACTTTCGAAGCGAGATCGTTGTTAAGACCACGCTAATCTCCATACACCGCGTACGTCTGCATTATTGTTCAAGCTCAGAAGAAAGAGAGCCACTCTTGAAGGATACTAGTCCGCTTTTCGGCGTGTTCTTCAGGACTGGCTCATGACCATGACGTCTTAATCTGCTCTAGGATTTTCTGCTTGAGACGAATTCGGTTTTACAATGGTGATAGCATCTCGTTGGAACGGCGAAGGTGAGTTGGAAGTGATGGGAAACGCAAGAGAGGAAGATGAATGTCGGCGCGGAACTGGCGACAAATGCCGATCGCCGTTACGCCAAGACAAAGGTCGAGACGACATACAAGCAACCGGTGGCGCATCAGATGACTTCCACCATTAAACAAGGACTTAGAAGTGATCATAAGCTCTCTTACGTCTTCTCAAATAGATACAATGGCAAAAAGTGTGCCTCGAACCCCCTCAGTGTCTTCTCAATAGAGCCAACGAGTATCCGGCACATCGAGGAAACGTCTCCCCTGCTTGCATCATTATCTGGCACTTAACCATTAGAGAATAGAGACTATGGCAGAACTACCAGAGGAGATTCTATACCAGATTCTGGCATATCACGAGCCCCCAAGCGAGCCGCATGCATCCTACGACCAGATACAGCCGCGATTAGACACATTGGCAGCATTATGCCGGACGAACAGCGTCTTCCGACGTCTAAGCACCCCATTACTTTACGAAACGATCGATCTACGACATGGCTCGGAATTACGCCTACACAAGCTGCTTCACACGCTTGTCTATCGACCCGAAGTAGCCGGAATGGTTCGTCAGGTCCGCACGCCAGCGTTCAAAGCCCGGCCTCTCGACCTCCATGATCCCTTACACAAGCTGTCGAGCGCGGCACTAATAGTGGCGACGCGGGAATCTACTACAGTCCTCTCTAGCCGACTGATAAGGTCCATTGTAAAGGGTCTGCAGTTCAAGGATCCAGATGCTTATATAGCGCTGCTACTCGTCTTCTGTCCAAATCTACAGAAGTGGGAGCTTGACATTGCCGAGTCTGTCTACGGAAGCAGGAAATCAAGCGTCCTGATCAACGCGAATGTGAGGGACAGTGGATCGCTTGGAGCGCTTCACGAGGTTACAGCAGTCCATAGCGGAGGCGGTCATAACTGTGTAGACCTCATGGACCTGGCGCCCATCATGCTGCATTCTTCCCTGCAAAGCTTCACCGCGCAGCGCGTATACTGCGGCAGCTCGTCGAAGGAAGTTCCCCATGACGTGCTGAACTACGAACGCCCCACGACCTTGCAACATCTAGAACTCCTTACCTCCAGTATCGACGCCGAGGGTGTCCGGACGATTTTGACAATCTGTCCCTCGTTGCGCTCGCTGGCAATCCACTGGGCCGATGCCGTGACCGGTCTATTCCACACCGTCAACTGGGGCAGCATCGGGGACATCCTACGGCAATATGGCCGGAGGCTGCAAAAATTACGTCTCGATGTGACAGGGAAGGACCCAAGTGTTCCTCGCGGCACATCTGGCAAGCCGCTTGGGAGCCTGCAGGGGCTAGACCGCCTCCAGGACCTAGCAGTGCCAGCCCATGCGCTGCGCGGCGATGTGGGAATGTTGGTCGATGTCCCGTCCGTGGCGGAGCTGAGTGACTTGTTGCCTTCATCCCTAGCACACTTGGAGATCCATGCGCTGGAGGGATATCATTCCATCCCGTTGCGGGAACAGATACGGCGGATCACGTCCGATCAGAATGAATGCTTTCCCGACCTCCGATCGATCTTGCTAAGGACTCCCCATGGCGTCTCCAGTATCCCTACACTTCCTCTAGGATCAGCCTGGAGGTCCTCTGAATCACACAGCGCAGTCTTGTTGCAGCGTGAATAAACCTAGGATAAGTAGAATCTAGACTTGAAGACACATTAACGGAAGCATTGTACGGACCTGAAATTCCGGCTCTCAATCCCGTGTTCCTTTTGTGTTCGATCTCAACAAACGTAAGAGAACTTGTAGTGCGAGACCGAGGGAGACGTTAACTCTCTGCTATAAAACCCACTATATGCACAAGTTACATCAAAACAAGCCCTTCGTTTTCTTCCCAACCTAGCGCCTTCCGAGCTCGACTCGTTCTCGACTATATTTCTTTTCGACTCTTTTCTTAGCCCCCCTCGCCGGGGAAAAAGAGAAGAAGAAAAGAAAACAGGCAAGCCTTCACTACGTACACCTCCCTCTTCTTCAAGCTTCCAACCGACGCTGTCTGCCCGGGAACAAACAACACGAAGGACGACAGCGCCTGCCTAGCAGAAGAGAGAGAGAACAAAAAATCATCAATATCCAAAACCCAGGGAGCAGGAAGCAGCACCTCCATCTCACTCCGCCCGCCCCAAATTCAATGCTATGCTTCGCAAACCAAGAACCGGGCAATGGGGAAAACAAGATATGATGGGTGAAGCAAAAAAACAAAATAACGCCCGTCGAATGCTTGGTTGATCGCGGCACTATCCCGCCCCGTCATTTTCCCTCCGCTTCCACATTTCCTGCTCGCTCCAATGCCACGCGGTCTGGTGCTTAATTCCCTCTCCTCGTTCGGAACGGAGGGAGGCAAGGAAGCAATCCATCGACTGTCCTTTTCCTTTGGACTCCCCCCTGTATCTTCTCACAATCCCTTTCTCTTTGTAACGGGAGAAGATCTCAGGAGATATTCCAAAATTTGGCTCGATCCTCTGCCCAGTCGAAAAAGGCACCTTTTCCGCGATTGATCTTTCCCAGGGAACCCCTGCGTGGTGTATGAAAAATAATCCAAAGTTTTTTCTTCCACCCCTCCCCATTTCCCCCCATGATAAGTTCGTGAAATCCATTGCTATTACGAAAACAGTATGCAAATGCAGATGCAAGATATCTATTACTTTTTTCCTTTTTTCTCGCGCCTTCCCAAGAAAAGAAACCAAAAAGTCATCATCCCGAATTCCGCCATGGGATCCAACTCCGCTTGCTGTTCTTTCGTTGCCGTTCCAGATCCCGCTTCTCCCGTTTCTCGCGCCTGATCTTGCTCGAGCTCTTGGAGTCCTTGGCGGCAGTACAGCCGTCCATGAAGGTGTTCTTCGGTCGCTCGTAGCCCACATCCGACCTAATGGAAAATCGAGGTTAGCAATTGCTGACTGATCGAAAGGACTGTCCGCAATCCTTCTAGATGGGGGATGGGGACCGATTTCTTGGGCGCAAAAAAAAAAAACTTACCAATGCGTGTAGTTGAAGTTTGCGTACGGCGCTGGGTGGTTCTTGATGTATTCCGTCGTCTCATAACCCTCAGGATCACAGGTAAACTCGCCGTCCTCATCCTGATAGATGCGGACGTAATCGAGGCGCATATGCGCCGGCATCAGGGGTCCCAGACCCGACATGTTCAAGACGGCAAAATTGTTACTCAAACCGAAGTTGATGACGACGGCCATTGGCTCTTCGGGAATGATGCGCTGGCCCACGTTTCCGTTCGGACCCACCGAGTCGCCCGTCGTCTTCCAGGTCTTTGTCCCGCCAACGTCCCACACGACATATCCGTCCGCGCCAGGCTGGTAGTCGAAGCCATACGTCTGGTACTCTTTACCGTCGTACCAGTTGTTGTTCAAGTTGCTCACACCAGAAAGTGCCTGCTGGTAGACACCTCCTGCGTAGCCGTTAAGAGCGGTGATGCTGTGATCGTAGATCTCCATGAACTCCGTGTTCGGCCTCCATAGGAGATCGAATGGCGCGACCTGAAGAGACTGTGAGACGGAGCCGATGGCTGCACCCACAGGCGGGTCAAGGTACGCAACCGAGGCTTCCAGAACATCGATTTCCGGTGCAGAGCGAGCGGTTCCGGGGTTCGGATGGTCCTCGCCTTCGCAGGTGCAGCCAGGAAGACGCATTCCGGGAAGGGAGCTCAGGCCATCCGGGTCAGATTGGTTGGGAGTAATACCAACGTCGCACCCGTCATGGTAGGAGTACGGCCACATGGCGTCTGCCGTCGCTGCGAAGCCTGGTCGCCCAAGATTTCCCATGGCCCAAAAGCCGGGCCAGAAACCGATCGTGTCGCCTCTCCCCGGTAGTGAGATGGACGCCTCCAGATACCCTCCCTTGAAGCACATCATGTTCCAGCTTTGCAACATTCCGCTTCGATAATTCAGATTGTGATTCATAAATGCGTCGAATCGGATGTCCAGAACGCCATCTCTCGTAGTTACTGCATCGGGATCATACCATTCCAGATCCATAGTGACACCGTACCAGAAGTCCATGGCCTGGAAGTATGGGTCGTCCCCATTGTAGAAAGTCCGACCCTCTTCATTGAACTCGTCGGAAAAGACCAGATTTTGTGTCTTGCCATTCTCGCCCTTGCGCGTCTTGACACTATCGGGTGTGTCTGGATCGATCGGATCCCTACGAACGTTCTGCAAAAGGCTCACACCCGACTTTATGCAGTCGACCGAGCCCTTGCATGGATTGGGAGGCTCAGGAGGCTCCAGACGCTGCACGAAGGTACTGCAGATGGTGTCAGTGTGGGTTTCTCAGGACATCTTGCCCATCAACGCTTCCATACGCCGAGCGGTATCGGGACGCGGGGCGCACTCACAGTATGGGATACACAATAAACAAAACCAATACTCCCAACGTGATCAGACCCAAGCCGCCAACGTTCACTATTCCTCGTTTGCTGAACAGGTCACTGCAA
The DNA here is from genome assembly GCA_022701445.1 of Hortaea sp. C3G1500-4. Lineage (NCBI taxonomy): Eukaryota > Fungi > Ascomycota > Dothideomycetes > Mycosphaerellales > Teratosphaeriaceae > Hortaea > Hortaea sp. C3G1500-4. The sequence goes on from JAJVDI010000001.1 coordinate 2,018,774, forward strand.
TCCATTTTATCCTTGTCATTCGGATCCGGGTTGTGCAAGTAATCATCCTTCTCCACATCCTCCGGGAATAGTAACAGGCCTGCTGAAGGCAGAATGTTGTACTTCTCGCTGACAGTCTGCGTATTGACCCCATTGTCATCGTCGCTACCTGATCGTGAGGGCGCGCGTGAATCGTCGAAGGGGGAGGCGAAGGGACCGCCATATCGTGAGGAGCGGGAGCCGGCGCTCTCAGAGCTCCACGACGTTCTACGTGAGCTGAACCCTGATAAATCGGCGGAACCTCCTGCTCCTACCGCGCCCGGTGACTCGGGCTCGTCTCGGAATCGTCTTGAATGCCGACTTCTTCGCGGTGGGAGGAGGAGTTCGGCGGCGCTTTCTGCAGGGGCGGCGTTCTGATAGAGGGAGTTGGCACTGCCGGGCTGTCGTAAGCTGGGGGCAGTGCCGGGTCGGGAATCTGATGTGAGGCTTCGCGAGGAATTGTGCCGACCGGTAGAGGGTCGTTGGAGGGTGGGTTGCTGGCCTTGCTGCTGAGACAGGCCTAGGAGATCATCGTTGCCGCTGTTGAGGCGGATGTGTGGGGGGCCGCTGCGGTCCGGGGGTGAGGAGGGATCCATGGTGGGAAGGGGCGAGCGGTCGGAGGGATGCAGCGAGCAGCGATAGGTGGTGGGGTGGTTGACAGACTCCGCCGGTGGGTGGGATGCTCGCCTGCTCCAAGGAAGAAGGGGGGTGGTGACCCGGGGTCACGTGGTGTAGTGCTGACCAGGAGGGTGTGCCGTTGGGTGGTGGCTGGGTAGGCAGGGAATGAATGAAGGGTGGTGCAGGGCGGAGCGGTGCGGTGGTGTGGCGTCGAGAGGTGTGCTCTCAGTGCTGCTGTGCCGTGGGGGGTGTGGTGGACTGGCTCTACAGTCGGCGCGTATGAAGCTGGTCAAAGGAAAAGTGCAAGGCCGTGTCTCAACCGGAGCGCGCTTCTGCCGCGTCTCAAGTTGGTCGGGATGCCGGCGATGTCTCAGCGAGCGGCGTTGGTGGGGATGGGCGATCGACGTGTGGACAGGGTGGGTGTGAGTGTGTGTAGGTGTGTAGGGTGTACGGAGTGGATGCTGCGATCGCTGTCTCGTCCTCCGTCGCGTCTCGTTTCGCCTCGTTTCCCCGAATCTGCCTTGTTCAGGAGGCTCTCAGGCTCCCAGGCTCTCAGGTTCACCTCAGGCTAGTCGCTAGCGTGCCTGGACCCTCCTGCGCCAGCCTTACCTAATGTAGGTGACCCTTTAGCCTGAGCCTTATGCGGCCCACGACTAATGTCCACTGCTAAGCTGCCCAGCTGGCGAGCCCAGACAATTCTTCGATCAATGCTAAGGTAATGCCTAGGTAAGAAGCTAATCAATCATTGGCCCCGCAGCCGCGACACGGGAGGTGGTGAGTACGAGGGGCGGCGAAAAGTATTCAGACCGATAAAGGGATGATGATGATTATTAAGATGGACAGCGCGAGAAGAAGAGTCGGCCGGACTAAGAAGGATCCGCATGCAAGCCCAAGTCAACAAATAATAATCCCCCACGGTGGTGTACGTGTACGATAACTTAAGAAGACCGCATTGTACCGCACCGCACCGCGGCCATCTGAGTGAGATCAGCGGCATCGACACGAGTGATTGCGTACCACTCCCCCCCTACTCCGGTCCGAAAAGCTAGAGCCGGCGCAGCAACAACGTCGGTTGGTCTGGCGGCCTGGCAGAGGAGAAGGGACTGCTCTAAATATTGATTCAACCGTAGCGTCCGTCCCCAGTAAGCCTTACTGTTTCGAGACCGGGTTTGTTTTCAACGTTCCCAGCTAGGGCCCCTCGGTGTGCAAGTCCGCCCGAGCGTTCGGCCTATCTATTATCTCGAGCGATGGGCGAGCAATAAATCATCATCCTCTGAGGCGGTGCTTGACACGACGACACAGCCGCTTGGTCTCACAACCATTGCATCGCGATGACGGTGTTATGTTCTGTTGTCAACACGGCCCTGATGCCCTCATGCTGCTGCTCCCATCCAAGCATCGGTCCCGACGCGAAGGAATTGTACCTGCATACATCTCCATCTGATGTCTGGTGTCATGTAGATCTGCGTATGTAAGCAAGTGGGTAGGGTGCTGGTGCCGGAGGTGTACACCACTGTGTGTCACCTCATTATACGGCGCGACTCATTCTCTTCAATCTCCAGTAGCAACCCCATAGAGGCACGAGAAGCGTTCGCAAAGCCACTGTAGCCTTTTTTCTCGGCAAGCTTGAGGCGAAGCAAAGCCTGCGACAAGAGGACAAGAGCTGGGCGCTGAAATTTCTACGTCGACCGCGAGTTCTTTCGGCGTGTCAGAAACAGGATGGAGGAGGACAGGGCAGCGACAGATATTGGCCCAACGGTGTCAGCAGAGCTGAACGGCGATCCTGAACCGGTAGAAAAGAAGCCCAAGAGAAGATTCATTGGTCGCAAAGCAGCAGAAGCAAAGGCGGCTGCGAAGGCCGAACAAAATGGGGGAGATGCGGCAAACCTGGAGGATAGTGGGGCTATACAAGGTGCAGTCAGACCATGAGCCAGAATGAGAGGCGGCCAGAGGTGCTAATGGCAACTCCAGTCGCTCCCAAACGCCGCCCAGCGAGAGCTCTGAACAATGTACCGGAAGAAATCCTAAACGATCCCGCCATCAGCGAAGCGATAGCACTCCTACCCCGGAACTACAACTTCGAGATCCACAAGACCATCCACCGCATCCGGACCTCTGGCGCGACTAAGATCGCACTCCAGATGCCTGAAGGTCTCCTACTGTTCGCCACCACCATCTCCGACATCCTCACCGCCTTCTGCCCCGGCACCGAAACCCTCATCATGGGCGACGTCACCTACGGCGCCTGCTGCGTGGACGACTTCACCGCGCGCGCACTCGGCTGCGACTTGCTCGTACACTACGCCCACAGCTGCCTTATCCCCGTCAATGTGACCGGCGGCATCAAAACCCTCTACGTCTTCGTCGACATCCAAATCGACGTCGAACACCTCCTCGCCACCATCGAACGCAACTTCCGCGCCGGCAGCACCATCGCCATGGTCGGCACCATCCAATTCAACGCCACGCTTCACGGCACCGCCCCCCAACTCCGCGAAGCAGGCTACAACGTCCTGATCCCGCAAATCACCCCCTTATCCAAAGGCGAAATCCTCGGCTGCACATCCCCCCACCTCCCCAACAAAGACGGCGAGGCCGAAAAGAAGGTCGACTGCATCCTCTACCTCGGCGACGGCCGCTTCCACCTCGAGAGCGCCATGATCCACAACCCATCCATCCCCGCCTACCGCTACGACCCTTACTCCCGCCGCCTAACGCACGAAATCTACGACCACGGCACCTTACTCGCAGACCGGGGTAAGGCGCTGCAGCAGGCGCGGAAAGCGAAGAAATGGGGCCTAATCCTCGGCAGTCTCGGCCGGCAGGGGAACCCGCATACGCTGCAGCTGATCGAGGCGCATCTCCGGGACCACGGGATCCCGTTCATCAACCTCCTGCTTTCGGAGATCTTCCCGGGGAAGTTGGCTATGATGGAGGAGGTCGAGTGTTGGGTCCAGGTCGCGTGTCCGCGGTTGAGTATCGATTGGGGGTATGCGTTCCCGCGGCCGCTGTTGACGCCGTATGAGGCGCTGGTGGTGTTGGGTGGCAGGGAGAGCTGGGAGGGGAAGGGCGTTAAGGGTGGGAGTGGTGAGTTGGAGGCGGGGACTTATCCCATGGATTATTATAGTAAGGAGGGGTTGGGACGGGTGAAGGCGGAGGATGTGGCGGGGCGGAAGAGTTGTAAGGCGACGAGTTGATCGCGTGCAAAGCCATCGACTTCTTTTAGAAGATCGCAGTGCGTGTTGATGACAGCCTTCTAGGCTGAATCCCGGCGCCGTCGCACTGCTGAAATTTGCGGCCTTTGTCCATTTGCGGTGCGGGCAAATGCAACTGATGGAGCGAGCGCTCCTGATGAGCTAGCCTTGAGCGAAGTGGCCAGCATGTCGTCGTCCGAGGTATTGCTTGAGACGAAGACGGTTGGAAATGATGATACGAATTACTATGACATGAATTGATCGACAGCGGGAAGCATGCGTTTCCCTCCGACCTGGGCGCGTGGCAGATACTCTGGAACTTGTCGGTTTCCACATCATTTGCAGAGGCAGGTGAGGAAGGGAATTACAAAATATAGCATGCACTCGCGGAAAAGCAATTGAAGCTTGATCAGCAGACCAGATGGTTCTCTTGCGCTTATGGACATACCTAGGTAGTGTGAGATGTCGCACAAGACTCTTTCGAGTCGCGCACCCGCTCCCGAAAGTTCAGTGCGACAAGCGGTAGATCAGACGAAACCCGTGACTATTATTCTGGCCAAATCTCAACGCCGTCTATACAAATACTCTCAAGCCTGTCACCAAGCCATATCCCACCCAACCTCGCCACGGCTCCAGAAAGCGCCTCCTCGTCATCTTCGTCCCGATCTTCGTCGAGGATAACATCAAGCTTCCTCAGCCCTCGCGGTAACCGATCTCCAATCCCATCCAGATCCAAAAACCCACACCGTCCATCCTCAGATTCGCTCCCGGACCGAATCCCACAAAGCGCCATCCCTGGCAATGTCAGCTCTCCAAGCCCTTCAAGACATCGCAGGTCGCCTATCCCCGGCACCCCATTCTCGTCCCCTTCCGCGCGCGAATCAAGAAAATGATTCCCATCCAGCTCCAGTACCAACTTCCGGAGCGTGACCGGTCGCCGTCGTCGGAAGACCTCTCCCAACCTAGCGAATCTCGTAAAACTGCCCCCTTGCTCTACTGCTGCGTGCGAGCAGAGCTCTTCACAGCACAGATCGGCAAAGTGCACGGAGAGCGCTTGGAGATTTGGACAGGCGGTGAGAAGACTTTCCAATCCTGGCCCGTCTAGGAAGGTATTTGTCAATGTCAAAGTTTGGAGTGGAGATGGATGCGCTGGTTGTGTCTCTTGTGTATCTTGAGGGATCATGGTGCGACGCGTGCAAGAGAGTAGATCCCCCTCGAAGGTTCTGATGCTAGGGAGGGAGAGGGATGGAGATAAAGCGGAGAAGGGGATGGAGTCGCTGCTGTAGGGTTGGTGCCAGATGATTACGTGGCGGAGGGAGGTTAGTAGGTTTGGTGGTCGAGGAGAATGCGGTGGTGTTGTAGCGGATGAGATGAGCTGCATCGTCGCGGACCTTTCGATGCCGGGACGTGCACGGAACTGGAAGGTCTCGAGATTGTGGGAGAGGGCGAGGAGAAGCGCCATCAGGGCGTTGTCGCTGTTGGCTGTCGCTCCCGCAATGATGCTACGTTCTAGTTCTGGAGGCAGGAGGAGGCTTTGGATGGTTAGGGTCAAAGGCGTTGGATCCTCATTCAAGGATCCCTTGGGACCACTACGAGGAACGTCTATGAGCTCATCTCGATCATGTGAGAGGCTTTTGGGAGGCGAGTCCAGAACCTCGGTGTTGATTGTGCGGATTAACCCTGCTAAACGATTGTTCCGTGCTAGAGTCTTGGTGAGCGATCGAAGCCTGCAACTTGTATGTCGACGTAGGTCGACTGTTCCATAAAGTAAAGGATTAACTAGAACGTGGAATAGTCTACATGAGCGGGATAGAGCTGCTAGGGTGGCTTGTCGTATACTGTCGTCGTTGGCTTCTGATGAGTCCTCTCCGGGAAATGAGCGTTGAAAGTAGGAAAAGACGTGTAGTAAGATGTCCTCTGGCAGTAGCATCATGAGTTCGTTCGATTGAAAACAGCTGAACACCCAGGCCTATATTGTGCAGTTCATTCTATATGGCATGGGATTCAGTCATGCATGACTGTTTACTGTTGCAGTTACGTGCCAAGAGGTACTGTACACTGGATATGCCAACTCGGAGTTTAAGCTGATCCTCCACTATACTTATCCCTGTTCTGATTGGCTGGCAAAGAGCGGACGCTAGCGGCAGTCCAGTGCATTCACACCCGGCCTCTGCACAGTCACAACTGCTCACATTCCGTCTCACCAGCATCCCCCATATCCTGACAGGACAATGTCGACCAACTCACTAACGGCGATCTATTCCGCCCCGACATCCACGCAGGTCTTCTCTTCTGGTCTGCCTGCTCTGCCGAGCGATCCATCAAAGCAGGATGTGCAGGGCAAGACGGCCTACCTGTCTGCTTTGCGGTCTCAGGCGACGGAGATGCAGAATGACGTGAACACGTTCTTGACGCAGAAAATGGAAGAGGACAAGGCGGCGGAAAGCGGATCGGCGAAGAATAAAGCTCAAGAGGAGAAGGAGGAGGAGATGTATGGAGAGGAGGATCCGGAGAATGATGGCTGAAGAGTTCATGACTGGATCCTGCAGACGATGCGTTGGGAATGTACCTCTACGACACTGGAGACGGACCTGCGGCAGGCCTGTCTATATCGGCCATGTATCTGTCGCGGTCATGCAACGCAGTTGACTCTCAATCTGGCCCAGAAGCGCTCGTCATCTCCCGCCGGCAACAGCGTTCGTGTCAACAGACAAGTTAAGAGCCTCGCTGGAGACCAATGATCGCAGTGAGCCTTCAACCCACCAACTGGTATTTGCTGAAAGCCAAGCATGTCTGCCCAATCTCAATGTGCAAAGCGGAAATTGAGCCGCTTGTTACCTTTGTCCTTCGTTGTCGACAGGTACACCTCCTTCTCTTCCTTCAACATACCATTCCATTGCCGATCACGGGTCCTATATGGGGTTAGCAAACCATGGATCTCTCACGACGACCAACGGAATGCGACATACCTGTTGATGCTCAGGTAGAAGACTTTGGCGCCCACGAACAGCGCAATGTTGTAGATAGCCAGCCCAAGCAAGATCTTATTTCCTGTGAAATAGTAGGGCTTATCAGGTGTGCGGTAGATCTACGCTGCGATTAGGGCTACAACAAATGCTTGAAGAGAATGAAGCCGCTTACGTTGCTGCCAATGATATTGGACGCTTGTACGCACATGTTATAAATTGCTGACGCGACTGTCCTAGTCCGCACGCTTCCGGCGTTGCGACTAGTGATAGCAACCAGAATGGCGTGGACGTATGGTTGAGAGTAAAGCAACAACGCGAGGATCCAGCTCACCCATGGGCTTCGATTGGTCGACAGACACAACAGCGTGATGAGCAAAGGCAGAACCCACACCTGGCTCACAGTCGCTAGCAGAAACCTTTCATCCAGCTTCTCCGACAGCCAGGTCCAGAAAAGCAAGCCCACAATGAAAATGACATACGCTGGAATCGTCAGTAGATTTGTCTCGAACGTACCGAATCCCGCCGATTTCAGAGTGAGGGTGATGTACTGGTTCATTGGGATGGAAGGCAGCATCCAGGATAGACCAATCAGGTAAATTGGGCACATATGCCAGTCGCATAGACACTCCCAAAACATTCCGAGAGTCAATGCTTGTCGGTTATGCATATCACCTTTACTTGGATCATCCCGGAGAACGCGATTTACCAAGATCTTCTCTTCGCGCTCGTTGAACCAGCCATCCTTCCCTCTGAATCGGGACGCCGTCTGCGTGGGCGAAGGAGGGATATAAAAGTACGAGACAATGCCGATGATTCCAGTCAGCATGCCTTCAAGAGCAAAGAGCCACCGCCAGCCTTCCAGACCATTGATGCCCCGCATATGTAGGATGCCGAAAGCCATGAATGCCGAGATGATGCTGGTCGTTTGATATGAGACCCAGAAGAACGAGAGGCGGACTGGCAACTCCGGACCAGTGTACCAGTACGACAAATAAAGTATGTTGTCCGGAATAAAGCCGCCCTCAATGAGACCTAGGAGAGCGCGACAAGCCCAAAAGGAAGATCTTCCAGATAGGAAGGCTTGCATACTTGCCACGAGTGACCAGGAGACCATCTGGATAGCTACGAAGTCGTCAGCGCAGTTCGCATACCATCGACATGCCACGTACGGATCCAGTTATCTGGCCCGATCTTCTTCGAGATCAATTGCGACGGCAACTCCGCAAATAGGAAGGTCAGATAGAAGATAGTCTGGCCAGTGTTGTAGTCGTTAGTCGTCAAGCCCAGATCGTCAAGCAGATTGTCCGACAGCGCCTGGGAGATGTTTCCGCGGTCCAGCTGCAGGGCGAAGAACATCAGGCACACCCAAGTACAGATTCTATAGTCGATCTTTCGGACTAAGCGTTTCTCTTCGGCTGGCTCCCATTCGAAGTTCGGATCGTATCGATGGCGGCCCTCGTAGGTATCGATGGGCTGGTAAAAGGCTGCCAGGGACCCGTCGTCTAAGGCGGCGCGGCACACTTCAGACGAGAGCTGAGGATCCTTGGCGACAGGCGATGTGGCACAAGCTTTGACTTCTGTCTCTGGCAACTTTGAGTTTTTGCTTGGGCTGTCGTTGCCAGCCATGGCGAATCTAATGATCGAAGGTTTCTGACTCCCAATGGAGGCTTCGCGCTCGAGTCTCAAAACGATGGCAGTCAATTGCACAAGAACATGGCAGGCCAAAAACCTCGTAGACACTTTCGGGGATCATTTTATGGGCGGATGCCTGGCGGGTAGACGTGGGTCAGTACTGTTACATGCGCCTCACCAGCGACAATCAAATCAAGACCAGCAGAGCAAGTGGGTACGCATTTTGGGAGAGCCCATCGCGTCTTCTTAGAATATGAAGACGTGCTTCCGGTATCACAAGGGTCAACACTCGGGCAAATCAAGGAAGCTGGCTCGCTTGAGACGTAGCAGCTTACCGACGACTGCTGTTGAAGGCCGTTGCATAGGTGGATGCCAAGCGATGATGAAAGCTAGCCAATAGGGCAAGTATACAAAGCACGCCATTTGTAGCAGCAGCACATCATGTTTTGGACCGCACCCCATTCGCCATTTCCAGTCTCACTCGCCTTATCGTTGATGGTGCAATGCTTGCGCTATCTCATCGACGACTCAAAACACCATGGTGATCACCAATGACCCTTGCATTGTGACCGAAAGCGTCGATGGCTCATATATGCGTGCTTGATACAATGCATCCCCAGACAGTGGGAACGACGTAAGCTCTGATCACGACAGTTTCAAATAATATGACTCTTGAATGTTGGTGATACGTTCGAGCTCACAAAAGGCAATATATTGATCCTTTCCCCTTCCAAGCCGCACACTTGTCTGACCAAGTTCTTGTCTCCTGTACTTTCACACACCTGCTCATTCCAAGACGCACCGGTCGTTATGGCAACAACGCTCACTGAGACCATTCCTGTCCGCCTCACAGGATCCATCGATCAAAATGCTGAGCGATTGAAAAACCAGGACAAACGGGAAAGCACATACAAGGAGGCATTCGCTCAGTCAGCTGCCACCACCAATTACGATGGAGAGCTCAAGGGCTCGGCAAAACACCCACCGGCGGCATACCCTCATTACTTACCTTACTGGGACAATGTGACCTACCCACCGCTGGAGCCATTCGAGGCTATCGAGCACGGCAAAGACGCAGACCCAACTTTTCCAAATTTGCTCGCTGGCGCTCGTGTCTCAGATTTGACCGCCAACATCGGCGCAGAAGTCCAAGGCGTTCAGATCAGCGAGCTCAACAACGCGGGCAAGGACGAACTTGCTCTATTCGTTGCGAAGAAGAAGGTCGTCGCTTTCCGCAACCAAGATCTAGCTGATCTCCCCATCCAGCAAGCCTTGGACTTCGCCGAGTACTATGGACCCTCCCATATCCATCAGGCATCTGGCGCTCCAAAGGTGAGATAAACCTTGCATATTCGCAGATCCAAAGGGAGCAGATCTCCGAGACTAACGTTGGTTTCACTCCTGCAGGGTTTCCCAAAGGTCCACCTGATCCACCGAAGCGCAGAGGACACGACCGCACAGGACTTCTTCCAGGAGCGCACCAACTCCATCACCTGGCACTCGGACGTCTCATTCGAGATGCAGCCGCCGGGGACCACGTTCCTCTACCTCCTCGACGGCCCGACAGCCGGCGGCGACACGCTGTACGTACAATATTTACCTTTGCACTCTACGCCGTCTGCTCAGCTTTTCGCGAGAGACCAATTGACTGATCAGACAGCAGATTCGGGAATATGGTCGAAGCGTACAACCGATTGAGTACGGAGTTCCAGAAGCGTCTGCATGGGCTCAGGGCGATCCATTCCGGTCACGAACAAGCGGCGGATGCTCGAGCACGCGGGTCTATCGTTCGGCGGGAGCCAGTCGCCAATGTCCATCCTCTTGTTAGGACTCATCCGGCTACGGGGGAGAAGGCGCTTTATGTCAACCCACAAGTAAGTCCTTCATCTTAGCCGCGAGCGTTTTGCTTTTGACAGCTGTTAACGAATCACGCTGCAGTTCACCCGTCGGATCGTTGGATTGAAGAAAGAAGAGAGCGATTACCTGCTGAAATTCCTCTACGACCATATAGCCCTATGCGCTGATCTCCAGGCACGCGTGAAATGGGAGAAGGGCACGGTGATCTGCTGGGACAATCGAGTGACGGCCCACACGGCGATCTTGGACTGGCAGGATGGCCAGCGACGGCATCTGGCGAGATTGACGCCACAGGCTGAACGTCCCTTCGAGACACCGTTTGAAGAGTAGAAGAGACGAGGAAGCCAAGCTAGAGACCAAGAGAGCCAAATAGAAGTTCGTATTTCACAGCGAGAATGATGACCTTGACTACCCCGATATCTAGTTCGAGTGTACAGTGTATTCTAGGAATTTGCGTCGACGCAGGTCTAGGTCTTGTTGTTGTTCTTTTGTCCATTGTTAGCACCAAACGCTTCCCACCATACTCCGCTTTCCTCATGCAAACCCGGTCATAAGACTCGTAGCAATCGCCAGCTCCTTACTTGTGATAGGTTTCCTAAGCTGAACATTCCATAAACTATTTCCCTGTCTGGTCACTCGCTCCGTCGTTCTGTGCAGCCAATTCGTCTGCATACTCTTGGCTTTCGGTCCTCTTGATCCGCTCCAGCTGATCGTGCACGTAGCGGTTGATGGGGTCGTCGGGATCTTCCTCAGGCTTCGGTATGCCGACATTGGGATCGTCATCCTTGTAGATCGACCACGTTCTGCTGGGTGGGTGAGAAGTAAAGTCCTCATCATCGTCCGCATCGCCGTTGGTCTTTTGGCTCCAGTCGCTCCTAGCACCAATGGAACGCTTGCGGGTCACCGAGCGAGCAGGACCATTAGGCCGACGGCTGCCACCACCCAGCGAAGCGCGACGTTGACGGCTGAAGACATCGTCGAAATAGTGCGCTGCGGCTGTAGTAGGCGTGCGTGGCGTCTGAGGTAGACGGCAGTTGACACTATAAGCAAGTTAGTACTTTGAAGCAGAACAAGACGTGGAGTAAAGAAGCACGTACCCAGTGTCGTGGATCATCTTGGCCATCAGACCAGTCCAGCCACACTGGTGACTAGCGCCCAGCCCACGGCCGGTGTCACCATCAAAGAATTCGTAGAACCATAGGTTGTCCTTCCAGTCAGGACCAAAGTCCAGCATGTCCCGACCGTCATTGTACGCACGGCGGCCTTCGCCATTGCGCGCCATAAGATGCTGCAAGCGGTGCTGCAACTCCTCGGCGACATGACCAAGGTGCATGTATTCGCCCGAGCCCGTAGGGCACTCGACCTTGAAGGTGTTGCCGTAGAACATGTAAAAGCGCAGGCAAGACTCGATGATGAGGAAATTGACTGCTATCCAGACTGGACCGCGCCAGTTGCTGTTGCCGCCGAAAAGGCCGCTGTCGGAGTCACCAGGGACGTAGCTAATAGAGTACGTCTGCCCATTGACGTCCATGGAGACCGGGTGCTTCTCGTGATACTTGGACAAAGACCGAATGCCGTAAGGGCTGAGGAACTCCTTCTCGTCGAGCATGTACTTGAGGATTGATCGCAGCCTTTCCTCGTTGCAGAGAGCGAGCAGTAGACGGTCTTCCTTACCGCGCTTCTTCATACTGGCCATGTTGCGTTCTGCGACGTCGTGCTTGTTCTTGATGAACCAGTCGACATGCTGTTGGAACTTGGGGAACCGTTTGATGACCTCTGGCTCCATTGTCAAGGTGGCATAGAGAGGGATGAGACCGACCAGAGACCTGATAGGCATCTGGTGGCTCCAGCCGCCGCCCCAGGTGATGGCGTCGTAGTAGAAGCCGTCCTCCTCGTTCCACAGAGACTTGGCGGAATCGCCTTTGCGATATTGCATTGCATCGGCAATGAGGATGAAGTGTTCGAAGAACTTGGACGCAATGTCTTCGTAGATGCGGCGATGCTTCGCCAGCTCAAGCGCAATGTTCAGCATGCAGAGGCAGTAGAATGCCATCCATCCAGTGGCATCAGCCTGCTCCAGCTTGCCGCCAGTCGGCAGCGGGTCAGATCTGTTGAACAAACCAATGTTGTCGAGACCCAGGAAGCCACCCTCGAAGACATTCTTGCCATCAAAGTCCTTACGATTGCACCACCAGGTAAAGTTCATCATGAGCTTCTGGAAAACACGCTCCAGGAAATCCAGGTCCTCACGGCCATACATCTTGCGCTCGATCTTGAATGTCCTGAACGTTGCCCATGCATGGACAGGCGGATTGACGTCACCAAAGTTCCATTCGTACGCTGAGAACTGGCCGTTGGGGTGCATGTACCACTCTCGGGTGAAGAGGTCTAGCTGCTTCTTGGCGAACTCCGGGTCAATAATCGCGATCGGTATACAGTGAAAGGCAGTATCCCACGCTGCAAAGAACGGATATTCCCAGGAGTCGGGCATGGAGAGGATGTCGTCGCAGTGCATATGCTTCCACTGCTCATTCCTCACGTGCTTTCGGTCGGGAGGCGGAGGCGGCATACCCGGGTCGCCATTGGCCCATTGGTCCCAGATAAAGTAGTAATGCTGCTTACACCAGAGCATACCAGAGAAAGCTTGGCGTTGGATGTTGCGGAGGTCATCGGCCATAGGCATGGGGTTGATCTTGTAGTAGAACTCGTCGGCCTCGGCAATACGCTGGTCCATGGTCTCATCGAACTCTTCCTCATCGAGGTAACCTTCCGGCTTCTTGGTGGTGATGCGGAAACGGACGACAGCACACTCACCGGGCGCAACACCTTTGGCTTGATTGAAGGCATACCAGGCCGCGCTCTTGGTACCGTGGTTTTTGGGGTTGATTGCTTGCTTGTCGCCTTTGACCACTCGCTTGTGGAAAGCATCTTTGACGTACTGCGTCTTGTTGCTGCCCCAGCCGAGCTCTTTGAAGTTGGTGTCATTGTCGGTGAAGATAAGTTGTGGCTCGACATCATCGTTGCCACCACAGCTATTGGGAGAAGGCGAGCACTGCATCCAACGCTTTCCAAGCTCGCGGTGATTGATCTCAGTTGTCAATGGAGACTGCTGTTCGATGCTGGGCTTGTAGTCGTCGTAGCCCCACATCCAAGTGTTACGGAACCAGACATGTGGGAGAATGTGCAACTTCGCATGCTCTTTGCCGCGGTTGTAGGCAGACACACGGAATAGAAGCTCATCCGGGTTGTCCGCCTCCTTTGCCGTCTCAATGTAGATGTCCCAGTACTTGTTGTCATTAAAGATGCCTGTGTCGATGAGGTTGTACTCGCGCTCTTTCCGATTTCGTCGAGCATTCTCTTGGACGATGTCTTCGTACGGAAATTCACCCTGCGGCAACTTGTAAAGCATCTTCATGTAAGAGTGCGAGGGAGTGTTGTCGAGGTGAAAGTGGGCTTCTTTGATCGATTCTCCATGGACACCTTGCGGGTTGGACAGACCGAACAAGCGCTCCTTGAGGAATGGGCTGGAACGGATCTTGTTAGCATTGACTTCCAGAACAACCGGCTTCTGCTGAAAACTCACTCTTTCTCGTTCCAGAATGCAAAAGCAATGTGCATGCGGCCGTGAGTATCCGAGACTCCAGAGATACCGTCCTCACCCCAGCGGAAGGCGCGGCTGCGAGCCATGTCGTGGGTGAAGTCGGCCCAGGCATTGCCGTCGGCGCTGTTGATTCTGATCAGCAAAGGGTATCTCATGGCATGAGTTGCACAGCAAGACGGCTTACGAGTAGTCCTCTCGCACCGTCGCCCATTGTCTCTCGGCGGTATATGGCCCCCACTTCTTCCAATACTTGGTGCGGTCCCGGTCCTCCCTCAGACGCTGCTCCTCAGCACTCACGACATCCTGCTTGTCAACGATGACCATTGTGCCGGTCTCACGGGACGGCTGGCCGGGATGGAAGAGAGCTGATCAGTGCGGTTCCTGTTTATGGTGGTGAATGCTGGTGATGAGGTGTGACGAGCTGTGATAGAGCCTGGTGGAAGGGATGCTTGACTGGAAAAGTAATGCTAGCGAGAGTGCACAATGTCGGGCTATGGTACAGGTGCAAATGGGGTGAGGTAGCAGGATACTGGCGGTAGAAAGCGAAGGGGAGCGAGCGTGTGGGTGTTTACCACCGTCGTGCCCGTGAATGGTCAGGTAAGGTAGGAGGAGGTGAGGTAGGAAGGACGGCTCCAGTCAGGCAGACAGACAGTCAGTCACGGGCGAGTTCGACGATGAGGCTCTTTCTACTGCACCGCCGTCTGCCAGCAAAATCCATGGCCCCGCCGGCCGGCATGCATGGCGGGCAGTCGCAGCGTGGCAGACTGGCGTCACTTTGCGCCAGTGGAAGCAGCCGCATCCAAGGCGGCTCAACGCTTCCATAGCAGCCACCTAACCTCGCCATCCGACGCGTCCAGACCGTCTACATCGTGATGGCCGAACCGTCTCTGACTGCACCGTCCGAGGAAGATGAAGACGTCGGTGGCTTGGCAGAAAATTCTTTCACGAGCAAGAGACGAGTTGAAGGCGACGTGAGCATGTACTGCGTCGTGTATCTATACAGTGCAGTACGTCGCGCATTCCGCATTGACGCATTGACCCTGTCTGACTCGCCATCCCCACGGAGATGAAGATGGAGACTGGAGACCACATGTCGCGAACACTCGTCAGGGACATCAATGCGGACATCTACTCGAACACACCGAAAGTTGATGCTGTCTACTATCGTGGTCATCCATACGCATACAATCCCCAAAAGCGCCGCTCGCCGACTATCTTCGTGCCGATTTTCAACCCATCATTGCCCGTCCCTATCCTCCGGGTAACCTTTTAGCTCCCAGCATCACCTTACTCGCAGAAACTCATATGCATCTGCAAACCCTCACCACCAGCCTCAAACTCCAACTCCGTGCCTTGCGCGACAAAGAAGCACTGCCCTTCACCGAGCTGCACCTGCTTGTCGTTCGCCCGCATCTTCGCATCACCTTTAGTGGCGAGCAGGATACCCGGGCCCTTGATCGGCGCCAGAACCTCCCTCTCGCCACTCTTCAGGTTCGTCTCGAGAACGTCGAATTCTGAGAGCGGCGGGCTGTACACGACGGACTTGCCATTCTTGCTGTTCTTGTAGTCCTTCTTCGGCAGCATGCATTCCTCTGGGGCGTGGGGCGTGAACGTCAAACATGATGTGAAGAGCTCGACGTTGTCGCGCTGAGCCCGAGGGCAGAAGCCAGTGTTCAACACGTTGTTGCTTCGGGCCATGCATTCGATAATGTCTCCGCTAAGGTAAGCGTGGATGCCGTCGGCGGGGATGTACAGTCCCTGTCCGGCTTTCAATTGCATGTAGTTCATCGTAACGAGCGCAACGAGGATGCCGGGATCAGCTTCAGAGTACTGCTCTGCCAGACGTGGGGCGAGCTTGGGAATGTAGTCGTCGCCGTCGCAGTCGGCGGGAGAGACGGAGGTCAGAGCCTTGTAGGTCTCTTTTACTGTCTGGTCGTCTGCTTCTAGCATGTTGAGCACGACAGCCTTCAGCTGTTGGTCGTCGAAGTCTGGCTTTTGCCCTTGTGGCCAGAACTTCTTCAGAGCATCCAATTTCATCAAATTGGCAACGTGCTTCAATGGCTTGAATCCACAGAACGCTTCAAAGTCGCCCAACGCCAAGGCGATCTCAGGCTTGTGGTTTGGATCCGTGAATTGGTCTGGCTTCTTCTCATGTAGCTGTGAAGCGAGTCCCTTATTCGGATGGACCTGCAACGGCAAAGCCTTCGCGATGGAAAGTACCTTTGGCAGGAACGGAATCTTGCTGTGTCCGAATTTCTGTATCACATTCTCCCCGAGTAGTTCTTTGGGGTTCCGATCGACGACATCCTGCAAGTCTTCGCCAGTCGTAGCAGTATATACAGGCAGGACAGGGTACGTGCCCATCCACATCTCTGCGTAAGGTGTGTCCTCCTTGATCTTGAAGTCCTGGTCTTTCGGCCCTTTCCCGTCCCAACCTGGCTGCTTTGCACAGAGGCGGGCAGAGAGGGAGTTAGAGCCTTGTTTGCCCCACGGGTATTGGTTGCAGCTGCATTTCAGCTCGTAGATGGGTGCGACCGCCATGATCGAGTGAATTGATTTAGGGGTGGATTCAGGGTTTCAGGTTGCTTGTATGCTGTTGATTAACGATTCCTGGGAGAGCAATGTGGACGTGATGGAGATTTTGGTAGATCAGCAGAAGAAGAGGAACGGAATGCGTTTTCTACCTAGGACGCTGCTACTCTGCTTTGGAAGCTGCTGCAGCCGACGAGAACGGGCATCATCAATCGTAATGACGACCTTGGAACGTCACTCCTTGTAAGACCTACAGCACCTCGCCGCCACCATCCCGAAAGGACTGTGGCTCGTAATTGGTGATACTCCTTGAGATCTTGAGGAGCCGTGAAGTATTTACTCGGAAGGTCCCTGCTGTGGCCCCGACATTGACAACAAGATGCTTGCCATCGCCGCTGAGTTCGCAAGAAGCGTTGTGGCGATCATCAAGGTGCTGAGTAAGCATTCGGGTGCAGCCGATATCAATGTCTTATCGATAAGATGTCGGCGATGGCTCAGGAAATTTATCTCTCATCTTGTGCGCTGAACGAACGCTGTGTGTGGGCCTGTGTCAGGGTAGTTTGAACAAGACCGCTCCGTCACTCGAAACCGGCGGTATGGCGCCCATGAATACCGATCACCATCATCGTTCGACGACTAAGGGTTCGAACAAACCTTTCAAATCTCGCCATTCGACCAAATCGGCGCTGAAGGAGAAATCCAAGGGCAAGGTGGAGATGCTGGAGAAAGGGGCGAGAAAGACGCCACACCAGCAGGTCATGTCCAAGTTTGAGCGCAAGAATCACGCCAAGCAGGTGCGGCAGAACAAGTTGGGCGAGAGGAGGGAAGAAGCCAGTGTCTTTCAGGGCAAGGATGGGGCGCCAAGGATTGTGGCAGTGATACCGCTGTGTGCGGACGTGAAGAGCAACGAGGTGATCATGCGTATGAATGGCAGTGTCGATGTGGAGGAAGAGAGGCCGGCGAATGAAGGTCCGTGGAGAGTAGAGATCCCACGCTTCAAGCAGAAGGTGCAGTACTTGACACCATCTCGCGCACTCTTCGCCTGCTTAGACGCGGCGAGGATCGCCGACTTTGTGTTGTTTGTCTTAAGTGCAGAAGAGGAAGTCGATGAGGTAGGCGAGCAGATATTGCGGTGTATCGAAGGACAAGGTGTCTCCACAGTCCTGACCGGCGTGCACAACCTGGACAAAATCGAGCCAGCCAAGAAAAGACCGGACGTCGCGAAGAGCTTAAAGAGCTTCATCACGCACTTCTTCAATAAACAGGAGAAGGTACATGATCTCAGCTCGAGACAAGACTGCAGCAACGCCATGAGGAGTCTGTGCACTACGGTGCCGAAGGGAATCCGATGGCGGGAGGACAGAAGCTGGCTTCTGCCGGAGGACATGCGCTGGGAAGGCAATGTGCCAGTAGTGACAGGAACGGTGCGAGGCAAAGGACTCAAGGCGGACAGGCTGGTGCAAGTGGGCGAATGGGGAGATTTTCAGGTGGACAGGATCACGGCAGCGCCACTGGAAACGAGGAACAAGCGGACGAAGACGAGCGAAATGGCTGTCGACTCCGCTGAAGGGGCCGAGCAGACTCTGGAGGAGCCGAGCGAGGAGCAAGACGACATGGCTGAGCTTGCGCCTGAGGAAGCAACGATGGACGACGATGGTATGAGCATGGCGCCTACATCCATGGCACCTTCGGAGAGGAAGCACGTCTTGCTGGATGATCACCGATATTTTGACGAAGAAGAGAAGGGCGTGGATGCGCTGCCTAGGCCCAAACGCCTGCCGCGCGGTACGAGCAAGTCTCAGGCTGTATGGTACTTGGGAGGCCAGTATGACGATGACTCCGGCTCTGACATGGAAGACGTCGAGCCTGAAGACGAGTTGGATGGTGACATGGATATCATGGATGCTGCCGGCTCTACCACTGGCCCACCGGGAGAGGGTGACGTTGGTGATGCTGATATGATGGAAGAAGCCGCACCGTCCGAGTATCCTCAGAGCGAGATGTTCGACGACGCAGCTCCTGAAGATGAAGCTGAACAGATCGCCGCGTACCGCAAGCAGCGTAGGGACGAAGCTGAGGATGATCTAGAGTTTCCAGACGAGATTGAGCTTCACCCGCACGTTAATGCCAGGGAACGTCTGGCAAGGTATCGAGGATTGAAGAACCTGCGCACCAGCCACTGGGAAACGGAAGAAGACCGCCCCTATGAGCCAGAGGACTGGAGCAGATTGCTCGAGGTGGCGGATTACAAGTCTGCCAAGAACCGCATGCTGAAGGACGCCTTGTCAGGCGGTATCAAAGCCGGTACCAGAGTCAACATCTACCTGCGCGTTGACCCAGCGCAAGTTGAGGCATTGAAGGCGCTGCCAACTCCCACAGCAGTCATCTCACTGCTGAAGCACGAGCACAAGCAAACGGCGGTCAACGCCTCGATGTCGCTTTCATCAGAATATCCAGAGCCGCTCAAGAGCAAGGAGGAGCTCATCATCCAGTGCGGGCCACGAAGACTACTCATCAACCCACTCTTCAGCCAAGCAGGCAACACGCCCAACGACGTCCACAAATTCGACCGCTACATCCACCCAGGGCGGACAGCCGTCGCCTCCTTCGTCGGTCCCATGATCTGGGGCAGCGTCCCATGCCTGTACTTCAAACGCCCCACATCTGCCAGTGAAGAGCAGGACCAGGACGAGGACGCATCCTCGACGTCAGGCGCTCTCCCCCTCGATCTGATCGCCACGGGAACCATCCTCCCGCCTTCCACCAACCGCATCATCGCCAAACGCATCATCCTCACCGGCCACCCGTACAAGATCCACAAGAAGCTCGTCACGATCCGCTACATGTTCTTCAACGACGCAGACGTCGAGTACTTCAAGGCCTTGCAGCTGTGGACGCGCAGGGGGCGGAGCGGGTTTATCAAGGAGCCGCTTGGTACGCATGGGTACTTCAAGGCGACGTTCGATGGGAAGGTCAACCCGCTGGACGCGGTGGCTGTGAGTCTGTACAAGAGGGTTTGGCCGAGGAAGGCGAGAGCCTGGAGACCAGGTGTGGAGGAAGCGGAAGAGGTCCCACAGTTGGTTGGGACTAGTGATGGGGATGGAATGATTGAGTGATCTCATTATCATGATGTTTTTCTTTAAGAAAAAGTGATGGTGGTATGGGTAGAGTGGCAGATAGCTCTTGACGCAGTGATGGCAATTCATGAAACGATCTTCTTATGTTCTACGAACTTGCCGTGTTCGTGAAGTCTAAACAATTTTCGAATGTATAGTTTTGAAGGTGCCATTGCTCGCCCAACATGGTGCCTTTTCGTAAGACATCCGTTTTGAGGTGAAAGACATCAGCCAATTTCTAAAAGGATAATTGCTCGTACATGCTATCACTGCGGAAGAAAACGCCTGCTGTATCTACATGAAATCCCGACCCAATGCATCTTGACTCCAAACCGCACGTCAATCAAGGAGAACAGAAAAGAGGCGAGCGTTCGCTTCTACGCATCGATCAGGTTGCCCTCGCCGTTCTGCTGTTGACTGCCGTTCGCCTCGCCATTGTCCTCCGTTCCCTTGCCGCTCTTGCCCTGTCTCTGGTAGTACTGATCCAGCACCTTCTTGGGAATGCGGTTAAGCAGCTCCTTAGGGAAGACACGCAACAGCTCCCATGCCATGTCTAATCCGTCGAAGATGCTTCGCTTCTCGTACGCACCCTGGTTGACGTAGTTTCGCTCGAAGCGGTCCAAGAACTCAAGGGAGAGCTTGTCCTCGTTCGACAAGGCTTCCTCACCAACGACTGCCTTCATGGACGCAGCGTCACGACCAATGGCGTACTTGGCGTAGAGCTGGTTGGAGACATCGGAGTGATCTTTCCGGGTGCGACCTTCACCGATAGCAGACTTCATGAGACGCGAAAGACAGGGCAGGACGTTGATCGGTGGGTAGATGCCCTTGTTGTGTAGCTGACGGTCAATGAAAATTTGGCCCTCGGTAATGTAGCCTGTCAAGTCAGGGATAGGATGGGTAATATCTGCGAAGAAACACGCAGTTAGTCGTCTGTCTTGCTTGTGTGCGCGTCTAGTGCGCCGCGCAATGTATTGACTTACCGTCGTTAGGCATGGTCAGAATTGGCACCTGCGTGATACTTCCGTTGCGTCCCTCTACACGGCCTGCACGCTCGTAAATGGTCGCCAAGTCCGTGTACATGTATCCGGGGTAACCACGACGACCCGGCACCTCTTCACGGGCGGCAGAGACTTCACGAAGAGCATCACAGTAAGAAGACAAGTCAGTAAGAATGACCAAAACGTGCTTCTCGAGCTGGTAGGCATAGTATTCTGCGGTCGTGAGAGCAAGACGGGGCGTAATAATACGCTCGATCCTAGAGAATCTGTCAGCTAGAGTTCTCACATGGTGGAGCGGAGGACTCACGTCGGGTCATTGGCCAAGTTCAGGAACAGCGAGACACGCTCCATACTGCCGTTTTCCTCGAAGTCTCTGGTGAAGAAGCGGCTCGTTTCCAAGTTGACACCCATGGCACCAAAGACAATGCTGAAGTTGTCCTCGTGGCCATCGTGCACGCCCTTAGTCACACCGTTGTTGCCGGGCTGCTGCACCAGCGATGCTTGCCGACAGATCTGAGCGGCAATCTCGTTGTGCGGCAGACCGGCAGCAGAGAAGATGGGAATCTTCTGTCCTCGGGCGATCGAGTTCATGGTGTCGATGGTGGAGATACCGGTGGAGATCATCTCCTCTGGATATTCTCTCGAGTAAGGGTTGATGGGACTGCCGTTGATATCTAGGTAGTCCTCTGCTAGCACCTTGGGGCCCTTGTCAATGGCGCGGCCTGAGCCGTCGAATACTCTGCCCAACATGTCCTCGCTCACACCCAGCTTGAGGTTATGGCCGGTGAACTCGACCTTGGTCTTCTTGACATCGATTCCTGAGGTGCCCTCGAATACTTGCACAACAGCGCGCGAGCCACGTGCCTCGAGCACCTGACCAGATCGCTCACTGCCATCGGGAAGGGTGAGGGAGACGATTTCGTTGAAGGCTGGGAACTTGACGTTCTCCAGGATGACCAGCGGACCGTTCACACCGCCGATGGTGTTGTAGCGGATGCGCGGCTGGACGGACATCATCCGCGGGTCCACGGTGTTCTCATCTCTGGCCATGATGGGCGGTGTTGTCTGGAGTCGGTGGTGGGGATGGGTTAGGCGGCAATGGAGTGCGGAGGTGGGCGGTTGGCGAGGCGGTTGGAGCAGCGGACAGCGACAGTGAACACCGCCTGATCAAGACGGGCGGTGGGCGGAGATGCGGAAGGGGAGTGGTGACGACGTAAAGCGGTTGGATGGTCGACTGAGGCTCGCAAGCTCCCAAGTCGAAGTCCAAGCTACGAGACGACACTGGACAGCTCGCCGGCCCAATCGTCACCACGGGTAAAGCCGCTGCCACGTGCGTCCGCTGTGCATCTCAAGACTTGCCATCTACAGTATGCATGCCCTCGAGAGAGACGCCTACGCCTACGTCCCCGCCCACATTCTTAGTTCGTACTATTATTGCAAGGGACGTAGAGACTGCGACAGACTTGGAATAACGGCGTTCTGATACACATCATGAATTCTGTGGGAACGAGTGACACGGTGTAAGCCCGTTCGTCACTTCATACCTCGGCAGTTTCTATGCCCCATTCGAACATAGAAGACAATGAGAATTGGGAGAAGTTGGCACAGTAAAATGGACGATACTTTCATGGCAGAGCTGTCTAAGACAGGGTGTGAAAGTAAGACCCTGGGCAAGCAAAGGAAAATAGTGAACGCGAATGGGTACACAGTGAGTGTGAAACCTGTAGATTACCATGTCAGCAAACCATTCTCGACCATATCGCAATCAAGTCAAGAGATAGAAAGGTTGGCTGGTGTATGGGGTCAGACATCCAAGGAAGATTTTGCGCTCAACGGCTCCTCTAGATAGGTTCTAAGGCGAGGGCTCACGTGGAAACTGCGAATGTGGAAAAGGTTTTCATCATCCAGCGGGGGGAGGGGAACAAGCAGATTGGAAAAGACTGACCTTGCTGTGGGAGGGATAGGGCAGCCGGATCCGCTGAGAGCAGACCGGCGCAGGAAAGCGTGAATCGCGAATGTGATGAGGAAAAGTGCGGCAATGCGCAAGGAACCTACAGAAACTGTGAGATGTTAGCCTCAATCTCCATCTTCTGTGAACAAGTTCAAGATAGTGTGGGGAATCAAAGAATGTCAGACAAATGTTACTGGCAAGTATTACATCCACCGGCGAAGGCGGACGGCAAGACTGCTTTCTTCAAGGGCGACTCAGCTGGGAAAAGAAGACAATTTTATGGGTGTCATCTCGCAAACATGTGGTGGGTCGTGATGGCTCGCAGAGGGCCGTAAGTGATAGCAGAGATGAATACGTACCAAGCCTCTACGCCGTCATGTAGGGCGGCCAGCGCGCGGTTGGCCGCCCTGGTGCATTGCAGATGGGATGTTGACAGGTGAAGAGCATGAAGATTTCGAAGTCGCGGCGCAAATAAAAGTCGCGGCGGCACTGCACAGACCGGGTGCGATCCGTCTTCGGCAGCCGGGGCGGCTGGTGAGGTCAAGGCGAATTAAGGTCGGTGGCTCGCTGGACCAGGACCGAAGCGCAGCGACGGCGATCTGCCTCTGCTCCACTTTCATATCTGGCCACCACCGCCGTCGCGGCCGCCACCACGTCCACCACCGCCAGAGACTTGACGCGTCCGTCCTTCCGTCGCCAGCCTGACGCCCATCGGCTGCTTCGTCTGCGTTGCCTATCTCCTCTCCTCCTCCCCGCTCTGCTGCCCGTCTCGTCAGCATCAGCCTGAGGACCCTGCGGACGGCCGTTTCTGGCGGCGCATCACGGGTGACGGGATTGGCCGCATCGCTGACAGACCCAGACGGACGAGTCTGAGCTCGCCGACACGCGCGCGCGCACGACTTCATCTGCATCCTCATCGTCCGACACACCCACACTCACACCCACATCCACGCGCGGGAGGAGAAGATAGCAGCCCCGTGCTCGCCCTCCGCTGCGACGGACTGTTAATTGCCGATCGCCGCTTCCCGCCCGTCTTCCCTCCCCCCACCCGCTCGCTCAGCAGCCAGCACGTGTTTCGGACTCACCCATTCTCCGAGCACACGGCGGCGTGGATGCGATAGTCACTCTATGCATCGTATCGCCGGCCTGTTAGTAGCTACGCGACCGCTCTCCCGCGGCTGGCGGGCGCACGTTATTGACGCGTACCGCCTGGACGACTCCCTGCCCCTCTTCTACTCACAGCTTGACCTGCCGACACGATCCCGTCGCGACCTCCTGACTGCACCAAGATGATGGCATACCAAGCGCAACCGGGCATGCATCCAGGTATGGCGCACGGGCACCCAGGCATGGCCCCGAATCCTGCCCAGCATATGGGCCAGCCTATGATGCATCCGGGTGTCTCTGGTCCAGGGCAGCCTCACGTGAGTCAAGCGGGCGCCATGATGGGCGTGCAACCAGGTGCCAGCGGCCCAATGGGCGGTATGGGTGGACAACACCCCGGAATGGGCATGCCGGGCCAGCCTGGTCATGGTATGGGCGGTCAAAGCTTGGCTGGTGGCGGCCAGAACATGGTCAGCCACATGAACCCACAGCAGATCATGCAACAGCAGCAACAGCAGCAATTGATGCAGCAACAATTGATGGCCCGCCAGCGAGCTCAGCAGATGCAGCAACAAGCTATGAACATGCAGCCAGGCGGTGGAATGCACGGTATGACCGCACAGCAGATGCAGCAGCAGATGCAACAGCAAATGCAACAGCAACAGCAACAGCAGCAGCAGCAGCAACAGCAACAGCATCCCGGCATTCAAACTGGACAGGTCCAGCTGCCTCCGCATTTGATGCAGCAGCAGATGATCTTGCGCCAACAGCAAGCACACGCGGCTCAGCAAAACCATCAGCAACAAATGCAGCAACAGCAGCAGCAGCAACAACAACAACAACACCAGCAGCAGCAGCAGCAGCAGCAGCATTTGGCGATGGCTCATGCCAACTCCCAGCAAAGTAACCAGGGACAGCCCGGTCCTCAAGGCCAGCCAGGACAACCTGGCCATCCCGGACAAATGCGACCGCAATCCAGGATGGCAAACCCGCATCAGCAGAGTCAAGGTCCTCAGCAGACTCCTGAACAAAGTCAAGGCAGTCAACCGCCGCAAGGAACTCCTCAGCCTGTTCAGGCACCCACTCCACAATCCGCTCAGCAGCAACAAATGACCCCTCAACAGATGCAAGGGTTCCAGCAGCAGCAACAACAACAGCAGCAACAGCGTGCGCTCTTGCAACGGCAACAAGCCCAACAAAGAAGTCAGGCATTCCAGCAAATGCAAGCTGCGCAAGCTGCAGCCCAGGCTCAAGCGCAGACACGGCCATCTTCACAGACCCCGGGCTTTTGCATTCTGAAAGTCAATCTACTAGCTGACGATCTAAGCCGATTTGATATGTCAAACGGAAAGGACCTAAATGCCTGGAACGATTTCACCGAGAAGCACTTCGCGCCTGAAGGGCGGCTCATGCATAGCTTTGACGACAATCCAAATGCCAAGGCAAAAGTCTACGAGGTGCTCAGACCGACTATTGCGCGATATTTCTGGACGTATTTTGAGTCTGGTGCTCAATCTTTGCGATTACATACGGAGCACGCACGAGAGAACCAGGCGCGTAACGGCGGCTCGCAAGTATCGTGCGCGCACGCCACTCTCACCGTGTCTTATCCATCGGGCGCTCGTCTAGAGATGAGTGGCCGGCTAAATGCACTCTTCGTACCACAAGGCGACATTCCCCTGATAGAATGCTTAGAGCTACAGCAAACATCGACGGAAGAAATCATCTCACGCTCCGAGATTGAACGAGTCTTAAGTAGCTTCTCACCTCAGATGGACACCAAATCCCCGAAGATGACGAAGAACAAGCCACCTAAAGCACAGCAAAAGCTCCAGCAACGTTTCGACGGCCTTACGATCGACCATTTCCCGAAGACACCCAAGGGCAATTTGGGCGTAACGGCTCGAGTCCAGCAGTTCCTCGAGGTATGTGGCAACCGTCTTGATTCCGATGATCATGACGCTTTCGATGATGCTGCTTTTGCATCCTTCGTTGACGTAAACCTTGGTCAAGATGTTGCAATAGAAGCTGACGAGTGGTGATAGTTGGGCGAGACAATGAATGTCATGTCGGAGCTCATGGCGTTCTCGCAGGAGAAGAAGATGCGCCCAGATCAGGCGCTGGAAGCGTGGGTGGAACAGTTCGACGCTCAGGGTGGCGGTGGAAGTCAGCAGCTGCAGGGAAGCAACCCGCAGATTCAGCTCCCACCGAATGGCAACCGGACGCCCAGTATGGGAAACATGGCCCTTTCGCAACAAGGGCAACGGAACTTCTCCAGCCCTTCAGTATCCAATCTCAATCTGTCCATGCACAACATGATGAACGGGTCGCCGCACATCCCTAATCATCCGGGTCTCCAACCAGGAGGTCCAATGGGTACACACACGCCTTCACCACATCAGGGTAATATGGCAGCACCGCAAATGCTGCCGCAGCATTCGCAGCAAGGGACGAACAGCTCTGGTCCAAGTGCGAACACGAGTCCCCAAGTCAACAACAAGCGGAGAAGAAGCACAGTCAAAGACGAAGACGGTGGTGGCGGGCCAGACGGTCTTCTTAATCAGCAGCGTGTGAAGCCCAGTCCTCGAATGACCAAGAAAGCAAAGCCGGGAGGTTGATCAACCGTCGCTCGGAAGTAAAAACAAGCCATCTTTGGTTGGTTAGTCTGGCGTTTTTGGTGGATGGAGAACGGAGAATCTTCTAGTAGATATAAGGGTTGATGCTTTGGGGGTTGTTGGGCGCGATGGTGTGGTCTTCTGAGATTTTTTGTTCTCTCATCTAGTACACTCTTCTATTCGCCACCTGCCAGGAAAGAGACAATCTAGCGTGGCGTTCTTGCTTGCGTGCTTACATCTGCGCTTCGCGTTCTATCTAAAAAGAAGGTGCTGTGGTGTTGTTCTTAGATTGATACTGGCTTTGCGTGGCTTTACATCTGCTCGTCTGCTTTCCGGTTTTGGACGGAAGGCTGGCTAGTGAGATGAGGTGGTGTGGACATATATAGCGCAGGAAGAATTGGAACGCGACACAGATGGGGATATGGTAAAATGTGTGGAAGCGAAGAAGTTGATACGGTATAGCAAGTTGTACGATATGCATCAATGGCAATTTCTAAGCGTTTTACTGCAGTCGGGGCGCCCTATCACCTTCCAGTTCGAGTGATGTGTTGTGATACAACCGAATTGATGACGAGACGTGGGCGTCACGGCGCTCGAGGTCCATACAATGTGTCTGTACGCGTGGCCCATGCGTCAAGCACGTGGAGGTCGTGCAATCCATGGATGGCGGCGATAAGAGTACATATTGATGACTACGCACCTAGACGTGATGACCGACTTTGCTCTCCGTCTCCCTAAGCTCTCTGTGTGTGTTACAAGTCACTTGTATCGCAACGACAGACTGGTAGCAGCGCTGCCCTACAGGTCGGGTAATATCACTACCGGTATATTGATCGCAGTGACTACCGACGGACAAGATGAAAGGTATAGGAGCCGGCGGAGACTACACGGCCGGACGCGACCGTGCCGGCACGAGGAACAGCGTCCAGAACTACACCTTTGCCCATGTGAGTTGATGAGTCCCTCTTTTTTTCCTCACCGTCTCTTCTTCCAGCTCGAGATCTCATTCGAGCGTGCCTACCCACCCTGGTCGCTTCCGGACTTCGGCGAGAATGGCATCGAACGGCTGATCGCTCCTCGGCCCGTTGTTAGAGGAAGGAACGTCATCCGGGGCGATTTGGGTAGTGGGGCACGAGACTCCCAGTCGCTCGCTAGGTGTGCTTTCCGCCAGTCCAGGTACCTACCGTCCAGTACTACTACTACTACTGCGAGTGGTGGTGGTGGTGCTATACCTCAGCTCCCGTGCTCGAATCTTCTCATCCTACCCCTCCGCGGTACCTTCGTTTCACCCCGTCTGAGGCGCATCTGCTGCTAGAACCGTATACTGCTGGAAGCTTCCTGGGCACCCATCTTGGCTGGACTAAGGCACCCAAGGGAACTCCACGCCCATACGAGAGCCTGACTGCGTTTAGCCCTGTCCTGGTCTCGCCGGAAAGGAAACTATCCACCCGAAACTCCATTTGACGAGCGTCAGTTTACGGCTGCTAGACCACTCTCTTGCTTTGTCTTTGCGGCCCTACTCAACAAGCTGTCACGAAAGGCTTCCTTACTGTACCCGATACAGCCGTAGTAGAGCCCAACACAATCTGAATAGCCTCGAATATGCCTACGGCAGACCCAACATCTCCCATGGTTCCCCAGGGTCCAATTGAGGATGGCCAGCAATACCGACCGAACCTTGGTCGTGCACCCCAAGGCGAATTCATGCGGCCGCAGACCCGGACGTTGAGAGCAGGTTCTGAGGCACGAGCTAACGGTACCGGAGTACAGGCGGAAGACACGCGGATATGTGTAGTTATGGTTGGGCTGCCCGCACGAGGGAAGAGTCTCATCGCACAGAAAGGTAGGCAAGTCTGGCACTCATAGCCCGAGTGATGATTCTAATGTCTGCTCCCCACCCCCTCGACTGGCATGCTGACTCGAACGACCCAAGTCGTTCGTTACCTTGGCTGGCTTAGTATTACAGCCAAATGCTTCAACGTTGGCTCTTACCGCCGCACCAACACCCCCAATCCCTCGGCATCCTTCTTCGACACGAGCAACAAGGAGGGTGAGCGCCTTCGAAAGGCTGCCGCGGAAGAAGCTGTAGCCGATATGTGTAAATGGTTCCGGTCCCCAAACAACCTCATTGCGATTCTCGATGCTACCAACTCGACCAAGTCACGACGTCGATGGATCAAGGACCGTTGCGATGCCGAGGGAATCGAGACGCTATTCGTGGAGTCCAAGTGCGACGATGAAGAGCTGATCATGGCCAATATCAAAGACGTGAAGCTTTCGTCTCCGGACTACCAAGGGCAGGACCCTGAGGAGGCGGCAAAGGATTTCAGACAACGTATCACGATGTATGAGAGGGTGTACGAGACGGTGGATGAGGATGAGTCGGACATGACATACTGCAAGGTCATCAATGTGGGCAGTCAGGTCATTATTAACCGGATACAAGACTATCTCCAGAGTCGAGTAGTTTACTATTTGATGAACTTGCACATTAAGCCGAGAAGCATTTGGATAAGCAGAGTAAGTCAACACTCTCATGTTAGACTTTGGTAGTGTTGCAGAAGCTTGAGATAGAATGGCTGACATTAGTAGCACGGCGAGAGCATGTTCAACTTGTCTGGTCAGATCGGTGGCGATGCAGACCTCTCGCCACGTGGTCAAAAGTACGCGCAGATGCTACCAGACTTGGTGGCCAAATCTGCAGGAGACCTTCCCCTCACTGTCTGGACGTCCACTCTGAAGCGCACTGGCCAGACCGCCCGCCATCTGCCATACGAGAAACTGTCATGGAAAGCGCTTGATGAGCTCGATTCCGGAGTCTGCGACGGACTGACCTACGCGGAAATTGAGCAGAAATTCCCTCAGGACTTTAAAGCGCGAGATGAGGACAAGTACAACTACCGCTATCTCGGTGGCGAAAGCTACCGTGACGTCGTCATTCGTCTTGAACCAATCATCATGGAACTGGAGCGATCCGAAAACATCCTGATAGTAACGCATCAGGCTGTCCTGCGCTGTATCTATGCTTACTTCATGGGTAGCAGCCAGGAGAAGAGCCCCTGGATGGAGGTCCCGCTGCACTGTCTGATTAAGCTTACGCCGCGCGCGTACAAGACGGAGGAAGAGAGAATGTTCGCGAATGTGCCGGCAGTGAGCACATGGAGAGAGAAGGGCAGCGCGGCTGTGCATGCGGACAATACGCCCAGCGCGACTGGGCAAGGTACTCCGGTTGCGCAAGCAGAGGCTAAAGCTTGAAAGGATGGTGCATGAGGACAATGTCCGCGTATTGGTGAAAGCGAGCTTGAGGAGCAATGAGATATGAAAAGCGAGAGTGTTGCATCGCGTGATCACCAGGCGCTGGGCGCTGATTATCCTTGGTGGGCAATGGATCGTATTGACAAGCAAGACCAGGGCAGCGCAGTTATGTATCATCATCGCGACACAGTGCCATAGTAAGCAAGAACCAGGTAAATGGACTTTATGGCAGTCAAAAGATTACATCCAAGGACTTGAACACTCCCATTACTGATTCGTCTCATCGTGAAGATCTGTCATGCTTCCTTGCAAGCAGCAGGCTGTCAGGTAAGAGCTATGGCTTTGCTATATTCACAAGACTGGCCATGCCGTGTCTGCCCGCCGATGAGGCAGTAGGGTTGCGTATGTGCGAGGCGAGGTGAGGCTCAAGACACGTCCGCAGCAATGAGGATACTATTCAAGCGTCGTGTGGCTTGGCTAGGGTCAGGATGATTTGCATGCCCTCATCGCATAGCCCAAGCCCCATGCAACGCGTCTTGATCCGCGATTGCTTTGCGCATCCCGCTTCTTTGAACAATAATCATGTGATTGATAACGTGCTTGCCTATCTCATCCACTTTCGAATTCTACTCCTCCTCGTCTTGAGGCAGTGCACCCAAGACAAGAAAGTCTCGATGCTGAAGTGTACTAGCAACGTCTTGGCGGTGGTGGAAGGGGATCTGGAACGGAGCACAGAGCGGGGTGGCAAGCGTCTCGGGAATTCCGGGGAGGCGCAGCGCAGTGCAGGCAAGCCGCAAGCGATCGATACAGCTGGATAGATAAAGAAGATCCGCTGCATCTTCTCAACCTACTGCTCACACCCTAAGCAAAATCCTCGAAACCTTTCAACTCCTCTACGCACACATGGCGACCATGGCAATGGAAATCTCATCCCCACCGACCAACCCACACTCTCCGTCAAAGCGACGCCACTCACCCAACATGTCTATTGATCTCTCCGACCTCCCACCGCTCAGTCAACCGACGCCCCCGAGCAACACTCTCCTTATCACCAATCTGCAAGCGCTCGAGATTTTTACTGCGAGCAACCTCGAGAGCATTCAGCGTGCCATCAACGAGCATGCACCCATCCACTCCTTCGCCCCGCTCAAATCATTCCGACGGATCGTCTGCTCCTTCTTCAGCATAGACGATGCTATCAATATCCGGAGGGTCCTCGACGGCGAGACAGTACTAGGAAGTCGAGTTCGAGTCTACTTCGGCGCCGAAACGAAGATCGACATGGAAGACCAGCACCTGCAGGCCCCAGAGAGCTCTAAGCTCTTCTTCATCTCGCCACCCCCAAGTCCGCCAATGGGCTGGGAAATGCGCAACGAGGACCCACCGAACAAAGAGGTGCACGCGGAGGACTTGGCAGTCGCGTTGAGTAAGCTAGAGGCGAAACCCAACGCGCCTGTTGAGCAGAAGCTCGAGGTCGAATCTACACAAGAAAGGCCTATCACGACGAGACAACGATCCGGGACGGGGACGCTCGTCTACCATCCTGACGACCACGGCGACAGTCCCGACCTGCCGGCCATCGCGGTGGAGGATACGAGCGACAGCTTGCAGCCGCAGGACGGAGATATCAGTCCGATGGAAGGGATGGACAAGAAGATGATACATACTGCTCGACCTCCGGTGGAGTTGATGGAGCAGTAAGGGGCTATAGCATGATTCGATACATGGTGTTTTGGGGGAGAGGAGCGTAGCATGGCAAGGCGTTCTGATTGGGGCGGTAATTGAGGGATATGGGATAGGTTTGATGGGACTGAAGACTGCCAGAATTGCCAGAACTGGGCACAGCGGATATAGCTTCAAAATGATTATGCATAGTACTTCCTATCTGCAGGTTTCCGATACATCAAGAAAGCATGTTTCATGATTGGCGTGGTGAAATTGTTATGGGCCTGTTTTCCGTTCTTCTTACCTCTGTCAATCAAGAGCAGATTCACAGTGATCTGCGGTAGATCTCCAGCGTCTTTCGTTGAAAAATGCGTGATGTGGTGCTAGCTATCACGCAATTGTACGTTGTGTGATTTCGTGTGATGGGTAAGGTTGAGGGGATCTGATAAGTAGGGTGGCCCCAATCAATCTGTATACTTGTAGCTGCCGTTGTTGCTGCATCTCCGACCATCCGATATCGCCGCCAGTCGCATTCCCCAGATTCTGTGTCACTCGAAACTTTTGGTGAACTTGCACATTCAAGTTGTTGCAGTCCAGTCAATCATCCCTCGACTGCATATCCTCTTCTGGCGATTCCCACATCATGTCCGTTCGAGCGTGCAGTCAGCGGATTGGCGCTGCCATTCGTACCACGCAACCACGTCAAGTCACTCGAGCCGGTCGACGAACATATGCTTCATCCGCAACTCAGGCCTCGACGCTCCCGCCAGGTCTGAAAGATGCCATTGAAGTACGCTACGACTCACCAGAAGCGCTCCTGCTTTCCTCATTAACATGTGCACAGAAAGAAGCATCTCTGCCCAACCCCGACCCGCCCACTGACTCGCAGACTACCCGTCTGACCTCTTCCCAAGCACCCTTCATGGTGCCTACTTATGTCCGTCCACCGCCCATGTTCCAGCAAGGCGAGGGCTGCTGGATCTGGGATGTCGAAAACAGACAATACCTTGACTTTACCGCCGGCATCGCCGTCAATGCCCTGGGCCACTGCGACCCCGAGATGAGCAAGATCCTCTATCAACAGTCACAGACGCTCGTACACAGCTCAAACCTATATCACAACCCATGGATTGGCGCTCTGAGCCAGCTGCTTGTTGAGAAGACCAAGGAACAGGGCGGCATGAAGGATGTAGGCAAGGTCTTCATCTGCAACTCTGGCTCCGAGGCCAATGAGGCCGCCATTAAGTTCGCGAGGAAGTACGGCCGGAGTGTGAAGGAGGACGGAAGCAAGCACGAGATTGTTAGCTTTCACAGCTCGTTCCATGGACGGACCATGGGCAGTCTGAGCGCGACACCCAACCCTAAATACCAAAAGCCTTTTGGACCCATGATTCCTGGTTTCAAGTACGGAACTTATAACGATGTTGCCGCGATTAAGGATCTGGTTACGGAGGATACGTGTGGTGTGCTGGTAGAGCCTATCCAGGGCGAAGGCGGTGTCAACGTCGCAAACCACGAGTTCCTATTGGCTTTGCGCCACCGATGCAACGAGGTCGGCGCCGTGTTGATCTATGATGAGATTCAGTGCGGTCTCTCGCGAACTGGTCAACTCTGGGCCCACTGCGCATTGCCACCGGAGGCGCACCCAGACATTCTGACTACTGCTAAGGCCCTCGGCAACGGCTTTCCCATCGGCGCGACAATGGTCACGGATGATGTGAGCAGCCGGATTATCTCTGGCGACCACGGCACAACCTTTGGTGGCAACCCGCTCGGCTGTCGCGTCGCCCATTACTGTGTCAGCCGTCTCTCAGACCCCGAACTCCAAAAGAGCGTGATTCAAAAGGAAGCCAGACTTCGACAGCACATGGTCCGACTTCACCAGCGTTTCCCAGAAATCATCAAGGAGGTCCGAGGACGAGGCTTGATCCTCGGTATGCAACTCAGTGCCGACCCGACACCAGTCATCACCGCGGCAAGAGAGCGTGGCCTCTTGATCATCACCTGTGGTACCAACACCCTGAGGTTCGTGCCTCCACTCATCATCTCGGAAGACGAGATCGATCAGGGCATGAAGATCTTGGAAGACGCCATGGTCGCTGTTTTCGAGCAGCCAGGTCATGTGCCCGGGACAGATGGTCAGCAGGAGATGAGGGCTACACGATAAGCTAGTAAGGTGATTTTGAAGACAATCTGTTGCGATAGACCCAGTCACTTCGACAAGCAAGGCGTTGGTGGTGGATTCCGTTCTTTTATGTAAAAGGCATATAGATCACGTTAGGGATTGTACATATGGGCTTCGCTGCCTACGTTCGCAGCCTGATCTGACTACCAGTCATCAGCTCTCGCTATGATAGTCTCAGCGACATTGTCATCTGTCTCCCATCCACTGGAGGTGGCGCAAGCTTCCCGTCTTCGATGTTGGTGGCTTCTAGCTAGGCCACCTATTTCAAGAATGGGTCTCCTTCCTGCATCTCTTCGGGATTGTGGACTCATTCTTCGCGTTTGCAAGTTCTAGCATCTGCCAGGTCCACATCCTCGTAGAGCTTCGCAACAATGGCGGCACACTCGCCACTCTGCTTATTGGCCACACTCTGGTCCTTCCGCCAAGTGCGGGCCAGGGCGCGTAGAAGGATAGTGGTTGCCATGCGAGAAGAACTGATACTCTACAGCAGAGTCATCATCCCAGCAATAAATGCCATACCTACAACGATCCAAGTGGCTGACTTAACAGCCATGCCTGCCCCGATCTGTGCCTGAGAAAGGTAATCGTATACTCCCGACCCTCCAAGCGCACTTGCAATGTAGCACTTGTCACTGTCATCGTCATAGTAATCTTCTGTCGGCGTCAAGGCGATGCTTTTCTATATCAAAGCAGATTAGAAGAGCTCTTCCCTATCTCGCAAGCAGTCAATGTCGGGCCAGGTCTTACTTACGATGTTATAAGGTAACGTCGTGCAGTCTCCTTCGGATTGGCAACTCCATCGCACCCAGGGGTACAGACTTATCCCGTCATCTGGACCGCCTTGCATGCAATTCTCCCCTCCGTAGGTCTGCACTTCTAAATACCCTACGGTGCCGATTGCTTCTTCTACGTTGCCACCGACAAAGTATTGGTAGTAAATGGAGCTGTAGTTGGCCGAGTTGTTGAAGTTCTCTACGCCTGATATGGTCTAGTATTCGCGTTAGCATCGCCCACGGTGTCTGACATTGGAGGCTCATCATACATAGTTGATACCGCACAAGGTGTCGCCTAGGCAACTGTAGCCTCCTAAACCCTCTGTGTAGGACTTATTCGGCTGAGTGAATGTTTCGTTCAGATTCAGGCACAGATGATAGGATGGTACATCCCACGTGTGGAACGAAATCGCGTTGCTTTCGTTCCCTGATACGCTGCCTTGTCCGCAGGCATGTGATCTCGATGGGTCGTAGAAAGATAGTCTTAGACCATACTCTGGCCGGCTGGAGCTATGTTAGAAAAAGTCGATCGCCAATAGATACAGTGTATGCTCACTCCAAGAGCTGTGCCCATGTCGCTGAGAAGAACGCTCCTAATATGAAGACAGTCGTCCACATCATGTTGACTGCTGTGAAAGTGAGCGAGCCACAGGTTTCAATGCCTCGTCGATCTTTATTGTGTTCGTCCCGAGCCCCAAAGCTCTCGCAAATCGCCCAGAAATTGACATACAAGGAAGAAATTGCGATTTTATACTTGCACCTACGATCGGGGGGAAATCATTACTATGTCTTGTGATCCTTCGCGGATGTATGAGTTCAAAGGAGCAGCGTTTCACCGCGTCCTATTGTTGGTGATAACTGACGTCTGCCCAGCAAGGCTGAAGAAGCGATGGATTCCGCGGCGAGGCGAACATACAACGGCTGCAGTCGATCAGTCAGCTGAGCTGGGATCCGTGCATCAATGACTTGAGCGCTAATTCGATACTATGTAACTCCTTGTTTGCCTCTCCTCGACAGTCACGTCTCCCCGGCGCAAGTTGTGTACATCAAAAATGGCTAATATTCAACGTGTATTATGCTAAAGCTTGCAAGACATGGACGTCTTGTGCCGCCGTCTGTCAAGCTTTTCCGATCGTCCCTTGACATACTTCTTCAAGTCTCCCACTGGAAGCACGTATGGGAAATCTACCGCTTCTAACAATGATCCCAAAAGCTGTGTTTGAGGTCAGTCAAAGTTCGATTAAATCGATTCATTTCGACTCACCAAATACCATACAATTGCGCTGCCGGCAAGTGAGGAAACCCCACTGCAAATCCGAAATGTGTGTGCAGCGCTATCATTTCCATCCGCCATGTAAAAGTATGTCATGGCCTCACATGGAAAGCAGACCGTAAAGCAAGCGAAAAGCACCACATGGCAGATGTCCAATCTCACCGAGGCAATGGTGAAGAAGAGCAATACCACGGCCATGAATATTAAGAATGTTGCATAAGAGGCATAGTAGGCTGCTTCGGCGGCGTCAACGTCAGTTCCATATCCACTCACAGCATTGTAAAAGGGCACCATTACAGCGGCCGAAGCACCAAAGTATCCGCCGAGCACCAAGAAGACTGTCGCATTGAACGTCTCGCCGTTGATCCATTCTCCAATGCCGCAGATGATTTCTAGCAGACAGCCGAGGTAGAAGTATGCGCCAATCGCTGCACTCTGGTTTCCATTGTTACCGCCTGCGCCGCCCCAACCAAGCAGCATGATGGTGGTGGGAGTGTTGGCTAGCAGGAAGCCGCATAGACCGACCGGAGTAGGATTCCCGAATTTGGGACTTGAAGCCGGCGAGACGGGAGTGGATGGTAAAGGTGTAGGAGTTTGTGGATATGTCGGCTTGCGAGGTGTTTGCGGCGATACAGTTGATCGATACTCTGGCGCGAGATCTGCTGGCTCGCTGGGTAGGCTCACTTTAAGCGACAGCCCATCTGGAGAGCAGAAATGGAGTTCAGACATGACGATCGTCTGCCTGCGTTAGAATCGCCCTGAGAGCTGACAGGCCAGCAGAGTATTCTATCACGGGTCGCTCGATACTGTCCAAGACCCGTTGAGAAGTAGCGAAGGATCAAAGACTTGACTCGGCATTGCTTCACAGCTGCTAAAGGTAGAGAAGTCCGGGACAAAGAACAATTGACTGTAAACTTTCTGTATTCGTCACGCCCTTTGTCCTACCATCTTACCCAATGGAGAAGACGAGACTTAGCGAAAGGAATTATCGGAAATGATCATGATTGTGTCTGCTTCTTACACGACTTCACCTAATCTTGCGGTTGCTTCAAGCCTTGCATGTTGGCTGCTCGTAAGTGGCGGATGTTCGTATTTGGCTAGATCAGGAAGATGTAAATATGTGGCATGCTGCACCAGACAATGCCGATGAAATTCCAATGGAATGCAGCTTTACCACTCCTTGAAATGCATTTGACATACCGTCTACGGTGCACAAAGATAGCAGTTGAGAATCTTCATGTCTCTGTAACATCTCCTACCACTGCACCCTTCCACTTCGGTACAAGCCCACCATTCCCATGGGCAACAAGCCAGCGTCGACAATCTGAAAGCCGCCGAATCGCTCAATCAGCTCTGGTCCATACATCTCAGCAATCCATTTCCAGTACGGCTGCATCGATGCCCAATACGTAAGTTTCGCGGCATTTGTAGTTCCGAGACGGTCGAAAAGCTCTTCAAGAGCCATGTGGACCGCACCATTGGTATCGCTTCCAATGGGAAGCTCGCTAGGCCGTTCCAGGAGCTTTGAATAGACGTCCGTCAGGTTATGCTTGGGCCCGTGGTTGAGCTCTTCAGGATACTTCATGAAATCTTCAAACGAGAAGAAGGAATGCAATTCTTCTCGTTGAGACTCCGGAACCAGCCGTCTGTGATCCCTCTTAGTTTTGCCTTCCTCGAAGTTTCGCTTTGCGCGACGGTAAGCAGCCATTGCAGATTCCTCCCACTCTTTGAAGAGACTCTCGTGATCTTCAACAACCGCGTCGCGGACTTGAAGGAGCGAGATGAATGGACTTTGAATTTCCAGACCGCCGAGCTCAGTCGGGAGGTAGAAGTAGCCATCTGGTATGTCCGTGACACCATGACGCTCTGCAATTCTCGCTTTCAAGAAATCTATGAAATTCCCGTCAGCAGAAGAGCCTGAGCCAAACACGCTCTGTTGTATGCGCTGATGTGTGGCAAGCATGTTATCAACATGCCCTCGCCCAAAACAGTTTGCCGGCTTCCCAAAATTGGATGTGAAGAATGTTGAAGCATAGCTGTTCCAAACCTGAACCCAAGCGAAAACGCTGTTTCCTTTCTCCGCCAGTTGCCGGCGAAGTTCACCAATATGGGTGTCGACCATTTTCTGATCGATCTCGAAGCGCCCAGATTCGGGATTGAGGTAAAGCATACCCCAACGGATCTGGCCTTGAGGCAGGTTCTCATTGAGAGGTGCCTGTTTGATTCCAAGCGACTGCTTGCTACAGTCCTGCTGCATATGTGCCGCACCACTACGAGTTTCATCGAGTTCCAAGCCTACCGTGCGGAGGAAATCGTTGATATTAGTCCAGGCACCGACACATTTGTCTTCGCTTGCAGACCAGAACCAGAAATCATCGTTGTGACGCCAGAGAATCTCTCCATCAGCTTTCTGATTTATGATGAAATCAAGACAGAACAGTACCACTTCAGCGAAGACCTCGCTCAAGACATGGGAGGCCGGAGTGCCGGTCTTCCGTGGGCGTGTATGCCCTGGTGCTTCATCTTGGAAGCGCAAGGGTGCTTCAAGGAAGCGTGCGAAAAGCCGAAGCCACTTCTCTGAGACTCCAAAGTAGCTGAGTACGGTCGTGATAGTCTGATGAGGAAGGCTTGGGTAGAGATTGTCGATTTGCGATCGAAAGCACGTGATATCACCTTTCACTCTGGTCTGGATCAGCACGTCTGTTGAGAGCAAATGGAGAAGGCCTTGTCTTGCAGCCATCGTGTTTCTAGACGTCCGTATTTCGTTCTCGTCACCCTCGTCATCCTCGTTGCTCTCCACGTCATCGTCGCTGCTTCCGTCGAAAAGCCCATATCCCATGCTTTCGTCTTCTTCTTCCGAGCTTTCTTCTCGAAGGAAACGCGGCGCCGAAGGACGTGATGCCCTTGCTGCTGTTTGTTTAGCCCTTGAAAGCTGTTGCGCGGGCTGAGCGAATTCGTTAAAGTCAGCCTCTTCTTCGCCTTCTGTGCCTTCAATCTCCTGGGTTTCCGAATCAAGGAGCTGCGACAAGAAGTAATCTTTTGCATAGCGCTTCTTTTTGATCGACATAATCGTAGGACGGTTCGATGACTGGCCAAGATAATGCGACCTCTCCTTGCGCTCAGAATAGCCAATTTCCTGACCCGGCGACTTCCAGACATCCTTGGTCTTTCGGAATTGCCGAAACGCCTTCTTGAAGAAGACAGACCACTTTACTCCGATGTGTTGCAGAAAGAGCGCCTGCAACAGATCCTCCTGCATGTATATGTTGTACGTGCCATTAAGCCGTCGACGTTCTTCAAGCAGAACTTCTTCACCCCAGGACCACTCTTGGAATGCAGCTAGCCTCATGTTCAAAACGTCAGCCACCTCACTCAGGATAGTCTCGTTCTTGTCAAAATCACTGAGTGCCTCTTGCTTATCATCCGAAAGCAAATCGGAAGCTAGCAAGCCCTTAATTGCCAGACGAAGCGTGCGAACGCTGAAGTTTTCAGACGTGGTGAACTTGCTCTCAAAAGCACTCACCCTCTCTCTCAGCTTCTCGGTGGCCCTAGGTACCACTTTAGGCGAATCGGGGGCCGAGACTTCGAACACCGTGTCAAGCATGTTTTTGATAGCCGCGGGATCAACATTAGTTTCCTGGAATACAGACTGTTCCCATCGAGCTCGACTTTCCAGCTTCTTGCCTCCCGACACGTGCTCGAAGTCCGCCATTTCCTCGTCGTCATTTGCGACGCCTGAGGAAGGCAATCTCTTCGTTGAAAGCCATTCTGTTGTAAGTTGGCCGTACAGCCAAGCATAGGTATACTTCAGCGATTGCACATCCATGTATCGGAGCAAGGTCTTGTGCCACCGCCTCAGAAGCTTGAAAGATACGGTAGGGTCATATTTTGCCTGGGCTAGAAAGCGATCCAGATTTTTCAAGTCTACTTCCAACTTGGAATCCTTCGTGGTTCCGCGGGCAACTCGGCCACCAGCAAGCGTGATGCCAAAGTGTTGTCGGACAATGTCTGAGATGGCTACAAGAGTCTCCGTGAGGTCTCCGTCCCTTTGCGAAAGCGCAATACAGCGCTGGCGGTGATACTCAAAGCGATCCCGCTTTTTAGACAGCTCGGAGAGCTTAGTGCTGGTGATCTCTTGCAAGGTTTGAGAGAATAGGCTGCCGTGGGAAGTCATGGTTGAAGGAGCCGTCAAGGTCCTACGTTGGGCTTAATTCGAGTCTTTCAATGGATCCGCGGTCAACGAGGAGTGGGTAGGTGGTAGTGTAGTGGAGAAGTTTCGTGGCATTGCTCGCGAACGAAGCTCGCAAGTCTACCTACCTAAGTACTACATACGAGCTTCTAGGCAACAGCCCGAGCCGTCTTTGCTGCCTTGGTAGCCGGGACGGCAATCCGCTTTGTGAGTCGATGGGAGGATTCCACCGGTGAGCAACTGCAGGGGAGGATGCAGTCATACATGTGTGTGAGACCGGTGAAATTTTGTTACCGGTTTGAGCTCTTCGGGTAATTGACTTTGGTACCATTTAACCAAAACCAGTATTTTACGAAATTTGAGCGAAATTGTTACCAATACAGCAAATTCAGTGTAACGGATTAAGCGGCAATCCAAATGGTCAACTCATCGTTCCGAAAACGCGCCCTTGAACACAGGTCCCACATGTCTTTGCGAACTTCACAAGTGTCGAGCGGCGCATGGCTTAAAAGCTCGATGTCAGCCAAAGCACTGATGGACATTGATGTCTACTGCAATGTCGCTGATCTCCCAGCAGCTGCGGGCTCTGCAGCTCAAAATTCCCTTTCGCGGCACGATTCTGCTGGATGCCAGAGGTTAAAAGGCGGCTTAGGGATGCTGGAGTGCATCGGACGGATATCGCAGCATCGCAGCAGATCACAGCGCACGACGATTCTAGTTCGGCCATGGAAAAGCGGCAAAAACTTCTCGAGCTGATGATTTCCCTACGTCACTGGGACAGCCTCTTCTTCTTGGGCTGCAGTCACTTCTCAGGATGCCCAAGTGGTTCTGTTGCCCTTCGATGACATGAGCAGCGTGTCAAATCTTTGATACCGGACCACGTGACACGATGGCGTGGCATGTAGTGTGGCTCCCCACGCAACGAGGTTTGGAATCATGACATGGCTATGGCGTCTATGAGCAAATCCCAGCTGCCCAGGTGGGCAAAGATGTTTTATCATACGGAAGTCCTCTACAGCTGCACTTTACGATCAAGGAGTTTCAGGGAGGAGACAACTAGGTCTGTCGTAGGACGGAAGTCCTATATAGTTGTATATTGCGGCGGTGCTCTTCAAAGGCGGAGTGGGTAAGTAATAGCTATTGTGCGCCACTCTCTACTTCTGATACCACGGCTTATAGTACGAGAGGTCCCTACAGTGCGGTCTCCAGTGTCTTGAGATGGGTTGGCCTAGGATTTCATTAACAATTTCCATTGGCCATGCTCAACATCAGTAACGGAGTCCCATACCGTCGACGTCCTCTAAGGTTGCAGCTTGCGCACAGCAGCTTCGGGGGACGAGGCGGATCAAGACCTGCGATAGTCTAACACTTTGCGAACCTTATAATACGGACGTCCCCTACAGTCCCATTCTGCAAGCAGCAGCTTCAGGGGATGAGACCGCTCCAGCAACAAGAAAGCACATGTCCTTCGACACCCGTGCGCCTTCCTTTTTCTCCGTCTGCACGTGCCGGTTCCACTTGTTGATACCCACGTGATGCACGCTAGCTCGCCACCAAACGCCTTCACTTTCACACCACCTTCTTCCACCTTCTTCCAACAACCACCATCTTCCACGACACCGACAATCAACAACAACAATTGCATGGACTCGCCCCCTCTTGCATTGTCGTCACCTTCGGAGAGGTTTGTTCACTTGCTTCATGTTATTGTTGCTTATTGTTGCTCATTGTTGACCGTTTTCGCAGCCTAGAATTCCGGCAGTCACTGCAGCTGGACGTCGACACTATACAAAGCACTACGACAGCCACGAAACCTGAACCACTCCAATCACAACTCCCTCCGGAAGCTCTTGCCCAACTGACAATGAGCTCGTCTTCCACCCCAGCCAAGCGCACCGCCAGCGGTGGTGACACCGGCGACCAGAAGGCAAGTGACGTCCCTCTTGACTCAATTACTTGGCCGAAACTAATCGATAGTAGCACACCAAAGTCGAAACCGACGATTTCGACGACTTTCTCAGTGGGCTCAATGAAGACGATGAAGATACGAATGATGACGCAGCCGCCGATGAAAAGGTTGTCGAGGTGCGTGCCAAAGACGCTCACATAAAGCTCAATCTAGAAGCTGACAGCTCAGTAGACCACTGAAACTAGCACTGAAGGTCTGGAGCAGACCCCTGAGCTAGATGCCAAACTCATGAAGGTCATCAAGGAGGTCCGCGACCTTGAGGAGGAGATTGATCGTAAGGAGAAGGAAACCGAGGAGCTTCGCTCCAAGACCAAGCTCATTACGGCCGTGACCAAGACTTACGTCAAATACATGGACAAGGCCGAGAAGATTGTGCAGAAGCATGGCGGAGAGTCCTCCGAGAAGGAGCTCAAGCACCTGAAGGTAATCAAGCGTTTCATCAAGTGCGCCTTCGAGACACCGGACGAGTAGCATCAAGGTGCGCTGCAAGGCGGAGTAGGACGCCTTTCGCCGAAAGAGCGGTGCCAGTCACAATATTTCGCAGACTCTTCAACAGCGTGCAATGGTCAAGGCTTCATTCGACATGATAGATTGCTGATGGCCTATGCAGAACATCAAAAACAACTTGATCGTCCTTAGGCGCGAGTTGAACGATCCCCTCTTCACCTCGCTAATGCAGCAAGCTTTCCCGGACAAAGTTGTGCCCGGCTTACGTCCCTTTCGTTCCGACAGAACCGAAGACGAATACAACGAAGACGAGCCGCCCGACGGTGGCAAAGCAGATGACGAAGATGGAAGCATTTGCAGCTCAGAGCATGAAGACTCCGAGGCCGCGATCGAACCGGAGAAAGAGCGCGGACATGGGTTCGAACGCGCGCAGGAACATGACCACCGCGCAAGCGCCTCCGATCCTGGCAACGAACATCAAGATGCGCTCTTCGCCTACATTGAGCGGCAGCGTCACAAGCTGTCAAAGTCAGCGCGTGAAGGCCATGGTCCTCGCGCAAGGGCCGAGAGACAATAGGAGAGCCCCTCTGGCAGGAACTTGCTGTTGTCTAATCGGGCCTTGTGGGAGCCGAAAGACCCTCGTCGGAGGACTCCGTATATGCTGAGTCTTCTGGCAACGATGAAAGAAGAAGCGACGAACAGCACGATGAGTCGTCTGCGGGATTTTGGGATTTCACGTTGGGAGAACAGGTGATGGATATTGGCAGTTGCTAAGAAGTACTAGGTGCTTCGCTTAGGTTCTAAACTGCGTCGACAAAGACATTTTGGTGGTGTG
The DNA here is from genome assembly GCA_022701445.1 of Hortaea sp. C3G1500-4. Classification (NCBI taxonomy): domain Eukaryota; kingdom Fungi; phylum Ascomycota; class Dothideomycetes; order Mycosphaerellales; family Teratosphaeriaceae; genus Hortaea; species Hortaea sp. C3G1500-4. The sequence goes on from JAJVDI010000001.1 coordinate 2,061,573, forward strand.
CTTCCAGTAGCAGCACTCTTAATCTCACCAAAAAGGTAGGTACATAGTTAAATCCGATGAAGAAACATCTTGATCAAATGTCTTCTTGACAAGCGTTCCTGATATTCGATTGTCCCTACTTGGATGACGCCTCTGATAAGCTCAACAGGAGGCAATCACAACATGCAGGTGAAAGCATTGGCAGCGACTCGTGACAGGGCGCCCATTGTGTCACCGTGAACAGAACGTTGTGATTCTTTCACTGTCACCCGAACGGCTAAACACATCCAAAGGCGGCTTCACCTGGACAGTCGTTCATAGGTTGGTCGACAAGACGGCCCTTAATTATTCTTGATGCCAACATACCTACACACACACACATACTTTGCAATGCAGGGCAAGATGGCCCGCGCCGCCAGCAATAGGAGCTGCATATACCGGAGCTTTGCGCGACCTAGTTCATGAGCAACAGCTCAGGAAGTGTTGCTGCCTGAGCGTTGCAGTCACTCGACATCGCTGAAAGGAAGGCACGACCGTGGAACTGCACCGCATGTCATTTCGACTTCACGTCCTTTACACCTCTGCTTCCAAGCTACTAATCATCTCACTATGGAGGATACAGTCATGGACGAAAGTCTCGAGTCTGTTCAATGGGGGCATGGCCAATGCATGAGCAAAATGGATCGTATGATTGCCACGCTGGGCGCGGAAGAACTTGAGCGTCAGCAGCGAAGTGCTGCAGGTTCAATGGCATCCGAAGGCCCTCGTGATACGGCGCTGCTCCAAGAACAAGACAAAGAGAAAGAATCTCTGCGCAAGTATGGACTATGCCTTCTTCGCTTTGTCCTGCTAGGGCACGTCTGCTAACATGCTAAAATTAGGCTTCATGAGCGTTCGCCCCGGCTCCCATCCTCCGTACCCGAGGAGATGAGCATGAAACGCCGGGAAGATATCGCATGGGCTTTTACTACGCTCCAACAAGGTCCTGCAATTACCGAGATTGCCACTAACGACGCACTTCTGGCCACGCTGCGTAGTCTGCTTCGAGCCGCAGAAGCTGAAGCACTTCGACAAATGCGCGTCCAGGCACAGATCGATCGAGATCGCATTGAACGCGAACGTCAGCGTGCTCAGGAGCTTGCGATCAGGAACCAGGCGCTTACAATTAAGAACGAGGAGCTTACGATCAAGAATGAGGATCAAGAACGAAGAGCTTAACGTTAAGGACCATGGGCTTGCCGAGAAATGACAGCTAAAACAAGAGGTTGACGCTCAATTCCGAAGGGCTTTCGGCGGTTGAGAGCTTAAGAATTTAGCTATGTGTTAACTTGCTGCTGCGCACCACCCTTTAGCTAAACGACGTTCATAACAAATCTAAGTCCAGCTGTATGGACCTCTTCGATTCGTACTTTTTCCACAAATCGATACAGTGCCAACTCCACTTCTAATCCCTCGTCGCACTTCTTCCAGGTTGTAAAAGTAGAGTACCATCGCCCGTGCCCCGGCACACGCGTCATTTGACCTGAAGACCTTGACGAGCAGATCGTTGAAACAGACAAAAGGGACCAGCAAGCCCGGTGTCCGGTTGCATGTCAAAGTGAGCATACAAAGCATGCAGTAGTCTACGATCCGCAGCAGGGTGCTTGCGAACGATTGGGCCGTTACGGGCGGGGTGCCTCGGCCATCGATTGGAACCTGGGACGGGAGGATTCGAAAAGCCGAGTTATTCACAACAATGTTCTTGTGTACCCAAACACCTGTGATGTCGTTTCTACCTGGCGCATGCTTCCAGGCCAAGTGCTTCCAGTGAAGTGCTTCAAGATTCTTTGAAGAGCCTGGGGGTGCGAGGAGCCTGGCTGATGGCAAGATCTGAACAGACCACATCCTCGTGGGTCTCGTATGTGCTGTGATGCTCCTCGAGTGAAATTCGCAGCTTGCTCACTTGTCAAAGACTCTAGACATGTCGATAGGACATATTCAGGTGCAGTTGACGAAGAACTTGTGAGGCAGACGAAGATGGATGTCGAGCTTTGCGGAAGTCCGCTGTCTTTGATCCTCAAGAGCGGTGGCGTGATGTTTAGATAGTGTTGGACTGTTGTCGAGCCATGATCTTTGTTACGTCGAAATGCTCAATCGTCCGGTGAGGTTGGGCCAGGAACTTGAGAGCAGCAAGATGTAGGCATGGCGCAAGATACAGGCTTCGCTGACAGCGTTCTCACGGTTCTCATTGGCGCTGCTGTGCGATTGTGCAAGTGTCAAAGCGATCTGAGGGTATTAATTGGTTAGCAGAGCATTATATAGTACATGAAATCTTGTGCGAGGAGTCGATGTTGTTGTAAGAACCGTCTGCTTGACAGGGCAAAGCGAGCGTCTCGGGCTTTTGAAACGGTCTGGTCTTGCGACCTTGAACCTTGGGTTCTTTATGCTCAAAAGGACCTTCAAAATGTGTAGAAGAGCCGAAAGATTGGGTGGGTGGCGCATAAGAACCGTCGAGGGAAGCGAGGTCATTGCTAAGCGGAGGACTTGCTACATAGTAGATTAAGAACGGTTCTTTTTTCCGAGAGGATGCCACAGTTGTATTGTTGTATACCACGTTTTGTTCTCTACGGTCTAAAGAACCTAGCGCACATGTAAAAGATCCAAGAAGTAGAGGATTCCAGACATTAGAATGGTCGGGCTGAGGAGGCGACGTTGGTGAGCGAGGGGCTTGCTGGATTGAGAACGGTTCTTTTGCGCCAAACAAGGCGCACTGGAAGCTGTTATTGTACATACCGATTGTCGACGGTCTAAAGAACCTAGCGCACATGTAAAAGATCCAAGAAGTGAAGGACTTCGAACATTAGAATGGTCGGGCTGAGCGAGGGACTTGCTGGATTGAGAACGGTTCTTTTTTGCGAAACGATGCCGCAGTCGCATTGTCGTACACTACATTCCGTTCTTATCGGTCTAAAGAACCTAACGCACATGTAGAAGATCTCAGAAGTGGAAGACTTAGGACGTTAGAATGGTCGAGCTCAATGAGGGACTTGCTGGATTGAGAACGGTTCTTTCTTGCGAAAGGATGCCGTACTTAGCTATTCTCACCCTCGATCCCGTTCTTCTCGGGCCAAAGAACCTAACGCACATGTAAAAGACCCAGAAACTTGGGAACTTTGGATATTAGAATGGTCGCTTAGGCAGGGTGACGCCGAGACAAAGAACGGTTCTTTTTCGTGAACGTGGACTGCCTTCAGATTCTCGAGTAGACAGGCTGTTTCTCTCGTGTTCAAAGATCCTTGCGTAAGTGCAGGATGCGACATTGAGGTAACGAGTGCTTATTCAAGGTGGTCGCTAAGGCAGCGTAACGCCGAAGACGAAGAACGGTTCTTTTTCGCGAGCGCGGACTGCACTTAGACTCTTAAGTAGACAGGCTGATGCTCTCGTGTCCAAAGATCCTGGCGTAAGTGCAAGACGCGACATCCAGGTAACGAGTGCCATTTTAAGGTGGTCGCGAAGGTAGGGTGACGCCGAAGACGAAGAACGGTTCTTTTTCGCGAGCGCGAACTGCATTTCGACTCTCGAGCAGATAGGCTGATTCTCTCGTGTTAAAAGAACCTAGCTGAGGTGTGCGTAATGTAGATATCGAAACGCCTTAGTTATAAGAACCATCAAGCTGTGTACGGCGCCCGACGAAGCGGACAGTTGAGAACGGTTCTTTCTCGCGGATTCGAGCTATTTTCAGATTCTCGATGTTATAGGCTAATTCTCCTACGTTCAAAGAACCTAGAACAGGTGTGTGAGGTGCGAAGACTGCATCGTCTCGGGTAGAAGAACCGTTCGGCTGTATAAGGTGGTTGCTAAGGAAGCCGACGCGGAGGATGAAGAACGGTTCTTTTTCGCGATTCTAAGCCGCCTTCAAATCGTCGACTTCATAGGCTGAATCTCTTGTGCTGAAAGAACCGACTATTGGTGGGTAAGATGCTAAGACTGCGTCGTGTCGGATAGAAGAACCATTCGGCTGTGTATAGGTGCGTGACTTTAAGAGCGGTTCTTTTTCGCGACGTCGAGCTGCGGCGAGATTTTCGACTCTTCAGGATGATTCTCCTATGTCGAAAGAGCCTCCTACTCGCGGCAACATGTTCGTACTTGTGTGTGTGACCTAGAAGAACCGTTAGGGAGTCTAAAGCCACTGCGACACGAAGCGCGACATAGGAACGGTTCTTTTTCGCGCGTGCGAGCCTACCTAAGGTCGTCCATTACATTGCCTTGTTCTCTACAGTCGAAAGAACGGAGCCGTTGCGCAAAAGACGCGAGACTTTACGTGTATGTCGAAAAGAAGAAGTTAGGTGATTTGAGGTCAGCGCGAGGTGAAGCCGCGGCGCCCGCGACCAGCGTGCTGCGACAAGAACCATTCTTTTCTGACAACGCCGGTCGATATTTGGTCCTTTCTTGATCACCCTAGATTCTTTCAAGTTCAAAGAACCCATCCGACTTTTTCATTCAGCAAAAAGTGACAGTTTTTTGGGAATCAGAACCGCCTGGAGGCAGCGGCTGACACCGCTCGGCACACCATTCTTTCTAGCTAGCTTTTGTAACAGTTGAACGTTTTGTGGCATGTACGGAATCTCCGAAGGCGAAATCATTCCTGAACTTCATGCAAGAACGAGTAGACCATGTATGCGGAGATAAGAACCGTCAGCGTGGACCAAGGGCATCTGCCAGAAGAGCAAACCATGATCGAGACCCTTTACGAGGAATGTGTCTTCCGTCGCTGTCGGATAGTCTTTAAGGTCGAAAGAACCTGCGAGACTCGAAAAAGAGAAAGAATTCAACAGGCGTACGGATTAAGAACCGTCTGCGTCCAAGGAGACTGCTAGTCGATAAGCCATTCTTATATCGCACTTTTGCGAGCAAGTGCGTCATTTTCTGCGGTTCGAGGTTCTTTGCGATGGGAAAGACTCGAAACGCTGATGAAATTACGGAGGAGTGGTGCGCGTGGAGTTTGAGAACCGTCGGCATGAGGCGGCGAGGGCAGCTAATTCTCGCGACCGTCCGCATGATACGAGTCTTCTTTCGCATGCCCAGGGTCTTGAACAGGATCGAGAGAACCTGGAACGCCTATACAACATAGAAAGAAGGGCAAGTGTGGAAGATGAGAGCCTCGGGCGTGAAGTACAGGCGCTGCGTTGGTAAACCATTCTTTCTTGGAATCTGGTAAATGGAACAAATTCTACGTGACAAATGATGAATCTTGGAAGCGTAAGACTCTAGTAAACGTGTACAACATAGCAGGGTAGTAGAGTCTTGGCTATAAGAACCGTCGACGTGGAATGGCGAGCGTGCCGCCAGAGCCATTCTTTCTCGATACACTTCGCATCCATCTTCCCGCGCGTGCACCTCCAGGTTCTTCAAGGTCGTAAGAACTTGCCTGCTGTACATAAGAACTCGCAAGGGAAGTGCCTCGCAGATAAGAATGGATGCGGTGTGGAGGCAGCAAGGCGCGAGCCATCGACCACGTCGATAGCTCTTATATCATTCTCGTATCGTGACCGTCGTTCTTTGGGGCCAGAAGAACCTACATAGCGTGAGAGATCACCAAGAGACTAAGTGCTTCGCTTTTAAGAATGGTCAGAATTGTCGAGGTCGAGAACCGCGGCCGCAGCCACCCACTTCGTTCTGGCTCGCTCAGCAAGGCCGACACTGGATTCTCGAGGTCCAGACTAGATGGTCCGTAGCCGAAGAGCCTGCATAGCTCGTTGAATGATGATCAAGTGAGGTTGCGGGCCCAGAAGAACCGTCGGGGTAAGTTGAGCGCAGCGCAGCCAGCTCGTTTCCTCTGTCCCGGCTGATCGAGGCTCCTCAATTATCGACCTTCGGATGATCGCTCTCAATATTGGGCGTTCGCGCGCCTCGGGCGAAGCGTTTCATGCTGTCGAAGCCAACCATGCCGCCGAAGTGAAGAGCCTCGCGTTCGGGAGCGTTCAGCTTGGACTCAAGGTCGCTGAACACAGAGACAGAGAAGTCTAGTCTCAATCGGCTGCCAGGGTTTCGGCGGTTCTTTCTCGAGGTACGTACCTGGCGGGCCGTCCAGGGGCGGTGGGTGGCAGGGGCGTAGTTTCGGTGGGCCTTGCTTCCGCAGGGTGCGCAGGATGGAGTCTGTCACAGCAGCTTGGGCCTACACTCGGACCGGCTTTCGAGCCGCGAGTAACGGCCCGTCGGATAGTCCCGCGGGCCCCCAAGTCTTGGCTTCTCCGTCGTGGTTGGCTGATCGTTATGGATGGCGCGGGTCGTCCAGATTCTTCATCGACTGCAGTCGTGTGAAGCACTCTGCCGCATAATAAGCCTCGAGATGCCTCTCGATCCTCTGATGATGATCGTCATCTGGTACGCGTGGAAATGAAATGATCGCTAGGGCAGAGAGGTGCCGGCATTACATGCAAGACCATGCAGGAGTCCCATTCTTCGACGAAGTGCACCCAAGGGCGACATCACAACTTTCGTTTAAATGTCGATGGAAGCGCTCGAATATCCAATATCGTAAGACCTGGCCTCACCTCGTGGGCTAAGACGCATGTGTGCCCCGCGCACGTCCGCAGTATCCAAAAGATGGTCTGGGATTCATGAGGCTGTAGTCTGCATCGCTGCAGGTTGAGACCCTTCGCGTCTCACGCTTTTGAATGAATGTTAACTACATTACGTGCCCACTAGTCTTGCAGTCTGGCAAAGCTCTTGATCGAGGCTGTTAAAACCCCCGAAGCTTTCATAAGCGATTGGATGTTGTCCAACCGTCTGCTCGCTACGACAAATTCAGCTGGTGGGAATCACTGGATCATATATCATGACCGTAAGCACATGACGCTACAGTATCGATAAGTTGGTGTCTTGGAACCCACGGCTTCTAAGTCCGGCTCGTTCACATGCAAGACGAAGTGAAGCTTCCTTTGGTCTCGTTCACATGCGGAACTAAAGTGAAGTTTCATTTGATGCCAATCTTTTCCATTATAGCTCCATTCACTTTCAAACACAATTCAAACGTTCGACTACATTCAGCCACGACATCAACCCTTCAAGGAGAACGAACTAGCTTCATTACACGAAGAACCAGTTGTAATGATCTGCTTGTAGCATTCCCTCAACACAAGCTGAGGGCGGGTCAGACTTGTGAAGTTGCTCCACTCCACACGCTGATCGTTCTCTAGTAGTCTTACTCCTCCTGATTGACAGACACCTCAACTTCTTTTGTTCTGCAAACCCTTCGACACATTCGACATCATCTACACAAACACTCCAATCATGGCCGGAATTCGTGCTCAATATTTCGAAGATCTTGAGGAGATTGCGAAAAAGACAAAGCAACAGCTGCCCAACACCCCTGGCGAGAAGCTCTACAAGATGCTCGTGGGCGATGAAGAAACTCTCAATAGTCTCGGCGCTGGTGGATGGGAGAAGATCAAGGTCGGCAACTACGAATCGCGCCTGGTGATCGGCAAGACTTCCAAAGGCCACAAAATTTCAGTAGCTCCCAGACTCATCGGAGGAACAAAGCTCGCTACTATGGGTTACACCCTAGAAGGACATTCGGCCTGGTCCGACTTCAGCTCAAGCAGCCAGGACTACACCATAGTGCACCCAGACCTTGACGTCTCGCTGTGGACTGATGAAACAGCTCAGAGGCAACTCTTTGGCCAATGCAACAAGCAAGAGGGCGAGGAGCATCACAGTCGTTGGCTCGCAAGAGTCTGGCGCCATGTCTTCCCAGAGGCTGAAATTGAGGGAGACAGTGGCTCCATCTCAACATCCAGTGCAAACAAGAGGCAACGCACCAGGCGCGAAGGCCAGACACAGGCCGGTGCAAGCACCTCGACTGGCGGTGTTCAGTCAACATCCAGTGCAAACAAGAGGCAACGCACTGAGCGTGAAGAAGAGGCACAAGCCGGTCCAAGCACGTCGACTGGCGGTGATCGCTCAAGCCATGGTGTTCAAATGAAAGACTCCACAGCCATCACCTACAAGGGACCAAAGCTAGAAGCCGATCTTCTTGACAGCAGCGATGACGACGATCCCAATGCGGAGAAACACGGCGTTTATCAGGCGCTTCTGGGAAGGTACGGCTTTTCGAGTGCCATGGATCTTTGGGAAGCATTCAACGAAAACTCAAGCCGCTTCCGGCTCCAAGACGAGGGGATGTTGCGGTTGCTACAGCGCGGATACAGGGCTGCGATTGCCCCCGAAGCCGACTTAAATTCTTCGCCTGACATGAAGGCCCTCGAGCAATCGGCTAATGAACAGCAGAGTTACCAGCCCGACACGCCAATCACGGATACGATCAGCTTCAAAAGCTGGCAAAGGAAGATGCGCGGCGGAATGAGTCGCATCACTTTTCATCCATGTCCAAGCAAGTTCACTCGTGCTAAAGAAGCTGCGGAAGAAGAGGAGGCGAAGAAGAAGGGGGCGACCGAGAAGCCAGAGGTGACAGACGGAGACGAAGAAATGGTACGCCTGCTTTCCGTGGATGATGAGAATCTCATGAGAGAGAGGTGTGCAGTTGATGGTATTCACTGGACCCCGAACACTTTGATTTCGAAGAGTGATCTGAATTCATTCAAAGCGTCCATGGCAAGAGATGGTGTGGTCTTCAAGGGAAGCAGGTAATTAGACCTTCCCGGGTGTAAGCGAGGGACTTGGCTCGACTTCAGGTCCGTCAGAGAGTCTGTGGCAAAGGCTGGTGTGGGTTTTGAGGGAGGAAAGTGATCAAACTCTGGCTGAGAGTAAGGGCAAGGACATTGAGGAAGTCGAAGCAAAGATCAGTATAGATCGAATAGGACAAAGGATCCGAGGGATCGATATGAGGTTCTTCGAAGAGGCTTCCCAGGAGTGGTATTGTTATTCTGAGACGGTGACCCACGGGGAGTAGCTAGGGGCCTGCATTGACTGAGGGAGAGAGAAAGGACTCAGATACTCTTGGGTGACTGTGTCATAAGGCATGTGAAATGTAGCACTTCCACGAGTGAACACAAACGGGAATGTGACTCCCTTTTCTCATTTCAGAGCAACCTAGAGGCGAACAAACCCCTGACTGCCAACCGTAGCTTGCGTGCGTGAAGCTCCCAAGCCCGATGACGGGCTTGAAAGTGGCGACTTTGTGAAATTGTCGATGCGCTTCGCCTTGGCTGGATCGCTGCCGTCGTAGTATGCGCGAGCCATTCCGATGCCTCATTGGAGCTCCGCTGGGCTAGGCAAATGGCCACTGGCGTCCGCCACCTCATTGGAGGAGATAGAAGGATGCCTACCTAGGTATGCTCAAAGCATGCTCAGTAGCCTGGTCTCTGGGAGTCAATGCTCACACTCCCCATTGTAGAGGGCTCCGATAAACAGACACCAAGATGAATAACTTGTTTTGTATCTGATTACAATTGCATGCCCAACCAATCGTCCATCTCGTTGAGTCCGCATGTCCATCTTCTGCTACCACACTAGCGGCAGTACAGTGTGTCCAACTCGTAGATGCGACAAGTCGCTCTCAGGTCGATGAGCGACATCATGAAGTCCTGGGTGTGGGAGAAGTCGCCGGACCCATCAGCTTGCACGGCAGCCAGTTGCATGCTGCAGAAGTTGTTATGTCGCCTCATCTCCGAAGGCCTGTACTTGTAAACTGAATCTGTAGAGGATGTTCATCCCGTAGGATCCGGTGCTACAGGCAACAATAGTTCACAACAGACATTGCTTACTTCCTAATCTCTCCGATCTCCTAGAAGCACTGCCCGCAGAGTGCAGCTGTAGCGCGCTTCCGTACTATGCATCCTTCTTCTTTTCTAGGATGGGTTGTTGGTAAACAAGCTGTAGCTTACCAGCATCATCTCCAGACCTTGCTGCCCTCAAAGTCCAGCTGTATGGCACTTTCGTTCTATGAGTCTTGTTCTTTGCTCTGCAAACCTTGCAAATAAGCTATGACTTACCTGCCTCATCTCCAGCAAGCGCTGTCCAGAAAGTGCAGCTTTACAAGATTCCAACACTTTAAAAGCTTGGTTGCTACAGTCGAGAGCCGCTCGTATAGACTGTTGCTCATCCGCCTTATCCCCAGAAAGCGCTGCCCACTATTCCAACAGTAGAGGGCTTCTGCGCAATGATTCTCAATTGCTGAGGTTGGAAGTGGTACTTGAATGTCATCACGGTCATAGAGCCGCCTCATCTCTGGATGAGAGATCCCGGGAGCCCCAGCCGTACAGGGCTTCGTAATGATGATGGTTTGCTGCTGGGCTTGACAGTCGTAGATGGTAATTCTGTCTCAGTGCTCTTTTGCATCTTTGAGGAGTGCATGTGCATGGTCAGTCAAATTGTGCCGTCATTTTGAACGCGTCATGTACGACAGGATGTTATGTAAACACATCGCTAGAGGTGACTGTCTCAGCATAGACCCCCGTTCCCGATCACGAGACAAGTGCTTCACGATAAGCGGGCGTGAAGAAAGGCACGTCATCCTCAATTATCGTGGCGCTCATGGACAGGCAGGGAAGAGGGATGTAAGCGAAGAATTGGGAAGGCTGAGCGCAGGCGAGGCAGACAATGACAGCCATGCGAGTTTTGAAGGTTAATGTCATAAAGTGGACGTACATATGTTGCATCAGGCGCAACTCATTGCTCTGAATAGCATTCGTCTGCTAGAACATGTCCAAGATCTAGCATACGCTTGAGGACGATCTGAAGAGGCGCAAGTGGCCGACCACATGTTTGATGACCATTTCGAGCCATCGCTAGAACACTGAGTACTAATCTTCTTCATCGCGACTTGCCTTGAGCTTGCTGCATGTAGTGCTACTGCAAATGTTTCGACCCGCGAAGGGATCCGGATCGATAATCGTGCTACAATTGGCATTGATCGTAACGGTGCTCAGTCTCGGTCCACCTATTCGAGACGCAATACCGCGTTGGAGGGAGACTTGGTCTTCTACACTTGGGACATGAGTGCTCGGACATCATTAGAGCAGCTTCAGATGACCAGTGACCTCGTCGATCTTGCTCTTGGGCGCAGGTCCGACGCCGAGGACTGTCGCAGAGCCACCTGCAATCTGTGTGCGGCCGGCATCGTGGATGACCTGAGCACAAAGCCCTAAGCTCACGGCCTGTGCCTGGAGCAGAAGCATGTCCTCTTCGCTATCGACCTTGAGCGCCACCTTTGCTTGACCGAGTCTCTCCCATCGTTGTAACATCGGGTGCGATGGGTCTGCGCGAAGGATGGTCTTGTAACATGCCAGCGTAGCATGTGAACACTGCGCAGCAATTTTACCTAGGCGCGACATCAGCACTCTGTGCTGTTGCGGTGAGTCATGAGAGCCGGATCACGAATGTCATTGCCTTGCACAAGCGTATGTGGGGCTGGCTGGTCAAGCCGTCCGAAGCGATCTTGCCGACTGTTGGCGCTGTAACATTGGATGAAAAAAAGCCAGCAGGAAAAGTGGACCTAATCAAGAAAGAGAACACTGCAGTCGCCACATACCTTTGCCCATGCCAAGATCCGACCGTACTACGAGCACGAGTTTGCATTCCTCGTTGCTTCCGGCGAAAGATTTTAACTCGCCTAGGTCCTGCAGGCTGTCTTCCTCGTCACCAGTTTCCTCGTCGGCATCACTGCTGTCGGATGTTCCGGTTTCGTGCCCAATTCGTGCTGCAGGCGACGTGGTGCTTGATGTTCCAAACAGGCCTATTGATCGCGCCTGGCCCAGGTAATAGCCGAAGAGGCCCGAGATGATGGCCGTGCCGATGGCAACAGCGGCGGTCGAGGGCGGGCCTCGCTCTTGGATATTTGCCATGTTAAGAATGCTGCAAGAAGCCCAGTCCAGGTCGAGCTACTACGTAAGGTAGGCGCTCTGCAGCGGGTGGAAAGGGCAGGGCAGTCGACGGCCGCGTAAGTTGACGTTTCGGCTTTGATTGCTGTCTACAGCCCAGAATGTTTCTTCGTTGGGCGATCGCTGCCGCGTGACTGGAAGGTGCGGGTATCCGCTAAGCCTCGCATGTGGTCAACAACCGTGCGCTGAGCTTCCTTATCGAAAAATTTTTGGTGCGTCAGCGCCGGGTGGGACGGTCGCCACACCGACTTGAGGAGGGCTCAAGGCACCACTCTGCAACCACACCGTAGAATTGGTGGTGGTTGTGATGGGATGTTGCGCTGTGGTTTGCGGCCGTCGAGTCAAAAATTTGCCGGGAGACGAGGTGGCCAACTGTCCCCAAAACGAAGAGTGAAGTGCGGTATGAAGTCGAACTGGCTATGCACTCCGACCTTAGCGCGCGGGCTAGCGCGAGGGGGACCTGACTAACCCGCAGTTTCGACTTGGACACGGCGCTGGCAGGCGTGGTCTGTGGCTCCCTTTGCGTGATCGCGTGCCCAGATGGCGAACAGAAACACTGCGGTGAGCGGCGGCGGTACGGGGACGACTCGTTTCCTACTTCTACCACGGCGTCCGCTTTTCTGATTCTACGGTTGGATTTTGCAATTTGCACCCACCATTGCAACCCTTTCATTTGTCGCCCCGGCATCGTCCATATAAGCCTGTCACTTCCTCTCTCTGTCCCTGCCCATCTGTCTTCCCCTTCTCAAGTAATCTCTTCTGTTGATCACGTCACCCGTCACTTCACGTTACTTGAGACAAAGAAAAGAGTCTTCACCAACACATAGTCTCACCACACCCACGTCCACATTACCATGGAAGGCCTCGCCGAGCGACTGAAGAAGGAACTGCCCGACACGCCCCCCGTCTCGCCGCCAACAGGTTTCGCCGGTCAGAATGGCTTCAGCACACCCCTCTTCCCCCAGAAGCCTAACATCTTGTACATCATGGCCGATCAGCTGGCCGCGCCACAGCTGAAGACGTACAACAAAGACTCTCAGATCAAGACGCCCAACATTGACAAGCTGGCCGAGAAGTCTGTCGTCTTCGACTCAGCTTACTGCAACTCGCCGCTATGCGCCCCAAGCCGCATGTCCATGATCACTGGTCAGCTCCCATCAAAGATCGGCGCATACGACAACGCCTCTCCCATCCCGGAAGACACACCGACTTATGCTCACTACCTACGTAACGCTGGCTACGAGTGCGTGCTGGGTGGCAAGATGCACTTCATTGGTGAGCAGCTGCACGGGTATGAGTACCGACTGACGCCGGATATTTACCCGGGCGATCTGGGATGGTCAGTGAACTGGGACGACCCGTACACCAGGCTGGAGTGGTATCACAACAGTGCCTCCATCTTGCAAGCAGGTCCATGTGTGCGGAGCAACCAGTTAGACTATGACGAGGAGGTCATGTACAAGGCAAAGCAGTTCTTGTTCGATCACGTCCGCAAGCCTGCTGGTAGCAGACCGTTCTGTCTGACTGTCTCGCTTACTCACCCTCATGACCCATACACCATTGAACGCAAGTACTGGGACATGTACGAGGACGTTGACATTGACATGCCCAAGGTGGACATTCCCAAAGACCAACAAGACTCCCACAGCCGTCGTTTGCAATACGTCTGCGACCTTGAGCAATACGACTTCACCCCCGAGCAGATCAAGAAGGCCAAGCGCGCATACTATGGGGCTGTCAGCTACGTAGACGACTGCATTGGTAAATTGCTGGAGACGCTCAAGGATTGTGGTTTGGATGACAACACTATCGTCGTCTTCTCTGGTGATCATGGCGACATGCTGGGCGAGCGTGGTCTCTGGTACAAGATGTCTTACTTCGAGTCATCTGTTCGTGTCCCTATGCTCTTCAGCTATCCCAAGCTTTGGCAGCCACACCACGTGCCGCAGAATGTCAGCACGCTTGACATCCTGCCAACCCTCGTCGACATTGTGGGCTCGAAGCTCATGCCGGATCTTCCAATGGACGGAGTCTCGATCATGCCGCACCTCAAGGGCAAAGATGTCCACGACACCGTCTTTGCTGAGTACATGGGTGAAGGCACGGTAGCGCCGATGATGATGATTCGACGTGGCTCGTGGAAGTACATTACTTGCCCAGCTGATCCGGATCTGCTCTTTAACCTGGCCGATGACCCCCTCGAGCTCAAGAATCTGGCTGACAGCACAGACGAGAAGACGAAGGGTGTCTACGACGCCTTTGTCGCGGAATCCAAGGCCAAGTGGAACATGAAGGCCATCACGGAGGACGTGCTGAAGCGCCAGCGCCAGCGTCGATTCGTGCACTCTGCTCTGAAGAAGGGCCGATGGACGCCATGGGACTACAAGGTCCCGGATGACAGCCAAGACAAGTACATCCGTAGCCACATGGACCTCGACGAGTTGGAGAGACGCGCTCGCTTCCCGATCGTTGATGCTCACGGCAATGTGAAGAAGCTTGGCGCGCCGAGCAAGGACGGATCCGCTTCGGCGTTCGAAGTTCCACATCAAGCTGGCGCTCTAGGCCAGTAGAGCAAAGACTCGACTATCGCCGGGCATGCCAACGACACCACAGTTGATGTGGCTTGAGACATCGCGTTTCATCATCGTCACGTATGCCGGCGAAGTGTCACCGCGGCGGCTGAGCAGTGGCGATATTTTCTTCAGACTGCGACTTTGCAATTACTGCTTTTATCTTTTGCGTTTGAGCCTTGCTGGTTTTTTCTGTCCAACTTTCCAAAGCGAGCGGAGGCGCAAGGGATTTCAAGTGTTTAAGTTGATACCAGTATCCAGGTCGGATGCAACCGTTCGTTGCAATTTCTTATTCAGAGAGAGTACAAGAGGCAGACCCTGCGGTTGTTCGGTATCACTGCTGCTGGAACGATGCGGGACCAGGTCTTGGGGGCCTGGTTTACCGCCGGACGGCAGGGAGGTGCACACGGTGGCGTTGGAGTCTCTAGATGTGGAAGCGAGGGGCTGCGGCTGGCGCAAGGGGCGATCTTTTTCGGAGTACAAGATCTCGTTTTTTCTGTATCTTGGTTTCTATATGCAGCTTTTCACCAATCAAAAAAAGTATGTCGTAATTTTCTTACTATCTTCCAACTTCTCCGGTGTGCCGTTGTGGCATATGCGGCGGTGAATGAGTCGACGCTTCGTCGTGCGGGGTGAAGCCAAATTTGTACGTCGACATTGATGATCTGATGTGGTGAACGATTAAGCCGGGTGAAACGCCGTCGGCGAGAGAATGTCGTTCACACCACTTGGACTGAATAATACGAGAGGGGGTCATCGACGGCGCGATAAGCTACTGTGCACCTGCATATGCAATGCACCATCAGCAAGCAGATGTCTCCGATGGGAAGGTAGCTAACGAGACTACCAAGACCCTCTTTACCTAGCTTACATGAATATTCCACGATAGCCGCTGGAAGCCATGGAAGTCTACAGGACGGAATCTACGGAAGGGTGTCTTCTCCATTCGATTCATGACCGCCTCTACAAGCCCATGTAGCTTCTACTCGGTCGCGCAATTGATCGTCTGCCAAGCTTCCAGTAAGACGCGATCTCATTGATGTGCAGCGCATAAGTGGATCAAGACTTGCGTGGCATGCCGTAATACCACCGAGTAGACCGCGAGAAGGTCACTGTAGAGCAGCCGTGTCGGATGAATTCATCCGTCGTACGAGCGCGGACCCTCAATGCATGCGTCGCCTAGTAACCGACACCACCGACAATCAATTATTATACTCAACAAGATGTCAGCAGGGAGGCTGCGAAGCTTTGTGCTGGAGCCTTGCGCAATCCGAGCGGGAAAGTCTATCTGCCAAGTAGACGGCTTCTAGTTGACTGTTTCTCCAGCCCCCAAGAATAATAGGCCAACGATGGTGGTTTGTACTCCGCACTTGGTGAGAAGCTATGGCCTTGATCGTCGGCATGGATACGATGGAGGCGAATGCGCATGGACTTAGCTGTGCCGTTGATCCATGACGACGAAGATAAATGATGATAGCAACGACAGGTGGTTGAAGTGATGAACCCGTGATGATGACGAGGCGGATAGACTCTTCAACAGCGGACTGTAGCCAGCAAATTGACTTTGGTCGTGAAAGGAGCCGCCTCGCTGTTACTATTCTCGACGGAGTGTACCATGTCTGCCGTACCGCGATATCCACATGAAAGTAGAGGGCATGGCCTACTTGGGTACCTCTGCTGTCTGGAAGGGGTTTGCCACACGCGTGTACCGCTCTCAACTGTCGCTAGCCTGCTCGCATGAACCTTGTTTGACCTCGGGGTGTCGCTTGCCACTGCGACGTGAGGGTGAGACAGACAGAAGGGCGGCTCACGGGTTGCTTGACGCCAATTGCTGCACCCCTCACTTGGCCGTGACAGATCCGAGTCCGCGTAGCAGCAGTAGCAGTAGCAGTAGCAGTCGTAGCCGCAGGATGAGCAGGAATCAGGATCGAAAGTAGGATAGATAGAGCGCGCGGTGCAGACGAGACCGTGATTGGGCCGCGGGCGAGGTGGTGGGCTTGGTGGGCTTGGTGGGCAGAGAGGGCCAGGGCGACATCAACGGGCGGGAGCGCCCAGAAGTCTGATGTGGAGGCACACGTACATTAGCGCGGAGCTTCGCGAACGGCATGGGGAAGTTCATGGCCGGTTTGGTGGCGGCGCCTATTCACATGGAGCTCCACCCCGCCAGCCCCTCGAACGTCTCTGGCAAAGGGAGCGACGATTACGCCTCCGACGCCTACCGGTGCAGCGCTAGGCGTGCATTATGCATGAAGCAAAGGCAACGAACAACGAAGCCGTTTCCCTTTCCCACCTCTCCAACCGTCTCGCTCGGCTGGCCGGCCAACCGCACGACGAGCCTCGCCCACCCCTGTCAATTCCCGCTCGGGCCCATTGTGCTGGTCACCAGCCATCCGTGCGTCTCCATTCACCAAAAGTCCCACAGCCCTGCAGCTATATAATACTGGGCACATTCCTCGCTTCCCCCAAACAATAATACCGCTTCCGTGAACAGTCGCATCCACCTCCGTGCCTTTATCAGTCCCCCCGTCCGCACATCCAGCTTCTGATCCGCATAGGCTCACTCTCGCTTGGAGCGTCTATCAGTGCTACCCGCTCTTCACTGTCGCTCTCGGACATCGACTTCACTGCATATACTACTACTCGATCACAACACTAATTTCGATCCCCCCTACCCACGAGCAACTCGCAATCAGCAAGATGCGTTCCGCCTTCGCTCCTCTCGCCCTCGCGGCACTGGCTTCCGCCACCCCAATGCCCCAGGCTAGCTCTTCCGCCACCGCCGACTGCAGCAGCAGCTACGATGGCGAGTTCATGATCCAGGTCGTCAACGTTACCAGCTCCGCCAAGCGTAGCGTCCAAAAGGTGGGAGCTTCATCTGCCTGTCCCTTCACGTGCCTTCACATGCTGACTTCAAACACAGAGACAAGATAAGGTCCTGACGATGACCCTCCAAGACGGCGTTCTGAAGGATGACGAGGGCCGTACTGGCTACATCGCCTCCAACAACCAGTTCCAATTCGACGCCCCTCCTCAGGCCAACGCTCTCGAGACCTCTGGCTTCAGCATTTGCTCCAATGGTTCTCTGGCCCTGGACGGCACTGCTATCTGGTACCAGTGCCTGTCAGGCGACTTCTACAACCTATACGATGAGAACGACGCCGCTCAGTGCTCTCCGGTCTACATCAACGCCATCGGTGGTGGCTCTTCTGCCTCTGCCTCTGCTTCCGGCGTTGCAAGCCAGATCCCTGACGGACAGGTGACCGCATCCCCCGTTCCCTCTGCTGCTGTCTGCCAATTGGCCGACGGTCAGCCCCAGAACGATGCGAACTGCGTGTCTCAGATCGGTGATGGCCAGATCCAGGCACCAACCGGCGCCCCAGTCACCCAGATCAGTAAGATTCACCTCCACGTTCGATCTCACATGATAGATTACTAACGTTGAACAGGCGACGGACAAATCCAGGCTTCGACTGCGCCCGCGTCGACCGCTGCACCGGTTACTCAGATCAGTATGTTATCAACAACGAGCAGGATTGCTTTTGAACAAATTCACTGACGAATCTTGCAGGCGACGGTCAAATCCAGGCCCCGACTTCGACTGCTGCTCCGGTCACCCAGATTGGTGACGGTCAGATTCAGGCACCCAGCGCTGGCACCGGCTCTCCTGCGGCCCCAACCAACGGCACCGCTATTGCCAGCCCGACCATGAGCCCAAGCGCCTCTGCTGAGGCCTACACCGGTGCCGCGGCCACTTTCGGCTACAGCGGCGAGCTCTTCGCCATCGCTGCTGGTCTCGTTGCCGTGGCAATGTTGTAGAAGCATTTTTCAACCTCACATTGCGACTATGATACGTTCAGGATCGGCTCAAGTCTTTCGATACCGGCGGCTCCAGCAATGGAACAATCTTTGGCACGACTTGATGTGTATATGAACGCTCTCACACTCTCTCTAACGTTGGGATCAGGACTTCAAAAAGGACGGCGTTTTCAGGCAGGACGGGTACCAATCGGTCACAGGACGATGATGATGAGCACTCACCCTTGAAATAGAGGCAGCGAGAGCTACAAGGCATTGGGTTGGGAGGGAGGAAGATGTAATGGCAGTCATTACGTCCTGACTGGAAGCGTGTCCGCGCTTGCATAGCACGGTGTTGATTCACACTCCCTGGGCAGCATAATTCTGCATTCCTTGTTGCATACTTGCATTTTGCGTTAGGTAGCGACAAATAATTGATCTTTTAACAAAAAAGAAAAAAAAAAAAAACTCAAATCTTGGTAAATTGAAGTCAATCGGTTTCGCCCTGCATGTATAAGCCCTAATCAAGGTTCCACTACGCTGCAGGTAACCGTCCCAAAGCGGATCCTGCCGTTTGTGAAGCTTGGGTAAGGGTGTTTCAACAGTTTTGGAATCGAACACTATTTCATTGTGGAATGTTCCCATAGCCGGTGGTGATCCGTTTTCATTATAGGCTTGCGCGGCCATTCCAAATGATCTCGCAAACATCGATTGTTTGCTTTCATCAAACCACCGACATGGATGGGCACGTCCGTCGATCTATCGCCTCGGTGACGACGCCTTGGCTGTTGAACTCGTCGTCAGCTTTCTTGCCCCCTCCCTCCCCACAGCGGCTGCCCAAGCTCCCCTCCTTCGTGCAGCACCCGACTATAATAGCACCACCAAGGCTTGTCCGCCCGCATCTTGATCGAAGAAGTTCGGGAGGTAGGTGGATAGGCTAAAGCACAAGCAAGGAAAGCCGGAACGTGCTTGGCTTTTGTGTGTCTTGGAGGTCCCTCCTCTTTTGTGCGCAAGCGCATCTTTCTCCTCCCATCCAGCTATTTTCCCGTGAAGCCGCGGCGAGAAACTCCGATGCAGCCAATCGAAACGGTCGAGGTAGGAGGTATCCCGCTTCCTAGCACTCTGCCATTTCTGGCTTCTTCGGAAACAAGTAAGCACGCTTGCAAATCCGTGGCCAATCGACGATAGTGGCGGCAAAGAAGGCTTGCAGATGCCGCACATCCATGGGATGGCAGATGGTCCCAGTGGCTGCCTGGGGATACTATACCATCACAGGAGAGTATTGAAGATTCTGTGCCGTTGTTGGCGATTGGCCTGTTTCTTGTTTTGTTATGCTAATATTGCTGCGTACTATACAATGTATAATGGCGAAGGTTGGTGCGCGTCGCAGAACGCGGCGTGCAAACTCTTTCCTACCTGGGCACTTCTCATTGTTTTGCAGCAACAGCCGAGTTGAGCGTTGGCAAGGAAGATGTCCAGCCTCGCCTATCTTTCAACGTTGCAAGCCAGCCAACGTCCCGCTTTGATCCCATGTGAGTCGCGAACGGTCGTTAGTTCACGGTTGGCGATCGACTGTTGTGCGATATCCGCGCTCTGAGCACAGTCGTGACAGTGCTTCTCCTTATCGACGCCTGCAAACTGCAACGTACCAACAACCCGGTTTCATAGCCCAGCCGGGCCAGTCGAATATTGCAAGCCTGCATTATATCGGCTTCGCCGCGACAGGGCAGCTCGTGGTCTTCAGTCAACGACCTGTCAATGTCACTGATCTGCAATCGTCTCATGTATGGCTGATATGTCGCGTGTCTGGAAGCGAAGGTCATCAGCCACAGAAAGGGCATTCTTGACAGACATCGTCAGGACATGTGATCTGGATGGTTTTGCATCGACATGTACACAGTTGTGGCTTCAATCCTTGCATAATTACGGCTACTGAGCGTTTCCACATACAAAATGCTATACAACCCCATGTGTATACGCAGCGCTCAGTTGGCGTGGCGGCGAAAGATTGCCATACCGTTTCTAACGCTTGATAGACCTTGGTTTCCCTCAATAAAGAAAAGCAATCAGTTGTCCAGGAAACCTTTTAGCTCCATGAGTGAATACCTGTAGCAAAACGTCTGAAGGATCGCTCAAAGGCCTTCTTAAGGGACATCAGTTCACTCTATTGCTAAGGATGCGGCACGTCTCAACTCGGCCTGCGTAAACATACGAATTTGGCAAATCGCGTAGTCATGGCAGTCAACGGCTTGCCAGTTGGACTAGTGTTATTCATTGAAAGCAGAATAAACTGCCTGCGATGTACGAATTGCTTCCATGTATTCATGATTCAGGACGCCTAGAAGTCGTCGAAAGCTCCAACCACATTGGTGGTCACCATGAGGCTCGTGAGCTATTGTTTTCTTTGCCAATTCGGTGTTATTGTGACCCCATCACCCGGACCTATGGAATAAGGCGCAACGCTGAACGAGCGCACTGAGCGCAAAGCTGCAAACAGCTACGTACCAGATAAGGAATGATGAAGGCGAAAAACGCCTACTATATGCGGCGAAAGAACCAGGCGGGCATAGATGGACTGGAAGAGAATAACACCACATCCCCTGGCCTTCTCCAGGGCAACTTGCTCAGGCCGGCGCGCCCTCTTGAGAACCTCTCGCCTGACATTGAAACATTGTCAAGCGGCCTTCCGGCGCGTGCGCAAAGCCATTATGAATGCCCCCATGGTGTCCCAGTGTCGCTCTCGTTCATGTATCGTAGCGTCCACTACCGATCCCACAAGAAATGGTCATCAAGATGGATGATATGTAGGCAAGCTATGGTTTTTCCCTACCCTCACCGTCCAACGGACTCGGGAACGATTCGGAATATAGCGCCCTCAGACGACTCCCGCCGAGCTCACGAAGAGCTCAAGACGGGAGAAGCTGACTCTTTCTGAGATCTGTCGACCGCACGTACTCCACTGTGAAGTCTAAAGATTTGCATAGTCGTCGAACTGACCAGCAGTCAACCGAACAGAACACCCGAAGGTGCACGACGGGACCGCTGGCCACAGATCTGTTGTTTTGGTGAAGAAGAGGAAGAAGACTGCCCGCTGCGTGAACTTTTCTGTAGCTTGAACGTGCTGGCCCGCGCTAGGCAAAATGGGGAAGAGAGCCGAAATGGGATGTCAGTCGGTTGCGCCTGAGGCCGAAAACATGAATCGCGGAGGGGCTGGCTTGCTCTGAGGATCGCGAGTTGACCTTGAATCTTCATCTTCCTTTCGAGACCAATATTCCTGTCGCTCATAAAATCGCGTGGCGGCTGCGCCTAAGTTTCAATCATGACCGACGCCGCTTCTATTGAGCAAATGAACAAGGTCCGTGTCTCTCTCGGCATGGCACCTCTGCCAGTACCCGGGCAAGGCAGCGGACCACAGTTCAAAGAAGGCGACGACTCTGAAGAAAGCGAGGAAGATGACATCAGCACTCTGGAGAAGCGACAAGCTGCCGCCGACAAAAACTGGCAGAAGTTGGAAACCGAGCGCAAGGAGAAGGAGGAGCGCGAAAGGCGAAAGGCTGCTGCAAAGAAGCAACGAGATGCTGCGCAGCGATTCGCAAAGATGGAGGGCAAAGGCTTGGGTGAGGCAAGCGACGAGGAAGAAGGACTGGATACGCGAAGCTGGCTGCTAGGCCAGAAGAAGCGTCAAAAGAAGATCGACAAGGCGCGAAAGATGGAGGAAGAGCTAGCTGAGCGTGAGGCCCAGCAGACAGCAGACTACACTTCAAAGGATCTAGCGGGCGTTAAGGTTGGACATGAGGCTGGAGAGTTTGAGGATGCAATGGGCGAGCAGGTACTCACACTCAAAGATGCCGACATTGGCGAGGAGAGTGAGGACGACGAGCTAGAGAATCAAGATCTGAAGGCGAAGGAGAAGTTAGAAGAGAAGCTGAAGCTGAAGAAGAAGCGGCCGGATTACGATCCTACCGAACAGGGAGAGGCGAAGGCAGTGTTGAGCAAGTATGACGAGGAGATTGAAGGCAAGAAAGGCAAAAGATTCACTCTTGATGGCCAAGGTAATACTGTGGAGGAGAAGCAGAAGACGGTAGATGATGATGGGTCAGTTAAAAGCAAAGGAGTAAAAGTGAACTTGGACATGCTCAAGGACGAAGCACCCGTGTCTGACTACGTGGATCCATCCACCATCAAAGTGAAGAAGCCAAAGAAGGGCAAGAAGGAGAAGAAGGCTAGACAGAAGGTCGTCGATGAAGATGATGTTGTTCCTCCAAAAGCTCCTGCACCTTCTGATCCAGCCGGCGATGCGATGGATGTTGATGGCGGTCACGGAAATGGTACTAATGGTGCCAGTAAGAAGCGGGCCTTTGAATTCGATGACGACGACCTTCAGGCTAAGCTGGCTGAGCAAAGACGAGCTGCACTCAAAAAGAGAAAGAAGACCGATGCCGCAGAGTTGGCGAGGCAGATGAGAGAAGAGATGCCTGTCGACGAGGACGATCAGGGAGAGGACGAGGTTGTGATTGACGAGACCAGTGAGTTTGTGGCGAACCTGAAGAAGCCTGAAGCGCCTGAGGAGCAAGAGACATCAAGGAAAAGCCGAACTCCTCAACCCGCGGTCTCGCATGGAGCGGACGAAGCCGAGGACGACGATGGCGACACAGCCATGGCCGGACAAGTGTCATATGCCGAAGCAGAGGAAGCAGAGGAGCGGGCGAAACGTGAGACGTCTACACCAGCGGCTGGCACTCCTGATGTTACCGCGACAGGTCTCGAAGAGGAGTCAACGATGGATCAGGGTCTCGGCGCATCGCTTTCTCTTCTCCGCAAGCGTGGGCTCATCCATGACCCTGGCGCCGAGGATCTCACAGAGAAGGAGCGGGCGCGAAACAAGTTCCTTGCTGACAAGCAAAATCTTATCGACGAGTACGATGCAAAGGCGCGTGAACAGCGTGAGATGGACCGCCGTTCAGGCCGCTGGGATCGCATGTCCAACCGCGAGCGCGACGCATATGCTCGCCAGCAGAACGAAGCACGTGAAGCCTATGTGGCGAAGCTGCAGGCTGACATGTTCGCGAAGCATTACAGACCAGACGTCAAGCTGCAATATCACGATGAGTACGGTCGCGGAATGAACCAGAAAGAGGCTTTTAAGCATCTGTCGCACATGTTCCACGGCAAGGGAAGCGGCAAGCAAAAGACGGAGAAGAGATTGAAGAAGATTGATGACGAGAAGAGGGAGAATGCGAAGGGTGTGCTACACGCGGGCGAGGAAGGCGGTTTCGCAAATGTGCAAGGTAGGGAAGGTAAGAGGCAGAAGCAGGCAGGCGTGAGGCTGCAGTAGATGCACAACGATCGCAAGCCAATGGCGCACAACCAGAGGTTAGTACTCACCAATCTTTATATTATACAATCAATCTGTATTCACAATACCATCAGTTTTACTGGGAACGAGATATACTGTTGCGCCTATCACCTGGGCCAAGGCTGGTTGCGCGAAGTATAGGTGAGTGCATTCTGAAGACTTTCTTATTAAATTATTCCTTTCGTATCCTTTTGATCCGGGCCAAGTTAGGTAAGGGCTTGATAGACCGTTTCGTGACGGGGCTCGGTCAGACCTTTCCTTCTATTTGGGCTCCTAAGCTTCGCTTCTTACGCTGAAGCCTGGTCGGTATGCATGGCAGTGACTGCCAGTATGAAGGCCGAACACATGAAAGGTAGGTGTACGCCGAGACCTGGATGTCACACTATTTTCCTAGACCTAGCTCTTTCAATCTCCGCCTCGTTGAGCCTTGACATCTTTCGCCGGTGCTATATTTCATGGGCACTTTTCTTGCTTTGGCTTCGATTTCCACAGTGTCCTTTACCAATCATGGCAATTACGAAAACTATGGCACTCGACACTACAAGGATTGTTCATGCTTTCGGACAGCGAGTCGCGAGCACCGCGGGCTTTCAGTATCTTCATGTCCCTCCCCTAAACTACTAGGACTCCATGTCTCAAACATGCTGTACCTGTTGTATGAGGTGCATTCTAGCTGCCGTAATGCTGCAGCTCCTCCGCCTGTTGATGATGTCCTACGGTGATTACTGCGGGCAGCGAGGCAAGTAGGTTGACAAGATATCGAGTATCGACTCCTTCAAAGCGCGGTTTGGAATCCCAATGCCGCCAGCCTTCGTCAATGGAAAGGAATCAATGGCACACGTGATCCAATGCTGAGATGGTTTCTAGATCAAGCCGGCAATCTGCAACAATGGCTTTGAGAGACAATAACATGCGGGGCTGTCTTGGAATAGTCTGCTGTGAGATTGTAGGAGAGAGGTTTTGGAATGGCCATTTAGCCTTGTATTGTAGTTGTATTGATCGTAAAGGGGACAATCTTATCTCTGAAACTAGCAAGAGGTATTCATCACGTCATGACGCGTGGAAATGGTCTATAACTCTGGTCTTTACCTTGACTCGTACTGCCGAAGAGTGAACGCGATATTGGAGTCCCAGCGCGCGATGGTCCGTGCGAGACGCAGTTTCCGACGTGAAGCCCTTTGGATACTCACAACTCCTTCCGCCACGCTTGCCACTGCATTATTCACTAAGACATTGGAACTTACTAGTTGGCCCAATCGAGGAAGCTCC
This sequence comes from Hortaea sp. C3G1500-4, assembly GCA_022701445.1. Lineage (NCBI taxonomy): Eukaryota > Fungi > Ascomycota > Dothideomycetes > Mycosphaerellales > Teratosphaeriaceae > Hortaea > Hortaea sp. C3G1500-4. The sequence goes on from JAJVDI010000001.1 coordinate 2,086,364, forward strand.
TATCTGATACCACCATGGCTCCATCAACATCTTCGCAACCAATGTATCAAAAGGATGAGCGGGTCCTTTGCTTTCACCATGAGCTGCTATACGAAGCCAAGGTCCTGGACCACAAAATGAAAGACCCGAACGACAAGAAGGATGGCTACTCTTATCGCGTTCACTACAAGGGCTGGAAGAACACGTACGTTTCTCTTTTCTGTTCAAATCCCTTGGAAATGCTTGTCCTCCCACTTCGCCAGGCCTCATTCCTCCCCTAATAAGCGGTCAAGCGCCGCGATGATCGCACGCAGATCATCTAATTAAAATCAGCATGCTGCTTTTGTTTGGCGCTGAGCATTCTCTGGATTGCTGCACGCGATCCACGCAACTTAGGCTGTGGCATACCCGTGGCCCTCAAACATCACGCTGACCAGTTTCGTCCTCGCAGATGGGACGACTGGGTTCCGCAAGAACGCCTCCGCAAGTTCACGGACGAGAACAAGGAGCTCGCTTCGAACCTGAAAAAGGACATGGATGCCCAGAGACGAGCGACTACCGGAAAGCCATTACCTGCTTCCACCAAAAAGCGGGTGTATGGTTCTGACGCCGCGGGTTCGTCAGCGCGAGGCAGCGAAGATCGCAGCTCCGTGGCACCGCAACCACCGAAAGGCACAAAGCGTGGCCGGACCGAGATCGAAGGCATCGACAAGGTGCGTTTACTGTGTTCTTTTAATGCCTTTGTCAGAGGGTGTCCTTGCTGTTTGCCGCTCGTACTTTGATCGTCGGCGCCACCGGTCATTCCTGCTGCGAACTTAATGTCCAAGCATCGCCATGGCTTTACCGCGGGCTCGTCTGCTAAAGAACTCCGCAACTAACAATACTTGATGTAATACAGGAAGAAGACTTTATCCGTAGACCTGCAGTCAGGATAGTGATCCCAGAAAGCCTCAAGACCATCCTCGTCGACGATTGGGAGAAGGTCACGAAGGATTCCAAGCTCGCCCCAGTCCCCTCTCAGACTCCAATTTCACAATTTCTGAACGACTACCAAAACTACGAGGGCCAGTACCGCCGCCCGGGTTCAGCCGACGCAGACATACTTGAAGAAGTCATCGCTGGCATCAAGGAGTACTTCAACAAGTCGCTGGGCCGCATCCTACTGTACCGCTTCGAGCGTCAGCAGTTCTACGAGGTCCACAAGCAAATCGAATCGGGTCACGGTGAGCATGCGGGAAAGTCACTGTGTGACATGTACGGGTGTGAGCATTTGCTACGACTGTTTGGTAAGCAAAGCCAACCGCAGCCTGCCTGGACCATGCTAACTGGGAGATAGTCTCCATGCCAGATCTCATCGCGCATACGAACATGGACCAACAGTCTGTGAGCCGTCTGCGTGAGGAGCTGTCAAAGATGACGCAGTTCTTAGGCAAGCGTGTGGACAAGTACATCTCAAATCCATATGAGCATCCAGGACAGGATTACTCCGACGGAGTTAAAACTGGTGCTTGAGAAGGGTTAATGTTCAGGTGTGCTTCTGGCATCTAGTGATAGCATAGCGCGGGCGTACGGTTGTCTCAGGGTTGCTTGAATTGTCTACCTCAAAGCTTTAGAGTGGATGGAACGGAGTCTCTCAGAAAGCAGATTTATTTTCAAGACTGGGACCGATACTACTTGAGTAGCATAATTCAATGAGAACTTGTCAGAGATTCCTGGCAAGCGGTCTTCCTTTGCTCGCGCGTAAGCCGCCCCCTTCTATGCATTAGCCCACAACACATATCGCATCAACAGCCCGTCCTGCTTCAGCAAGCTCCAGTCTGCCCTCAAACCAAGCGGCCGCTCATCACTTGGCTCATCTTGCAAGACACTCAGCATCTGCTGCAAATCACCCTTATGCTTATCTGCCAGGTTCAACATGCATGTCTCGCAGAGGGACAAACCACATCCATGGCACTTCTGGCCAAACAAGTCGTCCGAGCTGGCTGCTTCGCACTCGTAGCTGGCTAACGAAGGGCACACAGAACACCATCGATCCTGCTGCCTCAACGCTCCGGAGAAAAGAGAACTAATCGCACCTTCCACGTCCATCGTCTCAGGATTTAAGCCGGGGATAGGTCTCATTTTGTGGCTTTCGCACGTGATGATCAGGAGACGTCGCATAGTACAAGCAGTGCAAACACGCGTGGGCTCGACTCCATCCTCTCTATGTCCCCCACCAACCTCGTCGTAGCCGCGTCCATCTCGCCACTCGATGACGTCGTACTCTTTAGCCTCTAGGCCGATGATCTGAAAGCTGGTGTGTTCGTAGAAACTGCAAGACATGCTGCCAGTGGCATCCTCGGCGTTGAATTGGATTGGGTGACTGAACCTAGATACTATTGTCTTCGTTGCGCCGCCCGAGGTATGCCTGGGGTCTTCCGTTGTGCCATTCTTTTGATGCTTGACGGCGGCGTAGTCCTCGGTCGGCTTGCCAACTGCTCTCCTCTTTCTCGGCGCGGCAGCTGTGCGAGTCCTGATGCTCTGCTGATGCGGCGCACCTGAAACCTGGCCCGCTTTCTCCGAAAGACATTTGTTGCCAGTCCGCTTACACTCCGTGCAGTCTTCGGCAGCGGCGCTGGAGGCGGGAGAGCAGACTTTACCTTCGCTTCTACAAGTGTAGCATCCTCCACTCGTCTTCGTTGGTGGCTTTTTCGGCAGAGGGTCCTTCTTATAGTCACGATCGTACCTCAACCGTTGGATGATGCTCTCTTTCCGTGGGGCGGCTCCGCAATCACGACCCTCACTGGCACAGTCTTCGCATGGTCCACTGTGGTCCGAGGTATAGGCAAAGGAACAAATTTGCTTTTTCCGCTTGCAGCGCTCGCAGCTAAGCTTTCGTGGCGGTGGCAATATCAGATCGCAATGGTGGTCATCTTCGTAACATGTATAGCATGGCCAACCTCTTTCATCGTCGAGTAAAGGACAGCGGATGTTAAGAGCAAGACAACCCCAACAGCCACGCGCCGAAGGATGGCCTATGAGACTGGCGGGAAAGGAGGGATCGCTCGTGAGCTCGTCTTTCAATCGCTTACCTGCGTCGTGGTGGACGAATTTGTCTCTACCGCAGTCTCGAAGTCGTCGGCCCCTTGCAAAGTCTTGAGGCTGCTGCCTGGTTGCAGCTGATAAGCGCTTCACATGACTGCGGAAGGCTGACTTGCCCGCATCTGAACTAAAGTGAAGCTTCACCTGCAACTCCCTGACTGTAGAGAGGAGTGCCGTTTCGGTATTTTCTTGATCTTCCTTCCGCCCAAGTGAGACATTCTCATCGCCTCCGGAATACGTACGCGGCCGACGTCTCCATATTCTCGCCCTGCGCCGGCGGATTTCTTCATTGGGATTATAATCTCCCGTCTCATCGTGGTCAATCCATGTGCTCATGAAACCCGCTCTGGATGTCTGTGGTCTTAACTTCCTCTTCTGAACTTGGGTTTCATCGATATAGTCGTCTGTGGGATCGATGCCGCCAGAAGACAGATCTTGCACATGAGCTTCGTCTTGCCCGGTGTCCATATTGTAGGTGTCGACCGTCTGGTCCAGGAGAAGGTCATGATTGTCCATGATCGATGTGTGTGACTGTAATATCTCGGAAGCGGTGGCAGACTTCAGAGCCAAGTCTTGTGAAGAGCTATGAGGTGAGAAGGCAGGCGCGACATCTGAAGAGGTCGGAATTTCATCCGGTATCAGTGAGCTTGTAGTATCCTCGAAGATATCTTGTCCGGGAGGCCAAGGATCCTCACTACCAGTCCAGCCTATGATGGTCTTGGTTTCGGCCTCTATTTCTGAGTCTTGCCACTTCAGATCGAGGTGGTGGTTGGTGGCCATGATTTATTTTTGGTCCTGCGTTGCCGCTTGCATTTTACAGGCTTGTCTTACATTAGACCTAGAAAAAGCTGATAGAACAAGACACTAAAGAAGGAAGAGGGTAGAGAAAACTGGCATCGGAGAGAGGTGGATGAAGATGAAGATGGATTTGGTCTATACACTTGCCATTGCTTTGTGACGCCAGCCCATCCCATGCTGGAACTTCATATGCTACCTTTTGACATGTTGGAAGGGACTGAGATCCTCGGTTCCCTTCCGAGTAATGTTGTGCATGCGCGCAGGCTCTAGCAGATGACGTTGCGTACCCTCTGCCCGGTCCAGGCTCGTAATTTGATTGTGATGTGGTTTGGGCAGATGATCATGCACGGTATCGCCTGGCATCTGGCGTGGCAGTGGTGTCACTCTGGGATTTTTCTATGATCGCTGATGTCTGATAGAGACAAGTGTGGCGTGGGTGTGTGTGCGATGCGTGCAACCCGTGTTTGCCGATGGCGGCAGAAGAGCTGCCCCGAGGTGCACGGCCCCAACACACAAGCGAAAAGCTCCTGTTATTATTTGTACTGCAAAAGACCTCTGCTTCTTCTTCTTCAGCACAACACCTTCACATACACATTGTTCGCCAGGCACCTGATCTGTCTGCTTTCACAACCATGCGAGCTCCATGAAGCTCTTTCTGGTCCGGCATGGAGAGACCGTCGATAATGTAGCGGGCCTGTACGCCGGCGTTCGCGATTCGGCCCTGACCAACCATGGCTTCGACCAAGCACGCCGGCTGGGCGAGTACTTTGATCAGATTGGTGTGAGATTCAGTCACATCTTCTCATCGCCGCTGTCTCGAGCCTACAAGACAGCGGAAGCCATCCAGACGGCGCAGAAGCCCTCATCTGAGCCCAATGGCGATCCGAAGCGGTCTGTCTGCGGCATTGTTAAGGTCGAGGCTCTCATGGAGCAAGACTTTGGCTTTTACGAGGGCAAGCCGTACTATGCCAAGACTGATCCAAGGCGCAGCGGAAGAGATGCACATCATGAGAAGCATAAGAATGACCCTGGTTTCGTGGACATCGAGAGCAAGGATGCCATCGCTAGGCGGGCAGATATCTTCCTAGATGAGCATCTTGTCCCATTGCTACGTGGCAATGAGGAAGACAAGGAGCTCGTGGTCGCTGTTGTATCTCATGGCATGCTGCTCATGCATCTTTGGCGGCGACTGCTCCTTCGCTTGCCACGGAAGAGCTTGACCATTGCGCCTGAGGTAACGGAGGCAAGAGGTAGCGTCGTTCTAGAGCATTTAGGAGGCTGGGGAAATACCGGCTATCTTGAGTTGTCCTTGACTAAAGGTGCAAGAGACGATACCATCGATCCTGCTGATACCGGGCCACGGCATCACGGACAAGACCCTCCAAATGCTCCACCTGGGCCAAGTCCACCTACCCGCCGTGCTCAAGCTGAGGACTCTCAAGCGAAAGGCGGTCTATCTACAGACTCTAGCACAGGCGACGCTGTCGCACCGCCTACTCCTGTGCCTCCACCAGCCGAGGTTGGCGAAGCTGAAGCAAAGGCAGAGGCTACATCGCAGACATCTACGGAGCTTGGTCCCGGGAAAGACGCATCCGAGACGCCCATCCTTCACGGCTGGTCTACAACGATCCTTGCCATTGACAGCAAGCAGCACCTCGGTGGCCTGAAAAGGCAGAGAGGCGGCATTGGCAGTCTGGCCCACGACGAAGGACAGAAGAAGCTCGATAGCTTCTTCAGAAAGCGTCAAAAGACCGACTGAACGCTGTCTAGCTCAATCTGCTGCTGCGATCTTCGTCACAGATTCTACTAAGGGTACGTTGCCACTGTCTTTCTTAAGTCGAATCTACTGCCCTGATGATATCGCAATAACTCACAGACCTGTACCGAACCCACATGTGGATTCATTATTGTTGTCCAACTGCTGTCTGATTGCTCGCCCTCTTCTTTCTACTGCAAATTTGTTTGCCGTGAAGAGCGTATGCTAACCGGATTCACAGAGATCGCGAGCTATCGAGAAGATGGCTCACCAGACGGTCGTCACATGTCCACACTAGTTATCCCAACCTCGGAATGAAAATGTTGGCCTGGACTGCTGTAGTTTGTCGGCTCGGGGATGGCCGTATAGCGCATTGTCGACGAATCAGAGATAGCTACCAAAATCAGATTGGTTCTCGCATGAAATGACCCTCAGCGACCGCTTGCTCCCTTCCACTTTTCATTCGCCGTGTATCCATAGGAGAGTCCTTTGAGGAAAGAGCGTGGGGAGTTATTTGAGTGATTGGCCCCATCCGCTTTGTTGGTCCACGTATGTTCCCAGAGGAGCTCCACGACGAACACGGGAAGAAGGCATTCGGGTCTTGCTTCAGCGAAAGGCCAGAAGTGATAAGAGACAGTAACAAGATGTGCACTATTCAACCTACGAAATGCCTCGAAGTCACCCAATTGCAAGATCATATGTTTTCGAGCAACAGGCAATCGTCAATTATACCCTGTGCAGCCGCGCGCTGGCTCTATCTCGTCGTCTTCTTGGGATAGGAGTCTACAGATACGATGGCGATAGCCGCATTCTGCGCTCAAGCGAATGGATTACCATTGACCGATCTTGCCAAATTACTGATGAGCACGACTCAGACGTCGCAAAGCTTGGCGAATGGTTTCGGGAGCTGTCGTAACCTTCTAGCCGAGTGGGAAGGACGCGCCATGTGGTTGTGGCTGGATCTGTGACGAAAGCTTCGTAGGAGAGTTTTTCTCCCACTTTTACGTACGGCGGTCTTGAAGGGCTGGTGCCAAACGCAACGCCAGGCCGAGTCAGATCGCGCTGCCGGGGCCGTGCTAGTGGTCTTGCGAAAGGATCATGCCGCCGGCTGGTGGTTACATAGTAAGAACTCAACAGACAAGTACCGCGCACAGGGCAGAGCATGTACAAGCTTCGCTTAAAGCGCTAGGGCTCCAGAGCCAAGCCGGCCGTATCTAATCGGCTTGGGACCATGGCGCCCTGCAGCCTTTGCTGTAGGATTCTCTGGCATCGGTTAACATTCGGTCCGCCGAGGCTGGTTTCCATCCAAGCAGGTTTCACCCCGTTGCCCGGGATCCAGTCTCGAACCGGTAATAGCACGGTGGGCGGGGGATTCCTTAGACTTTTGGGTGTCGCCGTTTTCAACTGCGCAACCGTCAGCGCGGCGTCAGATGAGCCCCGCCTAGAAAGAGGGCTCCTGAAATATGCTGATGAAGTTATATTCCTGTTTCTGGACATTTGGGAGACTCATCATTCCAAGGCGTTCGGTATCTTGCGACTTGCTCACACCTAGATCTGATGCGGACACTTCAGCGTATGACGAAAAAGTCAATGTGGATGACCCCTAGCTGGGCCCATCTAACGGCGCACTGAGGGTTGTGCAAGTGACACGAACGTGCTACTCCGGACAGAGTGGGTCCGGCATCCACTCCAGGAAAAGCAAAGCCCAAGTCTCCTGCATAATTAGGCGGTAAGTTCGGGGTTGATAGACTTGGCGCTGTCAGTGATGAGGAGTCGAGATGGCTGGCATGCGCCATGATCGGACGGGAGGACTGAGTTCGGAACTGACGACAGCTTCCTAGATATGCTTTTCGTCGCCCCTGCAAGCGGGCATCGACGAAGCTTCGCGCGAAACGTGATCACAGGATTCCCACCTGCGTGGATGAGAGGGACAGCGAAGCCGCGGGCGAATGGAGGAGACAGCCTCGCCAATTACGAATTTTTGATAGGCTAAAGGCCGACTTGTGGATAGGGATTGGATGTGGGAGAGAAGGTGAGATTGCGATTGGTCTGTCACCTTGATACAGGCTTGATACAAGTCAAGATCGATTGTGTTTAATGGAGTGATTGCAACAATACATAGTACTTGCCGTATGAGAATGGCTACAGCACACATTGTCCGCATGTATCAGAGGAACTGTCTCACCATGTGTTCGCCAAGCCAACGGAGATTGGTCTGCCACCGACCAAGCCCAAAGAGCTTATCTTGAGCTGCAGTGAGCCATCCGTTCCCCGTCGTGTAACTCGACTTTTAACCCAAGCAGACGGGCACTGTGCGGCGATGGCTGTCAGGCATGCATGAGAAAGGAATGCCGGGGGGTGCTTGGGTGACACGACCTCGCGGACACCCGGCGTGCGACCACTCAGCCAGCGCAAGCACCCATCGAGCATCACTTTACTTTCTCAGATTATGCGTCCGGCCGTTCAAACAGCCATGACAGCCAAGCCGGTGGGCATCTAACGGGCAGACAGATCTTAATAAACCCAAACGGATCACATTACGACGTTCACAGTTCATGGCGAGGTGGACGTTGCTACGCCGTGAGCGACACTCTACAGGTGGCGAGGATGAGAAGGGCATGTCTGATGTACTTCACAAGGTGGGTGGGTGCGGATACAGAAGACGGAAACATGCCCTGCACGGCTGTAACCGACGGAGCTGTCTTAGATCTGCCTTGTCGCACGGGAAATTTAAACTCGCTCGAGACTCCACACTGGGAGGAGCCGCGTTCCCGTCCCTGGCTGATGATGTGAACACCCACACGTACAGTAGCGCCCGCCGCCTCCCGCACATCGGCTCTGTGCACGCACGCGGGCGAGTTGTATGGGCCAGCGGTAGCGTCAGCGCCACAGGTAGTTTTGGAGAAGGCAGTCGTGTTTGAAACCCTTACCCAGCTCTGGGCAGACTGCGGGATTCGCTGTCGGAGAGGGAAGGCGCCCTCGTCGCGATCTCTTCTCAGCCTTTCCCTCTCTGCTCCTCCCTCCCTCCTCTACCACCGCCTCTCTCTCTTTCTCTGTTTCTGTCCAGCTTCACGGGGCAGAAGTCCACCGCCAAGCCCTCTGTAAGCGCGACTGTCCATCGCACCTCCTCCCGCCTGGTTGTTCATCCGTTCTTTCCGTCGCGTGCGTGCTTGTACTTTCCTTTTCTGGCACCTAGCTGGTTGTCGTCGCCGACAAGGTAGGTAAGAATCGCGCAGGCTCGCATTGCACCTGCCCCGTGATTGTTGCATGTGCTGCGCTAACGCTCCAGCCGGTCCAGCCAGACATCATCGCGTCTCTGCTTGGGCAAGGCAATTGAGGTCGTCGGGAAAGCGCGATGGCAAGCCAGCACTCGCCCACGGGGCCGATGCCTCACCAGCAGCACTACCCTCCGCCCGTCCGCCCCCAACCCAACGGCGCCATGCCCATGGCCGCGCAGCCACAGCCCTTCACCAAACCGACTGCGGCGCATCTCGCCGCCGTCAACGAGCAGACATGGCTGGCACTCGGACAACTGTCGGAGCAGATGGGCGAGCTCGACGGCGCGACGCAGGCCTACGAGCGCGCCATGAACTTCAATCAATGGTCGGTGCCTGCGATGCTCGCCATCTCATGCATCTTGCGCTCCAAGGACCAATTCACTGCTGCCGTGGAGTACTTGAGACAGATCATCAAGATCGAACCGGGCAATGGGGAGGTCTGGAGCAGTCTTGGCCACTGCTATCTGATGATGGACGACCTACAGCAGGCCTACTCGGCATATCAACAGGCCTTGTACCACCTGCCAGATCCCAAAGAGCCCAAGCTGTGGTACGGTATTGGCATTCTCTACGATCGGTATGGCTCTTTGGAACACGCCGAAGAGGCCTTCTCCCAAGTCATGCGCATGGAGCCGAGCTTTGAAAAGGCGAACGAGATCTACTTCCGCCTCGGCATCATCTACAAGCAGCAGCAAAAGTTTCAGCAGAGTCTGGAGGTCAGTGCCTTGGCGCCATTTGCTGCCACGGAACCAGCCACTAACCATCATTGCAGTGCTTCCGTTATATCGTGACTGACCCGCCTCGGCCTCTGAGCGAAGAGGACATATGGTTCCAGATCGGCCATGTGCACGAGCAACAAAAAGACGTAAGCTCCCGCAAACGACAGGCTTCGCTGTGTCCTACAAGCTGACGTTGCCTAGTATGATTCCGCCAAAGCTGCATACACGCGCGTGCTTGAGCGTGACCCCAACCATGCCAAAGTGTTGCAACAACTGGGATGGCTACACCATCAACAAAGCACAAGTTTCAGCAGCCAGGAACAAGCCATTGAATATCTCGAAAAATCAGTCAATTCAGGTTAGTACCGCCTTTGGGCGCCATGACGGTGCACATGTCTAACACGTCGTCAGACCAAACGGATGCACAAAGCTGGTATCTCCTCGGCCGATGCTACATGTCACAGCAGAAGTACCCCAAGGCATATGAGGCGTACCAGCAAGCAGTCTATCGAGACGGCCGGAACCCGACGTTCTGGTGCTCCATCGGAGTGCTCTACTACCAGATCAACCAGTACCGAGACGCACTCGACGCGTACTCTCGCGCCATCCGCCTCAATCCAAACATCTCTGAGGTCTGGTACGATTTGGGCACATTGGTAAGCATGCCAACGACGATTGCCAAAAGATGCAACTTTGCTAAGGAATTGACAGTATGAGTCGTGCAACAATCAAACAAGTGACGCGCTCGATGCCTACACGCGCGCCGCTGAGCTTGACCCGGCGAATGTGCACATTAAAGCACGCCTGGCATTGCTCAAGGGTCAACCCACGAACGGACTTCCCAACCAAGCCGGTGCGCCACTGCCCCAGGATGTACACCCTCAAGCCTACCAGCCAGGCGCCCTGGGCGCTCCACCTGGTCCACAGTGGGGTGCACATGCCCAAAACGCTCCGCCACCAGGACCACCACCAGGTCCGCTCAATGTTGGCAGCAATTGGGCAGGCCCTCGTCCGCAGGATGCGCAAAACCCTCAAATGCCTTCTCAGCCCATTAACCCTTATGACCAGCGGGATCGTATGCCGCCTCAGCCGCAACCGCCGATGCAGAGACAGCCAAGTCCACCTCGCCAAGACTTGCCTCGTTTCCAGGAACAGCCTCAGCGACCAGCACCACCTCCTCACCGCGGATTGTCGCCTTCGCCCAAAGGCCCACCTCAGACTCTGAACCCTTACCAGCCTGGGCCGCCCCATCAATCTCACCAGCCGTTGCCACCACACCAAATGCCGCAGCCCCCAATGCCTCAGGAGCCGTCTCGGGGTCCCTACGGTATTCCGCCATCCAGCCTCCCGCCACAGTCTGCGCCGATGCCGGGCTCGGCAAGCCACACCCCTTTGCCGCCGTACGCCAGACAGCCGGAGCCACCTCAGCAGCAGCATCCGGAGATTAGACCTCTCAATCAGCCTCCGGGTCCTCCCACGCCGGGGGGCCATTACCGACGCACGCCTTTTGAGCATCATCCAAGCTCTGCACCTGGTATCGCAAGCGGCGCGCCGGCGCCCTCGGCGGCTCAGTCGGCCGCGGACGCTGCAGAACGAGCTCGTGAAGATCGGCCATCCAGCACTGCTCCAACGAAGCGCCCGTACGAGTTTGATGAACAGCGTGACAACAGCGCATCTAAGAAGCTTACTACTGAAGATGCTCGTTCGAGGTTAGATGAGATTAAGATGCATCACCCTTCCCCGCGCGATAAGATTGCCACGCCGCCCAACCGCAGCCCTTCTGAGCTGAGGCGAATGGAGGACGTGCGACCCATGTCAGGCTATCATCCATCGGAAGCGGCTCACCACCCGCCGTCACTCCCGTCTATGCAGTCTATCACTGCTCAGTCACCCCAGCCACAGCACCAAATGTCAGCGCCGCCACAGGAAGACACTCGCTCGGCTCCGATGCAGTCGCAGCCCCAACAGCAGTCACAGCCACCTCAAGTCTATGAGCCTGCGGCTAGGAAGATGGACGTTGACGAGAACTACGATGATAGCGCGGACGACAAGTCAACGACCAAACAGGAGAGTCGGCGCAGCAGCCCAAAGCCTATGAATGGCGGTGGCTCAGCGCCCGTGGCGGTTGAAGGGCAGGCTTAGGATCCTCGTCAGTTTGCTTTCCGGGAAGAGATCTTCTACTTCCATTGCGGGAACTCAGAGCTGAGTCGTGCAATCTTCGCATTCTTCGTATGCTACGAAAATATGGCTTCGGATATGTCGATGGCTTTTTAGGGGAAACTGGCCGCCCGTGCAAGAGACCTTGGGAGAGTTTCTAATGAGATGTGAGACGATGATACGTTGATGATATCCATACATAGGCATGCTCAGGCGGAGGAGTTGGTCGACTGTGCGTGGGTGTGGGCGTTCAGAGCGTTCTCTGTTGTTGTTGTCATCATCACTGATTGGCTTTTGATGCGCGATCACTTGCGTATGTGCAGTACATTGTCGAAGGAGTCTCACTCCGAAGCGACGTCTTGGTTGCTTCTTATCATCATCCTTTCGGGTAGGGTGAAAAAAAGAAAACTTGTTTCTTTTGAAAATGGAGAATGTCTCGCGTGTTGATCACGCTTCTCACGTTGCTGCCGCGTTCGAGACTAGTCTAGGTGCAGTCCTTATCATCATGCGATTTGCCATGTCGCCTCTCATAGTGTATAGAATACAAGAAACCCTTTCCCCATACATGCACAAGATTGATACGCACGCGAATCAGAACAAGACCATTTCGATGAACTTTACATGTGATGAGTCCAAAGGCGCTGAGTTGCTACAGGCTCAGACATACCGTGCCTACCAAGGGAGGGAAGGGTTTTCTCATGAACACCATATCGTTTTGATACCTTAGGTTTGTAGCGGTAGCTTCTGACAGGGGAGCTCTAGACACTTTCTGTCCTTTTCGTTGGTTCCTATGTATGCTCGTGCTGGGACTCGCTTGGCACGGTCTGACTTCCCATTTGTTCAGACTGGCGCGAGGCAGGGGGTCGTGCGTGTTTGCTGCGACCAACCGTGCCAATGGCTTGCATGTCCACTCCCGTCGATCGATAGACTTGGCTGGGGCGATACAGCGTTCATTTTCACTTGCATCATCGCCCCTGCGCAGGTTAATATGGGCTTGTTGAATACATGTTCGTAGGGGCGAAACATGAACACCGATTGAGATGAAGATTTAGATTGTTTGCACAAGGGTACGAATAGACGCTCGAATTGCTGTCCAGTACATACTATGTATGTAGCCTCTGGATCATTACACGCAAGTAGTCGCATTCTCCAGCTAACTGGATCCTTGTCAAGGGCCTTTCCCGCAATCATAGTTCTTATTCATCCATTTCTTCCATTGTGAGCTACATCAACTGTATGCCGGCGGGGTCGACCGAACATTTGGATGGCTGATCGTCGAATGCATGGTTGATGCGAAGCAAGCTTCCATATTGACCGCAAGGCCGACTCGATGATGTAGCATGTCCTGCAGATGTACTCTCCGCCTCTGATGGCCCTCCATAGCCGACCTGTCTGTAGCACAGCGCGCCGCGGTTCATGAAAGGAATGACCGTCTGGTGTGGGCCTGCTGGCGAGAGTCGCACTTTGATCCGACTTGGATCTTTCCCTCGAGCCTGTACTTGATCAAGTCAGTCCCTCACACTCGCCGCGACATCCTAAAGTGGGAGAAACGGTTCCACGTGCGATACAAGTGCTACAGGCGGCGCCGCTCTGAGTCACCCAATTCCCACAACCCTCCCCTCTGTACCTGCAAGAGAACTTGTTGTATCCCATTGCCCGTTTTCATGTGTCAAGGAAAGAAATCTCTGATGATGGCGAGACTAGACCTTGTGGTTTTGCCTCAGCAAAAGGGCTAAAGATCATCGTTTATATAGGTCCAATGCTGCGCCGTAATGGACGTATACTCAACATGTTCATTTGGCGGTCACCCATGCTCTATCGCTTGGTTTTATGATTTTGTTCTTTTTTCCTCGATTCAGCCGGGTGACTATGCAGGCTGCCGACCTTCGCTACCGGATTCATCGACGCCACGATTCTTGAAACGCATGGGCTGGTCGACAGCCTGACAATGTAGTCTCTGTCCGTCTCGCAAAGGTACCATTGCTCTAGTGGTGATGCAAAACTAGGCTATGGATATCACTCATAGCCATCGATGTTGTTTGAGAATATGTAGTCGGCCGACGCAGTCAGCCGCGGATCAGAGACGCCGGTATCGACACTATACAAGCTGATGGATCACTCTCGACCAGGGTGGAGTGAGTAGGCTCATGCAAAGCGGTAAATTGACCAATTAGCAATGAGACGGAACCTGCTCTGCTCGAGCACAGTAGCAGGGCTCGTGCAGCCCTTTCCCTGCCTAGACTGACTGTCCCCGCCAGAGGGTACCCGATTCAAGAAGAAAACCCATTGGCATCCGAAGCAGTACGGTACATAGGTCAAGGACGGCCAACTTCGTTCGGCGAGGATGCTGCCGGCGAACGTAGCAACAGCCAAGATGAACGAGCGATATTTCTCGCTGGGCATGGAGCAGGAGAGCGTTAACTGTCTGCTACCCGTCTGACGGACACACTGCATGAGCAACAGATCAACGATCTTCTCTCCAGTGGTGCTGCAGCCTGCCATAGCTTCGTGCAACCGAGGGGCCCATTCAGGTACAGGTGCAGTCTTGTGGTACATGCCGTTCATGTGGTGCATTTGGAACGTCTGTGGCTCGTCTCTCACTTTCACTCACATTCTCTCGTCTTTCTCTTCCTTCGTCTTTTCCTTTCTGCTAACAATGTTATGTGGTATTGTTTGGTCACCTAACAGGATATAGAGAGAGGCGAGAGCACCGTCTTTCCCAAGCGGCCTCTCTCTCTCTACCAGCATCTTCATCAATTTCTTTGTGAATGCACTTCACGCGACCGGGTTCCAATCATACTGTTGCCCTAAATGCGTGGGGGCCAAACTTCAGCAGCGACCCTGAAATCATGTTTTGCCTAGTCATAATAATATGCGAGGCATCACACGTGCATGAAGCCGCAGACTTCGCTACTGTACGGTGTTCATGATCTTGCGCCATATCTCAATCATATTACCAGCTCACGAGTTTCTCTCAGCAAATCGGGCCGCTCGGTGAGGGGACAGCTCTTAGCAGTTTTGAGAGTCGAGAGTAGTACCTTGAATGCATTTGAACGATCCTACCTGGGGGTTTCTCCCCAAACTTATGATAGCAACACAGCCGGATCATATCTGATGTTCATACAGAAACAAAACAACATTCGCAGTCTCACCAGAGCTCTCAAGACATCAAAGCCGGCCAGATCCGCCGTCCGCACACCAGATGCCGGAGCACGGCAGGTGGACTTTGTATGGGTCAGGTAATTAAGCCGAAAAGGTAATAGATAAGGTACAGTGATGCAGACCGAGCATGATTGGTGGATTTAGGCAGACTTTGGCGGGTGCCGCTCGTTCGTGCAGATCAATACCTTGCGGGCGCGCCGGGCACCATGCGCCGAGTGTAACGCTGTCCAGGGTCCCCACGCCCAGTTGGAGGGCGAGAGGGGGTGGAGGCCCGGCAATGGACACATTATTGCAGATGGTGGGCGGGGAGTCTGAGTGTCTACAGGACTTTGCCGGTGGCGACGGGCGCGTCCCACCAGCGGGAGGCCGTCGTGTGCTACGTATCCGAGGATGTATGGCATGCCCATCTATTGGCTGTGATGGTGGTGACAGAACACACCATCCTTGGGAAACACTGCCGCGCTCGCAATAGCAGTGACGACGACTTGGACCAAAACTGTGTATACCTAGGCGCTCGACCGGGTACTGCGGTGACGTTCTGCAGTCGTAGGTCCGCTAGACCTGGTCGCCCGCTTTTCCATGCAGCACTGATAGCGCCCTTGTCAAGGCGAGAGTTCAGTGCGGGCCTCACATAGCGCAAGATTAGCCTAGAGAGGGGTTCTTGTATCTATGCGTCGGATGAGAGCACGAGGCCTGAGAAAGTACCTCTCGTGACCCCATGCCTCCTCTTGACCGCAGTCTTGCCATTCATCTTCCCGAACATTCGTCTTCCATACCTGTACCGCCCACCCATCAATCGCATTCGCTGCGCCCAGCCCTACATAATCCAGAATGACGTCGGCAGTGCTGACACCTGCCGAACCGTCAGCGCAGCAGCAGCCGGAATCCATCGCAGCGCAGCCGCCGAGGAAGAGGAGACGACGAACTGCAGCCGGTGGAGCGACTGATGACTGCTTTACCTGCTCCAAGCGCGCAGTTAAGTGCGATCGCAAGCGGCCATACTGCACACAGTGCATTGACATTGGGAAAGAATGCTCAGGCTACAAGACGACATTGACATGGGGTGTTGGCGTGGCCAGCAGAGGAAAGCTGCGGGGCATGAGCTATCCTGTCGCCAGCAGGCAAGGTGATGGCAATGCTTCGGTCCCCGATGGAGAGAATGAGAACCGACGCCGCAAGACCTCGGTCTCGCAGATGAAGCATGAGAATGCTCCTGCCAACCTCTTGGAGCAGCAAGTGCCATTTATCACGTTGCCTCCCATTCCGCACAACCATGGCCCTGTACAGCCTTCTCCATCCCATCCCATACCGATACCAACACCGCCAAGTCGTGATTCTTGGTCATCTCACAAATTTGAAGGTCCCTTGGAATCACGACGGGACAGTGCCAGGCACGACCCTTTTCAGCTCCCACCTTTGCAACACATTCAGACCTCGTTTAACAACAGTTATGACTTTGGAAGCTACCCTCACACGGCCATGTCCATTGGATCATATGCAGAGACGGAGTACTACTCGCCGCCAGAATACCCACGCACGCCAGGATCCATGAGTTTCCACGAGCCAATCACTCCAAACATATATTCGGAGCGGTTGGACTACGACGCCCACATGACTGGCAGCAGCTATCCTCCTGGATCCGGCCACGGCGGAGAGCACATATCGTCATTTCCCATCAATCACCCACAAGATCAAGCTCCCTTTGACAAGGGTGATACGAATGCCATGGCATCGACGCTGTACGAAGGCCATGCTCCAGAAGCCTACGATAGCTTTGACTTTGGCAACGATTTAGAGAATGAGCAGCATAGCCTGGCCATGCTAGACACCCGGTTCAGCAACCCTTTCTTCCATCTCACGCCGCGCATGCAATCTCTCATGGACTACTATGATCGCAACATCTGTCCATTCCTGGTGGCATTTGATGGCGACCACAACCCGTATAGAAAGCACATTCTTCAGCTGGCAATCAACAATGAGGGGCTTCAAAGTGCAATCGCCGCTCTTTCTACTAACAACATGCGAATGCGCAGGAAGGAGCGACAGGTGGCTGGCTTCATAGCTGAGCTGCCTGACGCGGCGGAACTCGAAGTCGCAACCGACGAAGAAGCCTTCTACAAGCAGTCATCCATCGACCATCTCAACGCATCCCTGGCTAGCCCGACTGACGCTCGGTCCGATTCTGTCCTGGCTTCGCTTCTAATCCTATGTCTATTCCATGTCTGCGACTCTGGCTTTAGTAAGTTCAAGACCCAGCTCGCAGGCGTGCAGAAGCTACTCTCTCTCCGATCGCCGAATCATCAACAGCAGAGCTCTAGAGAATTTACGCAGTGGGTGGAGATGTTCTTCGCGTGGTTCGACGTCATGACCTCGGCAGTCAACGATCGGGAGATGCAGATTAAAGGCGAGAGCTTGGACATGCTGGACTTTTCTGCCAATCTAGGCGCTCTAGAACAGTTCAGCGGGTGCGATGGCAGGCTGTTCAAACTGATTGCTAGGCTGGGAAGATTGAATCTGCTTGCCCAGGGCCGACCCGTCAGGTCGAGCAATGGCGTTGACAGGAGACCGACAATCTTTCGACAGTGGTCTAAAGACAGCAGAAGTGTTAGCGCAAAGAAGCGTGGCAATAGGTTATTAAGCCCTTCGGACTACGATCGCGTTGATGGGAATGGCTGGGGTACGCCTATTATTTCATCTTCTGATGAAGATGCAGATGGCACAGAAGATGGATCGGTCGGTCACGAAGATTTCCCTGATCACAGAAAGGAGTTTTGGGAGGAATGGAACGAAGTGCGTTCGCGGTTGCAGCTATGGGAAATGGATACTTCGGTGATCCCACCCGCCTCGGATCCATCGCAGCTCGACGCAGGCCAGCGTGACCTTGTACACATCAACGAATGCTTCCGCTACTCTGCTCTGCTGTACACGGAACGGCTGAGCAACCCAATACTGCCATCCTCGCATCGGCAGTTCCAGGACCTGGTGAGCCAGACGCTCTGCCACATCACCGCGCTCCCGGTCACGTCCTGTGTCAACAAGTTCCTCCTCTGGCCGCTCTTTATCACAGGCACCGAATGTGTCGACGCTGTCCACCGCAGCATCATCCGCACCCGCTGCGTCGAGATCCAGCGGGAAAGCGGCTTCTTCAACAATATCTCCGGGCTTGAAGTGCTCGAGAAGGTTTGGAGGGAATACCCCGCTAGCCATCCCCATGCGAGCACCATCGCTAGCGACGAGGAAGAAGTGAAAGCCCGCAGACGCGATTCGGTCGAGCAGACCGGAAGCAAGTACGGCCAAGCATTCCGGTGGCGGAGGGCGATGGAGAGGAAAGACGGAGAGTATATTGTTATCTAGAAGGAGGAAACAAAAGTCCCCAAAAGCTTTTGCAGCGCTTGTTTTGTTTTGGTCCAGCGCTGGCCCCAGATTGGTTAGATGGGGTTCCCTGTTAGCCATTTTATTTTGTGTATATAGCACACACCTGCGCCTTCGCTACGAACGCATATGAATGAATCTGTTACGACCGGAATTGCTCGAGAAGATCACTACGCTGTGTTTGTTAGAAACGCGTCGTGCCTCCTTCCTGTTGAAGTTTTTCATTGCGGGCGTGGACCCGCCTCGGCGAGGCCTTCAAGACCTTGCATGGGATCTTCCCGGTCGTTGTCGGCACCGTTGGCATCGGTGTCCACGGTATTGTATTTGGCGGCATAGCCCTCCTGTGTGTCTCGTTAGCGCTGGGAGAACAGTTTGGGGGGTGGGGAATTGGCAGGAGAGGGTGGCGTGGTGTACCTGTTCCCAGACAGCCGTCTTGCTTCCGAGACCTTCGTTATGGTCTTTCTGTGGCTTCGCCTGATTGACTTTGATCACTCGTCCGAAGATCTCCGAGGCGTCCATGTTGTCGATCGCTTCCCGGGCGTCTTCTGGAAGTGAAAACTCGACATAGCCGAATCCTCTGTGAGGGTCGGTCGATGATTGTCTATTGGACTGGATCAGCATTTGTATTTTCTGGCGGGATAATGGATGGAAAGATGTCTCTTACAGTTCCGGCTTTGGCAAGGATACGTCGACTATCTCGCCAAATGGGATGAATGCGTCGTGCAGAGTCTGGGTGGTGACTTGGTTGTCGAGGCCGCCGACGAACACGGTCGCCTTCTGTCGCGATTGATCCGACATGGTCAAATCAGATTGTTCACCTGGGGTTCCAATTGCGATATGGGATGGCTAGTACGTGAGAAGCTTCCAATAGATCTAGTGGGTTTAGAATGTAGACTGCATATCACGTGCACAGATCAAGACTCTGCCTTGGGTGTCTTTGTGAAAGTTCCAACCCCAGGGAGCGCCAAGAGATGATGTCGCCGGGCTGTTCCCCAAGCTGCGCCAGGTGTCAACAGAAACCACCACCCTTCCCCTGAAACTCCTTATACTTTGTTGACCCATTGCACTCCCATTGACTGCGATCGCGCCGATTCTCGCTTCTTCCGTCAACGGCTTCACTCATGCGCATTGGTTGAGCGAGGCGTTCGCGTGTGGATTCTGAGTGAGTAAATATGGTGGGCTTACGGGAGCTCCAGCGGACTGCCGTCTTCGCCTGGTCTCCTGGGAGCTCGGCGCCTTTGCTAGTGACCGGCACGCGTACCGGCGCGCTCAATGACGACCTCTCCAGCGAGACCAAGTTGGAGCTGTGGGATCTGGGTCTGGACCAGCTCACCCAAAATGGAGACCTAACCCCCCTGGGAACCCTCTCGACTGATGCGGGATTCAACGACATTGCGTGGAGTGAGCCGGATGATGACCATCCACTCGGTGTCATCGCAGGCGCGCTGGACAATGGCAGCGTAGACATCTGGGACGCCGAGAAGCTGCGGAAAGGGGCAAGCGATGCACACATCTCCCGGACTTCGAAGCATAGTGGGGCGGCAAAGGCATTGCAATGGAATCCCTACAGACACAACTTGCTCGCCTCCGTGGGTGCCAAAGGCGAGATCTTCATCTACGATCTGAACAACATGGCCAACCCCTTCCGACTTGGTGCCTCGGCAGCGAGAGCAGACGACATTGAGTGCTTGGACTGGAACAAGCAAGAGAAGACGGCTCACATTTTGGCGACGGGCAGCTCAGGAGGCTTTGTGACAGTTTGGGATGTGAAGCAGAAGAAGGATATCTTGACATTGAACAACCAGGGTCGAAAGGCGGTGAGTGGCGTGGCTTGGGATCCGGAAGAGAGCACGAAGCTTGCGACTGCAACGCCGAATGATCAGGACCCGGTTGTGCTGCTCTGGAGCCTGCGAAACAGCGGCGCCCCGGAGCGGGTGCTGAAGGGCCACGAGCTAGGCGTGCTTGGACTTTCCTGGTGTCAGCAGGACCCAGAACTGCTCCTGTCCTGCGGCAAGGACAATAGGACCATATGCTGGAACCCTAAGACGGGCGAGATGTACGGGGACTTTGCTGCGGGCAGCAATTGGGCATTCCAGACCAGGTGGAACCCACACAACCCGAGCTTGATCGCCAGCGCTTCATTTGACGGCAAGATCCTGGTGACGTCCATCCAGGCCACGAACTCGAAGCCGGAGGACCAGGCGGCAAGCAATCAGGCGCTGGACGGTGAAGACTTCTTTGCCAAGGCACAGACGCAGCCGCAAGGCATTTCCTTTACCCTCCCCAAAGCACCCAAATGGACCGCACGCCCAGTGAGCGTGTCGTTCGGTTTTGGCGGCAAGCTGGTGAGGACTAGGAAAGGCGTAGATGGGAAGAGCACGGTCACTGTGGAAACATTCTCTGTGGACGATACTATTGGCGAAATGGCTCAGGAATTTGAAGAGAAGATGCGCACTGGCGACTTGGCTGGCATTTGCGAGAACAAGATCGAGAACGCGAAGACGGACGAAGAGAAGGCCGACTGGCAAGTCATTGAGACGCTCAACGCTGGAAAGAGCAGGAAGAAGTTGCGGGAGTATATGGGCTTCAATGACGCAGACGCCGATCTTGCTAAGGCGACAGAGAAGCTGGATGTGAACGGTGAGGCGGCCAAAACAAATGGAGACAAGGGTGGTGATGATGACTTCTTTGGTACTGGCGAGGACGATGACAGCTTTTTAGCCAATCTCGCAGCGACCAAGGGAGCGAAGACGAACAATCCATTCAGCATCTACACCCCCTCTGAGTCCGAAGCAGACAAGAACATCACCCGTGCCTTGATGCTCGGACAATTTGAGAAAGCACTCGACGTGTGCTTGAAGGAGGATCGCATGTCCGATGCCTTCATGATCGCTGTCTGCGGCGGCCAACAATGCATCGACAAGGCCCAGGCGGCATACTTGAAGAAACAAGCCAAGGGTCCGAACTATCTCCGGCTACTGGCGAGCATCGTTGGAAAGAACCTCTGGGACGTGGTCCACAACGCGGATCTCGAGAACTGGAGAGAAGTCATGGCGACGCTGTGCACTTACGCGAACGAGACGGAGTTTGCAGACCTGTGCGAGGCTCTCGGCGACCGTCTTGAGGAGGCATTCCAAGACGGCGATAAGTCTAAGAACCTGCGGAGAGATGCTTCATTCTGTTTCCTGGCGGGATCGAAGCTGGAGAAGGTTGTCAACAATTGGGTTCAGGAGTTACACGAGCAAGAGACAGCGGCGCTACAGGCCTCAGAAAGCGACAATGACTTCTCGGTGCACGCCAAGTGTCTGCAGGGTTTTGTCGAGAAGGTGTCTGTCTTCAGACAGGTTACCAAGTTCCAAGACACTGAGCTCAACGCGGCCGAGGAGTGGAAGCTGGCTCCGCTGTACGCCTTGTACTCCGAGTATGCTGATATACTGGCTGCTCACGGTCAGCTAAACACCGCACAGCAGTACATCAGTTTGCTGCCTACGAAGTTCGGAGGTGCTGAAGCTGCCCAGTCACGCCTCAGCCAAGCGACGAAGAAGTCTGCTGCGCCTGTCGCAGCTCAAAGACAACCTGCGACAGCTGCAAGTCGAAGACAACCCTCAATGGCCCAGCCTGTACAGGCACCCTTCCAGCCTGCGGCACCTCTTGTCAACCAAGCTCGCAACGCACCTTCTCCTTACGCTCCTGCTGGTACCACGGTCTCACCAGCAGCGAGCCAGAGCCCATACGCGCCGCCTGCCAACCCGTACACACCGGCCGGCTACCAACTGCCTCAAGCAGCACCCATGTACGGTGGGTATCAGCCTCCTCAGCCAGCCTCCACAATTCCTCCCCCTCCTCGAGCTGGTACATCTTCGCCCTCCGTCCCGCCTCCTCCAAAGGCTTCTGGCGACTGGAACGACATGCCCGCAAACTTCTTCAAGGAGCGTCAAGCACGCTCAAGAACGAACACACCTGGCCCCAACCCAGTTAGCTCGCCTTTCCCTAACGTAGTACCAAACACCATGGCTCCTCCTCCAGGACCACCGCAGCCTGGGTTTGGTGCACCTCCACAGAAAGCACCCTTGCCGCCTCCGCCTAAGGTAGGTGAGGCTCCGCCGCGGGTTATGAGCCCAAGCACTGTCCCACCACCGCCCATGAGGCCAACGTCGGCAGCCGCGAACGCCTATGCACCTCCAGTAGGCTCGACCCCGCCGTCATCTACGCTGCCGACTCCTGCTATGCCTCCAGTACAGCGCGGTGCCTCTCCGTACCAGCCTCCGCCATCCACATCCACTGCTGCGCCGACTAATCGCTACGCACCAGCCCCGGGCAGCGCGCCAAGTCCGGCACCTAATACCATGCCTCCGCCGCGACAAGTTGCGCCCAACCCGTATGCCGCACAGCAGAGTTCGCCGTACGCTCCATCCCCGGCAGCGCAGACGCCTTATGGTCAACCTCCACAAGCCGCAGCGCCTCCATCGAGCACAGGACCTCCGCCTTCTGGACCTCCTCGTGGCCCGCCAAGAGCAGGCCCACCGCCTGGCGCTGCGCAGACCCCTGGGCGACCTGTGGTAGGCGGTCCAGCACCTCCGGTCCAGCCACTCCCGCAGACCGCAGCGGACGCCAATGCGAACACCCCGGAGAATCCCACCCCACCACCGCCTCCGCCTAAAGCAAAGCATCCTAAAGGCGATCGCTCGCATATCTCTCCGCAAGCGCAGCCCATCGTTGAATACCTCAGCCCTGCTGTTGCCCACATCAAAAGCGTCGCGCCACAGTCGTTCAAGCCCCAGGTGGATGACATGGACAAGCGCATCAACATCTTATTCGACCACTTGAACAACGACGACCTGCTGAAGCCTGATACTGTCCAGACCATGGTACAGATCAGCGAGTGTGTGAGAGACAAGCAGTGGGACCAGGCGCAGCAAATGTTCACGGAAATGCAGATGACGAAGGGAGAGAACGAGGGCGGTGTCTGGATGGTAAGTCTTTATCCCTCTCGTGTGTTCTCGTCTTGTCGCTTGCTGACTAACGGTCTTTCTTTCTAGGTCGGTGTGAAGAGACTCATTGCAATTGGCAGAGCTACGAAGCAATAGATGGCATGTATGGTAGATGATGGCAATTGAAACGACGAGCATTTCTTGGTGCAATGTGCATAAGGACTGCCTTGTAGTCGTCCCATAAACAAGGTATCTTCACCGAAGGTGCAGTGTTGGCTTTGTCTTCCCTCGTGACTAACGGGCATCCTTCCGCCTTGGGTGCATGCGGATGTGCTGTGCGAAGAGTTTGTGGATTGAAACTTTGACAGCAATTCAGCTGTAGACATGTAAGTTCCTCCCGTTCACCAATTTTTTCCCTCTTAGAAAAAGAGATTAGCCTATGCCCTCAGTCTTTCCCCCCGGCCTTCTGATTCATTTTTTTTCTTTTTCCCTTTTTCTTCTCTCCCAATGGAACTCCAGTTGATAGAGGGCCAACGTGCAGGATTCACCGTGTTGTCATGAGGATGATTCCCATCATACCATTGGCCCATAAAAGACAGCTCTTTGGGCAAAATATGCTCACCCATGGTTCCAAGCAACAATGTCGGATATACGTCGTGATGGAGCATTTACAATGAGAAAGTATACCAACAGCCTTGCATTGACGAGACAGAAGCAATTGAGACGTTTGTAATGTGAAGGAATCCATGAACGTTTTGTAAAGCATGGCAGATTGTGAGCAACCGCATAGACAGGTTGCTGTATAGGAGAAAATCGTCGCTGAGTTTCAATGCTCTTCGTCTCGGCACTCCAAGAGGGCCGTTTGTCATCGAAAATAAGATACCCACTTATGAGCACACCAACTTAAAAGGGCGAGAAAGTCGCTGTAATAAGCGTCTCATGCGAACGAGCAATAGAAAATCCCTTGATGGAGCCACATTGGAACGCCGAAGCTAAAACGCTGTCACACCGTCGAAAGTTAGGTCCTCGGCTTACATGCGTACACGCAGTAGATACCTCAGACGGATCTGTGCGACGTCGTAGGCGATGTATCTGGATCATGAAGTCAGTGACAGAATGTAAAGCCGGGTCTGGAGCGTACGTACTCATTATACATCAGGAAGGAACTTGAGTCGCTCATATCGGGCATCTCTTTAGCATCCGGCTGCGAGGTGTGAGCATTTGCCGAGCTGCATCATCGTTTGTAAACCATCAGAACGTACCATTGAAACGCCGGCTAATGATTCGTGCACTGCACCGGCATCCTTCCATCGTTTCGGTCCCGATTTTCCAACGCCGTGCGTAGACCTGGTCACCAACAAACGTCAGTCTCTTGGAGCTGTCCGCTTCGAGCGCATGTGGCATTTATGGACTCACCATAATCCTTTGGCCTTTGCCGTCTCGCCGGCTCTTGAGTCTCCGCCGCCAGTGATGACTTGCATAGGGGACCCAAGCTCAGCCTCGCACCTAAATGAAAGGTCAGTGATTGATCCGACGTAGTGGCCGGAATAAGCTCACAGGAGAAGCAGGCCTTCGCTGTTGCTGATGTACGATGCCGTGTACTGCGCCGACTTGGAACTCATGTCCGCAAGATAGATGCCCTTGCCGTAGGCGTAGCCTGACACGGGTGCTTCGGGAGGTGCGATCCTCAGTCCTTGTGAGAGGATACCGCCGAAACTGAGCGTAACGGAAGATCAGACTGTCAGCCATGTCTACCAGTCGCAGCCAAAAGAAGGCAGAGTGTTACTCACTTTGTGGCCCTACTGCCATGCCAGAGCAGCCTTCTATCACTGGCTATCTTTGAAAAGTTACTCTGCTGGAATCGTTCAAGTTCACCCTTGCGCTCGATCCGGAAGACATCTTTGAGCTTGTACTCATAGTGATGAGTCGCACCGCAAGTTTTCATCAGATATTGATGTATTTCGGCGAACTCGGTCGAATCCGGTGACAAAGGCGTCATTTCTTGCAAGCCCAAGCTGCGGAAGCGGCTGTCCAAGGGATGCACTGGGTCACCGCCTTGCTTGTCGTCCTGCTTGATGATGTCGTCGGCTGCTTTCAGATCGCTCAGGTTCTCTAGCAGCTCGATTTCATTCTTAAGAACTTCGGTGCTACGAATCACTGGAGGCCTGTTGCGGCCAAAATCGTGTGGGATGAGGGAGAAGAAGAGGTTCGAGAAGTCCTCGATCTCGCCAGCACGTGAGGGGTCGGAGATGCATTCGGAAAGGTTTTTGAGCGCCTGAAAGCCGCGGGTGATCGTCTGCTTGGAAAGCTTGCCGAGCGGCAGCTTTTTGGAGTCATAGTTCAACTGCACCATGACAGCATCGAAGTATTTCTCGTTGAAGATAAGCTCCATGAGGGACTTCACTGGAGGCTCAAGCATGCATTTCGGTGGCGAGTGAGAGCGGCTATGACGATCTGCAGCGCCAGCTTTCGCGTGTGGCTCCTCGTCGTCGCTCTCGTCCTCCGATTCGGGCACGTAGCTACGCTCGATACTACGAAACGTCAGCGGAGCTGAGAGAATCATGCCGTCAAGTAGACTTACAAAACGTATTTGCCGCCTTTGGGATCGGCCAGACGATCAGCCCAGCTAAGGCCAGACTTGTCTTTGAACTTCTTCTCGAAGTTTTTGATAGCATCTGCGAGACTGCCTGAGCCGAGAACAGCACCAGTGCCAGACGCACCAACTCTACCCCTAGACATTGTAAGCGAAGATCAGAAGGCTACAAAGGTACTTTTCACTTACCACCTCGTCCAGGTCTTATAGTCACCCTTTGGACTCTCGAGAAGCTGTTCCAAGGGTCAATGACATGAAATGCGATTGGAACGTGATGGGACGGACCTGAAGTCTGTAAAACTTGTTGTTGTTTCCAGAGCTGTTCGACTGGTTCAGAGCTGCATCGAAAATGACACCGTCGTCGGGATTGATCCAGACACGGTAGGATGCAAGTGGACACTCTTCGTCGACGGGAATGTGCAGCTGGCTTGTAGCCTTTGTATCTTGAACTTGATTGCTGCTTCCATTGGCCTCAGGATTGATTTGCTCAGCGGCCAAGTCTGCTTTGCCCTTCTTCCGTGCCGGTTTCTTTGATGGTGGTGGCGATGGCTGCTCAGCAGGCGAAGCTGCACGCTTCTTCCTTGTTGTTGGCGGCATTGTTGCAGCAATGGACGACTTGTCTGTTTCAAATGAGCTCGCGTGCTGTAAATCCTGATGATGTCTTATGGGGCTGTGTTACTAGAGGAGAGGAGAGACGACATGAGGTGAAGTCCAAGCATTAAAGTGAAGTCCAATGGGGGCTCCGCTGAGGTACCTCAGGCAACCGCACGCGGCTGCCTGTGCGCGGACCTCCTCGCGAAACACTAGCGCGTCTGCCGCCTGCTGTGCTGCGTGCGATTGATGCCATGGAGCTACAGCAGAGGCGAAGAGGACGCATTTGTCCATGACACCAAGCTGTACGAGAATGAGGCAAGTTGGATTAGAGCAAATACGTGTAAAGTGATGATAGGGTCCAAACCACCTCTCTCGGGATCATCCAAGTAGTATAGCACATATACATTACATACCTGCTTATTTGCCCTCCTCTTTCTTCAACCTGGCCTTCTCCTCTGCAGTGGTAATACTCCTGCGCCTGATCTTTTCCTTGTCACCGAAGACAGCCTCAACAAGCTGCTTCTTATTGATCTTCCCCATGGCATTGCGCGGAATACTCTCGACCACCTGTAGATCTTGGGGGATCTTATAGGCCACCAACTTCTCTTTGAGCGCCCTCCTCATATCCATGGCGCCCCATTGCTTACCACCCTTGCCGGCAGTCTCGCCAGCTGAGGTAAGCACAACGACAGCGGCTGCCTTTTGACCCCATGCTTCAGAGGGGAGGCCGACTACAGCGCACTCTTTCACCTCTGGCAGGGACAGCAACTCCCTTTCGATCTCCAGAGCTGATACTTTTTCTCCACCAGTCTTAATAATGTCCGCAGACTTCCGTCCGTGGATGAAGTAGGCCGGACCTTTGGCCCATTCTCCACTCTTGCCCTCTCCTGATCCGGGTACGAGTTTCCGCGCGGCAATGTCTCCAGTCTTAAACCATCCGTCCTCGGTAAACTCTTTCTTCGTCGCCTCAGGGTTACGCCAGTAGCCTCTGAAAATTGTTGGGCCGCGAAGCTGAACCTCTCCGCTTCTTTCCTTTCCATCGCTCGTTGTTTCTTCTCCAGCCTTAATTTCTTCGTTCGTATCCGGATCTACGAGGCGTGCTTCCACAGAAGGTAAGGGCCAACCGACAGAGCCATCTATGCGATCCTGATCTGCAAGACCGCAGGAAAGAGCCATGCCGACTTCTGTCATGCCGAACCGCTCCAGCAATGTGTTTCCAGAGGAGAGCTCGCTCCATGCGGCTTTGGTCGGCGTCGGTAGCGCAGCGCTACCAGATATGTTCAATCGCAGGTTCTCGCGCTTTATAGCCTCCTTGCTCGCTTTGAGGAGGGGCATAGGAAGGGCAGCGTGAGTTTGCAACATCCTCGCCCATACTGTAGGAACCACAGTGAAGAATGTTATTGGCTTCTTCATATGACCACTGTTTTGCAATGCTTTGTCTTCTTGATGCCCATTTGTTTCGGCCTCATCCATGAAGGGGGCTGCGAAGCGTTTCCAGACCGAGTCGACATTGAAAGGGTACATGAATTCTATTACGCTGCCGGCGATTAAAGGTGTGAGAAGGGCGTTGACTGTGCCATGGATGTGATGGAGGGGGAGGACGTGCAGCAGATGGTCACGAGAACTATAGTCCCATGCCTCGATCAGACTGTGCGCCTGTGCACTGAGCACCGCCGTAGGAAGCAACACGCCTTTCGGCCGTGCAGTGGTTCCAGAAGTGTAGAGCATCATGCCACCTTCTGCAAGATGGGAGTCCCCCGTCATGGTAACTTGCCCATCATGCGCAGCCCCTTCTGTGGTCTTTTCCACAGTAACACTGTGCGGCTTTGTATGCAAGCCTTCCTTCAGCACCTCTTGTGCGATGTTGGAAAACTTCTTCGAGGACAGCAACGCTAGGGCTTCGCTGTGGTTAAGAATATATCGGAGTTCGGTAGCAGGGAACGACGGGGCAAGTGGGACAGCAATGGCATTCGAGGCGAGACAGGAAAGGAGCGTAACTGCGCGATCGTGTCAGCTTGCGCTCTATCCTTTCGCGTTGTCAATTGGGTAGACCGCACCTACATAGTCGTAGCCATTCTCCACCAAGAAAGCTATCCTCTCACCAACAATGCTACTCTCATTCTTGCCAGTTGCGGAAAGCAAGCGCTCTTTCGCGGCAGATACATCTCGGAGGAGGGAGCCATAGGTAAAAGACCTGCCGGACAGCGAGTGCACCACCGCCGTGCTTTGTGGATCGTGCTTCTGGATCGCTTCGAGGAAGGCGGAGCGTTGAAGAGTTGCCATTGTCGCTCTGGAGATGTTAGACACGCGTGCTGCGCAATGGGTGCGAAGCTTCAGGCGCTGCAGTGCCGTTCCTTTGAGAGTTAGGGGCGCAAGACAATGAGAGAAGGAGGAGAACAACTGTCGTTGCACCATTGTAGATCAAGGATTACAGAGCATGGCCGGGGAAAGGGTTCATGTAGCTAGAGGATCGCCGTTGCATTCGGTGGATGCAATGGTCATGCAAGTTCCACCTTGGAGCCGCAAGCCGAGATGATGGAGCTTCAAAGGCCGAAATCGGGGCTTCTACGCATTGGTTGCCGTTGTGGGAAGGAGGCAGCAGAGAGGTACATAGTATGTCTATATGTGTCTACATACTTCGTCGCCACTCGCTTGCCGAGCACGTTGGATAGTCAGTGCGGAATCAATCTTTGGATTTGTACCCTCAACAGCGGTGTTGTTATCGCCATGAGTGCAGCGGCCAAAGTAACTCCCAGGCAGGAAGTGGCTGATGGGACCTCGCGATGGCTTTGTGATACGGCTACAGCAAAGGCCTGCGCACTGCATTCAACAGTATACCTAGGTGTGTCCCGCGCGGTGAAGTTCACATCAGATTAAAGCCCATGGCCTGGAAGTGCTTGGGTGAAGGAGCCAGGTAATCAGGAAGATATAAATTGGGCCGGCATTTTCACATGCTCTCCAGCCTTAGGCACCAGCTCAGCTCAGCCCTGTGCGTCACCTCCCATGCACCGCCTTGAATTCTGCCATCGAAGTCTCGCGCGGAGAACAGTCGTGCTTGCGTAGACCATCGTCTCCCACGAGGCACACTCCACCTCGCTGACGGAGCCTAGCTTTCTGAGATATTGTGTTTCGGCTGCCCAAGAGGCTTTGGTGTATCCTATTTACTTTCCTCTGTGACCATATTGCTTGACCGCCTTCAACATGGTGAAGGAGACGGCGTACTATGACGCCTTGGGCGTGCCGCCTACCGCAACCGAGATAGAGATCAAGAAAGCGTACAGGAAGCAGGCTATCAAGCTGCACCCAGGTACAACACGCACACATGACCAACATCTCTTCAACAATATCAGTCTCTAATGCTGCCCTGCAGACAAGAACCCTGACGACCCCGATGCTTCTGAAAAGTTCCAGACTGTCGGTGAAGCCTACCAAGTCCTTTCCAACCCTGATCTGCGCAAGCAGTACGACCAGTATGGCAAGGAAGGTGCGAAGCCCGACACGGGCTTCGAGGACCCGTCCGAGTTCTTTACTATGATCTTCGGCGGCGAGGCCTTCACAGACTGGATCGGCGAGATTAGTATGATGAAGGACCTGACAAAGAGCATGGAGATCACGATGAATGAGATGGAAGAGGAAGGCCAAACGGCAGCGGAAGCAAGTGCAAACGCCGAGAACAAGGGTGCCGAGGCGACGGCTGAGACGACGGGTGCTGGTGGCGTGGCCGCTGGCTCCACACCAGGTGTCGGTGTGCAGGAGGAGAAAGACGGCAAAGAGAGCGCACACCCTGTCGCTGCAGAGGCTGAGAAAGATGCTGATACTGCGGTGCCAAAGCCGGAGGCGGAAACTTATGCATCCACCCGGCCACAGGGCGTTCCTACACGTCTCGCGATTACGGATCGTACGGAGGAAGATGCAGCACAGATGGCAGCTGGCATGACTTCCGAAGAGAAGACGCTCCGTGAGAAGGAGAAGAAGAAGGGTGGCCTTACGAAGGAGCAGCGGGAAGAACTTGCCGCCTTCGAAGCTGAACGAAAGCGTGTGCGAGACGAACGTATCGACACTCTGGCCAAGAAGCTGATAGACCGGGTGTCCGTCTGGACCGAGACTGACAAGGGCAAAGATGTCACTGATTCTTTCCGTGAGAAGATGAGGCTGGAGATCGAGAACCTGAAGATGGAATCGTTCGGTATCGAGATCCTGCATGCTATTGGACAGACTTATGTGATGAAGGCTTCTACCTTCATCAAGAGCCAGAAACCAATCATAGGTGGTGTCAGCGGATTCTTCAGCCGCCTCAGAGACAAGGGCAACACCCTGAAGGATACTTGGGGAACAGTCTCGACCGCCATTTCAGCACAGATGGAGATTGAGGAGATGGCCCGCATGGAGGAGCGTGGCGGAGAGGACTGGACAGACGAGAAGAAGGCCGAGTTCGAGAAACGAGTCACTGGAAAGATTCTGGCCGCTGCCTGGCGAGGAAGCAAATACGAGATCCAAGGCGTACTGCGAGATGTTTGCGATGTCGTCCTCTACGACAAGAAGGTGAAGATGGACAAGCGTATCGAGCGTGCGCAGGCTCTGGTCATTATCGGTGAGATGTTCGCTAAGGCCGAGCGGGACCCTGAAGAAGAGGGTGACTATATGGCATTCGAGCAATTGATGGCCGAGGCAACTGCCAAGAAGGAGCGCAAAGAAGACGACAAGAAAGACGAGAAGAAGGATAAGAGGAAGAGCCACAGGCACTTTGGTAGAGGTCATGAAAAATCGGAGACAGAGACATCCGAGGCGACGGCTAGCAGTTAGGAGACTGTCGATGTCGGTTGCTGTGATTTCTGCGGAGCGCGTCGTGGTGCAACCGGGGCAGAAAGAAGGAGTGGATCCGGACCACAGACTACGGTCCCCTCTGTCGATGGTGCAAATGACTTCCTAACGTCTCCTCCAAAGGGCACAGGGAGCCGTAGCCCATCAGAGGCGGATGCTGGCTCACTCACATCAGGGCCTTGGATTCTATCTGGATGGACCGGGAGCACTGGTCCTCCTGAAATAGACTCTCGCAACATGAGTACAGACGGCCCTTATGGCGTGCTGAGAACGGGGAGACGATGCTGGAAGTGTGGACACGTGCGAGAATATTCCTCGGACTCGTTGAATAAAGAGACCTAGTTGTCCTGACGTTGTAGAGCAGTAATGATACCCTCAGATAGATTCCCTCATGCATGTATAGTGCCCATGGCAGGGCATAGTAGTACCGCTATATCGTTAAGGTTGTATAGTGCGATAGGTTTAAGCGGCAGTTCTTCGGGACGACGTAGCAGCTGATTGCTGTTCTAGCCATCTCACTTGCTTTTCAACATCATCTATCAATACCGAGCGCAGTAGGTGCGAGTGAAGATCATCAATAAAGGATTGTGTCTTTGAAGATGCCAGCACAAGACAATCCTGCCGTCATAGTAGCCCGGTTTCTGAAGGCGAACAACTACAAACAGGTGTGTTCGTGCCTTCCATATTGGATTTAGTCCCCTTCTTAGCCGATTCACTGACACGCTTCCCGCTGTAGTCTTATGAGGCCTTTGTCACAGAAAGTGGCTTACCGCC
Organism: Hortaea sp. C3G1500-4; assembly: GCA_022701445.1. NCBI lineage: Eukaryota > Fungi > Ascomycota > Dothideomycetes > Mycosphaerellales > Teratosphaeriaceae > Hortaea > Hortaea sp. C3G1500-4. The sequence continues at coordinate 2,118,379 of JAJVDI010000001.1, forward strand.
GGATGTCGGAACATGTTCAAAGGGCGATTTGACGCTCGAGACGCTCCTCGAAGAGAAGCGGGCATTTGACCTCAGTGTTAAATTCGAGAAGCTAGGAAGCGAAGACGAAAGCGCTCGAGGATGGCACGAGCCAGGTATTCAATCCTTAACTCCACAGGTGGGAAGCAAGATGGAGCAAACGACTGACGATGATACGCAGCTCCAAGCGTGGCGAACCATATTACCACTTCAGCATCGAGCACGAATATCCTCACTGTCTCCGCAGATACCATCTTCGACACGTCCGGAGAAGAGTACCAAGGCCTCTTCATCACGACGGCCGACCGTCGTCTACACATTCTCGATGCAGCGACACATGTTCTGAAGCGTTCTCTAGCCGGACTACAGGACTCCCCCATTCTTTCCACCGCAATCTTTCGACAGCGTTTCCTGCTCACATCGGCAATGTCTGGGCAGCTACTCGCCAGCGACTTACGAGGCCACACCTTAGACCGAAGAAGGGATCACTCAAAGTATGTCGTCAAGGTCGCCGTCCACGATGATCCGGCGCAGCCACTCATAGCTACGGCGGGCTGGGACTGCAAGATCAATCTCTATCGACCCGTCATCAATACAAGCGGTATCACTTTCGGCGAGCCGTTTGCCACTATCACCCTACAGACGAAACCGGAGTCGATGCTGTTCACCGTCCATCCAGAGGCGAAGCAGCCTCTTCTCCTCGTCAGCCGTACGGACTCCAGCTTCCTCTATTATTATACAGTAGATGGTGAGCCGCGACTGCTTGGACAGCAGAACCTAGCGCCGCATTCGAACGCTTGGGTGGCTTTTACTCCTTCGGCAGTGGCTGTTTGCCCAACGGATCCAGGAGTGGTGGCAGTAGGCACCGGGAGCGTGCCGCACATGGTAAGCTAACTACACCTCTTGTTCCAATGACACTAGAGAGTGGCTATGCTAATCTCGACCGACACGGCGTATAGAAACTACTCATCGTCCGTCTTCTCGTACCGCCGTACGAAGCGCCCTCCCGACCTTCTACATTATCTAGATTGCGATCATCCCTTCTGGATGATGAGCCTACGGCAACAGAGACGCAAGCCTCGCAAGCTCGCGCCGCACTCGCTATTGCAGACAAGGAAGACGCGGCGATTCGCATCCATTGCACGACGATGTCGCCGCAGACTCCCTACTCCACGCCTGCGGTCGCATGGCGGCCGGACGGGACAGGCGTCTGGGTCAATGGGGATGATGGACTAGTTAGGGGCATTGATGCAGTCACTGGTAAAGTGAGTGGAACGCTCCAGGAAGGAGGACACGAAGTGGGGACCAAGGTGAGATGTCTCTGGGCTGGCGAAGTGGGAGGCCAAGAGGTCTGTGTGAGTGGTGGGTTCGATCACAGGGTTGTGTTCTGGAAGACAAAGTAGAGCCGAGGTAGGAATAATGTTGATGATTTCCAAAATGGCAATGTAGTGTCACTGGTTTAGCGATTTGCAGTCATTGATGGCTAGGCCGGTCCATGGAAGCCATTGACAGTTTCAGCTGGATGCGACGGCAGTCGTACGCCCAATGTGACACTTCGAATACTAGCGAACCTCGCTCTCATTTGTCCTAAAGCGTCAGCTATCTTGCTGTCAATGTATATCTCTTAAGGTTTCTGTGGCGAAAAATTCAAAGGTGCCAATAGACTTCACGTGGAGTACACACAGGAATCGACCAATAATGGAATAGCTACGCAGGCTTCATCACATTGATTCACCCACGCTACATGGAGGTTTGACAGCGTCAAGGTCAGGCTAAATTGCGCCGCTCCCATATGTGGAGCAGAAAGGCGATTCCTCTACCGAGTAACTGCCCACCACGTTCACGCCGGCTCGGCAGCACTGCCTGTTGGACTCGACGATGACGCTTCGATTTGTAGGAAGGGACGGCCCAAGAACATTGGAGATGCGGACAACCTTCGCCGTTCGCTAACTGACTTCAATGCTGCATGCCATGAATGGTTCTGCCTTGAACCCTGGCGTGAGGTCGGCCTGTATCTTGCATTTCCTATCCTCCGAGCCATGTGGTGTGGTGTAGCGTGGTGTTCCTCGGGTCGGCGCAAAAAGATCTTCACCTGCAGGGCAATGCTGATCGTAGTGGCGACCTACTGTGAAGTCTAAAGAGGCTATCGCGTCACATTCTTCCCTCAACGGCATTCGTTCACCGGTGTCAACGCTGCAATAACGAGGTCGGTATAGGATTATGCTAAAGGATGGGACGGTTTTGAACGTCCCGCAACCCAGCCTCACGCCAACGCTTGCCGCCGAGCGAAGCTGTAGATACGCGAATGAAGCTCACGATGTTTGGCGCGGCTAGCCATTAAAGCTGTCACGTCATTGGCTGCTAAAGTTATGTTTTCCAATCCTCATTTAGCCCATCGTGGCTGAAAGCTTACCGCTATCACTTTGCATTTCGTTATGCGTGCGCTTCGCCCAAGTCCATTTCATTCTTACTGCAGTAGTCGCGACTTCAAGTTGCGACTTGTCGACAAAAAAGTTGAAACAATGTTAATCTGTCAAGACACGCAACCCAGTACGGACGTGTAATGGACATGACAAACTCTGGCCCGCGGTCAGGGGTGTCGCTGCTTCTTCACGAGTGTCAGGACAGCCCTGTGAGCCCTGGTCGGCAAGCTGTGCATTGCCCAAGCCCAACACGGCGACCTTCACCGGCAGCCTGGAACTGTAATGGCTGCAGCTAAGCGAGCTGCTATGTATATACATAGTACATGCGCCCATGAATCTTCGACGTGTTTAGAATTCTATCGGTGCTATGCGCGCAGAGCACCACTACTACGACGGCGGTCGCCGATGTTTGAGATGGTCTTGGGCAAAGCCTCTAGGGTTCTTGTCTGTCAGAGCTCTGCATGAACACGAGTTACACGAGGTGTCAATGAATTGAAGGGTCACATTCCTTCAACGGTGAGTGTCAGACCATGTGTCGACGTCATGAATTTGGAACTTCGTAGCGCGGAAGGCGTTTCATGACTCTGGCTGGCTATGATAGGACCTGGCCATTGCGCTTTCGATCAGGTTGTCTGATCGGGCAGAATTCATTCGGTGCTCGGTGACTCGGTCGTTTCTCTCAACCCGACCCCATGTTTTGATGTGATGGCTGGATAATCTAGGGAGAATTGTCATTGTGGCCTTCTTGCCGTTCTTCGTGTCCGCAGCTCTCGAATCTCACTTCGGTTATCTGTTTCCCTAGACGCAATAATATGCATGCTTTGGACGAACAGAGCCTACACATATCTCCCGAAAAAACATTCCGCAGGTGCAGACGGCTGTGCCCGTGTTTGCAGAAGTGTGGCTCAGCTGCACCGCAGATTCACACCCCTGCAAGAATCGCCAAGATAAGCTCACTACAAGCGTCCCCATGGCGGTTGATAGACTCGATCTCCGAAGTGCTCACTCGAGCCTAAAACATGACGGGAAGATAGACGCTTGATTAGCGTACCTCAAAGATGGATTTGAGCAGTATGATAGGTTAATTGCTTTGCGGATCTCCGCCTCTGAGACCCGGGACAAGCACACCCAAGCCTGCGAGGCTCAGATCTGCGCCTCTGGTGCCTTTCTTAGCTGATGGAAACACGCCAGTGCATGACACAAGAGGCCAAGGGACGTTTGAGAGGCGCCACCACAAGCGGTAGTTACAGCACACTGGCTCGAGCGCATCGTCTTTGCCAACGGTGACCCTGATAAAATGTAAGTTAAGTGGCGACTCTGCTCGATTGTGGCCTACTTGCATTGTCTTGACTTTCCTATCTTCTGTCGTTACATCTACAAGTACCTAGTTGCTTGCAACTCTCTTTTCCATTGTCTTAATTGTGCCCTTTTTCCTTTGATACAAGTCTAGTCTTCGTTGCTGGCCTCCGCGATCGGGGAGGTTTTTACAACCGCATAATGGCAACCACTTTTAACATGCTGGCCTTGTCTTTGGCCGCAGCCTCATCAGTATCTGCGCAAGGCTTCATTGGCCCACCATGGCGAGGTGCTGGGCGCTCTGCAGGGAGCCCTGACTACAGTGATTATTTGTATTCATCTCCTTTGCCAATCCCTCCAGTGGCCCAACCAGACTTGTGAGTATATCCGTCTTCCCAACAGACCAAGAGCCGTCAGCTAATTCTCCATGAAGTACCGAGACCGTCGATGGTCGGCAAGTAGAGTTTTATACGATGACGATCGAGCCCTTCACACAGCAAGTGTATCCAAACCTTGGTGCAGCTCACCTCATTGGCTACAATGGAACCGCTCCTGGACCTTCCTTCTTCATCAAAAAGGGCACCGAAACGATTATCAGATACCTGAATAACGGTGAAAAATCATCTGCAGTGCATCTCCACGGCTCATACACCCACGCTGCATGGGACGGTTGGGCAGCCGACGAGATGGAGGTGGGAGAATGGAAAGATTATTATTACCCCAACTCCGAGTCTGCACGACCTATGTGGTACCATGACCACGCTGAGGGGCACACTGCATCCAATGCCTACTTTGGACAAGCCGGTGTCTATGTCATATGGGACCCGGAAGAGGACAAGCTGGGCCTCCCCAACGGTAACTACGATATCCCCTTGGCGCTCAGCGACAAGACTTATCAGTCCAACGGCGATCTTGCATCCCCCGGCGGCAACCCGATCAACTTCTTTGGCGACACCATCCATGTCAACGAGCAACCATGGCCGTACCTCCGCGTTGAGCCGCGCAAGTACCGCCTGAGATTTTTCGACATGTCCATCAGCCGACCATATGACCTCTACTTCCAGGACCCCGATGGCAACTGGATCGACTTCGAGGTCATCGCATCCGACTCTGGTCTTTTCGGCGGCCCAGTCAAGACAAACGACGTTGTAATTTCCATGGGTGAGCGATACGAAGTAATCTTCGACTTTTCAGGATTCGCCGGCAAGAACATCACCCTGAAGAACAACATGCAGCAGAACCAAATCAGCGAGTTTGAGAATACCGACAAGATCATGCGATTCGTCGTTGGGGAGGAAGTCACCGACGACAGCAACAATGGCCAAGTTCCGTCGACACTCAATGATAACATTCAGTGGCCAGCCCAGAAAGACACTGTCGACCACACCTTCAACTTCCAGATGGGTGGTGACGACACCTGGACGATCAACGGCGTAAGTTTCAACGACGTGAACAACCGCATTCTTGCACGCCCGCCTCAGGGCTCTGTTCAACTCTGGGAGCTCCGCCACACGGGCGGGCCTGGTGTTCACCCAGTCCACATTCATTTGGTCAATCTGCAGGTCGTTAGTCGTACCGGTGGTAGCCGTGGTCTGCTTCCGTACGAGGCGGCCGGGCTTAAGGACGTCGTTTTACTCGAGCCTGGTGAGACTGTCCGCGTCCTGGCCTTCTTCGGTCCATGGAACGGCGTATACATGTTCCACTGCCACAACTTGGTGCACGAAGACCATGCCATGTTGGATGCCTTCAACGTCACCAAGCTGAACGAGCTCGGCTACGATTTCAGCGACGTCCAGCAGTACGGTGACCCAGAGGACCCGCGTTTCTCGGCCCAGGAATACAGCGACGATGCGTTCACACCTGACGCTGAGCGTAGCGCGGCGTTGTCTCTCGCTAGCATGGGTGCTTACGCGCCCATGACCTCCATCATCGCTGCCGAGGAGGCTTACTACTCCACCGCTGGTTACAATGGCGACAGCTCGTCTGGACACACGACTAAGACTGTAGCCCCAAGCAGCTCAGGTTTTGGCTTTGCAACCAGCACCGCAACCGCCAGCACAGCGGCAACGGAGGTGCAGAAGAACCTGCCATTCGGGTTCACCCTTCCTACCCCTCCATCGCTCCCCTTCGCGAGGGATGTCAGACACCCGCGGGACTTCAACGCGTAAGAGGTCCCTGGCAATTCTGACTTGAAAGCGTGGCGAACACTTGCATGGTTGCGCGGCATCTAGCGGCGTTTCACACTTAATCTGCATGGGGATGGTCCTCTTTTTTGCAAGCAGCATTTTTAGAACAAGGTCCTGTGGTTTTCATTCTGATCTACCATACCCGCCTACTACAGGCAAGTTAATGAATTTTGTTTTGTCGCGACGCACAATGTAAATAGCTGTTCAAAGGACATTTCGTATCATGATGCACACTCGAGGGCCCATGTTCCGTTTTAAGATGTCTCGTGGAGAGAACCGACCAGCAAAATCACCGGTATGTATGCTGAGAAGCCAGCACAATAGATGACAGCTTCCGGCACACGCGCGTGGCTGTTGTAGAATTCTTACAGGTGGAATCTCATATGGCTGCCTTGACCTAAGAGGGGTCGAAAAGGCAAGAGAAAAAGGCCCTCGAAGAGATCACGGGGAGGGAGATGATTGGTGATGCCATTAGCAGAGAACAGCCAGAGTAATCAATAAGAGCCTCCGCACCGCTGCATTCCCCATGTGGAGCAAAAGCAGTCTGAGTTGACTGTTCAGATTGTGTGACCATATCCGGCCTGATCTCTGTGCCTCGCCTCCTCGCTCAGTAATGTCTGCAGGAGCTATTAGGGCTGGAGAAGAGCTGTAAGAGCCAATTTCCGCGTCCTCCATTATCCGGCGGCTCTGACGGGACTTCGAGAAGCATGCCAAACACGCGATCCCGGTAAGTGGATCTTAAGCTTGGCAAGCCTTGACAGGCTTCGTGGAAGGAAACTGTGTTTGCATACTGTCTACTATTCGCACTCTTAAGTGTATTAGTACACGCGTTGTAGTATTTCCTGATTATGCGAGCATACAAACCACAATAAATTGGACTAGCATGTTAACAGACCTCATCAAGCCTTGCAAGTGCGTAAAAATGCCACGGCGGCTTCACGGAGGCGGATATTTCTTAATCGCACTAAGACTTCACGGCAGCTCCCGGGCGCCGTTGTTTTCGGATCCCTGTTCAACGCCCGTCCACACCCGCCGCATCTGCCTCAGAGCCCATCCACCCTAAAATCACGGCTGTGAGTGACGGCAATGAATTGTATGGGGCAAATGCCTGGAGACGATGTGGAGGCTCCAGATGAACCGCTGCGAAGGCTGCAGTTGCCCGTGGAGTCGCAGCCGCGCTTCACAGCATCTCGACGTCAAGTCGCGGCCTCCCAGTACCTTCGTATTACCGCTCGCTTGAAGGAGCAACTGGCTCGGCAGAAACGCTCGAAATAGGTAGTATGTGGATCTTTTTTTTGTTATCACTCCTTGGCTGCGAGACACCGTGCCCCTCGGTCGCCCTTAACAAGAGCAACCCGTTTCCACTTACTTGTCTTTTGACTCCCCTACTTTTGTTTCTCAACTTGCTCTTCATTGCACAGGAAGGGCAATCAAGGACAAAAACGACAGCGGCCAACTTCGCCGCCAACTTGAAGCCGAAATGGCAGATAACAAGGATCAGGTCGCGGACACGCAGGACTTCGCTGCCGATCACTCGAAGAAGTCCCTCGATTCATCGCAAGGGCAGTCAGCTCACGACATTGAACTTGGCCCAAGAGCAACACAGCTCAACACCGGCTCCGCTGCTGGAATCTCCCAGGAGCACCGCGATTACCTTTTGCAGCGACATGGCACTCTAGACTTGGACCCTCTACCGTCTGAGGATCCAGCTGATCCGTACAATTGGCCACAATGGAAGAAGATGGCTAATCTAGTCTGTGTGGGGTTTCATGCTACGATGACCACCTTCATCGCTGCTGCGATTATTCCGACCTACGAAGATGTCGCTGAAGACCTTGGCGTCTCGATCCAACGGGCGTCCTACCTCACCTCTCTTCAGATTGCCATTCTTGGCTGGGCACCGCTGTTCTGGAAGCCGATTGCCAACCGGTACGGAAGAAGGCCTGTCTGGCTCATCAGTACTATGGGTGCCTTGTTGTTCAACGTTGGCTGCGCTCTGAGCAACACCTACACCTCCGTGGGCGTCTGCAGAGCGTTCTGTGCTTTCTTCATCTCTCCAGCCATTGCTATCGGGTCTGGCGTCGTGACCGAGACCTTTTTCAAGAAGGAAAGAGCCAAGTACATGGGTGTTTGGACGCTTCTGGTGACCCTTGGCCCACCATCTGGTCCTTTCTTCATGGGATTCGTTGGCTACCACACAGGAGACTATCACTGTAAGTGGCACTGAACGTGTATGCGTGACTTTCAGCTGACCGAGCTTGTAGGGATTTACTGGATTCTTGCAATCGTAAGACCAACCCCATATTGTACACCTGCAATCCCGCTGCTAACGATAATGTGTAGGTCAACGGCGTTCAATTCATCGCATACATCTTCTTTGGCCCGGAGACTCGCTATCTCCGTCAAGGAGTCGTCCACAAGGGTTCTGCCTTCAAACAAGAGTACCTCACTCTCAGACGCATCGATCCGGCGCCTTTCAACGCCTACGAGTTCATTTCGCCTCTGGCACTGGCCCGCTACACTTCTGTTGTGATCCCTGCGGTCACTTATGCAATTGTATTTGCGTTTACTTCAGTCCTGATCACTGTCGAGATCCCGCAGCTGTTCGTGCCGAAGTTTGAATTCAACCCGCAGCAGATTGGGCTTCAATTCCTCGGCAATATCATCGGAAGTGTACTTGGAGAGCAGATCGCCGGGAGAGGCAGTGACTGGTGGATGAACTGGAAGACGAAGCAGATGAATGGCGGCGCTTCCGGTGACAAGCGACCAGAGCCCGAATTCAGATTATGGTTGAGCTATGGCGGATACTTGTTGAGTATGGTGGGCTTGCTAGTGTTTGGAATCCGCTTCCAGCAGGCACCTCAAGGAGAGTGGAATGTCACGCCGATTGTAAGTGTTTCGAACGATGGAACGACCAGTGCATGATACTGATACAAGAGAAGGTCGGTGTTGCTATCGCCGCTGCAGGTGGTCAAGTCATCACGACAGTCCTGGTCACCTACGCTGTCGACTGTCACACGGAGCATTCGGCCAGTATTGGAGCCTTTGTCAATGTGGTCCGTCAAACATGGGCTTTCATCGGGTAAGATCTATCACTCCCCGCTCATGTCACTCGACTTGAGACTGACATGTATACAGACCTTTCTGGTTCCCGGACATGCTGGAGACTGTCGGCGGAAGCGGAAGCGGAGGTATCATGGCCGGGTTGATCTTCGCGTGTGCCTGGCTGCCGACTGCCTTCTTGCAGTGGCGAGGCCAGAATTGGCGACAGACGAAGTCGCATGTCAGCGGCAAAGAAGGCCAAGGGCGCCCTGAGATTCGATAGCGTGCTGCTATCCTGTACCAAAAACATTTCTAGTCATATTTGTTGTAATTCAACTAGCAACGCTTCTACATGCACATTTGAAACTCAAAGATGTAAGACCTTGTTCGAAACTAGTTAGGTACATATCATAGCCACATGCGATGGGATCATACTGAAGCTCTACCGCTTGAGGTGCGGATCAAGCATTTCACCCATTCTGGTGGTATGGTGTCCCTGCAAATTGCCTTCCTGGCCTGTATACGGACCAGAACCTGGGATAGCTGCCGAAGCTTCACTGCCAGATAGAATACCGGATGTGAACGGAGATCCAGCCGTCTCCAATGCTCTACCGTCCCCGCTCGAAGTCCCGATACTAGATCCGAACCCGGTACCCGGACTGCCCACCAACTGCGGTGCACCAGAGCTAGACACTGGCTCCCTCGCGCCAGCCGACCCACCAGCGTTGTTGTCACTACGCATACCGATTTCCCGGTCCAGCCTCTGGATATCCTCCTTGCTCAGAAGGCCACCGGCTTCGGCTGCGGCAGTGTGGGGATCTTGCTGCTCTAGCCCTGTGCTTGAGCCGTGATGCGATCTTGACTGAGACGAGTGCGCGGATTCCTTGTCCGCTGTGTAGTCTTGCTGTGCTGCAGCGATGTCTTCTGCTCGGCGACCGGAGCCCATGTCGGCTACAGAGTCTCCTCCAGATGCTGCAGCGGTCATACTCTTTTGTTCTGCTGCCGTTTTCTCCCCCGGCTGTGCTTTATGCATACTGTCTGCGCCGCTGGAGGCGTGGTTCTAGAGATGTGCCGTCTCTGGCGATGTGGGTTGCAATTGAGTACTGAGTACACTCGCTTAAAGCTTGTTTGGCGAATGGTTGTAGGACGCAGATCTATAAGTCAGTTGATGTGGTATACAGGAGATTCTTCAAGGAGCCCTTTGCAAACAAGAAGGAAATCGTTGACTTGTACGGCTGGCTTCTTCTCCCTGCTATAGGGCCCTACTTATGTATAATGTTCACGATGACGTTGGTGAAGTTGCGCAGCTCCAGATGCCAACCTTGGGTGAAACTCTGTCGGAGCTGGATGACGTCTGGCAGTACCTCTCCGCAAAACGTCTCAGAACGCATCCGCTGATGTTTATGTGGAAGTCAACTAATGAAATACGCTCCTGTTCTATTGGAAAGCGCTCTTCAGACTATGCTCGACCTGCATCTCACTTTGCCTTTTGCTCGAGCTGCAACGTGCCGCCCATCGTCTTCCTGAGCCATTGAAATGCATCCTTGAACGGCCAAAAGCCGTCCAGCATGGTGGAATTACTCAAAGAGCTTATATTGGAAAATGTTCTCAAATCCTGTGATTTCTTCTCAGAACACAGAGACCAGATGAATCGGCCCAGGTATCGTGAAGCTCCATCGCACGTGCGCTCGGAAAGTCTGTGCTTGCGAGGTCGAGTTTTCCCACCACCGTGGTAGATTTCTGAGACTGATCGCGCGCTTCAGTCCTGGAAATATCCTGAAGAACTTGCCAGCTTGGAATATCCCGGATGAGAATAGCGAGGGCATTCGCATTCTTGCAATGTCCGACGAAACAGGAAACGAAATTTCCTTGGCATGGCAGTATAGGCTGCACATTGCAATACTCGTAAAGACTACCTTGCGCTTAATGGAAACAACCTCTTTCATCTCATTGGCTCTCTTGCTTCATCTGCTGGTAACTCCTTCGGGTCTTGGTTTGTATCCATCTCGACCGGCTCGGGAGACGTAGCTTCAGCCTCATGTATTTCCTGCACTGGTTTGTGACCGTTCTCATGGCCAATCGAGTAATTGTATTGCGGCGGAGAATGTGGCCCGTTTGGCGTAGCGTAGTGGGCATAAACGGTCTTTGGTTCTTCCTCCGCCGGCTGCTGCTGCTGTTGCTCATCGGTTGAATGAGACTTCTTCCTTCGTCGCACCTGCCAGAGAATGAAGCCTAGTACTAGCGCCACACCCACAATGACCCCAACGACAATGCCTGCTATCGCACCCCCTGAGATACCATTGTCGCTGCTTTCGCTACTTTCGGGATCAGATGGGCCCCCGACTTCAGTATCGTTGCTGCCGACTTTACTCGTGACGTCTTTCAAATGGCCCTTCCACGTATCCTCCCAGGATGCCGCACCGTCTGTAGGGTCCAGAGTATCAGTGTCTGGGAAAATAGTCTCGACGCTCTCGCCATCGAATGCGGGTCCAGGGGCTTGCGCTAGAAATTTCGTGTTCCCCTTTTTAGCCATGAAGGCTGCTTGTAAGAAGGCACGTCCTAGACGAGGTTCAATCCCACCCTCGACGACTTTTGTAGGGCGACAAGGGAAGTAGGGCGTGGGCGAGTCTGTAAGTGGCTGATCCAGTGTCAGATTGAGCAAGGCAAAGGGAACCTTGATCGTTTGCGGCGCAAGGTTGTTGTCGTTAAAAGTGAAAGTCAGATGATGAGGCGAGGTCACTATCTGCTCGAAGGCCTCGTCATCAGTGTTCCAGAAATAGAGGTCAAAGTCTTCGTTATACGTGACCGGCAAGTATTCGGCGATTGCATCGCAGGTGCTTCGGGGCAAATACTTAAGGGTTGTCAGTAAGACTAACGTCTCCATGCTGAACGAGCAGTCTTGGGACTCACCAGGTAGGGAAAGCCACTGCCAACGCCGATACTCATTGCTGTAGTGTTTGAGTCAGATGATCGCAGCAGACCATTTTGAGTGCCCGAGGGTAAACCCTTGAAGACTGAATCTCCAGAGCTTACATTCAAGCCAATGTCGGTAAGCATGAAGCTGTCGCCTTGCGTCACAATCGGCTCACTCAGACAGCGAGACTTGTCGTATCCTCCCAGTATCAGGCTCCCGGTGATGTTTGGGAAGACCGAACCAACGTGCAAGCTGTAAGACTCAGACGGGATAAATCCATTGTGGTATGCACGTGGTAGTATTTTCATGGCGCTAATTTGGGTTCCGTTCTGGGCAGTCCAGGTAATATTCTCGCGTAGGCTGCTCAATGAAAACTATTTTGGTCATTATCAATGCAATGCGGGCATTCAAACGGTCGTTCAACTCACAAATCCAGTACTGAGCGTGTAAGATGCACCGCCAGGATACGTGATACTGTAGTTGTTGGATAAAATGATAGCAGATTTGTCCAGGTTGTTCACCTGGGTCTTGCCATTCGCATCGGCTCCTCTGTAAATGGTCATGCGGTTCATAATGTATTGGCCTGAACCCTCCAGGCCCAGTAATTCAGAGGCTTCGGGCCCTGCAGCGCTTGCGCCAACATCTGCGCTGGCCTTTTCAGATCCTTTGTTTATCCGCCAACTATCTGATGTAGGCTCCCATAGGTCGTCGCTTGAAGGACAATTGTCGTGTAAGTCACAGGCGCTTTTGTTCACAATCATGCTGATCTCTGCCTGGGTTGGTATCATCTTCATAGGTTTTGGCGGCCAGTCGACTCCTTGCAGGATATACCACCACGGCCCATCTGGACCGACGGAAGAGTCATTGGTGAACACGATTGGGCAAGGCGAAGGGTTCTGGGGAATTTGCGCCGCACCGCATACTAGTAGAAGCGCAAGAGCGAAGGGTAGCATAATGCGGCGATTGTCGAGCTGCCAGCGCAAGGAAAACACAGATTGGCCGTGAGGACAAGGCATATGGATGCAGATGGGACCGGCAGACGGCGCCTCGTTCTATGTACACATCTGGCAGACCCTCGGTCTTTGCTCGCGTTGCCGCGACAAGCCAGCGAAGGATCGGCGCACAGAGAGCTAAATCAGGTCACGCCGTCGAGGCAACAATCTCAATCATGCTAGCCGGTGAAGGAAGATGCAGGGAATATCGGTTGGGGGCTGAATGCACCTAGCAATTCTCTTGGGTTGGCCACAGCCTCGCCAAGTGGCCCGCCGGACCGCTTTGCGCGGTAGACGACCCCATTGCCAAAGCCAGCGCTCGATCCATGCCAACGGTGGTTTCATCTGAAAGCTTCGTCTGGTGAAGGATGCACTCAGGACGGTGGAGTTCACGAACGCTGGTGAGCATGGACTCGCTTCAATTTAATGTCTGCATGATAGGCTTTCGGGAATTTGACGGCCAGCCCCGCCATGCCCGCTCCTTCGGCTGCGCCACGGCTCAAGCGGGATGATGTGGGATGGATGACTTTTTGCATGTGACGGAGTGAATGACGAGGTCGCGACCTGAAATTATTGGTGCTGTTGTCGTCGTTGCATAGTACCAGCACCACCTTGGGCGGAAGCACAGCTACAGACTTACATCTTGAAGTCGGATCGCATTGTCACACTCCAACCATGTCTCTCACCAGCCCCGCGGGTCCCATCGACCCGAACCAAGCAGACAACTTTGAAGAGATCGAGAAGCAATTCGCTGTCAAGGGTAGGCGCAAAAGCTATATCATCTTGTCTCTATCATGTTCTAATGTCTGATCGCTGCAGTCGTCGAGCACATGACCACCTACTGGGCCATCCTGGAAAAGATGCCTGGCTCCAAGCTCCGGCTCACCAAGATGGACGACGAGATTCTCGATCATTTCAAGAGCGAATTCCCCGACTATGACCTGAAGGCAACCATCAACGAGGACGAGATGAAAAGTAAGGAGGGCAAGGAGAGGTGGCGGAACTTCATCAACTCATATGAGAAGAAGATTGAGGACTACAACTTCGGTACCATGCTCCGATCGAACCCATCTTTCGAATACGGCGAGAAGGAGAGCATTTTCGGTAAGTTGTACACGTGATATTTGGATTGGCTCTTTTGGCTGATCGTCCGTCAACAGCGGTGCGCATGCAGTTCTACGCCATCGAAATTGCCAGGTAAGTCTCTCCAGCAGCTGATGACGCTTCCTGACCCAACTTATACTGATCGCGGAGTAGGAACCGTGCTGGGTTGAATGACTGGGTCTACGAAAAGGCCCAAAAGGAAGGGTCGGCCTGAGCGAAGTTTGCCTATAACGACTCCTAGAGCAGCACTAGCAGAGCCTTTTGTACAGTGCTTGGGCGCGACTACTGCCGGAGCTTTCCTGCGGTGTTGCGACGGGGGTATGAGGGCAGTGTGCTCTTTGCGTTCTCAGTCTCCGGCGAGAAGTGGTCATTGTATTCGCTGACCCACTGGGCTGCCGCTCAAGTGAATCTCAAGAGCAATCGCGCTTGCCCTTGATGAGGTCGCGGTAAATGAAGACGATTTGTGGACACATGACCGAGCGCTAACGATTGTCGAGTCGGGCCTTTAGAGTTTGCAGAAGATGTTCAATGTGCGTATTGTGAATGAGGGATGAAGCGCTATGTCTTGGCGGCGGCGAATAGAACAATACTAAGATGGCTTTCTCCTTTCGGCTCCGAGCGGCTGCAAGAAGCAATCTAACTTCAACGTCACTTCGATTGGGATTTTGTTCCTGGTCAAGACTTTTAATTTCATCAGAGCCTAGAAAGGCAATACACGACGTTCTTTGCTAATGCGACACTAACCTTCAGCTTCCGGATGGCAGCATCTCGCGTGCTTCAGCAATGTCTTACAAGGCAGCAGTCGGCCAGGAACGACCAGCATCCAGACAAAGCACCAAATCGGACCTCGTCAGCGAGGGTACTTCAGCCAACAGCCAACAAGACCAAAAGGCGCCATGGAAGGCTCTCTTCTTCTTCACCACCAAGGCAAACTTGCCTATCCTCATATCCGCAGTGATCTGCTCGATTGCTTGTGGCGCTATTATGCCCATAGAAGCCTTCATTACTGGCAAAATCTTTGACGGCTTCTCATCGTTCGCCTTGCGCAAAACCGGTGCGACAGAATTCTTGGATCACCAGAAGAAGTATGTCGTCTATCAAGTTGCGCTTTCTGGTGCCAGCTGGGTCTTTCATTCCTGCGAATTCATGCTGTGGCTTGCCTTCGGTGAGCTACAGGCTAAGAGTGCGAGAGACCGCCTCTTTCATGGTTTGCTGGAGAGAGAAATTGAGTGGTATGACATGCGCAAGAACGGCATTGGTGCACTCCTGCCACGGTTGCAGACACAGATACGTGACCTCCAGCTCGCAGTCGCCCAACCACTCGGCATGCTGGTCTGTGCTATTGCACAATGTATCTTGTCACTAGCTGAAGCCTTCTACTTCTCTTGGAAGTTAACGCTGGTGACGCTCGCATCTGCACCGCTCTTGATCATTGCAATAACGTTCATCAGCGCGCGCATGCAAGCTTACATTGAGAAGCAGCAGGCGAAACTCGCAGAGTCGCAAAAGTACTGCTTAAACGCTTTCGGTGCTATCGAGACTGTGAAGTGTTTCAATGGACAAGATATCGAACGACACAAATACATGATAAGGATTCGAGAGGCCGCTCAATGCTATTTCAAGGTAGTCAAGTGGAATGGCTTGATGATGTCGGCCGGTGTCATGCTCACATCAGGAATGATCGTGCAGGGGTTCTACTATGGAGGGGTTCTCATCAGGAAAGGGGAAGTTACACCGGGGACTGTCGTCACCTGCTTCTTCTCGGCCATTGGCGCTTTTAGCGCATTGCAGTTGGTGATGCCACATATGATGACTCTCGAAAAGGGCAGGACCGCCGGCTCGACGTTGCGTGCGGTCATGGCGGAGATGGATAAGGGTACCGTCCAGCGGCGTCTCTCTGGACTTCTTACTCCTTTAGAATGTCGTGGCGAGATTGAAGTCCGCAACGCCACTTTTGCATATCCCGCGCGACCAGATCAGCTCGCCCTCAATAATGTGTCGATGTTCATACCGAGTGGCGAGATGACATTCCTCATTGGAAAAAGCGGCTCTGGGAAGAGCACCCTCAGCCAGTTACTGATGAGATTCTACTCGGCATCGCAAGGTCAGGTCTTGGTCGACGGCATCCCGCTTGAGTCATTACGTGTCGACTGGCTGAGGTCTAACGTGACCTTGGTGGAGCAACAAAGCCTACTCTTCAACGATACTGTCTTTCAGAACATTGCCTTTGGCAAGGAGGATCACGAGGATGTCACGAAGTCCGAAGTCTTGGACGCTGCAGAGTTTGCGTTGTTGCAACTCATGATTTCGGATATGCCAAAAGGCTTAGAAACCATGGTCGGTCACAAGGGCGGCACAATGTCCGGTGGACAAAGGCAGCGTATGGCTTTAGCAAGAGCAAGGCTGCGCGACACCCCAATCCTGATGCTCGACGAGTCCACAAGCGCGCTGGACTACATCAGCCGTCAGCTGATGATGGATGCAATTCGAGAGTGGCGGCATGGCAAGACGACGATTGTCATCACTCATGACATCGCTCAAATTTTGCCCGATGACTACATATTCGTACTCGAGCATGGAAAGTTGGTGCAAGAGGGATATCGAAAGCACCTGGCACAGATGAAGAACACACCCTTTCAGGATTTTCTAGCGCCTGATGAGAGAGCACTCACTTCCCCCTTTGACTCTCGAAAAGGGACCGCCTTCAATTCGATCCATACCCGCGGCTCCTCGCTAGACTCGCCGTTGGAAGACGAGAAGCAGGAACATGTACTGCATGACCCACTGGAAGCTCGCCTTGATGCCAGTGAAAACAACAATCGCGTTTCTTTCATGCCTGCTGCATTCACCGAGGGCAGTCCAGTTCCTTTTCTGGGTCCTTTTGGCAGAATGAAGGGTACAGGCTCGCCATGGATGCGATTGGCACAGGCGTCCACTCCGCCTTCAACCTCTCCTGTCGAGCCGTCAAGGAGCAGCTGGCTGTGGGACACAGATGTCGGTTCTAAATCTACCATACAAAGAAAGAACGCCCAAGATGCCGGCGGATGGTCAACAAAACTGGAACAACTAGTTGACAAGGCCGGCAAACGCGCGCTAGATGCCAGGAAGACGGTCGATGGCGTGAGAAGGCGGAGAGTGATGCGGAACGAAGAGGATGGGGTGCCTTTGAAAACCATTACGGAGGAAGAAGAAGAGAAGCCGGCCCCGCTCGTAAGCCAAAAGGAAAAGAAACTCACCACGATACTTGCCACCATCTGGCCGATCCTCGACTGGAAGTACAGAATCTTAATGATCATTGGGGTTTTCGGATGCAGCGTCCATGCCGCCGCTAATCCGGTGTTCTCGTTCGTTCTTGCACAACTCGTGGCAACGTTCTCGCTACCTGGCAATCAGCAAAGCAAACAACTCCTTTACTCCATGATGATCCTCCTGATAGCCTTCACCGATGCCTTTAATTGCTGGGTGCTGCGCTTCCTGCTAGGTACATGCGGCCAGGTCTGGACCGACAATTACCGCGAAAGAGCTATAGAACGACTGCTTGACCAGCCGAAAGCGTTCTTCGACCAACAGGAGAATGCGGTCTCGCACCTTAGCGATTGTCTGGATCGCTATGCCGAGTATATGCGAGAGCTGCTCGGTATCTTCACGGGGCTGGGCTACATTGCGTTCCTGATGTGTCTCATCTCAGTGTTGTGGGCGATTGCAACCCAATGGAAAATGGCCTTGATCGCCTTGGCAAGCGCACCCTACATCTTCGGAGCAACGAGGGTGTTTGCCAGAGTTAGCGGGAAGTGGGAGAGTCTCAGCAATGATGCCGCCGAAGACGCTTCTGCCATCTTCATGGAAACGTTTACAAACATCAAGACGGTACGGGCACTGACCCTAGAGCTGCACTTTAGAAACAAGTACATCACGGCCACGAACCATGCACTTGTAGTTGGTGTGAAACGCTCCTTCTACACTGGCTTCTTTTTTGGTGTCTCGGACTCCGCAGGCCACTTTGCCCAGGGCCTGGTACTGTATATTGGCTCATGGCTCGCCTCCCAAGGAACGAGCGTCAACAGCGTGATTCAGGTCGCCGTCATCCTCACTTTCGCTATCGTCGGACTGGGTGGGATTCTGGAGTGCATACCCCAAATCGGTAACTCACTGGACGCAGCATCTCGATTCCTGCGTCTTTCCAAGCTGGAGAAGAGCTCACACGAGCATCTCGGCGACACTCGCATCGAGACAATAGGGGAGATCATCTTTGACAACCTCCGCTTCGCATATCCATCTCGCCCCGAGCAACTGGTCCTAAAAGACATCAATCTCCGGATCCAGCCCGGGACGTGCACAGCAATAGTTGGCGGCTCTGGCTCTGGCAAATCTACAATCGCCTACTTACTGTTGGACATATGGTCGACTACGCAGACGCCGCTCCCTGGATTCGCTAAAGCCGGCGAGCTGACAATCGGTGGTCGCGACGTCCAGAGCATTTCAACACCCGCGCTCCGCTCGCTAATCGTCTCTGTCTCTCAGACGCCCACTTTATTCGCAGACACCGTGTACGAAAACATAGCTTACGGCCTTGCAGAAGAATCGCCTCATAACAACCTTCCGTCCGTCATTCGAGCAGCGAAGCAGGCGGGCATCCACGACTTTATCACAAGTCTTGCGCACGGCTATAACACATTAATAGGCGATGGGGGGATGGGCCTGTCTGGAGGGCAAGCCCAGCGTGTCGCAATCGCACGCGCACTAGTACGCCAACCCTCCGTCTTGATCCTAGACGAAGCCACTTCAGCTCTGGATGTCGAATCGGCCGACCTCATCCGACAGACGATCAAAGACCTCGTCGAAGCTCCTGGGCGAGCCTTGACCGTCATCATCATCACCCATAGCAGGAACATGATGGAGTTTGCGGAGCACATCGTTGTACTAGATCAAGGCCAGATCGTGGAAGAAGGCGAGTTTGACGAGCTCATGATGAAAGGCGGCGCGTTGACGAATCTCTTGAGCGGTGGTGAGTGGGACGGGTCTCAACGGCGAGGCAGGAAATCCAGAGCCAGAGGGACGCCGAAGTTGAAAGAGGTGGATTGGAGAGCCAAAGGCAAGACCCAGCGACGGCAGCGAATGAAGTAGACCTAGGTGTCTCTTTTTAGGGAGATGCATCTTTATAATACACTTAATCTTACAACCATGCATGGAATGGAAAAGAATCCACAGCCTCACTTCTGCGGATGTATAGCCTTCGATTCCTCCCACCCGGGGGCGTGAAGCGAGCGGCTGTCGAAATCAGCATCCTCCACCACCTCCACAACCCGTACCTTCCACTTCCCAACCCTGAAAACCATGACCCCATCGATGATGTACCCCGCGACCTCGTTCGGCTTTTGATCCCGCAGCTGGTGGAAGTCCAGCTTGCTACCCTCACCGGGTGCGCCCGCAGTCGCGATGTACACGCCACCTTTGGCGATCATCCTAGCGCCTTCGGACTTCGTGGTTGCGATGCCGGCATGGTATAAGATGCGCGAGAACGGTGTATTCAGCACTAAAGAAGAAGGCAAGACCGTCCTCTCTGCTCCGGAAGATGCTGGATTTGACCAATCTCCCGACGCGTCCGTATTGTCTTGTCGCTTCAATGAGGCAAGACTCGGCGCGCGAAGGACCTCGTGCTCTTTCCGCGTCTTGATCGCTTCTTCTCGGCCATGGACGAGCTCGAGGACTTCGCTTGCGAGCAAGTGCTGTGCTTTCCTCTTGCCAGGGTCGTTGGCGTGTTCTCCCATTACCCTTCCGATCTCATCGGTCGGGACAAAGGTGAATAGCTTCAAGTATCGCTCCACGTCGTCATCGGAGGACCGGAGCAGGAAGCCGTAGAGGTCGAAGGCACTGGTCATGCTTCGGTCAAGCCAAATGGCGTTTCCGGCGCTTTTGCCGAATTTCTCGCCGCTCGAAGTAGTCAGGAGCGGAACGGTGAGGCCCATGGGCGACATGTCCTCTTTGACTTTGCCTTCCGCATCGAGCCATTCTAGAGTCTGGCTGCCGATGCCGCTGCTAGCGCTGTTCTGGGCGATGTATTTCACGGCATCCATGCCAGCGACGATATTGCCGTATTGGTCGCTGCCTCCGATCTGCAGCTGAACACCATGATGTCTGTACATATGCCACCAGTCCCAGCCCTGCAGCAGGGGATAGGTGAATTCAGCGAACGACATGCCGTCACCTTTCTCCATTTTGTTTCGCACGCTGAGAATCAGTCAGTATGACTTCTATGCTGTCAATTAGAAATCAAGATGCTTACGTGTCCCGGCCTAACATGGTGCCCAAACGCATTCCATTGCCCATGAGTTTGAGAAAATCGAGGATATTAAGGGTGTCTAACCACGAAGAGTTGTCCAGCAGCTCCCGTGTACCATTGCTGGAGTCCTGATAACCGTGTCGCTGTCCATACGCCTCGACATTCCCCCACAGCCCACCAAGCTGCGCAAACATCGTCTTGAAATTGATATCATGTACCGACTCTGCCGTCTTCGCACGGGATGTCAACCGCCCGCTAGGATCGCCGACACGGGCTGTCGCACCGCCTACGAGGGAGACTACGTGGTGGCCATGGTGGTACAGCCAGAACAGCACCATGAAGGGAAGGAGGTGACCAAGATGGAGAGACGGGGCTGTGGGGTCAACGCCGGCGTAGAAGCCTAGTTTGCGAGATTCAAGGAGACGGTCGAGAGCATTGCGATCCCTTTTACTTACCTGTCAGCGGAAGCTGCTCTCCTATATACGTATGGTCCCTCTTTCGCAAGTGTTCCGCCTACCCAGCTATTTGATTTATGTATCCACGCTCCTCGAGCACTGTCAACACGCTCTTCTTCTGCTGCTGTTGCTGCTTCACAGCATTGTTGTGGAAGCGCTTTGATTGCGGACTTTGCCGGGTCTGTTGTAGACAGCGTGCACATATCCAACGTGCGGAAGGTCTACTGGGTAGCATGGTGCGCACGCAGTCTTTGATAGACTGCACGGTTTTGTGGTCAGTTCTGCCGGCGCGTTGTCCTGCAGTCTGCACCTAGAAATGGCGGCTCTGCCAGACTCCCGCGAACCGCCGGCGCCAAAATTCGCCGTCTGCCGCCCGTCTGGGTTGCTAGACGCATGTCATCTTCAACTGCTCGGTGCACTTCCGATAGCGTTGTCCATCTTCCAGCCAATGATGCGAGGACTCCGAGGACTCGGCTCCGAAGCGACCAACCTCGGCTTCCCACCGGTGGCCTCACCTCCAACCTCACCGTAAGGATTCTAGCATGGACAAATACGGAATCTTTTAGCATTGACTCAGTTGTAAGTGCTGCTCGTGAACCTCTCACCTCGTCTACCAACAATCACATCATGAAATCAATACTCATCTCCTCATACGCCCCGGATCCATCTCTTCTCTCCCCTACAGATATACCCACTCCGTCTCCAGGGAGGGACGAATATCTAGTCCGCGTAACGCATTGTAGTCCTCAGCATGCAGACATTTTGCACGCTCAGGGGAAACACCAGAACAACAACCCGAAGCGCGGATGGTGTTTCCCTCCGTTCACGTTAGGGTACGACTTTGCTGGAATCATCCAATCGGTCCCCGAGCAAGGGAGCAAAGCGGATCTACGAAAGGGCGATCGAGTCTTTGGACAGTCGATTGGTGCTTTTGCAGAGTATATCTGTCCGAAAGCCGGTTTTATTAGGAAAGTACCCGACGAGCTGAGCAATGAGACAGCTTGTGCTATGGCTGGGCAGGCTGTCAGCTATGCCGCGGTAGCGCATGTGGCGAAGGTGCAAGCAGGCGAGACTGTCATGGTCAGCGGTGCGAGTGGGGGGTTAGGAAGTGTCTGCTGCATGGTAGCCAAAGCTCTGGGAGCGAAAGTCATTGCATTAGCTGGCGATGAGGAGAAAGCTCGATATATGAGGGAAGACATGGACGTGGATCTTGTTGTTGTGCAGAAAGGTAACTGGATTTCAGAAGTGCAGACCTTCACAGGCGGCCAAGGCGTGGATGTGATGCTCGACAACACCGGCATGGTGAACGACGCTCTGCGTTGTATGGCTTATTTCGGCCGGGTAGTGATTTTAGGCTTTGCTGCGAGGAAGGGCATTATGGAAGACGTCAAGATGAACAAGCTGTTACTTAAGAGCATCACAGTGACAGGTTACAGATTCGGTGAGAGTGGAAGAAGGTACCCAGAGGAGCTGCAGAGAATCTGGCATGGGTACCTCACCATGATGAAAAGCGGGCAGCTTAAGCCATTACTGTATGGCAAATACGAAGGCCTGAAAGATGTCGGCAGAGCGTTGAAGGACTTGGCTGAGCGAAAAGTGTACGGCAAGATTGTCATCAAAGTAGCTGGGAATGTAGAGAATGCAAGACTGTGATTTCTGTGTTCATTTGTTCTGCCTGTCGTCTTCGGATCGAGCTGCTGTAGTAGCTTCCCCTGTGACAGAGCAGAGATCAAGGGACTAGTCAATTTTCTTCCTATCGAGTCTTCCAAAGACAGATGCCAGTAGATGAGCAGCGAGATGGTGATAGCGACGATTGTCCATGGGACTCTCCGTTGCGTGAATGTCCGCTTGAGCGGACCATCGCTTCGTGCCCCTTCGAGACTGGCACCTTCAAACGAGGCCGACACGTTCTCAATTGCTAATTCTTTCTGGCGTCAATGAAAGTCTCAGCCATGGAGGAATAGGGCCTCTCAATTCCGTTCTTATCAGCAAGCATGAGATCTAACGGATCCTGGCATACGTCAAAATCCATCGTTTGGAGCGTACAGAACAGGAGCACTGATTGAGGAGCGCGCAAGAACACTTCGCAATTGTGTCAGCTTTATCTAGTAGTACATCCCCGAATCCTACCCCCACCAAGGTACTGATTCGCCTTCTCTGTAGTGGTATGCATTTCATCCCCATGGACCACCACATTCCGCCAGAACGCCGGGGCCAGAATACAAGAAAGTTGTCTAATCGTACCCCGGCGCATCGTCACCGCCAGGTGTCTCTGCTGCAAAGGCGCCAGGAGTTTCCGGCATTCCACCAGGCGTGTTATAGTTGTTGCCTCTGAAGCCGCCTGGTGTAGGTTGATCGTAGCCTCCTGGCGTAGGCGCAGAGTTGTAGCCGGGTGTCGGCGCCTCAAGACCTCCATATGCAGGTGTCTTGGAGCCGGAGGGGGCAGGTGTTCGACCGCCGGTGTTTGGGTTCCATGTCGATTGCTAGAGTGAAAAGTCAGCTTTGAGGTTCTGGGATTGAAAGAATTCAGAAGAAACCTACACCTCCAGCGCCACCCCACACACTTCCTCCCCCGTAACTGGTCGCGCCGCCATAGCTGGTCGCACCACCGTAGCTTGTTGCACCGCCGTACGCGGTAGCGCCACCGAACCCTCCACCACCATAGGCCGTGCCTCCACCGAAGGCAGGCGTTCTCGCCCCAGTATCTTGCTTCCAAGCCGGCGTCTTCCCACCGCCGCCGGCAGCGTACGCAGGTGTTCTGCCGCCCATGGCATATGCCGGGGTCCTCCCGCCAGATGCGTAGCTCGGCCTCCCACGACCAGCACCTGCAGGTGGTGGCCTTCCCATGAGTAGCTGTTGGATTCCATTTTCAATGGTCTGCCCTGTTTTGGCGTCGACGAGGGCCAGCATTTCCTTCTTCACAGGAATGATCTTATTCTTCGCGTGGAGCTCGACCTTCGCATCTATATCCGTAGAGTCTTTGACGATGCCGATCATGCCCTTGTTTGGACCTGTTCGGATCTTAACAGTCTTGCCAACTAAACGGTCACGACCCTTCGCCTGTGGCGGAGGCATGGCGTTGGGTCCTGGTCCGTTTGGCTTCACGGCCGGGTTCATTCTCGTCAGGTCGAGACCACCAGCACCTGCAGGCTTGCCGCCCTTAGCAGCAACAACCTGGACCTGGTTGAAACGGTTGACCCAAACACCGGCATTGTCGAGACGCTCACGGTTCTGGGCGAAGACGAAGTTTCGGTGGATATGCAGGACGCGACCGGACTTCTGCTCGCCAGAATATTCCTTTACCATGTCCTCGTGCTTCAGCTCGTTGCCGTCGCGATCCGTCGCTGCAATGTTTCGGCGCCTCTCGAGCTTGTTAGAGATATTACTCGGGAGAAGTGTGCGCACTGAGCCATTTTGGTCCATAACCCGTAGACTCTCTCGGTCGACCTTGACAACGCAACCAATAGTGGCAGGGTCCAACTGAACTAGGTCGAATAAAGTGAACTTGCTGTCTGCACCTGCACCACCGGAGTCTGTTGCTTCTCGCAGGTCTTTACTAAAGACTGTGACCTCAGTGTTGTTGCTATCAGTAAGGAGTGTCACGCGGTCATCCCTCGTCTTCACGACCAGACCCACTTCATCGGTGTACTTGCTGCCACCAATCACCTTGACATGGTCACCCTCCTTGAAGAGTTTCCGCAGATCTTTGATGGGCGCCTCGAGCGTCTGGCCGCTGAGTCCACCGTTTCCAGGATCGACTCGAATCTTTACCACATCGCCATACACTTGCATAGAGCGACCGGAAACGCCTTTCTGTTCACCACGGAAGATCTCCACTTTGTCGCCGGGAAGGAACTCGCTCGCAGCACTGGTCTTGAGGGTAGCAGCAAGCGCAGCAAGATCCAAACTCTCCTCTCCATTCTCGGCACCAGAAGTGGCGAACTTTGTGACCTCTTCGAGTGTAGGGTTAACATCCTCGGTCTGCAGCGCGTTGACTCTAACTGTCTCGATAAGGAATCCATCCAAGTACTCCTTGCTCTGGTAGTTCCAAGCGTTGTTGCTGAGACCAGCCTGCTTAGTCAAATACTTTGAGTGCTTCTTTCTAGCCTCATTTTCATTGAACAGGCGCGGCGGGGGTCGCTGCATCATTGGCTTTGCCATGCGCTTACGCTTGTTTCCATCCTCGAGTGGGGCGTTGGCATCCTCGTTGAGACCGTAATCAAGACGAGGGACAATGCGGACAACGACTTGAGTGCCCTGCTCCTCTACCTCCCAAACTTGGGCCAGATCACCGGAGTAGAGACCTCTTCGCATCCGCACGTACATGCCGGGCTCCAATTGCTTCTCTTTCTGCACCTTGAGCAGATCGGGCATCTCTTCCAGAGGTACCATGAAGGGCTTCGTACCCATGAAGACGTTGCTAACGCCATCACAGGCAGACGTCACATCTTCCACACGCCTGGCTTCGATGTACAGGTTGCCTGCTAGCGGACTGCCAGGCTTCGCTCGCTCGAAAGCCGAGAAGATATGTACCGGGTCACGTGAGTTTGCCCTTTCCGCTATGCGAACTTGCAGCGCCATGACGATTTCCTTCTCCTTTCCAGGCTTGCACTTCATACGGAAGATGCGAGGATCTTCTGGGGTCGGCAAGAGTAAACGTTGAGGCACGATCGCAGTACCTGTGCCGGTGGCTCGTGACTGTCGTCCGTATCTTTCTTTCAGACGCGCTGCCTCCTCTTCGACATCCATCTGGAACTGTGCTTCTCTCTGTCTATCAAGCTCACGATGCTTGCGATCATCACGATCTGCGCCTGGAGGCAACTCTTGGAGGTCATCAGGGTGCATTTCATCCGCCGGTAATTCATCGTCTTCTTCGGGTTCCTCTTCATCTTCCTCGTCAACTTCAGCTTCAACATCAATGAACTGGTTGCGCTTTTGCTTCTTGCGGCGCTTGCGCGAGGGTTGCCCTTCGAGTTCATCGTCTTCGTCTTCTTCCTCCTCCTCCTCTTCTTCCTCTTGCTCTTCCTCGTCCTCCTCTTCTTCTTCGTCACGCTCGTCATCATCCTCATTGCCGCCTACGGCATTTGAAGGACCTTCGTCATCATTTGCGTCGTCTTGGTCGGCTTGATGGCGCGACTGTGATCGCTCTTTCCGTGCAGGTGGCTCTTCATCGTCGTCTTCGTCATTTTCGCCCTGCTGACCGCCCTCATCATCTGAGCCTACTTCCGGTTGCGGGTTGAAATCCTCCTCTTCCTCGTCTGGAAACTCCTGGTCTAACACACTCGCCATATTTGCGCTCGCTCGAATCACTCCCAGTCTCTTGCAATGGCCAGATAATGAAGTGAACAGGCGGGCTCAACGTGTGTGATCGTAAAGGAATTAAGGGAAGTGTGGAATGCAACGTCGGCTGTTGTCGCGAGTCGAGAGGTAACTGGTAACTGGAGCTCGACGCACGGGAGATCCTCGGCAATGACGGACAGTCCCGTGGTTGCTATTGTGGCCTCATTATTGCCTGAATTTGAACTTCCCTTCAAGGTTGATGGGACCTCCCCTTAGGAATCTGTACCTCGACATGAAAATCCCATTGTAGGCCGAACATTCACAAATACCACCAAAGCAGTTCTCTCTCTACCTTTGGAAACGAGTGAAGGCGGCAGCATGAAGCTGTTGCGTATACATCAATCCTGCAAGGGCTCTAGCCACGGCTTCTCGCAGTATCTCAGTATATTCTCGAACACTAAAGCAGCCATCAGGCGCCAATAGCTCTGGTCAACGGGTCCCGCAATCATTCAACATTATATCAAGCTGGAATTCTTTATGATCAACAGACATATGACATGCATGTACCATGAATGCCTACCCATTACAAAATCTGAGACACTACCACTCTTTTCCCTCATGCTATTCTTTCAAACAGAATCTCCTTCATCCCTTCTCTTGGGTATCATTACAAATCATAAAGCACAACCGCATCGCCGCACGCCGTCATTCTGTACGAGGTGGTTTTCTGGGGTAATGAGAACCTACTTGAAGGCCTCGCTCCTGCAAATCAACGCTTTCAAACGAGCAAGCCGTAGAAGGTGAGGGTAGCGGTGGCAGGCTTTTCTCGCGAAGTGGTTTCGCCTTAGTGGTACCCAAAAGGAACTGCTTCAGACACTTGTCAGTGTTTCCCTTTTCCAATGGGGCTCAGACAGGCAGAAGACTCACCGACTTGCGGCTGGTCTCTAGCACCTGCAAGACGTATTCTTCGTAGTGCTTGGGAGTCCGGATCCCACCTGGTTGGTACACCTCTTTCGGCAGAGTGGGTGTCGGCGGCACGAGTTGTGCTTCCTCTCCGTGTTCATGGACTCTAATCCTGCTCTTCTCTCCAGACCTGTGTGTACGAAAAGAAAACAAGCTGGCGTCCGAATGCCGAAATCGGTGCATCGGTTGCGGATATGGATCCATCGATGTCAGATCGTCCGTCGCTGCCGCGGGTTTTTGAGACATTGTGGCCGCGCCGCCCATGTGCAAGTATCGTATGGCGAAGACCCGCAAGGACGGCGCACAGGCACAGATAAGCATCAGGTTATACTCAAGTACACAATAGAAAAAGACCCAGAAACCAGACCTGCGAGCACATATTAGCCGTACACCGGGCTCCATGGTGCTTGATTAAAAGCTTACCAGGTAACGTCAGAATCGCTAGCAAAAGTGAAGAAGGCCCACGTTCGTGCACTGCCGGCCCCAACTACTGAGAGACTAAGAAGGAAGACAGCGTTCATGCTAATTTTCTCTCGCCTCCGCATCTTGAGGCCTTGGACCATGAAGCACGGAAGGCCGATTGCGTAAACATCGGAGATCAGACTGATCAGGCCGGCAACGAGGTTGATAGCCTTCGTATCGGTGCACGTGTATTCTTCGTTCCAACTAAAGTCGTACAGCTTCCAGTATGCCCTAGTCGGCTGGCAATTGAACACCAGCGCCAAGAGGAAAGCTATCGTGAAGGCAATTGTCAACCAAATGGCGCCGTAGATGCACCAAAGCCAATTGCGGTTGAAGGTCCCGGTTTGTATACGGCGGTAGAATAGGAGAACCGAGATCTTGACGCAACCTGGTCCTAGGAGGAACACAATCTGTGAAATCCACGCGTTCTGGCAAGCAGTCAGATCTTCAACGATCCTCGTTTGGGGTTGCGTTCTCTTCTTTTCAGAGACGGTATCACGAACCAAGGCATCGCCTTCAAATAAAAGCGGAGGTGTGTCCCAGACATGACGGGTCACGAAGGTGTGATAGGAGGCATACGAAGCCACTGTCGTGAACCCAATATTGAGGAGCCATCCAGGGACGAGGAAAAGCTAGAAGAGGGAGTCAACATGCGAAGTAAGAATGTGAGCACATTTCACCTACATCGTCCAGACCGAAGCCACCGCCTTCGTTGCGGGATCGTAGGAAAAGCCGGATGAGGATTGGGATGCTGCT
The DNA here is from genome assembly GCA_022701445.1 of Hortaea sp. C3G1500-4. Taxonomy (NCBI): domain Eukaryota; kingdom Fungi; phylum Ascomycota; class Dothideomycetes; order Mycosphaerellales; family Teratosphaeriaceae; genus Hortaea; species Hortaea sp. C3G1500-4. The sequence continues at coordinate 2,146,550 of JAJVDI010000001.1, forward strand.
CGCGACAGTAAGAGTTATGGAATAGGCCGGCATCCATGTTCTCTCTTCCGGGTCGTCATAGTTTGGCGTCGGCCAGGACGAGAAATCTACGTCGGGCAGGTTGCCAGGCATCCTGAAGATGGTGTCGAGCCGCAGTAGGATTCGCAGAAGGTGGCCTCAAAGCAGCATCAGGGCAGTATAAAGCCACCAGGGCTCAGTGAGGGTCATCATAACGTATAAAGCATACTTCAGTCCCCGCGAGGTAGTTCGCCGCTCTTCTGTTGCGATATGGAGAAGGGATTGACGTCTAATGCAAAAGTAGAGCCCGCATTGGGCGTGTACTCCGATCAGATGCTAGGAAAGACGTCGGCGTCAGAATTGGTTTCATGTTCGAAGTCTGTCCTGGGCCCGACAAGGCGGAATGGTGGTTCTAACAATGTCAGCCACCGGTAAGACTTTCCACCCGCTCCTCAGGTTCAGTCCGCTCTCGAAGTCTCGAGCAGACTGTGCATTATGTGACAAGGGCGTCGGACCAAGGCCGGCCGTTCATGACTTCATGACATTTACGTTGCGCTTACTGTATGTCGCGAAAGGTGCGCCTGCAGCATCATGGCCGGCATCTGCCGTCTAGGTGATCTGCGAACACACTATCAATGCCTGAAGCTCATCATCTCTCACGAGGAGCCGGTCCCGGGGACTAGGAGTACAGCAAGGCCTGGGTCCGAGAAACGCAGCTGGTGTCGGCAATCATACCACACCAGGGTTGCTGAGATGATGCTGTGGAGTTGTCATAATGAATATTATCCGTGTGACCTTTGCCCTCACCCCACCAGCAACATGCCCTCCTTGTGGTGGTTTTGAAGAGTGTGATGATTCATGATGACTATCTGAAGCTAGCTAAGGAAAGTGGGCCTTTATAGGCTCTAATTACATAACAGGGTGCCGCCTTTTTTAAAAGTCGCCGTGCCCTTACGGCTATACACGGCTGTAAAAAACTACGATGCCCCGTAGCAGTAGACGCAAAACCCTACGATGCCCTCTAGCAGTAGACGTATATAATTAATATTAAGTAGAAACTACGATGCCCTCTAGTAGTAGACGTAGGTAGCAGAAGGTCGCCCGGCGGCGGGCGTAGAGTCGACCGTCGTTAGCCTAGAGGTCGTTGTCGTCGTCGATATCCGAGTCTAGGTCGGACTCTAAAGTACTAGATTAGTAGATATAGTCGTTATCGCCGTCGTCCTCGACCGCGAGGTCCTTATACTCTTCTACTAAGTCGTCGAGCTTAGCTTTCGTAGCGACAATGTTAGCCTAGACGTCGCGGGCCTTTCTCTTCTTCTACGTCGCAAAGTCGGCCTTATAGTCGGTTGTAAACTTAAGTTATAGGTAATTGTCGCTATTCTACGCGCGGACGAAAGTTACCTTTACGGCGGTAAGGCGGATAGCGGCCTAGAGAAGGGCGATCTTATAGGGTAGGGTGTCGCTAGGCCTGTCTAGTTAGAAGCCTATAACGTCGGCCTCCGCTTCTATCTATTAGCGTAAGAGTCTGTCGGACTCCTTTAGAGCCGCTTCGGCGTCCTCCCTAGCCTTAATAGTACGCTACTAGCTTTCTCGCACGGAGTTCTTCTACGCTTAGTACGCCTCGGGGTTATCTTCTCTAAAGCGCTCTAGAGTTTTTATCTTCCGCTTTAGCTCGTCGGCCTCTGCCTTAGCCGTCGCGAGCTCCGCGTTCCTCTACTATAGTTAGAGTTAGAGGGAGTCGAGCTATTAGCGGAGAGTAGGATCCAAAGTCGCTATAGGCGGTATAGGGTCGTTAACTTCGCTAGTCTCGTCTATATTGTCGGCGGCGGCTTTAAGTTTCTTTAGGTATACGTCGGCGTTAGCGGACTTTCTTAGAAACGTAAGCGTGTTAGATTTGTTCGCCGTAACGTACTCCTTATCCGAAAGCTTCGACTTTACGAGGCCGAGGATAGGGGGTAACGTCTTCCTAATCCTCCGCTAGTCGGCGAGGACCTAGGCGTCGACGATTTAGTAGTAGACGACGTTGTTTAGGATACGGTGCTCCGGCTTAAAGGTATCGGCGCCGCGGCCGTTAGCGAGGCTAACGGTATTGTCGAAGATAATAACGGTTACGTCGCGCCGTTACTTAGTTATATAGTTATGCTCGACTTGCTCCCTAGACCGCGTATCGGGCGCCTTAGCCTTTCTCTTTGTTGCCTTAACTAGGTTCGTCGCTAGCGCCGGGTTCGTTAGCGGCGGAGTCGACGTCGGAGGGGTCGACGTATTATGGATCCTCTCCTCCCTTACCTTCTTTTCCTCGGGAGTTTCGTCGACCTTCTGCTTCTTCGGCGACGGTAGAACGTCGTTATAGTCGTCGGGCTCTATCTTAACGATCTCGGATAAGTTGGACATAGGTTATTACGTTTATAGGTAAGGGATATTAGAGGAGGTTGCTAGAGTAAGGATAGGTATAAAGGAAGAGGGTAAGCGCGAAGTAAAGGTAGTAGGTAGTCGGCGCTACCGCTAGCGTAGTATTACGTATAAACGGTCGTAGTAGGGGGGGGCTACGTAAAGCGGTTATTTAGGCGCCTTCCGCTATTAGTACGCCTTAACTAAGGTCGGGGGGAGGAGATCCTCCCTTATCTATTAGTTATTTTCTAGTCCGCCGTCCGGCTAGCGCGCTAGGTATTCCGTTAGGGGTTTTGTAAGCTAGCCGACTTTGCGAACGCGGTGTTCTAATAGCGTTTATAGTATGTCGTCGGTCGAGCCGACTTTAAACCTTTACGGCGGCCTCCGCTAACGTTAGAAAGGGTCTTCGCCGCTAGGGTATAGCTCTAGTTCGGCTATAGAGATAACGGGGTGTATTTTCTAGTAACTTAGTAGGTCTAGCTTGTAGGCGAGGCTAGTCGACGTAACCGACTTTACCCTAAAGAGGCCGACTCGGGGTAGGCTAAGCTTTTTATTACGGACGCCTAGGATAGTATAATTCTATAGTCGTAGGAACGCTAGGTCTCCGACCTTAGGTTTCTACTATATATGCTGTTAGTTATAATAGGATTTTATTATTAACTCCGCAAAGGCGACGCTATCTCTTGCCTTTACCCTTAGGAGCTCGCGCTATCGCGCGAGTAACGTTATCGACTTTAGCCCGACGACGTCTTGCGCCTCTCTAGGTTTAAACCCTAGGGTAAATTCGTTTAGGGAGTAGCCGAGTAACGAGTTAACGGAGTTGTTAAGGACGAATTATATGTGTAGTAGGACGTAGTACTATTCTAGGGCGCCGTCTAGAAACTTTAATATATAATAGCGGAGGGCTATCTCGACGGTCTAGTTTGTGCGTTCTAACTAGCCGTCTGTCTAGGGGTAGTATAAGGTCGACATAAGTAGCTTGTAGCTAAGTCGCTCGAAGAATGTCTTCTATATCGCCGACGTAAACTTTAGGTCGTAGTCGGAGATAATAATCGTTAGTAGGCCCTAATCCGATTAGAGAAGGTTGTCGAGGAGTCTATACCCCTACGTTTCCGCTGTATAATCTTAATATCTAGGCACAAGGAGGATCTTCCTACTCGCCTTACATGTTACCGTTAAGATACTATCGAAGCCGTCGGCGACGGGGAGCCCGACGATAAAGTCGATTGTAATTATATAGAAAGGCTACGGGGGCGACGTAATCGGGTGTAGGGAGCCGTACGGCTTATAGCGCTTAGTGTCGAGGGTCTAACATTCGTAATAGTGTTGTATATACCGGCGTAGACGTAAAGCCAACTTGCGGATAAAGAATTGCGACGAGAGTTTTGTATATAGTCGGTAGAAGCTAACGTAGAACTACGTATCGTACGCCGTCTCGAATACCTCCCCCTATAGAGACTTTAGGATATATAGGCGGCGACCCGCTAAGCCTTCGTACTAGAGTAGGCCGACGTCGTCTACCGCAAATTAGAGCGCGCCTAGGTCTTACTAGACAAGGGACTTAATACGCGACATATATTTGTCCTAGTCGTAAGCGGCGATAAGCTACGACCTAAACTTGTCGTCGAGTATAGCTTATGTAATGCTATAGACGTTAACGGGGTCGGTAAGGTTGTCGAGAACATCGCCCTACGCGACTCTAGGGGCGGGGAGGCGTAAGAGGGCGTCCGGCACAATATGCTTACGACTAGGCTTATATAAGACTTTTAGGTTACGAAACTATAAGAGGTATTAGGAGGCGCGCGTAAGACGATTATTTAATTTATCGACGGAGCTAGAGGTAAGCGAGGTTTAGGTAGCTATTAAGGTAGTGCCGGCGTAGTCTATAAGGGCGATTACGGCTTTGTCGTAGGACTCCGCCATCTAGCGTATCCGCTTTATTGTCTATACGAGGCAGGCGACTTCGAGTTCTATAGGCTAGTAACGCGTTTCGGCTAGGGATAGTACCTTTAAAAGGAACAGGACGGGCTAGGTTTTTGCCTTAGGTAGGCAATCCGTTACCGCATCGCCTACTAGGTAGGCGACTATAACGCCGAAGCCTCTCTGCTTTAACGCGTCGACGTAGATGTAGAGCGGTCGACTACAGTCGAAATAATAGAGTATAGAGGGCTTTACAAACGTAGCCTGTAGTGCGGCGAATAACGTTCTTAGCTAGTCTATCGCGTCGACGAGCGACGTAGCGGCAAAACTCTTACGGGCGTACGAGCCGGCTAGCGCTTTACGGAAGATAGTCTTCTTGCAATCGTAGAGAGGTTTAGAGAGCGTAGCGTAATATAGGATGTACGACCGGAGCTAGCCTATAAGGCCGAGGTAGTATTCGAGGTCTTTTACCGTACGGGGGAAATCGAGCTTTACGATAGCTTAGAGTTTTTCGGCGGACGTAGAGAGTCCTAGGCCGTCGACGTGTTGGCCGAGTAGCTCGATAGACGGAAAGCCAAGGAACGTCTTCTTCGCTAACATAGTTAGGTTTATATCCTAAAACTCTATAAACACGCGGCGGAGGTACGCTAGGTAATTGCCTAGGGTACGGCTAAATGTCGTGAAATCGTTAATATAGGCTTTGTAGAAGCCTCCTAACTTCTTCTCCCGTATTAGTTTGTCGACCTAGCGCTAAACAAACGGTAGTAAGTTCTTATACCCTATTAGGGCGACGTTATAGTATTCTTACCCGCGGTATAAGACGACGACGAGCTTATGTCTATCGGCGCGGGCGACGGGCTACTAGTAAAAGAACGCTACTATATCTATAACCGAAATAAATAGGCATCCGGCGACAGCCGACGTTATGTCGCCTTATAGCGGTATAGGGTAGGCATCCGTTATAGTTATAGCGTTTAGCCTACGGATGTCCACGACAGGGCGCTTCTTTGTCTCGCCTTTAACCTCCTTTTTGTTAACGAAGATAGGGAAACCAAATGGTGTAGGCGACTCTACCTAACCGACTTTACCCTACTCGTGTAACTTATCGAATATCGCGTCGACGACCTCGCGGTCCTTTGCGCCTAACGGGTAGACCTTTTGTAACAGCCTCGACCCCGCCGTGCGCTAGTCGGAGACAAGGGGAATAGGTATCTAGTCCTTCTCGGGGATTTTAGCGAGTTTACTATTATCTGCGAAGAGGCGAGGAAACTCTTGGACTAGTTCGTCGAACTAAGTAGCGACTTTAGCAGTGCCGTAGATAGTAACGCTAAAGGCGCCCGTGTGTTCTATAGATTTAGGTTGTAGGCCGACTTTAATTGCTCTCCCCTCGCCGGCGACGTCGTCGAGGGCGTACGTATCGGCTGTCTCGGGGTTCTTCTTTCGCGCGCTCGCGACGTACGTACGGTAGGATCTAAAAGGTATAGTATAACCGGCGAGCTATATTGTAAGGTACTAGAAACTAATGTCGACTTTGTATCGTAGGAGGAAGTCTATCCCGAGGATTACGTTCGCTAAGAGCGACGGTAGGATAAAGAGGCGCGCCGCTACCGACTCCGCCTTCGTAAAGGTAAGGGGAACGAGAGCGACTCGTACCGTCTTTGTAACCTTTCTATTAACGCCGCGAACCCTTATCTTTAGTACCTTAGTAACTTGTATTCTATTAGATTTGTAAAGGACAAGATAGGAAAGGAGTTCGTTATTAATAAGAGAAATAGGAGAGCTAGTATTAATGTATATATTAATTACCGTGCCGCTAGCTAAGGCGACGTCTACGGACGCGTAAGATCTACGTAAATAATCTACCTTTCGCTTTACGGGTCGGCTAGCCGTTACCCCTAAGGGCGCTTATACGCTCGTATTAGGTAACGGTATAGCTAGTTGTTTAACACGAAGCGTTCCGAACAAATTAAGCACGTATAAGAGGGTGCTAAGCCCTCGACGTAGTAGACGTCCGCGTCGACGGATTCGTCCGACGCTATATCCCTACCGTCGTCGTCGTCGTTAGTCTCCGCGCCGTAAAAGGCGTCGTGTTCGTCGTCTACGTCTTTATCCTTAACGTTATGTAACGCAATTTGCTTCTACTAGAATAGGCGGAGCGGTTCCTACCTAGAGCCGTTAAATTACTTGCTAGCGAAGCGACGCGGTTCGGGCTTGTCTATAACTTGTCTTAGGTTTCTATATAGGAGACAGGGCTATAGTAGGGCGTCGGCGGGCTGCTTTTAATTAGTATCTGTCGCTAGTTAGAGACGACCGCCCGTCGGTACGCTGTCGCGCCGCGGGTCCCTAGGTCGGAAGGGGTATCTACCTCTAGTATCGCGGCGTTCGCTCCTTAATAAGGAGCGTTGCGCGATCTCCTTCTAGTTGTACTTCTTCTCTTCTAACTACTAGATAAAGTCGGCGGAGGTCGTTAACGGCGTCGGTATAGGGATAGTCTAGCGGAAGTAGACGTCGAGGCTATTATACGCGTACGTTAGCTACTAGAGCACTTGCGTGTACCTAGCGTTACGGGCGAGGGTCTAGACGTCGGCGACGTATCTTAGCGGTAAACGCTACGTAATTGCGTCGCCCTAAGTATATCTAACCCGCGCGAGAGCCGCTAGAGATTCGCCTATAGGGTGTCGGAAGTGTTCGACGAGTTTGTCGTACTATAGGCTAATACCGTCGGTATAGCGTAGTCCGATCTTTTCTAAGTCGCTTAGGCTACTAGTATACTACATTTGCACCGAGCCGCGGAGCAAGGAGGGTAGCCTATTTTTAATAGCCTAGTCGCCGCGATAGAAGGCGACGTCGCGAACGTAGTCGACGAAGAGAAAGACGTCGCGAAAGAAAGAGTCGCGGCCTACCGTTACCGGGTCGTCCTAACCGGTAGCGTCGAAGTCGGGTTAGAAATATCCGATTTCTAAGTCGTATAGCCTATCGGAACGGGCGACCTCCTACGTCGTCGGCGGTTGTTGTTGTTAATAGACGTACTATATTACTTAGATAGTAGCGACGAATGCGTCGAACATTTGCTTTTGCGTGTTAGTAAGGTTTTGTAGCGGCGGCGGAGGCGGTAGGGGTATCTAGTTCTAGGGGAGCTCTAGAGTACCCGTACTATTAGACGGCGTCGCTATCGTGTGCTTCCGACGTTAGGTCTAGGTCGGCTAGGGTTCTAAATAGTCGAGGAATTAGTTAGTTGTAAGTTAGCGTAGGGTCGAGAGGCGGCGTCGGTATACCGGTAGCTAGGAGGTAGGAGAGATTCCTCGTCGCGTAGGTTAAGAGTTGCTAGCTAGGGGCGGTTGCCTTAAAGTCGGGAGATATAGGGGCTATGCTAGGGGCTATTGCTTAAGTCGGCGCGGCTCCTACCTAGGCAGTCGTAGAGTAGTTTCTATAAGTCGGGCAGTAGTTGCCGCACTTAGTAAAGGGGAACGGGAAGGCGCTTGTCCTATGTTTATAGCGCCGATAGAGGGGTTATTATAGTCGGCGGCGAGGTTAGCTTACTTAAGTAGGGAGTCGGTCGTACGTATAAAGCGGTCGACTAATAGCTTCCTATCGTAAGAGCTGCTATCGAGCTAAGCTAGGTCGTAGAGAAGTCTAGGTAGTAGTAGGAAAGCCTAGAGGAAGCGCGTAACGCGATCTTTTAGGTCGGCTCTACGGACCCGCGTCTTGTTAGATGTCGCGAATAAGTAGAACTACTAGGCTTCCGTAATGTCGTCTAGTATAGGCCTAGACGGCATAGGTTAGGTGGGAGGGTAGCTAGGCGTAGTGTAGCGGCGGCGGTAGGATAGTAGTAGGGTCCGAGTCGTAGTGCGATACTAGCAAGTCGCTAGTAATCGTTAGGACGATCGTTAAGACGATTAGTAAGGCTAGCTACTACTTGTGGTGGTTTTGAAGAGTGTGATGATTTATAATGACTATCTAAAGCTAGCTAAGGAAAGTGGGCCTTTATAGGCTCTGATTACATAACACTCCTCCTCACCCTCCCTCCACAAGAGGGCATGGACGAAACCTTGAGGACGTGACTCGCATTAACATTTCTGCCGACCAACCTCGCTTCAGTACCGCGCGACGATCTGGAGCGGCCATGAGAGAACACGGCTCGCCAAATGTAGCCCGGCAGACGACAACCTGGTTGGAAAAATCTCCCGTGTCTCCGGCTCGGGTCTGGCTGTCAACTGCTCGGGTGTTTCATGTTCGACAGTTAGCGGCCGGGGATCGCGACACTATCCTCCACTGCCCTGATTTGATCAGTCAACAGCCCTAATAGGATACTGTGAGGGTGGCAACTCTTCCGCGAGCGCTTTATCGGCCGGACGCAGAAGGCACTGGAGGGTTGGGAGCATGAGGTGACGAATCGACAGCACTGTTCGAGGACGCTAGAGGCGAACGTCTTAAGCCGGCCACCGCTGGGGACCGTGTATTATGAACATGAGAATGCCTCTATACCGTAACTCCAGTCCTATCCGAGAAGCATCCTTCGTATTTCTCGCGACCATCATGTTTCGCGAACTAATCCAGTCGCCGGGGTCGAAGTTACGTTTCCATCTCCCCCCCATCCAACACCGAACATTCCCCGTCTGCCCTATTTCAGTTCTTACACGCTACTATTTGATGGACTGAAAGAACGAAAGCAAAGAATCCACTTTCCGGCGGAGATATCTACTACGACAGGAAAACAGTTTGGAAGAGACCGTTTCTGACAGCGCGGCGGCGCCGCCGCCGTTGCAGCAAAAAACCAGAACGAACAAGACCCAGCCCTGGGGAAAACCTGAACTTCACTATTCCGGCACTTCCCGTCGTTTCTTGCACCAAACATCACCGTTGATAATCTCAGGCGCTAGAGAAGGTCGCGGCCGCGCAAGTCATTCGGACGCGGTGAGGTGCGGTGGGCTTACTCCGGGGGCAGGCCGAAAGGTTTGCTGCTGTATTGCAAGTCGAAGTGTGAGTGGCGTCTAGTCTTGAGTAAAGAGCTCTTATCCCCCGTAGGACTTTCCCTCCGGACTATGCTAAGAACCAGGCTAGGTCGTACCCAATCGGAAGGACTTTTATTAAGAAGGAAGAAGATAATCATGCTTGATTCAATAGCCCGTATTCTTACATCTAGCCAACCTTCCCCCCTCGATAGAAGAACGACAAGTCGTGCCATCCCCTTCCTTCCTTTCATAACAAGGACAATAAAGAAAGTCCCACATCTGAAGCACGTTCCTTCCCCATTCTGCTTGTTAAACAGATCCATCACTCACTATTGCGCCATCCTCATTTACCGTCCTTGCTAAGCCACACAACCATCCTCCTCATCCCCCTCCACCATTTCCAGCCGCCGTCCGCTGCCTCATAAGGAACATAGCGTTATCCAAAAACCCACTCACGACAGCCTGATAACCCGAAGGTTGCCGGGCGTTAATAGCCGCGATCTGCTGCCGCAGCACCTGCGCATCGACTTCCAGCTCGAGCTCGTACTTGGCGATGCCGCGGACGTCGACGCGGGTGAGGTCGATGGAGTATGCGAGGTGCGAGTACGAGAGTCGATCCTTCTTTCGGTCCGGGATGGGGTTGTGCAGGTCGCGTTTGAAGGTTGGTTGGGAGGGGTCTGCTGCTGCTGAGGGGCTCATTTCTACGAGATTCTCGAAGGGTGCCAGGTCGGGTCGGTTCAGGTTCGCTTCGAGGTTGATGGTGATGCGGCAGTCATAGTCGTAGTTGGGGTTGTAGATGTGGATGTCCGCTACGTGGGATTTGACAACGCGGGCAGTGACCTGGTTGGTTTCGTTGTTGATGGTGGTGCGGAGTTTGAGGCCTTGGCCCTTTTGGAGCTTGCGTTGTTGGTGGAAAGCTGGGGGCAAGGCCGCGTAGCCGGCGTTGGAAAGGGGTAGGAAGGTATCCGTTTCTTTAGGATGCTTGTATTGCATTGGGACGCGACCGGGATTGTTTCGACTTTCTTGTATCGCTGTGTTCAAGAAGCCGTTCATGACTTTGTGTTCGTTCTGTTTGCTCTAGTCAGTCTTCAAAGTTCCTCATCCATGCCTATTGATCATCCTTACCTCATCCATCTCACTCTCGAACCGGGCGTTTTCTCTCAACCAGGTTTCCTCAACAATAGTTGCAGTTGAGATGGGCAACTTGATCCGCACATCTTGTCTTTTGTCGATCAGCTTACCAATCTTAGCTTCAATCTCAATCGCTCCTATATTTGGATCTTCTCCAAAGCCCTGTAGCTGGAAAAGATTGACGTAGAGCCAGTCAGCCACCACCTTCTCCATATCCACGACCGGTTGGCTCCACCGGATCGATTTTTCCCACTGTCCGAAAAGTTGCCGAGCACGTATGAGGTCCGTGTCAAGGGGCGGATTCTGCAACCATGGTCTATCGAGGTCGATGTTACCCGCCGTCAACGCCTCTGGAGGTGGTCGCTGAGGCATGTGACCATTGACGGGAGGCGGAGGTTGTTGACGACTTTGCTGAGGAGGCGGAGCATTCGCTTGCGGCATGGCATGACCTCTTGGTTGTTGCTGCGGTCGTCGTTTCGCCGGCGCGCCATTCGAGCCATTCGTGGCGGGATTGAACTTGGGATTGGACCGCGCCAGTTGTGCCCATGGAGGCCTTGCAACGTATTTTCGTGTCTTTCCCCTCTTCGTCGGAGGTTCTTCACTGGCTGGCTCGCTCTCCGCTGGCCGCTTCTTGGAGTCGGTTGTGGGAGTTCCTTCGTGTACTGCGGGCTCTTTCACTACGGCTTCGGCGGGCGTCCCCGTACGCGGTTGATGGTAACTCGCTTGTGCTATAGCTTGAGTCTCTGCAGCACCCGAACCGTCCTCCATTACCGAATGCTGCACAGCAGGTGGTGACGCAGCAACCGCTGGCTTCTTCGGCCTGGGAGACTGCTTCATGAAAATACTGACCTCCTGATGCCTTCTTTGTTGTGGATGCTGCACAGGCGGCGCTGGTTTCGAGTTAGCTTCGTTTCCCGATTCTACGCCTGCAATGGATGTAGCAGGTGTTAGCAGTTGGTTCATATCCATCCTGCGCGGCTCGTGCTGTATCGCTTGATGTGGCGGCGGATTATTAGACAAAGGAGGTATGTCGGGATGGGCCACATTTGACGTATATGGTGTTTGTCCTGCTGATTGAGGGTGCTGTGCGACTTCGCTTGACTGTGAAGGTAAATGTGGCGCTGAAGCCGTCTGCGCCACCGACTGCAAAGGTTGCGGCACGTGACCTTGTGCATCCGCCATCGGCGCCACACCTGGACCAGAGTGATTATGCTCTGAACTCCTTGCACTCGCCCCTGCGATTGGATTATGGATCTCTTGCTGACTGCTACTTCTGGATCCTGACTGTGAAGGTACTCGTGGTGGGACTCTAGTCTTTGGGCTGACCGACACGCTACGTTCTCGATCCTGCTGGGCCAGATAGTCACTCGTTCGGCGGAGATGGGGCGATGGACGAGGATGAGCACTAGGAGAGTCGACTAAATTGCCGATGCTGGGATGATGCTGGGCTGGCGATCCCGAGACGACGCCATTCGAGTAGCCGGAAGCGTTCCGCTGGTGGTATGGCGATTGGAGATCGGTGGGGGGGAGGTTCGAAGAGCGTTGGTACTGTAGCGGAGGTGGACCGAGAGGTGTACCGGGCTGTGAGCGTTGGTAAGGGAGCTGGGACGCATAGGGCTGCTGATGCGGCGCATGCGATAGTGGGCTTTGCCGTACAGACTGCGGTGTTTGGCTGTGACGCGAGGAAGGGGTTGGTGAATGGGAATGACTTGGATAGGCCGGGTATGCGCCTGATTGTATGGCCTGGTGCTGGTGCTGATGCTGGTGCTGGTGCTGGTATTGGGATGGAGAAGGTTGTTGGTATTGGTAGCCGTGACTCGGCGGCCGCGTCCCTGGGGTGGTCGCTGAATAAGGGCCGTATGGGGGTTGCTGCTGGCCTGGAGGGTAGGTCGGCGCGGGGCTCTGTCCCGTCGGATACTGGTAGTGTACGCCGGCGTGCTGCTGCGTGGGAGTCTGTAGCGGTGTCAGGCCCGCACTCTGCCGCGATAGCGATGCTCCGCCAGCACCGCCGTAAGGGGGCGTGGAATGCGCGGACGGCTGGCTCATCTGCGAAGATGACCCATTCGTATGCGGCATTGACGGTGTCGCTGCCGACGCATCACGTGGAGTCTCGGCCTGCGCGGGTCTCTTTGCTGGGGCGGGCCCATCGTTCAGCATGGATGAGAGATTCATTTGTCCCGCGACCCAATCTATTGTCTGTTGCGCGCTCTTGCTGTCACAATGTTCGCGGTGAGACTTTGTCCTGCAAGGTTCTCCTGTAAAGACAACACGTGCAACTGCCGACACCAGACTGTCTCGAGATGACTTCTATCGCACTTCTTCCACCTTGACGTTGGCTCGCGCAATGGCTGACTTGGGGCTCAGACGGAGAGCGTTCGCGCGCAGCTGTCCACCATGCGACAGCAGCACCCACTAACACCACATGAGGCGTTGCAACGGACGATAGAGCTCGAGCAGGAGAGGTTGGCGGTGCGATGGGGATGGCAATGCGGTTTCACGTCTTTACAGTACCAAGGGATCATTGTTGACTCGAGCAATCCAGTCGCCTTCGGGACAGCTTGGCACTTCCGTGTACTGCCGTGGAGGGGAGCTCAGAGGTAGACGGGATGAGAAAGGCGCGAGGTATGTAGGCCTCATGTATGAATATCAACCGGACACTCCCTACCTATGTAGCAGTCGTCTACTATATCAACATCCATGCAGCCACCACACATCAGGCACACCAGACGGTTGGAAGGCCGTGTGGTCATCGAGCGGCAAACGCAGCGTCGCAGTGGTGTCGGCTTCCATTGCGCGAGTCAGGATTCCCCGTCCACCACAACGGGTCGGATCCTCGCGTCCCAGTCTCGACATGCCTTAGGCATCAATGTTCTTCCGATCGAAGCCCGACGAAGCAGCTGCAGGTGATGACGGATGGCCGGTCGTCTGTGGATTGCATCCGAGCAGCTGTACAGTTTGGCTGAGCCTGAACCCGCATCACGCCCATCACGCGCCTGACTTCCACCATCCATCCATCCCCTTCATCGTCCACCTCTTCGTCGCCTGCACATTCGGGCACGTTTGACGCGCTCAGTCTCTTCCGTACTTCCGCTTTGCTGTCTCCGCCACCGGCAGACAAGCACTCCGCGAGAGCCACTTCCGGCAGCGCGCCGCCCAGAGCTCCTGTTGACGGCCGGCCAGCGCCTCTGACCACCGTCACCGCCCATCGAGCCATCAGCTCCGACAACATCACCACTGCGCTGGATCCTAGAAGAGCGGGAACAAGATGGTGGGCTTGACTTCAGCCGCCGGTCTGGTGGGCTTCCTGTCCGAGCCCGATCCGGCGCTGCAGGCCTTCGCCTTGGAAACACTGAACGACGAGATCGAGACGGTATGGACCGAGGTGTCCGGTTCCATTGGACAAATGTAAGTGTACTCCTGCAGCATGCACCACGAGGAGTGGCTGGGTTGGGTAGAGACTGTGGACGGCCTGTCTTCATTCCATCGACCCATGACGCAAGGACATGGCAGACATAACCACGGGCTCGATGTGGATCGCTGAGGCTGACATGATTGCTACAGAGAAGCGCTATACGAGGATGAGTCTTTCTCGCACCGCGAACTTGCTGCCCTGGTGCTGTCAAAGGTCTACTACCAGCTCCAGGAGTACAATGAGGCCATGGTCTTTGCCCTGGGAGCTGGCAAGCTCTTCGACCTTGAAAACGCTGAGGAGTACGAAGACACGATTGTCGCCAAATGTATCGATACCTACATCGCACTCTCGGCCATGCACAACCCGCCCGCGTCAACGTCATCCGCCAAGCAGAGCGAGGGTGACTATTCGAGCGCCAACGGTGCCGCCAGCGCCTTGGGCAGCATGTCCAGTCCGACCACGCCGTTCTCGCACGCGCAGCTTCCTTCAAAGTCTCTTCTCAGTCGCGATGAAGAAACTGCCGAGGACCCGTCTGCCCCTGGTGGCGGCAACGCTGGCGTTCCTGGCGCCCACCCGCATCCGTTGACCCTGCCCAACCACGTGAAGAAGAACTTGCAGACCATCATTCGAAGAATATTCGAGAGCTGCTACGAGGCTGGTGCATACAGACAGGTGGTCGGTATTGCTGTGGAGGCGCGGAATATGGAGATTCTTCGCGAGGCCATCCTGAAGACCAGCGAGGAGGAGAAGAAGCGCAAAGGCAAGGCTGCGAGCCAGGGTTTGAATCAGACCGAAGAACTGATGGAATACGTGCTGGATATTTGCATGAACGTGGTGCAAGAGCGAGGGCTGCGTAACGAGATTTTGAAACTGGTATTAGGCCTGTTGAACGACATCCCGAACCCGGACTACTTTGCGATCGCACGATGCGTTGTCTACCTCAACCAGCACGCCATGGCCTCGAAGATGTTGAAGGAGCTGGTGCAGAAGGGCGACGGTCGATCGCTGGCCATCGCTTACCAGCTGTCCTTTGATCTGTACGAGAACGGCACTCAGGAATTTTTGCAAAAGATCATGGAAGAGCTTCCTGAGTCTGACTCCGCAGATGCCTCTGGTCAAAGCCAAGCAAACGGAGAGGCTGTTCGACCTGGAGTACCTGGAGGTGCCAATGAGAACGAAAACGCTCAGGAATCGGATCAACTACTTTCAGAGCTTCAGGAGAGCGCTGGCCCAGCCCAGTCTCTACCCTCAAGAACGAAACCGAAGCCTGAAACGGAAGAACAATCAAAAGCCTACAACAACGTCAGGAACATCCTACAGGGGACAACTAGCATCGAGCTCAACCTGGAGTTCCTCTACCGATCATCGCGCTCCGACAAGGCCATCCTGAATAAGGTTCGCGATTCCCTTGAGGCCCGCAACAGTATCTTCCATACTTCAGTCACCTTTGCCAACGCATTCATGAATGCTGGCACAACCATTGACAGCTTCTTCCGCGAGAATCTGGAATGGTTAGGTAAGGCTGTCAACTGGAGTAAGTTTACTGCAACTGCAGCGCTCGGTGTCATTCATCGTGGCAACCTGGGACAAGGGCAGAAGCTCCTGGAGCCATATCTACCCAAGGACAGCCAGGCGGTCAGTGCAGGAAGCGCCTACAGCCAGGGTGGCTCGCTTTACGCGCTTGGCTTGATTTATACCAACCACGGTACTCACGTGCTCGACTATCTTCGGAGACAGTTCAAGGCCACCCAGGAAGAAGTGGTCCAACACGGTGGTGCTTTGGGTCTTGGTGTCGCCGGTATGGCTACGGGCAGTGAAGATATCTACGACGAGCTCAAGAACGTTCTGTACCAGGATTCGGCCATTAACGGCGAGGCAGTCGGTCTGTCCATGGGTCTTGTCATGTTGGGAACTGGTAATGTCAAGGCATTGGATGACATGATCCAGTATGCTCATGACACTCAGCACGAGAAGATCGTTCGCGGCCTGGCTATGGGTATGGCTTTGATCATGTACGCTCGGCAGGAAGCTGCGGATGATCTGATCAACGGTCTGCTCGAAGACGCGGATCCTGCGCTCAGGTACGGTGGCATCTTCACTGTTGCTCTGGCCTACTGTGGCTCTGGCAGCAACAAGGCTGTGAGGAAGCTCCTTCACGTCGCAGTCTCAGATGTCAGCGACGATGTACGACGAGCTGCTGTCATGTCGCTCGGCTTCGTACTTTTCCGCAAGCCGGGCAGCGTACCACGCATGGTAGAACTGCTATCCGAGTCGTACAACCCACACGTCCGCTACGGTGCCACGATGGCCTTGGGCATTGCCTGTGCCGGCACTGGACTAGATGAGGCCATTGACCTGCTGGAGCCCATGACTAAGGATTCTGTCGACTTCGTCAGGCAAGGCGCCCTCATTGCCCTCGCGATGATCATGGTCCAGCAGAATGAAGCCATGAACCCCAAGGTTACCACCATCCGGGAACGCCTCCAGAAGTCCATCGGCGACCGCCACGAAGATGCTATGGCCAAATTTGGTTGCGCCATCGCCCTCGGCATCATCGACGCCGGTGGCCGCAACTGCACCATCGGCCTCCAAACCCAAACCGGCAACCTCAACATGGAAGCCATCGTCGGCATGGCCATCTTCACGCAGTACTGGTACTGGTTCCCACTCACGCACTTCCTCTCCCTCAGCTTCACGCCCACAGCCATCATCGGCGTGGACCAGGACCTCCAACTGCCCAAGTTCTCCTTCCACTCCAACACGAAACCCAGCATGTTCGATTACCCGCCCGAGCAGGAAGTCAAGACCGAAGAAGCCCCCGAAAAGGTCAAGACGGCCGTCCTGTCCACCACGGCGCAGGCCAAGCGCAGGAAGGCCGCGAAGGACCGCCAGAACCGCCGCGAGTCGATGGACATGGATGACGTGCCCAAGACGCCTAAGGGGGACAGCGGGGACGACAAGATGGAGACGGACGAGAACGTGGTCGAGACGGGCAAGGCTGCCGGTGAGGACAAGGATGGCGCCTCTTCTGGCGGCAAGGCCAAGAAGGCCGAGAAGGAGAAGGTCGGGTATGAGCTGGAGAATATGAGTCGTGTCCTCCCCGGCCAGATTAAGTATATCTCTTTCTCGCCTGAGGGGAGGTATCAGCCCGTTAAGAAGGTGAGTTGTCTTTCCTTTCCTCCCTCGACATAGAGGGCTTCCCTCTTGTTTTCGCTTCACTTATGCTAACTTTTTCCGTTCCTAGCCTACCGGTGGTGCCGTCCTCCTCCACGATACCGCCGCCGACCAACCCAAGGAGCTCCTCGAGCTCAAGGCCAAGAAGAAGACGACGCCTTCGGCTCCTGCGCCTGGCCAGCCGCTCGGCGGCGGTGCAGCCTCGGGCGCTGATACCATGATGCAGGACTCCTCGGCTTTCGCTGCTGGTGCCGGTGCGGGCGCCGGTGGTGCTGCCGCTGCGGCGGGCGTCTTGAATGCGGTTGATGAGGACGAGGATGATGATGGGGAGGATGCGCCTTTGCCGGACGAATTCGAGATCGAGGACGATGACGAGGAGGACGAGGAGGAGTAAAGCCTTCTGTTTCGTGTAAGATGATAGTCGTTTGAGGGGCTTTGCTTGAGTGAAGGTATGGGGAAGGTTAATTGAGCAGAGGTGATGGTGAAGATGGGCGGATGGATGGGTGGTAGAAGCAATCAGTGTATTGATATATACAAATTTTCCCCCATGCTTTTGCTTCTCTTCCTTCTCCTCGCGACGCATTCACTCATGTATCATTATCGTAGTGATAATCGTAGCAGTCGTCATAGCTGAGATTCTACTAGAAAGGCTTCCCTCTTCCTGCCTTCGCTCCTTTTTCCCCCCCATAGCCCATCAGCTTTCCCCCCCTGTCTCTCAAAAAATTTGACTACCTACCTCTTCCTCTGTTTTCTTGTTCCTTTGGCAGGGATTCCCTGAATGTTCAAGGATTCTATCCAGGGATGAAGAACGGATGGGACTTTCCTTGACCGTGATTGATTTTCTCCATCTTATCTTTCCTGGGGGGGGGGGGGGGGGGGGGGGGGGGGGGGGGGTTTCTTTTCTTCTTTACTTTTCTTTTCTCCCTCCCTTATTTCCTGTTCCTCGAAATCCTTACCCTCCTTTGATTGCTGACGGGCCAATTCGGCCTGTCATAGAAGGGTAGTACCCGAACTCCTCCTCTCACTACTACTCATCCCTTGCATGCAAGCCTGCCGTGTAACGATGAGATGCCGTGGCGCGCCGGTTCTTTTCTCGTCGCGCTGGCTCGTACTACCTCAACCCCCACCACCCTCGCGCTTGCTGCTCTCACATACATCTTACCCGCGTTTGTACTTCCGAGAGGCTCTCGTCGCATGCTTGTAACGTTGGTAAGATTTTCTCGAGTCTGTTTGATTCTCAAAACCCTTTTCTTTCCAGGAAAAGAAAAAAGAAAAAGGCAAAAGAAAATCAAAACGCGCATGTCTATGGGAAGGAGGGGTCCGCAAGTCAGTCTCTCGTTCACATCGCGAGTTTTATTAGCAGAGTAGGAAGTACGGGCCGGTCACTAGGCGATCTGCCTCGAAAGAAGACAGCGACAGGACCGGCGGAGTGCGGTTCACAAAAGCAAACAAGGAAGAGATCGGGCGAGACATTATACCAGGATTCGGCATCTTTCTCCCCGCAAGACCAGAGCTACTGGGGCCAAGGAGGCTGGACGATTGTCCATCGGAGACCGAGGAGAGGCAGAGGGAGAAGACGAAAGGGGGAGGGAGATAATGTCAGCCTAGTCAGAAAGGAGTCGAGAGAGCAATTGGAGAGGGACATTCCGAAGGGCGAGCGTTGGACGCAAGTAGAAAGGGGGAGAGAAGTGGGATCTGGGGCACAAGAAGGAGAGAAAAGAAGCAAGAAAGAAGAAGCGAAGGGGAGAAGAGGGAAGAGAAACGAAACAAGAGGCATCTTCAAGAGTCCATACAATGCGTCTCCCCCCACTAACCGTAATCACCACCTGGCCCGTCCCCAACTACACGCACCCGCAAACCCACGGCCGCGCCCTACTAATCACCAACCTCCTCCTCATAACCCTCGTGCTCCTCGCCGTGCTCGGCCGCCTGTACGCCCGCCTGATCATCAAACGCTGGTACGGCGCGGACGACAGCATGATCGTGCTCGCGTGCGTCGCCACCATCGGCATGAACACGGTCGTCATCCTCGCCAACGAACGCTACGGCTGGAACCGCCATATCTATGATATCCCGCCGGAGATGATTTCCGAGGCGGGGAAAATTGCGTTTGTGGCGAAACTGGCGTTTGTGTTCGCCGCCACGTTTACGCGGTTGTCGTTGATTGCGTTTTATTATCGCCTGGTCAAGGATAGTGGGCTGAGGTGGTTTAAGGGGGTGCTGCATGCGAGTCTGGCGTGGACGGTGGCGGTGTGGGTATGTTTTGTTTGTCAGACTATTTGGTTGTGTAGGTGAGTTTGCGTTTCATTTCTTCGTTTCCCTTTTGTAGGAATTTTTCCGGTGCTTTTGAGGGCTTAGGCCTTAGTACGAAGTCGAAACTGTTTGAGCTTGTTGGAAAACTTTACTAATGAATCTCGCCTAGACCTGTGGAAGCATACTGGCAATACCCGCCCAACCCCAACGCCCACTGTCTGGACGAAGGCAAAGTGATGCTCGGCGGCGGCGTGATCAATTGCGTGAGCGACCTGCTCACCACCGTCCTGCCCATCCCCATCGTGATGCGATTACAGATGCCGCTGAAACAGCGGATCGGCGTCTGCGTGCTGCTCTGTCTCGGCTTCATCGTGACGATCGCGGGTGTCATCCGCACGTACTTCATCTGGAAGAGTTTGATTGATAGCTGGGATCAGACCTGGTTTGCGTACCCATTGTGGATCGCTGCGGCGGTGGAGATCGATTTGGCTGTGGTGAGTTTCTCCCCCTCGAATCGCCCCTGCCCCGATATATAGCTGGTTGTGAGGCGGAGGAGAAACCGGAGCAAATTCACGCACATGGAAGACATGGCTTCTAAGACGTATCCCAGATCTGTGCGTGTGCGCCGGCATGGAAATCGCTTTTACGACAACCCATCGTGACAATCTCCTCGCGAGTCTCGTCCAAGATCTCCTCCCTACGCTCACCTAGCCATTCCGGAGGAACGCCCGATTGCACGCCCGCATCCTCGGCGAATGGCACGCCGTCGTTCTTCGTCCCGCTACGAAGCCTCTCACGGTTCCAGCTCCGCAAGATGGAGTTTGAACAACAACCACGAGAGGGTACTACGTCCAGGAGTCGAGTGGCGGGTGATGTCGAGAGGACTTGTTACCAGCCCGGGGTCGACAATGATTCTATCGAAGTTCTGGGAGATATCGGAGGCAGGGAGTTTCGCCACTCGGAGATTGTGCTGGATGGTCCTGCGTCGACATCGTCGGCGTCGTCGTCGAACCACCGGTGTGTGACGCCTTCGCTACAGATTATGAAGCAGCAGTCGGTGGAGCAGGAAGTGGTGCATATTAGTGAGTTCCTAGCTCAGCACGCGCACGAGGATGAGGCGCGGCGGCATGATGGGAGGGCCGGGTATGGGAGGCGGATGTCACCGCATGGGTGGCCGAGCTAAAGCGGATGGGTGGGTGGGTAGGGGAGGATACGACGTGTATTGGTAGGAGGTATATCATGATTGAACGAGTCATGAATATATTCATCGGCGGTACCTAGGTATGCATCGGTGTAGATGCTCGGCGGCGGCCGTTTTTGACAGCGGTGAAGACAGGCTCAGAGGGAAATTGCAGCCGGGCGCTTTCACATGCCTGAGGTAGTTTAGGCGAGTTACGAAGTCGCTCATCCTGACCTCAAGCTCCATAGGCCTGCAGGGTACCGGTAGCTGGGTGAGTCGTCATTGGGATTGCGTAGACTGTGCACTATCACTGTTCCCTCGGGGTTGATACTACTGCTTCTATTACATACTATTGCATAGTTCATTCTATCCCTACTGGATCCCGAGTGAGAGTGACAAGTCCTCTTTCTCCTCGCCCTGCGCCAGAGCGGTCTCGCAAGCGCGTTTCACAAGATGCCAGTGCTGCTGGCCGTCACCTGCCACTCGTAACATGCATTGCATCATCATTAGCATCTCCGACCAGAGGCGACTGGACGAGCATGTCCACGGATGGACCATCTGCCGCGGCCGACATCAGCTTCACCCGACTCGGCAATCCTGCACATAACAGCCATGGCGAATCCAGCTCCAAGGCCGAGTCTCGGAGCTCAGGCAAGAGGAGCGGTGAGACACAGCGGTGGAGTCGAGGAGAAATAGGCGGCAGCTCCTACTCACACGGGACCCCGAGTAGTCGAGCGAGCACCGAGGGCGAGTCGCGCCGACGACATGGGCACATGAGTAAGAAGTCCGGTGGTGGCTTCCTCCTCGACTCCTTCTTCACCACCAGTCACGCGCGCAGGAGTGAGGGCGAAGAGCGGGAGCGGGAGCGGGAGCAAGAGCGACTGTGGGACCGACATGGAAAGCGCAAGGCACAGGACGGGCATCGGTCGCACCTGCAGGTGGAAAAGAGACGGCATGGCCAGAACCGCTTCTCCACCGGCTCTTCACAAGGCGGTGGGTCGCCACTCTCACGCGAGGTGTCCATGACTACACAGGAAAATGACAGGGACAGGATGGAAGCGCCGCGGTCGGCATCGGGATCGCAGCATGCCCGCTCCGCCAGTATGGACCCGGCACAGCTGGTGCAGATGGCGCTGGAGCTAAGTGAGAGTAGGAGGCGACAGACGAGCGGACCTATGCATTGGCCCATGGGCTCGCCGCGCGACAGTCGACGAGTCTCTGCCTTGACTTCCGGCAACCACGAACGCCCACGATCTCCCGGACGACCCAGAGCCAGCCTGGGAGCTCGAGACGTCTCAAACAATGCTTCTGCTGCTGCCCAGCCTCGACAATCGATCGCGACAGAGCCGGCGGCGGACCAGCCGACCTCGGAAATCGTCCCTAACCATTTCTCATCTGCGACGCTTGCACGCGCGGAGAAGGCGCGCAAGTACTTTGAGCTGGCAAGTGCGCACAGGCGCTTGCTAGAGAGCTTGCCACCCCTCAAGGCCGATGCCGAGGCGCCTGGAAACTACACCTTTGTGTCAACCAGCAGCCCTCACACGCCGCACCCACAGATCGAGCGGGTCCCTTCATATCAAGGTCATCAGCATAGTCTGGGCCGACAGTACAACCCTTTACAAAGCCTCAGGAACCGTCGATTGCGCAATCGTGAGCGGCGGCCCTTGCCCGCGCCCCTCGAGGCTTGGTCAGATACTGCGCGGATCCACGAGTGGGTTGACGATGTCGAAGCTGCAGCAGAGGATCCGGAATACCGGTCGCAGCCTGACAGGGTACAACTTCCGCCGTTTGAGGATGATGCTGAGGCCCAGGCCAGCTTACAGGGGGTCGCGAGGGGCCATCGGCGTGGCGAGACGGCATCTTCTATCGTTGCTCGTCCAGAGAATGGCTGGAGCATAGAGCCGTCAGAATTGCTTGCAGATACCTATTGGACCGAGAAGGACGATAACAAGGAACTAATCGAGAATCGACATGGTAATCTGGTCTTCTCCAGCAGGATGCGAGCCAGCGCCGAACAGCCACGGCACAGTGCAGAGATGCGGCGGCCTATCGCCGTAGAAGACGATGAGGATACCAGCACCGATCACGTACCGTGGCGCAAGCGGACACATCGACACACCAGACTACTACCAAAGAGACATCGACATATGGCGCACCTGAACAGATCCGCAAGCAACACTAGCGTCTCGAGCGAAGAGGGTGCGATGCATTTCAACCGATCGCATCCGAGTGACGGCGGCGAGAACATTGGACCGTTGGCGAGGCATATGCAGCAAATGATAGCCCAGGATGAGAGAGGAGAGCCCGCGTCACCTGACATGGTCTCCACAGATCATGGGGACTCCAAGCGTACACAATTCCCCATCCTGCGAGGCCATGATGGACGACCCCGCAGAGATACGCATTCTCACGGTGAGGCCAAGACTGCACAAGCAAATGGAAGGTTATCGGTCGATTCTACCGCCGGCCATCGACGTGCCAGATCGGCAGACGGACGATTCGTAAAATCAGACGAGCCTTCGGAACCTTTTAAGAACTCGCCAGAAACCGTCGAGGCGCCTTCAATGGGAGATGTCGGGTTGGCGAATCTGAAGAGTTCGCCACCGTCTCGTAACGACGATGTACCCTTGGAACGGCAAAAGACCAACCGATCCAAGTTTCCTGTCTTTCGCTCGCGCAGTAAAGATCGAAACAATATTGGTCATACCGATTTCGCTTTCAGCCCCGAAAAGAAAACTTCGTCGGGTGAAGACAAAGATCCAAGGTCGAGTCAAGAGTCTTCACGGCCTTCATTTATGCTCCGTCACCGAACAACAGACAGCTTTTCGAGCAGTCTCCGTCGCCAAGCTACTCATAATACTGTCGAATCGAACGAGGAGTCGAGCTCGGCGATGGGGCGTTTCTTCAAGGGGAGCCGAATTGGAGATCTTATGCGAAACGAAGGCTCTCGATTTGGCGATCGCTGGCGAAGTAAAGAACGGTTGGAGGAGGTTGCAGATGGGCTGGAAACCATGGGCTCAGCGACTGAACCATCAGATGAGGACGACGTTGATGATTCACGGGTGAATGCAGGTAATGGCTCTCGACCGTCGCTGGAGCGAGGCGGCAGCAAACCCAAATACAACACGCCGAACCTGCCTTCATTCACTTCGCAGATGGAAAGGGCGAAATCAGATATGTCTGCAACACAGGAGCAAGATGGCATGACGCCTGAAGAGCAGGCCCGACGGACAGCAACACGGTCACCTCGATTTGAGCGTCTTGCACCGCCACGTATCAACTTGCCAAACGACAGCAATCCACCAACACCGGGTCCCGCAACGGGCCAGTCCACAGGCGATCAGAGTCGCAAGAGCTACGGATTCCTCGCTCCCGAAGAACAAGCTGGCGAATCTCGTCCCAGTCTTGCTTCCGGAGACTCCTCGAGACCGCAAAGCTCAGCTTCCAACAAGCGCCTAAGCCAAATCAAATCCGGCCACCGCCACTGGAGCATCTCAGACCGTGTCCCCCCCGAACAACCAACCCCGACTCGCATCACCCCCCGCGACCTCGCCCGCGTGAAAACCCTCCTCCTGACCTCCGGCATCAAATCCCGCGAGATCCAACGCCGCGCCAACAGCCCCCGCCCACCCACCGAACACCTCCCCGTCATCCAAAACGCCCTCACCTTCGTCGGCAAACCCGACGCCCTGCTCCCTTCGGACTCCCACCCTCCAACCCCACGCAAAGAAGAACACCTCCACGCCGCCTCCCTCCTCTCCGACACCCTCTCCCACGACCTCCAATCCTTCACCACCACCCTCACCACCTTCCAATCGGGTCCCGCTCAATCCCTCTCCGACCAACTCGACGCCCTCCTCCGGAAGGCCTCCGACCACCTAACCAAAACCTGCCACGACACCAGCGACGAAGCGGACGCGTTCATCGTCGAACTCACCACCCGCCGTCCCCAGGAGGTCAAACGCGTGGAGGATGCGATTGAGGAGCTGCTTCGCCAGCGGCGGCGGCAGTTCTTGCTGTTCCGGAAGGCCGGGTTTAAGATTCTGGAGTGGGTCGTCCTGAGCATCATGTGGGCGGTTTGGAGTGTGGTTGTTTTGGTGAATAGTGTGCGGAGGGTGGTGGGGTGGGTGTGGGCTGTGGTTAAGTGGTTGCTCTCTTTTTAGAGAGAGGGAGATGGAGCCAGTTTCCATGGATCTTTCTTTTTTTTTTTTTTTTTCTTCTTTGGCGGGAAAGAACGTTGGTCTTCTTCTTCGTCTCCTTTTTCTTATTTTTTTTTTTTAACAAATCCTCTTCTTTACTTTTCTTCGAAATTGAATATCTGAGATACCCAGCGAAGTATTATTTCTTTTTCCTTTTTTTTTTTTCGTTTATGTGTAGATGTGAATACACTTTGGAATATAATGGATATATAATCTTTCGCGTTTCACGTGCCAAGGTATAAGAAGAAGAGAGAAGGGGGACAGGGGGTGTTTTTTTTTTTTTTTTTTTGGAGATGAAGTGAATTTTGCTGGGATCTACGAGAAGATGTCTCTTCATTCCTCGCCGTGTCTTTTTGGGAGGGAGAAGGGGCCCCGAGAGCAAGAGGAGAGGAAAAACAATTAGAATGGACAAGTAAGGTGTCGAATGCTCATATAAGTCATCTTGGTATTTTCTTCTTACATTTTCCCAAGCATGATGGGGATGAGGGTCGGGTATAGAGAGATTTCCCTCCTGACAGTCTTCATTTGGCTTATTATCGAATTTCAATTTTTCTCGTCCAGTTTCTCCCGGTCTCTTCTTTCTCATTCCCTCCTTTTCCTTCTCTCCATTTCTCTGACGCGCCAATTTAGTCCCAATACTTGATCACTCCGTTGAGGTCGCCCGTGACGACCTTGGAGCTCTCGCGTGGGTGGAAAGCGGTGGCGACGACGGCGGTGTCGGACGCCTGGAGCTTCTGCCACATTTTGCAGGTCTTGTAGTCGTAGCAGGTCACTAGAGGGGAGAAGTCTGTTAGCCATTTTTTTCTTTTCCTTTCACCTCTCTCTCTCCTTTTTCTTTCTTCCTTTTTTGCCCCTCCAGAGGAAAAGAAAGAAGAAGGGAATGAGTAAACTAGCAAAGAGAAGGAGAAACTTACAATTCCCTCCCGAATCACCCGTAATAACAATCCCCCCATCGGGACTAACATCCAACTGCACCGCATACCCCGCGATATTATGCCCGCCGCGGAACTCCTTCTTCCGGTTCGCGCGGATCTTCTCCCCCGTATTAAACACCTGGATCGTATTATCGGCGCTCTGACACAGGACGGCGGGTTTAGTCGGATGCGAGACCGCTTGGACTAAGGGGAACATGCTAGGGTCCGAGATGAGTTTGATGGGCACGGGGATGTTGTATTCCCAGGCGCGCAGGGACTTGTCGTCCGAGGTCGTGATGAAGCGCCGGTTTTGGTCCGTGAAGGTTAAGGTGTTGACGGGGCCTAGGTGGTGGTCGTATTCTTGCACAGGTTTGGAGCGGATCTTGCCTTCTTTGTTGGGCGTGTCGTCGGAGGGGAGGCGGGGGTCGAATTGGATGATTTTGTTGTCGTGCATGCCGGCGAGGAATTCGCCGCCGGAGGGTTGGTCCGGGTGGAAGCGGATGCAGTGGGGGGTGACGCCGGTGCTGAATCGCCCGGTGCAGACGCCGGTTTCGGTGTCCCAGAGCTTCATCTGTCGGTCGTAGGAGGCGGTCAGGAAATGCGTGCCGTCGGCGGAGAAGTCGGTGGCCACGATGGATTTGGTGTGGCCTGTGTAAGAGCGGAGGAGCTCGCGGTCGTGGTAGACGTCCCAGAGCTTGACGCGGCCATCGGTGGCGGCGGAGAGGAGGAGGTGGCCAGAGTTGGGGAAGAAGCGGAGGGTGGTGAGGGCCTTGTCGTGAGCTTCCTTGCCGGCTTGGGTGCGGAAGGTGTGGATGTGTTTCTTGGGGGTATAGCATTTCAGGTTGAGGCTCTCAAAGTCGGCAGTAAGGTCAATATCGAGGTCTTGCGGCACGTGCATGTACGTCCGGCCTTGGTAGTCGTACTGTTGTGAACCTTCGAAGACGGTGCTTTCCTTGTCGGCGCTGATTTGCTCGTAGCCGGTGCCTGCTAAGGTGGGTCGTTCCGGCATAGGGGCAATGGCGTCTTCCTCGTACACCACCTCGACATCGCTGCCGTCTTCGCTGCCTGAGACTTCGACTTCCTCGCCACTGTCGCTGTCAATCCGACGCTCCTCGTACTTGGCCCAGGGTCCCTTGTATGCGCCGGCGCCAAACACGACGCCGCTGTCGCCCTTGGTCCCTCGTTTTCTCTTCTTTCCGGATGCAGCCTTATCCTGCTCTTCGCGATGCAGGTTCCGAAAGCTCTGTTCTGAGAGGGCAATCTCCTGGGCGAAACCGGTGGGGACTTTGCCCTTGGTGGAAGTCTTGAGATGGTCTTGGACTAGATCGGCGGAGCGGGCGGCGCCAGGGGGACCATTGGCGCCATTCCGGGAGGGGACTAATGACATGGCGGGCGGGGTGGGAAATAAGGAAATGTCAGTAAGAAAGGGAGGAATACAAAGTACTACCTCCTACAACTATGCGACTTGGGACGGACAGAAAGTCCAGGTTCGCTATCGATAACCGCGACTCGGAATCTCGGATGCGAGGCGAAGCGACAAGCGGATCTAATTCCATCCCCCAGTTGCGGCGATTGAAGCGAGACTCCCGAAAAGTTCCCAAAAGTTCCTGGGGAAGTTCGCCTACTGTACTGTGCTGTGCGTGTGATTGAGACGCGCTGGACGAGAGCATTCACCTCCTTCTCCTATTCCCTCTTGGCCTCACGTGCCATTCACATTCGCTTTCCCCTCTCCGCCTCCGACAATGCGAGCCCACGCCCTCGCTCGCGCCTCGCTGCGCAACGCCTCCCTCCGCTCCGCTTCCGAGACGGCCGCCGCTCGCCGCTCCTTCGCCTCCCTCTCATCCCGCCCTCAGCATCCGCACATCCTCTCTGGACAACGACACGCGAGAATAGCACAGGTCACGAGACTCGACGCACGAAGATGGCAATCCGCCACCGCTGCCAAAATCCAAGAGGCCGCCGTCCAGGACCCCTCCACCCTCTCCCAGGAAGCCATCGTCGAGAACCTCGATCCCAAGGAAGCAGCCCGGTTGGACAAGGTCCGCAACATCGGTATCGCTGCCCACATTGACTCCGGCAAGACCACAGCCACCGAGCGTGTGCTGTACTACACCGGCCGTATCAAGGACATCCACGAGGTCCGTGGTCGCGATGCTGTCGGCGCCAAGATGGACTCGATGGACCTGGAGCGTGAGAAGGGTATCACAATCCAGTCCGCCGCCACTTTCTGTGACTGGGTCAAGAAGCAGCCAGACCCTGTGACCGGCGAGCTCAAGGACGAGAAGTATCACATCAACTTGATCGACACCCCCGGTCACATTGACTTCACCATTGAAGTCGAGCGAGCGCTGAGAGTTTTGGATGGTGCGGTTCTGATCCTGTGCGCTGTCAGTGGTGTGCAGTCTCAGACCGTCACGGTCGATCGTCAGATGCGGAGATACAACGTCCCTCGCATCAGTTTCGTGAACAAGATGGACCGAGCCGGAGCCAACCCCTGGAAGGCGGTCGACGGTATCAACCAGAAGTTGAAGATGCCCGCGGCGGCCATTCAGGTGCCAATTGGAGCTGAAGATGAGTTTGAGGGCGTCGTGGATTTGATCCGGATGAAGGCTGTCTACTCGGAAGGCATGAAGGGTGAGGTGGTACGGGAGGCTGAAGTGCCAGAGCACCTAGTGCAGTTGTGCAACGAGAAGAGAAGGGTCCTGATTGACACGCTGGCCGATGTGGACGACTCCATTGCCGATCTCGTTCTGGAGGAACAAACTCCCAGCCCTGAGGAGATCAAGGCTGCGATCCGTCGCGCCACCATTTCGCTCAAGTTCTCGCCTGTCTTGATGGGTTCAGCGTTGGCAGACAAGTCAGTTCAGCCAATGTTGGATGCTGTAGTTGACTACCTGCCGAATCCCTCCGAAGTCACCAACCTCGCTCTTGACCGCAAGCGTGATGAGAAGCCTGTGAAGCTTGTCTCCTACAACGCCCTCCCCTTCGTTGGTCTGGCCTTCAAGCTGGAAGAATCCAACTTTGGCCAGCTGACTTACATCCGCGTCTACCAGGGCTCTCTCAAGAAGGGTGCCAACGTCTTCAACGCCCGCACAGGAAACAAGGTTAAGATCCCTCGCATCGTACGCATGCACTCCAACGAGATGGAAGAAGTGCAAGAGATTGGTGCTGGTGAAATTTGCGCCGT
This sequence comes from Hortaea sp. C3G1500-4, assembly GCA_022701445.1. NCBI lineage: Eukaryota > Fungi > Ascomycota > Dothideomycetes > Mycosphaerellales > Teratosphaeriaceae > Hortaea > Hortaea sp. C3G1500-4. The sequence goes on from JAJVDI010000001.1 coordinate 2,175,257, forward strand.
GTTCGGTGTTGACTGCGCCTCAGGCGATACTTTCACCGAAGGTGGGCTCGGCTACTCTATGACTTCCATGTTCGTCCCGGACCCTGTCATCTCCCTCTCGATCAAACCCAAACACACCAAGGATACCCCGAACTTCAGCAAAGCCATCTCCCGCTTCCAGCGTGAAGACCCGACGTTCCGTGTACATGTCGACACCGAATCCGGCGAATCCATCATCAGCGGTATGGGTGAGCTTCACCTGTCCATCTACGTAGAGCGCATGAAGCGTGAATACAACACCGAAGTCGTCACGGGTCAACCCCAGGTCGCCTACCGCGAGACCATCCAATCGCACGTCCCCTTCGACCACCTCCTGAAGAAACAAACCGGAGGTGCAGGTGACTACGCCCGTGTGGTCGGCTACATCGAACCCACTGGCCAGCTCGGCGAGAACCACTTCGAACAGCAAATCGTCGGTGGCACCATCCCAGAGAAATACATGTTCGCGTGCGAAAAGGGCTTCAAAGAATCCTGCGAAAAGGGGCCCATGCTCGGCCACCGCGTCCTGGGCGCCAACATGATCATCAACGACGGCGCGACGCACATGACGGACTCCTCCGAGATGGCCTTCAAGAACGCCACGCAACAAGCCTTCCGCAAAGCCTTCCTCGCCGCTCAACCCCAAGTGCTCGAACCCCTCATGAAAACCGTCATCACCGCCCCGACGGAATTCCAGGGCAACATCGTCGGCCTGCTCAACAAGCGCTCCGCCACCATCAACGATACCGAGATCGGCCCCGAGGAATTCACGCTCACGGCCGACTGCAGCCTGAACGCCATGTTCGGTTTCTCCAGCCAGTTGCGCGCCGCCACGCAGGGCAAGGGCGAGTTCTCCATGGAGTTTAGCCATTATGCCCCCGCGCCGCCGCAGCTGCAGAAGGAGCTGGTGATGAAGTTTGAGAAGGAGCGGGCGGAGAAGGCGAAGAAATAGATGATGGGATCGCGATCCCCGATTGCCCACTGTTTTAAAGGGATGGGGACAAGAGGGAGAAGCCGAGAGGAAAGGTCGGCGAAAAAAGTTGAAGAGGGGACTTCGTTATCGGTCTGGTTAGCGTCTTTGCATTTTCTTGGGAATGGAGGAAGGAGTATGGAGGCGTTCTTCCTTCCTTGTTTGGATTCCTTGCGTAGGATTCCTTGTCTATCTTGAGCGATTTAGGGGGGTTTGGACGGTTGTGCTAAGTCTGTTCTTCGCTCTCCCCTCTTCGCTCTGTATCAAAACTGGGTTTCCAAATGTATGATAGAAGATATCTTGACGAGAGTGTGAGAGTGAATAGTAGTGTGAAAAGGATAGATAGTGTGGTGATGCATGGATCGGACAGTTTTATGTATATGTATATATATGCTGATGAAGGCGAACAGCTCGAATGATTGCAATCTAGAGTTTGACTACCATCAGTGTCAAAGTGGGTATTAGTAGGGGGATGAGTGGTTGTCGGACTACGTGGAAGGGTAGGCTTCTCTTCAGGTCTTGATGTAGCAGGAGGACACGAAGGCCATTGCTATTATGAACAATTCTTCTCGCGGGAAATCGGAGGGACAACAAAAGTCATTTCCTGGACGTAAACAGCAGGAGAATGGGAGGGAGGTGTGCATCTCCGTTTCTTTATTTCCTCCCCTTTCTTATTTCATTCGGCGGAATTGCCTCACAGGCCGGGAGGTTGTTACGGTATATGTCCTCCGGCTATCAAATAGTCATTTGGGGGGGAAACGCCAACCCTTACTGCATGTCTCCTTCTGCTTTGTTCCTGTTTTGTCTCTGCCACGAGCAACCGGTTGCGAGCACATCCATCTTCCTCCCCACACCCCGCATTTCCGTCCCCCCGCAGTTCCCCCGGAAATAACCATCTGCCGCGAAACAAGCACCTCTCCCCACCTTTACATACGTGTACGTTCTCACTTGAGACAGGATCGGCCGGATCCTTGAGAAGAGGCTCTGTACTCCACGTGCGTCTGTCTCGGATATTGATTCCATCCCGGATCAGGGATGTAGAGGGGCGCGCGGGTCCCATCAACTTTCCTCTGGAAGATCGATATCTAGAATCCCACGTCAAACCACTGGAGAGAGCTGGACTGTTTCCAATTTTTTCCTGTGGGTGGCGCACGTACGCCGTGCCTCTTCCAGCCCGTAAATAGCAGACTTGGGGCCCCGCATGTCACCTTGTATTGCGAGCGAATTGGAAGACGAGAAAGGGTGCGAGGCGAAAGGCGAACGCGGTTTCAGGCGGGGAGCGCGCGCTGGTGCTGGGTTGGAAATCCGGGGTTACGGGATTACAGGCGGGATTACGCAGGCGATGTGAGGGATTGATTGTGCTCGAGATCAACTGCCGAGTGTCACGATGGTCAGGACCTCACACGCTGGGAGGGAGGGGAGGGGGTGTTGGAGACTTGCTTATTCCTAAACCAGGTGGGTTGATAGGCAATTGGTCTGAACGGCTGAGCTGGAGGATCTGTGATGGCGATACATAAAGGGTAGGTATAAAGGCCTGGGTTCCTGTATACATTCACTCCCCCTTCCTCGTTTCATTCTGGAGTCTGTTATCTGTATTTGAGCTCTAGGCTACCTGCTGTCACCCTTCAACGAAGCCCTTCCCGCTTTCTTATCCTAGGAAGAGGAAATAAGAGGACCATCTCAACATGGCCTCCACCCAGGTCGTAGCAGCATCAGGCGACGAGCCCGCCGTCATCCAGACACTACGTTTCTGTAAAAGTAACTGGTACATCCTCCTCCCACTGATCCTCGTCATCCGATTTCTTTACTACCGCTACTCCTCCCCTCTACGCCACTACCCTGGTCCTTTCCTCGCCTCCGGCTCCCGCCTCTGGAAAGTCCTATCAACTTACTCCGGGAAAACGGAAACGGACCACATCCTTCTCCACGAGAAATACCCCTTAGCCGGCCGCGGACGCCAACCCTCCACAGGAAGCTCGGAAGGGAAAAACAATGGTGGCGGCAGCAGCAGCAGCAACCTCGTCCGCATCGCCCCCAACGAACTCTCCCTCTCCTCCCCCCTCGCCGCACGCGAAGTCCTCGCCGCCGGCAAAGGCTTCCACAAGACCGACTTCTACGCCGTCTTCCCACCCCCAGAGAACCCGGACATCTTCACCGAGACGCGCGAGAGCGTGCACGCGGTCAAGAAGCGGTATGCGAGCCATGCGTACAGCATGAGCGCCATGCAGCAGCTGAGCGGGTGTATCGAAGCGACGGAGCGACTATTGGTGGAGAAGTTGGAGGGGGTAGCTGAGGCCGGTGCAGGGGATGGGAAGGGGAAAGGAGGGGTTGTCGATTTAGGTGATTATCTCCATTACTTCGCTTTCGATGTCCTCGGCGAAGTGGCTTTCAGTCGCAAGTTCGGCTTCCTCGATGCGGGAGCTGATCTTGAAGGCGCCATTAAGACGATCGATGATATGCAGTGGTATGATGGGATTGTCGGTCAGATCCCGGAGTGGGATTGGGTGTTTCGGAGGAACCCTCTGTGGAAACTGGTCCCGGGGTTGGATCCTGCCCGGTTCCTAATCACGCGTATGGCAAAGGAGGAGATGGAGAAGCGGAAAAGGGTTGGCGAGAAGGAGGTTGAGAGCGGTCGGAAGGATCTGTTGAGTCAGTTGATGGCGGCGCATGAGAAGGCGCCGGGACAGTTCGGGGAAGGGGATGTTTTCGCTGTGGCCCATGGCGCCATCTTTGCCGGATCGGACTCGACTGCTTCGACTATGCAGTCCTTTTGTCATTTTGTTCTGAGTCATGAGCAGGTGCATGCGAGATTGAAGGAGGAGATTGAGGAGGCGCAGCAAGGAGGTCGATTAAGTGCCATGCCCCAGTGGAACGAGGTACAGGCGCTTCCGTATTTTCAGGCCTGTCTCAAAGAGGCAATGAGATTGAGGCCGGCGGTTGGGTTGAATATCACTCGTCTGACGCCTCCTGGCGGAGCGGAAATCGACGGTCAACAGATTCCAGGAGGCGTGCGCATCGCTCTCAATGCTTGGGTCTTGCATCGGAACGAAGAAGTCTTCGGGCCTGATGCCAAAGTCTACAGACCGGAGCGTTGGCTTGAAGACGCTGAGAAGGCCAAGGCAATGGAGCGATGCATGTTCCAATTTGGTGGTGGAAGCCACTTGTGTATCGGTAAGAATTTGGCATTACTCGAGATGAATAAGCTGCTACCATTATTGTTTAGGGATTTTGAGATGGAGTTGGTCAATCCTGGAAAGGAGTTGAAGTACCACTCGACCTTCTTCGTGGTACAGAGTGGGCTAGAAGTGAGGCTGAAGAGGAAGGCGGTGTCATAGGCAACATGTACAGCGCAGATAATGACAGTCGATTTTGCAGGTCTCTCACTCTCTTTCGTCTGGGAAAAAACGGTATTCAGTAGAGTGTCACGTCATGTTTCTCTGGTATAATGTTTTGAGCCGGCTTTGTCAATCAGAAACAGCCTTTGTAGTTCGCTGGCGATGACGTGCCGTTTCCAATGCAACGACATATGGTTGATCTTGATCTGATTATGTCGCGAATTTACATAGTACAATGAAGACAGAGTTAAGAACTAAAAGTCCTTGGTAATTGGGGGACTGGAAATATCTCTCGTCAGCACTGATGCCTCTGATAACAAGAGAAAGACCCGCAAGTGATGTCTTGAAACTCACAGTGGAGTCAAGCCTCCTAGATGACCATGTGAGGCATCTTCATGTTTGGGGACTTGCGATCCCACTTTCTTCTGACTTCCAACGCCGTTCGATACCGCACAATTTTTTCCTTTGTTATCAGGAATACTTTCTCACTCTCCCTTTGTGCTTTTGCTCACAGACATGTTTGCAGGAACGCTGCATTTAGCGGCAATGGACGAACAAAGAGCTGAGGAGACGGGCTGCTCTCCCCAATGAAATAACATTCCAAAGGAAACCGTGCAAAAGTACGCCGTTCATTCGTCATCATGGCACCCAAACGAGGAACTCGCAACGCACCAAGTACGAGAGGACCATCCGGTAGAAGTAGAGGAGCCCTTACTACTCAAGCCAAATCGACCAGACCGTCCGTAAGCAATGCTGGAATCAGAAAAACTCCTTCATCTTCAAAGAAACGACCTGTGCAACGGCGGATAGCCAAAACACTCGCATCACTCCCACCCGATGCCGTCGAAGTGCTCACTCAGGCCGAAGGGGCAGAAACCCCTTCAAAACTCCACGAACCGGAAGCAAAAGTCCACCGCATCGTCAGAGATTACATGTGCTCACTTTGGTCTCTCGACTTCATTTACCACATCCCCACAACCGACGAAAAAGGCGGGGCCGTAGCAAAATGCCTCGATACGTCAGAGGATACAGACATAATCGCGTTGAACCTCATGGACCACTTCATGCAAACCGAAAACGAGATACCCGAATTGCGATATGGGATTTTACCCGCTGCATCCTTCGCGCTGGCTTGTGACCTGACCGCAATCAGCAAAGACTTCGAGAGGATCGCGCAGGCGGTGCGGGTCCGTGTTGCGATGTGTTTGGAAATGGGGATCGAGCTTGCTCCTGAAGCTTTGGAGCTGACGGGGGCGGATGTGCGGAAGGGTTGTGATGTTATGTTGAAGCGTAGGAGGGAGTTATATCCTCTTGTTGGCGGGTACGCTCAAGGACTGGCGCACCTGGCGTGTACGGTTCTTGGTCTTGAGGAGGTTGATGAGGAATTTCGGCATTATGTCCGCAAGGGGGGAGAGGCGCGAGGTGAAGGGGCGGGTGAAAAAACTGGTGAGGACCTGGACGTAACCGTAGATAAGCTGGAGCTGACTGTGGACGATGAAGCTGCAGCGGTGGAAGACTTGATGGAGGCCGGCATGAAAAACGCAGAAGAGGAAGAGCTAATCGACTTTGACGTTTTCGACGAGAGCGAGGTCGATGGTGTCTAGAAGATACCGTGAACATCTTCTGGGGCGGTTTTCGTTTAATGAAACGAGGTGTAGGCGTTGGCGAAGCAATAGAAACGTCAATTTGATCCAGTGCGCACCATCAGCGCCGACGCTCAATTACGCAAATGCTATACTACAATTAGGAAACGATTTTGAAAAGCCCGATTAAAACCATTCTCTTTTCGGCGTCACAAACGCCAAATTTTCCTCCAGAAATCCTGCCGGGTATCGAAAGTACTCCTTTTTTGAAATGAAATGAATAGACAAAAGTGTGACAGACACATAAAGTCCAAACGAATGCGCTTCTGCTCCCCCTTACGCAGGAGGAGCGCCGCCCTGGTTATTATTGTTGTTGAACCAGCCTCCAGCTGTCGCGCCGTAGATGAGTACTATGACCACAATAACGATTATGACGGCCACTGCAAGAAACTGTTAGCTTGGCTAATTCCACGGGTCCAAGAGGCAGGGTTGCCATATACTCACCAACAATACCAAGACAGATCCACTTCTTCTTCCTCGCCGCCCTGGCACTCGTGACAGCTTTCTCAACATGCACATTGCCCGCTTCGAGGTGCGTGTTCGTCTCCTCCGCCTTGGACTCGATGTTCTCCACCAGCGGTTCCTGCTGCACGACGATAGCGTCGAGGTCTTGGAGAAGCTGGTTCAGCTCCATCATCGAGCGCTCGATCTTGATAATCGCGTCGTGTCGCTCTCTCACATTGCGCAAGGCTGACTGTGCCTGCCCTCTGCGGTCGGCATTTAGAAGCGCCTGCTGGAATATCTGCTGATCGCCTCCAGCTTCTGTGGCCTCTTGCAGCTCCTGCTCTGTCGCATCTGGTCGTACGATGAGGTATTGCCTTCGCTGTTGCTCCTGTACTTCTCTCCTGAATTGCGACTCGGTCTGTTGGAAAGCGTTGATGCTTCTGCGTATTCTCCTGTCTAATGCCTCCACCTGGGCTTGGTTTCTCGGGTTGCCAGCGTCAGGTTGCCCTTTTATTCTTCTCACTCTGTCCGCAAGGCCACGGAATCCCGTCATGATATCTGCACTCATCCCGTCGATTTGGGCGTTGGTCGTACCGCCCGTGCCGGAGGTGAAGGAGCGCTGAAGGCGCTGAAGCTCTGGAAGGCGGCTTTCGAGGTCATCGATGGCGCGACCAACTTCACGACAAGCATTCAGCGTCGCATTGGGGTCTCGTTGGGGTTGTTGTCCTGGGTAGGCGGCGGCTTGATCACTGAAGGGATTGCCATCACCCTGGTTAAGCGGTTGCATCTCCATGTCATTCCGTCCACCCCCATAACCTTGTGCGCCATACGGTGGTGCAGGGGATGAGGATGTCGAGTAAGGGTTGCTCTGGCCGTAACCACCGCCATATTGATTGTACTGTTGTTGTTCAGACATGTCAGCGACCAGCTCTCTCGTTCGCGTTGTCGGCTGAGATTCGCTTAGGCCCCTCCACTCTTTCTTAACAGAATTGTTGAAGCTGCTGCCTATCCCTTGATGCCACAATGGTACGATGTAGGGTTAGACTTACCGCCATATTCTTGCCGCCTGCTGCCAGTTCTATCGCGGACCCGCCGGCTTGGTCTCGAATGTTTACTCCTGAATTCGTGGGCTGCCTCTCCTAGCAACCGTTTATGAGGACGCTGGTTGGTCACTTGGACAACACTATTCGTGCAAATACTATCTTCCCAAGTCGAGGTTGTAGTCCAATATGCAGACGTCTGTGAAATCCACCCTTGGACAGAGAGCAAGGGAGGAAGTGTGTTTCATACCTAGGTAATAGCCGTTTCAATCTCACGCCGGGGCATGGACCACACTCAGGGTCGAGAGGGTCTGGGTTGCAGGAGTTGCGCTAGCGCTACTGCCCGCTACAGCGCGGCTGTGTGCGCTAAAGATAGCCTATTCTATTCCTCTCGCCTCCCAAGTGGCAAGAGACATGCACGACACGTCAAGTGTACTGCTGCGGACGAGAAAATGTCGTTCACTTGGGCTTGAGTACGAAGCCTTAGAGGCTCGGAGCATCCTGGAAGTCGCGAAAGCGCTTTGACATCCCTCCAAATATTCTAAAGAAAGAAAAAAAAAAAAGAAAAACGGAAATCCGCAAATCTCACTCGGAAAGATGCGCGCGGAAAGCTGCACATGGTATACAATATGAATGGTACTCAATCAACTGGAACATTGCATCAAGCGCAGCTCATGAAAGCTCTGTACTCAATATCAAGCCCATCACAAATGGTACAGCGCCTCGCTCGTCTCCCGCAATCCCTGTCCCCCGTCGTGGACGAGGGACGCGATTGAGAGCTCTCGTCTCGCCAGCAGAAGGCTTGATAATTCCCCTCCCAGAAGCCCGCACAGTGTGGATAGCCAGTCAGTGTAACCCATGCCGAGCCAGAACTTGATCCGCCAGGTACGTTAATCCCAACCCAGCGCCCAGCCATCCAGCCTGAATCAATGCGCTGCGTCCAGTCGCCAGCCACCCATCCCCATCGTCGGCTGTCGTAGCAGGTAGTAGGGATTGCTGAGGAGATCTGCTAAATTCTGGCTCCACCTCTGAAACATCATTCTTCCTTCCCCGGGTCATTCTCTTCCTCTTATAACCCCTTCTAGCCTTCGTTGCAGGCTGCTCCCTCAGTGTGTCCTGTGATTCTTCTTGATCCGCCTGCATAGCTTCTGGCCCAGGGATAAGATCAAGCCTTCCACCATAGCGGTGAAGAATGTCTCCGAAGCGCTCTCTGTGCGAGAAGAGCTCTTCGTACGCTAATACGTTGCCAGCCCGCCTCGCCATCAGGAATGCTGATGTCTTGTCGAATAACAATTCAGTATCCAATGCACTGCTTGCGAAAAGGACGACAGCGCTTGCTTTCTGAACCGAAGAGAAGCTATCCAGAATGCCGCATTCCTCAATACGCTCGAGCAAGTCTAGGCAGAGCATGCGGTACTTTGGGTCATCTTCATCATCTTGACAAGGCTCCATCCTTTTCACGGCGCGCTTCTTTCCCCCTAACGGACCGCTGGTCGTGATATTGGTACCTCTTGCATGACGGAAACGCTTGCCAGAGCGTGTGCGGCCGTCTGGAAGCTCCTGAGCAATCGCAATGGCTCCTGCACCCAAGTACGGAAATGATCTTGAGGCCCGCTTCGTACCTTTACCGCCCTTGCTGTTCGTGCTGGGAGTTTTCGATGTTGGATTGCGGGTCCGGGCCATTTCAACGTCAACTGTCAATCTTTCACGGCGATGAGACTTTAATAGACCTGCGGTAGTTAAGCAAAGTAAGAGGCATTTCTGTCATGAACGCTTGAGTAAGAATATAGCTTCTCCTTTGTTCCCCGATGCAGACTGCTGATGGATCATTGTCTGACCGCATGGAGAAGTCGTGAAAGAACAAAGAGACAGCTTCAGGCCATAACTTGAAGCACACTTGTATACAATGTCTCATATGGGGTTCTTTCTTGAAAACCAATATGACATATGGTGTCACCTGCGAAGAGCTTGCGTTGATTCCATGGTTTGCTCAGACATTGTACGTTCGACGAGAAAGGAATAGCTAACGGAGAGGCGGACTCGTAAAGGCTGGAATGAGTAGCCGACAATGTAGGATGAAAAAACTTATAACAAGGCATGTCAAGTGAACGAGGATTCTCAATCTTCCCAATCTTACCGGTTGCGGATAGGTCTTCGATTGCATCGGTGGCTTCCACTCTCCGGTAACGTGGTCGACGTTGGCTCTAGATCTCCACGTTTGCAGTGGCCGCGTTTTTTGGCACTTTGCCGCTCATTATAATCAAGGCTATGGCCGCGATCAGTAGTCATGATATTGTAGTTGGAGCTGGACCATTTCCTGATGTACAATTCCTCCGAACCACTCTGTCCTATGAGTCTGGCCGGTGCAGCTCGATTACTGGGAGAGGCAATAAAGCTCGTCTATTTTCGGTCGCCATAGCTTTTCAACTTTCTCATAGACAGAATTGCAGAGTGTTAAATGGAAGAAGTACGGAAGAGGTAGAGGCTGATGAGTAGAGAATTGCCGAAGATAGCGACAACCTCAGCTCGGCAAGGAGCCGAACGTTGCCTGTCGCACAAGTTCCCTCTTCAGGACATGAGGGCGAGGCAAGTGACCCGAATGAATTGCTCTCCACTCTCCCCATCTCCACTCCCCCATCCACCCTTACGAACCTTACCACCGTGCCGTGTGAGCTCCAGCATCTCGGGAGGCAATTTGCGGCGATAGTAGGTCATATGCCGCAAGTAGCGGCCTTGCCGTTATATATGATGTGCTCAACCTTCCCAATGTTCACATTCCCAGTCCAGCCCAGTCTTTTCTCTTGTCCATTCCTCCCTCCCGTCTTCTTGCAGTGGCAGCAGCGTCATGGCACCCATCGACACTGATGTTCTCATCATAGGCGCTGGCCCGTCCGGATTGGGCACAGCAATCCAACTTCGCCGAGCCAATCTTACCTCCAGTATCGAGATTATTGAAAAGTGTGGCGATGTGGGTGGCACATGGCTCGTCAACACCTATCCTGGCTGCGGCTGCGATGTGGCAAGCCACTTTTACTCCTTCAGCTTTGCCTTGAACCCGGACTGGAGCAAGAAATTCAGCATGCGGAGCGAAATCCAGCAGTACTTCCGAGACGTGGCAGAACGTTTCGACGTCGTCAGACACTGTAGATTCTACCAGACCGTGGAGACCGCGCACTGGAACGAAGATGAGCAGTTATGGGAGGTCAAAATTACAGACCAAACGACCAAGAACACCTACTTGAGGAGAGCCAAGGTAGTAGTCTCCGCAGTGGGGTCGTTATCTGTTCCTAAGCCATGTGAGATCCCGGGTGCAGAGACCTTCAAGGGCCATCTTTTTCACTCTGCTCAATGGGATCATAGCCTTGACTGGAAAAACAAAAATATCGTTGTGCTGGGCAATGGATGCAGTGCTACTCAGTTTGTCCCAATCATGGCACAGGATGCTAAGCAGCTCACTCAATTCGCACGACAGGCGCAGTTCCTGGCTGAACGACCCAATCCCGACTACGGCTCCCTTTTCAAATGGGTGATGCGGTATGTTCCGGGGGCCATGAGAGCGTATCGCTTCAAGCTATATTCAGACATGGAGAAAGACTTTGCCGGCTTTGACATAGAGAGCGGCAAGCTCATTCGGCAAGGATTGAAAGAAGAGAATGAGAAGTACGTCAAGCGTATGGCGCCGGAGCGATACTGGGATGCCCTCATTCCCAAGCATGAAATCGGGTGCAAGCGTAAGGTTATGGACACGGACTACCTTTCCACCCTTTGGCGAGAGAATGTGGAACTCATTGCCGATGACCCTGTGGAAAAAATCATGCCCCACTCTGTCATGACAAAAAGTGGTAGAGAATTGAAGGCGGATGCCATCGTCATGGCGACAGGATTTGCCGTCTTTCGTATGCTCTTCCCGATGGAGATCTATGGCCAGAACGGAATGAGTCTGAATGAATACTGGGACACACAACATGACGGCGCTGCTCAAGCCTACTTGGGAACATGCGTACCGAACTTCCCTAACTTCTTCACACTCATGGGACCAAACACTGTCACTGGGCATTTATCGGTAATCTACACTGTCGAGTGTCAGATCAACTTTACTCTGCGACTGATTGCGCCAATCCTGAAGTCCACGCATGCCCAGCAGCGGAGTCTCATGGCGCCTAGCAAGGAAATCGCAGCTGTAGACGTGAGACCAGAGTCTGCAAACGCGCACATCTCCTGGCTACAGAACAAGCTCTCCAAGCTCGTATGGGCCAGTGGATGTACGAGCTGGGCACTCGATCCCAAGACTGGATTGAACATTGCCATGTATCCCGAATATCAATTTATTTACTGGTGGCGATCAGTCTTCATTCCTAAGCAGGATTTTGCATACGCGGTGGTTGACAAGAAAGGAGGCAGAAAGCAACGGAAGAGTTTGACCATGGGTGGATGGAAGGCTGTTCAGAATGCTGTCACTACAAGCTTGGTGGTGGGTGCACTGGCAGCCGGTGCAGTGGGCGTTAATAGATCTGGAGGTGTGAGGGAAGCTGGGGATGCAATGAGAGGCTTCATGAGATACATATTAGAAAAGAGCACCAGAGTGCTGAAGTCGTGAAGTGTGTAATGCGTAGTACACAAGAAGAGAAAATGCCCATTTTTCTAATATGTATCTTGAGTCTCATCCTCAAGGCACGTGATGTCGGCAAGCCTTCCTCTTCTCCGGTTTAGCCTTGACCTCATGGCGGGTCCTTTCGCATGTGACAGAGAGCTGTACAGGAATCTCGTGCATCTCAACTCGTGCCCCTCCGACTCCTCTCAATGGGCCTCAAGCGATCGCATGCCGAAATGTCAGGGCGCTCAAAGCAGGATGCGCCGGCTGATCAAGCCCAATCACCATACATGCCTATGTTCGAGGCTTTCCGTGCCGAGCTGGACGAGCATCATGCCCGTCGCGAAGACATAATAAAAGCTAGCCGCGACATTACCGCTGCCTCTAAGAAGATCATCTTCACACTTCAGCGGATCCGCAAACTCAAAGAGCCTCTACCAGCACACGTAGTCAAGACGAATGCCGACCATTACAAGATCATCGAGGAGCGATTCAAGACGGTAGCGAAGCACCTCCAAGGCATCAACGCTTATAGATATGCGCGTCAGATCAGCGGAGGTTGTCAGGAATGGATGGAGGCGGTCAGCTTCCAGCACTACCTTGTCACAGGTCAGCTGCTGAGCTATGAAGATTCGAGAGTCATGCTGCTAGACGTGAGCAAGGACGAGGAAGGCAAGAGCATTGATTTGGGGCCAGAGGACTGGGTACTGGGAATTTACGACATGACGGGAGAGCTGATGAGGTTCTCCATCACGGCTATGGCTACTCACGGCTTGCCGACCATCCCTGCAGACAACGCCTCAGACCCTGCTTCGGATTCTATGGATGTTGATGGACGGGGTGGGAGCTCTGGGCAACAGAGGAGTGTGCTCACCGATATGAGGCTCCTGCGAGCGGCATTGGAGGGGTTGGATGCTGGGAGCGGGCCGTTTGCTAAGGATGCGGAGAAGAAAATGGACGTGATGAGGTCGAGTGTGGAGAAGGTTGAAAAGAGCTTGTATGGCTTGATAGTGCGAGGTGCGGAAAGGCCTAAGGGTTGGATGCCGGATACGAACGAGGGTGGCAGAGCTGTTGAGGTGGAAGGCTAAAGAAGTTCGAAAGGCATCCCGGTATGAGCTGCTTATCAGCAAGATCTCATGGCTCCCTCTGCGAGTGTGCGAGGAGGTAGGCGCATTTGCGATAAGCCAATTGCAATTTTGCGGTCATGCGAAAGCCAACGCATTTGACGACTACATCTACTACTCGCCTGACTGCGAATAGCAGCCTGCTCTCTCAGATATTCCATCGCTCTGCGATTTGAGAGACTTGGCCTGAAAGATCCCTAGAAGATCATGAATCAGATGATACACCAATCTTGAAGCACTGGCGCCCAACGACTTTGCCGCAAGTACATGACCATCTCCAATCTAGCAAAGAGAAAACGAGAATCCCTTTTCGCAACACGTCCCATCTACGGGGTTTGGCCACGCTATTAATGCCATTCCCTATGCCGCATCAGCCAAAATGAATGCGGACCCTATAGGACCGCACTCGTTCTTCCATTTGACGACTGACTGACTGAGTACCCCAAGCGGAGGGAGCGATTATGGGTTGAGTCACACAAGCTATGGTTGTCCGCAACAAGCCTTCAGGAAGCTTCGCAAACTTCAGCTTCATGGCCTCTCCCTTGTGGGACCGCGCGCGTTGAGGTACGGTAAAGATGCATGTACCTAGATACTTTCAACCACCCGAGCGAAGTATCTACACATTGCCGGAACGCCACAGTGATCAGATTTAGAATGTATCACTTCCGATTAAATGTCTTCACTGATCAAAAGCAATAGAAACTTGATAGCTCGGATTGAAAAGTCCATCTAAAAGGCGTGCGCAGCAAGCGTCATCCTCATGCAGACTGGAAGTCAATCTGCGCAGCTGAGGCAAAGATCAACGCGACTGACCGTGTCCCACGAATAGCACATCGCTGACATTGATGCTGCGCAAGCATTATGCCTGCTTCTTCTGCCAGCTCAGTCGTCTTGGTGTAATCGTTCCACTGCGTCGCCCGCTTTTTGTATTGCATACAGAGCCGTATTGTGTGCGTCTCATCTCAATCAGAATGCTACATGCAGCCATACCTTACGATGACGACTCTCAAAGAGTCTGGAGACGGAGACAATGGTGTTGCTTTGGCTGCTGCAGACACCAAACATGAGCTTCCGGAGCCCGCAGAAAGCGAAAACTACCGGCACGGAGAAGAAACGGCCGCTGGTGCCTTCTTCAGCTTGTTTCGTGGTGGACTGATCGCGCCAAGTGATACCACATACGATGCCATCCTCCACTGCCTTACCGCCGATACCCTAGAGCAGCGAGACGAGTTGACCAAACAGTGGCGAGATCACAAACTGGAGGAGCTGAACTTCATCGGTGTCGTCGGTGCACTACTTGCAGGCTGCTTGACAAGCACTGGAAGCTGGCCGACTGTGCTGCAAAATGGCCAGAATTCTCCCTGGACGGTGCGGACTTGCTGGTATACCGGCATCGTCTTCGCCCTCTTCGCTGTCCTTACTGCCGCACAGCAATCCATTCGGCTGCATCGCCTCTCGGCTCATAAGGACTCGTTGAAAAACATCAGGCATTACATGGGGTGCAAGGTTCGGGACAGCGAGGGCGTGTCTCGCATCAAGCCCCGACGTTTTCAGGTCTATGGCTGGCAAGCGAGTATCATGTTCTTGACTCTCAGTGTGGCTGCGCTGATCATTGGGATGTGTATTCTCATATGGAGCTCAACGCAGTTTGGTCCGTATAAGAGGAAGGGTCAGTCTGGCTGGTGGGACAGTAATGCGAAGTTGGCAGTGACTTGGACGATCCTTACTCTTGTAACCATTGTGGCATTTTTGGTAGCGCAAGTGAGCTTAGCTATGCGCAAGGACGAAGAGTGAATTAGGAAAGGTTGCTGCAATGTCGAAGAGTAGCAAGTCAGTCCAATGGCTTTTGAAGATTAGCAATGTTGTGTACAACGCTGGACTCTTGGTTGTTCCAAAACTATACATGATCGCAGGTTCCAGTGCGCGGATATTTATGAAATCAAGCTCACGGAGGGTTGGCGCAAGTATCTATAGAAACGGCATCGTCGAGACCCTCAATCGTCCGACCTCATGCAGAATCATTCCTCAAGCCTTCATGAACCTTGAAAGCAAAGGATTTCGGTGAATGCAAAAATACGAGCCTTCCAATGAGAAGCGGATTCGAGTCGGCTGGGTCCGCTAGTATGGCGCTAGCATGCCAACTTGGGTAGTATATATATCCCTTCTACACATTACTCTTCCCGTCTCGCCTTGCTATGCAGGTCTTCATCCGCTGCAAGACTGAGGGGCCAATTTGCAATGTCATACCCCAAAGTCCTACGCCCTGCAGGCAAGTCGTTCATCTCTCGTGTTCAATTACCGCCACACTTTTCTGACAAAAGTTTCGTTAGGCCTGAATGAGCTTCGATGTATTGTGCGAGACGATCTCGCATTGTATGGCACAATCATTGTTTCCGCGACATACACTATTCAACAGAAATATGAAGATGAGACGCTCAGAAAGGTACTCACAAGGGCACTGAAGCATTGCATTGCCGAGCACCCTGTACTCAGTACAGTGGTGCTGGACAGCGACACCAGTCAATCACAACTAGCTCAAATACCGCGGATGACAATTGACGATCACCTCACGATGCTTGATGCTGACTCCATACTCGCTGCGCCCGATGACGAAACGGCCGCCTTATTGAAATATGCCCATAATGATCGCATTCCCGATCTGTCGACTCGTCCGCCATGGCGGGCCTACGTCTGCCCTTTGAAACGATCACAAGAGCGATCGAGCGAGTCTATAGTGGCCTTCTCCTACTCGCACGCCATAGCAGATGGGAAATCCGGTCTCCTTTTCCACCAGTCCTTCCGCCGTGCCATGGAACAAATATGCACTTTAATATACAACGACGAACCATCCTTCCTTCCACCACCGGCAGCAGAGCTCTTTCCTCCGTTAGAGAAAGCAGCGTCGCTGAAAATCAGTTGGGCGTTCCTCCTTGGTCCACTGATTGGGGAATACTGCCCTCCAATGCTCAAGCGGATGTTTGGAATTTCTTCTGAAAGTAACGAAGACTGTTGGAAAGGGGCAAGAGTACGACCGCCGATGCCAGATCGATCACGGCCCATCGAGACGGCGCTGGTGCACCGTCGAGTGGCTCAAGTCACTCTTGAAAGCGCTTTATCCCTTTGCCGCACACGTGAGGTCAAGCTCACAGGCTTACTCATTGTCTTGACCTCCCGAGCGCTCGCCCACGCTCTCCAAGCACGGAATGAGCGGTTTACTTCTTTCATAGCGGAGACTGCCATCGATCTGCGGAAATGTATACCAGAAGCGAGTGCCAGCATGGGCAACATGGCTTCGGCCGTGGAAGACACCGTTGTCATCGAAGAAGGCTGTCAGATTGGAAAGCTATCAGACAGGGAATGGGAAACTGCTAAGAGCATCACGCTCCACCTGCAACAGGCTTCGAGCACCCTTTCAGATCAACCAGTCGGGCTGCTTAGATATCTGAGCGATTTCAAAGGGTGGACATTGAAGAAAACTACACAGCAGCCTAATTGCTCCTTCTCCGTGAGCAATCTTGGAGTGTTCGAGGATGGCAAGCCTCAGGATTCTGCCGGAGTCACGATTGAAGAAGTTTCGTTTTCACAGTCGGCAGACGGAACAGGAGCGCCTTTCAATTTGAATCTGGCCAGCACAAAGTCAGATGGTACTCTGAATATGGTAATGACATGGTGGCCTGGCATGCTGGGTGTCGAGGACGAGGGGAGGTTCATGGAAGAAATTAGTGATTGGATCGTAGAAGAACTGAAGGCGATGTAAGGAAACAATGCTTGTAGAAATGATTGACGTAATTAGAACTACCGACTCACACAATGCCTTGCTGTGGCGACAGATGCCAGAGGCTCCGGAATAAGTCAGCCATCGATTTCCTCACTTTATGTCTCATGCTGGAGACGCCTGCTCAAGTTCTAGGAGTGATCTCGACCGAAGACAAACCACAGAGGTTGAGTTATTATGCACTCTCGCAGCTTGACATATTTCTCGTCCTGTTGGTCAACAGCGAATGATCGAGTGCCCCAACATCCTGCGTGCGAACGGCATCAGGTCCTTAACGCTTGCACCATGTACTTGAACAAGACCATTAGATCCTTCAGACTAGAGCATGCCTTCTCCAGCAAGCGAAGGTGTTTGGTTGAGCTTCATCAAGCAGGTGAGGAAGCCCCACGAGGAAGCGAAGTCGAGAGGTCCTATCCCAGCTGCATGTAAATGTCAAATCACACCCGCCGACCACCCTCCATAAGTGAGAACGTGATACCAACGTGATACCAACGTGACCGATTGCCTCTGCGGCCAGGATATTTAGCTCGACCAGTGAGAGAGCATAGCAGGGAAGCGACCAGGGTCCTGCTGATGGGAGCGCTTAGGGGGAGCGGGGAGGTAACGCGCTGACATGTCGCGTGTCCAAGTACTATACCTATAACGTAGGAAGGTCCACTGTGGTAGAAGGTTGCATTCTCTATTGTCTCATTGGCACATGCCATTAGTGACGATTTCACGCGGTGATAGCAAGTCTAGACACAGTATGCAACAGCTCCGGAGAGTCGTGTTGGATGAGCGATGTGCTTGACCTGGAGAAAAATGCGGGCGTGGCTATCGACAGAGACGGTGTCTTCCACAAATGGCAAATTTCGTGAAGAGCTTTCTCACTAACAGAACGATAGATGCAGAAGAGTTGTGACCCGTGTGAAAGCTGATTGGAGTAGTGGCCGGTGATGTGGAGGCAGTAGTGATGATGAGGAAGAAGCTCGCCTAACAGTACCTAAGTAACTATTCCCACTGCATCCGCAGGCTTTGCAAATCGGACCACTACGAGCCGTCAGCGGACCGGATGTTAATCGACGGAGCTGCATGCCATGTAAGATAGCTTGAGATAAGTCGATAGTGGTGATGTCGAATGTCTCTTGACCCAGAGGCTGCCTTCGATCGCGGCGGGCCGGGATAAACACCTCACATCCACACCTCGTTCAGCTCATTTGGAGAATCACTCGATGGCCTGATTACATACGACGGTTGAGTCTACCAGGCAGCCTCCTTTTGGTATATCAGCAGTCAAGTCAGCCTACAAGTGGTGAGGTTTCCAACAAGAAGCCAAAAACAACCGTGCGTCTCAAGATGCACAAGCCGGCCGGTAGCCCTCGCTTCTGCACATCGCCGACGAATGAATGTCTTTCTGCCCTCATCTACATCGTGACTGGCTCCGCAGAACAATGAACTTCTTCCGTTTTGCACGGGCTGGCAAATCTCCATATGCAGCCAGCACGATGGTCAAACGTTGTTGCTTGCGGCGTGTCCACTTGGCTGCGTCTGCAGCGTTTAAGCTGTCGCCCGCCGCGCACGCTACCTCCTACCAGCGAGCTGCTCAGCTGCATGGCAAATGCACCCGTCCATATTTGCACCTCCTAGGCTAGGAGAGCGGAGGGAGAGTGTCGCAATACCTAGGAGCTACAGTACTTGAACATGCCTTCTGGTTTTGGCGGCCGTTCCCAGCTGACTCTGCCCTTTTCTTTTCTCTGATCCCCTTCCACCTCCTGCTGACTTTCGGCTTTTGCACTCTAACTTTGCTGCTGAGGACCCTGTACAAAATTCCCGACCAAGCCTGCCCTGGTCCTGCGCAGTGCGGCGGCGGTGGCTCGTGTCCATCTAGCATACACCACGCTGTCCCACTTCACGACTTCACCAACCGGCTTCCGATACCCCACAGCCAGATCGACGCTCAGCGCAGAACGACATGCCCGCCTCTATTTCGTGCAGAGGGCATGCCGGACGTCCAATGTGAGCTGTACACGTCGCACAGAGAAGCGCGGAAGCTGTGGCGTAAGTCTGCCAGCGCACGCTCGGCGCCGTCGCCATCTGTCGGTACCTCCGGCAGAAGAGCAGGTGGCGGTGCATGCGCCATCGCGGCTCTGCGTGACCTTTTGATAGTAACGGCCACTGACGTTGTCGCAGTCGTCCAGACTCTCACACTAATCTTAAAGGTAGCTTTTCGTTTCTTATTCTTCTTCTTTTAGTACCATGCCCATTCTTCGGCTTAGCTGCTGGCATATACCTATCGTTGAGCGCTGGACGCTGACGAGCGCACTCGTTCCACAGCGGATTGCAAGCGCCCAGATGCAAAGAAGTCCGAATACGAACTCCACGTTATTGCACAACATACGTCCTAATGAGTCCTCTTCCAATTGAGTGTTTAGCAATCAACATATCCCGGAGCGGCCGATTATTACCTTTCACGACGGCGTCGCACAACCGAGACGTTCGGGAAGATGTCGGCCTCTTACAGACCTCACTTCAGAAGTCCACCACCAGATCCGAGTCGCGCAACCTCATCTGAAGCCCAGCGAAGGAGCAGTAGTCGGATACCGACCAAATCGAGCACTAGCGGCGAGAATAAGAGTGCGGCTACGCAGCATGTGTCAAAACTGGCCAAGAGGACAAGCCGGGGTGTTACTCCGCTAGAGAAGTCGGCAAAGGATGAGAGGGCCAGTCATAGTAGCAGAGCGCAAGCTCCGATGAATGCTCCAGTGGCAGGCTCAAAATCGCATTCGGCCAGGCCCCGAGGATTGCCATCGAACATGACTTCCGAATCCCAAAAGATACATTCTCAAACTTTACCAACCTCGCGTTACACCAGCCTGCAGCCTTCGCCCGCCATTCGCACACCCTCCCTCGTATCTGGCTCTTCTGCGTCGACCTACGATAGCCCGAGGTCGCAAGGTCTTCGGCGGAAGCCATCGAACATTGATAGAAATGCTTCCCGCAAGTATGCGCAAACGGAACCCTTGGACCTTGGCCGCAAGACCATGCACAGCCGCAGCGAGACACAAGGCGACGATACATTCGATGATTCAGTCCTGGGTATCTCAATGCCGACTAAAACACGATCCATAATTCCTAGGGACGATTATAGCGCATTCTCAGAAATGGAAAGGGATTGGCAGGGCTCACCACCGGTGCCTACTTCGGCACAATCAGCCACACCATCAACAAGATACACAGATTCGCCTTTCAGTCATGCGCCAACGCCTAGCTCTGCGTCATCATACTCGCCTGCTATGTATTCGGCCACTGCTCCTACGCCACGGCCGAGACAGCAAAGCCCTAGCCTACATCAACAATCTTTTGCAGCGCAAAAGAAGGCAGGTCGGAGCTTCCCTCCAGTCCGCGAATCGTCAAACTCGTCCTCCAATTCCACTATCAAAGGCACAAATGCAAGACCAGCTGAGAGAAGACCGACAGTCCCAGGCAATGATCACTCCGTCAAAGCACCACCTTCTCAGAAGAAGCCCACATCCTCACAGATTCCAGCACGTTCACAGGTGAAGAATCATCCACCCCATGCGAGAACGACCGCGGAGTCTCAGCCCCAGGTCCCTCCGGAGCTTGCACACCTGAACGTGGATCAGCCTTTGGACAGGCTTTTTCCACCGAGACGCCCAAGTCGAGATGGAACTGCAAACATTTCTGATATGAACGAGCCTTCTTCAGTCGTACAAAGTGACTTACCAAGGCTATATACCTCATATCACAAACGCACCCCTTCACAGGACACAACACCAATCTCTGCCCCATCACCTTCTCCGAGCCTGCGCTCCCGACTCGGCCTATCTCCCAAGCGCAGCTCAAAACAGCCTTCTCCTATCGACTCCGCGATCTCTGTGTCTCCTGCTGCAAAGCTACCCGGCCGTATGACAACGCCGGAGCCGACAGAGTCTCACAATGTTCGCCGACAAGACTCTCCTGTTGTCGGGGTCGGTCCATCACCGAGCAAATCGCCCCGCTTCGGGTTTCTCTCGCGCAAATCCAAAGGCGATACTGCAAAGTCGACCGAAAAGCCGAAACGCCAGCACATCAAGGGACCAGCCGCTGGCACGGGGCACGAGGGATATGGCAGATTTGGTTTCAGAGGAAGGAGCGGTAGCACGGCGAGCAGTAATGGATTGCGCTCACCTAGCACGGACAGTGCAGCGAGTAAGATCTCGAGGTCATTGGCAAGTCTAAAATCTCCGGGTTCCGAGCGCAGCTCTACGGGTCTTTGGAAGAGCAAAGAAAACAGGAAAGGGAGTCTTGGCAGTAGCAAGGATGTGTCCGAAATGGATGATTTCCTGCGCGACAGATTGAAGCCAAAGGTATTACGAGGCAGTGGTGGCTCCTACAGCACTGCAAGCACTGGTCAAGATTCACAGCCTTTTACCTATCAGTACCCTTCGAGCTCGTCATCTCAGGACAGCTATCCAAAGCCTCAGCTTCTACCTTCAGCAATGCACGAAGAAGGAAAGTCGACCTTGCCTACACGTCCGCAATTTGGCGAACGTCTTCCGTCCGACAGCAGTGCGGATGGTCCGGTAATGCGACACGAAACAGACTCTGCCGCTCACATACCAACTCGCCAACCATCCCGGTCGCATATGAAGAGTGCTGAAAGAAGACTACCGCCAATTGATACGACTCAGCGGCGTCACGTGAGCGCACCACGCATCGATGGCGTTTCAAAGACGAGAGGCAACGCCAACGAGACTCCGGAAGAGGCCAAAGAAGGCAGAGAAGGACTGTGGCTTCGTCCACAGCACTACGGCTCTAACAGCAAGGCAGCGAGCAAGTGGAACTTCTTTAACCGCGCGCATGCCTCGCCCAAGTCAAAGGGCAAGCAGAGAATCTCTGAGGAGAAGGGTGAATCGCTCAGTGAAAATGCCCGACAATCATATGCCGCGCCGCATTACACTATGATGGCCCCTGTCGAGCCAATCGATCTTCGCGAAGTTGAGCAATTGGTCCAGGACGGTGACACATCTGCGGACGACACAGCCTCTGAAGGTGCTCCGGTCAACTCTATTGTCGCATATGATAGGCGACATTCCGGCCTTTTGCCTTCTCCACCGTCACCCAAAAGGACTGCAAGCAACGGGTTTGAGACACAGCCTTCGCCGAAGAGCATGGTGGTCAGACGAGACTTATCTGAATCGCCTGAATTGCAACGGGCGCAAGCAGCCATGTCGCAGCCAGTGCCTCAAGTGATCAGCATTTCTCGCTCTCCAGCACATTCACCAAAGCCAAATGAACATGGAGAAGGAAGTCAAACAACAGCTCGGAAGACTCAACAGCTTTTGCGGACGCCAGAAATGGAGCAAGGAGCCTTTGACCAACCAGTCGACGGCTCCTCCAAGCCACCAAGGCTGTCGCCGGTTGGTCGAATCCCGCAAGTCGTGTCTAGGCGCGACCGAGATCGCAGGCTTCCTGAAACATCTTTTTCTCGGCCCTTCGCACGTGGTCAACCTCATCCGAATGTTCAACCGCCTGGCACACTGTACAATCAAATACGGGCAAGCAGGGAGCTTACAAGTCCAGCGGAAGACTGCTCACAACCGGTGTCAACCTCGAGCACTAGGTCAGATGGTGGGCCTGGCATCAGTGGCAGCGGTAATCCCACTGCAGACTCTGGAACGTCCACCAATCGCACTAGTGTGGACATGCCAGCATCAGGCAGCTTTTTCACATTCCCTCGAAAAGGCTCCGAAGTTTCATATGCCAGCAGCTCAGGGACCGCGGGCTGGCTGGCAGGTAACGCGACTCAGGCTGAGGCTCCTCAGCAAGATGATCCCTGGGCAGAGTACAATGACCTTTTAGATGATATGATGCCACAAAAAACGCCTATCTCTGCTGGCTCATCCATGGGCGCACCCTTTCAGTATAACCACATGCTGTCGGAAGCTTCAAGCCCTTCAGTACCGACGCCTTTGAACGCTATCAATCAGCCACCGACTGCGAAACTTCCTCTTCCACCGCCATCAAATGCAGGTCCTACAATACTGAGCATCCCAGAGCAAGTACTACGCTTCATGCAGCCTTCTCTGTCACCGCTCCGTCCGCACTCTACCCTTTCAGACCTTGTTGATCATTACGGCAACCAAAGCACAAGCGGCGCCCTCACGCCAAACCGATTAAGCATGCCGCAAGCGCCGCGACAAGTAACATCTCAGACAAAGCGCGCCAGCTTACCAGATTCAAGATCCAGCGTGGCATCTTCTCGATACAGCCGCGCATCCGCACATCCGAAATCGACTTCATTGCCAGACAATCACCCTCAGAACGCACAGCCCGGCCTTCGAGCGAGCATGTACAACTCGAGGGACAATCAGTTATTGAACATTGCCGAGCATGATCAAGACCAACAGACATCGGAGGCCAATTTACGCTTTGCGGCGCTCATGACCAGCAAGTGGCTTTCCTTCGGCAGGGTTCTGTTCAGTGCTGCTCATAACGAGATGCGGCTATCCGACACACCAAGGGTGCTTGTTCTTGATGGTCTCGGTAGTGACTGGTCACACTACGTGGCGCTTTCATATCCTGCCGCGACGGTCTACAACCTGGGCGCATTCCGCGCTCAGCAATCGGCTCCTCTACCCGGCGGTAGTCAAACGTCGCCACCCAACCATAAACACGTACCGCACTCCGCTATCTCCTCGGCGTTCCCGTTCCCAAAGGGCTTTTTCACCGCCGTGGTTTTCCGCTTCCCAACCGCCACAAGCGACTCGGCTTATCACGCATGCATCTTCGAATGCAAACGCGTCCTGAGACCTGGTGGACATCTCGAGGTAGCCGCTTTGGATTTGGATCTCATGAACATGGGCGCGCGAGCCAGATGCCTAGTTCGTGGTCTGAAAACCAGAATGCAGCAACGAGACCCCACCATGAGCTTGCGCAACCTGAGCGATAGTCTAGTGCGGCTGATCGGCCGCCGCGGATTCGAAGATGTTCAACGCTGCGTCGTCGGAGTCCCCGCTGCAGGTCGCATCCCCAGAAGCCAAGACATAAGCAGTTGCAGCTCGGACGCCTCCACCAACAAATCTCGCAACCTGGCGCGTAAGCGACGAAGCTCGGACAAGGAGGTCAATTTTGCCGACCTTCTAGGAGACGCTCGTGGAAGCGATGAAGGCACGACCGCCGGCAGTGACGAGGGAATCACTAAAATGGTCGCCAAAGTCGGCCGCTGGTGGTATTCGAATTGCTATGAATCGCACCTCCTGAAGAACGACACGAGCATCTGGAGCGATCGCGCACTCCTGCGGGAGTGCGAGAAGCAAGGCACAAGCTTCAGGATGCTCATCTGTTACGCGCAGAAGCCGGTACAGAGCCGACGCCGTACCGTGAGCGTCTAGAGGCTCCCTTCTCACTCCTTCGATGCTGGACGAAAGCATTTCTGAAAGTTCAGCACACGATCAACATTTTTTCTTTTGATTCCCAAGGCTGGGCCTTTTACTCTTATCTGTTTTAATACTCAGCAATCTCCTCAGCGTTCAAGCATGTCATCTCCTTCATTTGATCGCCATGGAAAAAGAAACAAATGGGAGCAGATTTTTTTTTTCTTTTTGCTAGGGTTAATTTGCATAGCGACTGGCGACAGAACAGAAAGGATGAGTCCCTGAGGGCCTCGGGCTCGCGCCCCCAAATGATGAAATTTTGGTAATGCGATATGAAGCTACATAGGAGCGGAATGGGGATTTGGGATGATGGAAGGTACATACGAGCCAAATGAATTCAAGTTATATGAAAGGGATTTTAAGTCGTTCGCCTTTCTTCAGTTCGCTTTTCTTCAGCACATGCCCTGAGTAGAATGACGAGACCCACAATTTCCACCTCTTTGGAGACACCGAGGCCTACCTCTCCACTGCGCTAGCGCTCGCATGCTACATCCTTCTTGAACGCTTTTGCGTCAACGCATTGCACGGTGTGATTGTAAGCGCAGCGGTGACTAGACTTCGTAATTTCCTTCTCATCCAAAGCGGAAACAAGGTGTTACTGCTGCAAGAGCATCTGGTATAAGCCACGGGATCACGAACCCGACACAAACATCCCACATCGTTCAGTCCTGGCCTTCTGTGGCGAAACGATACGAATCTGCAACTATGGCTTCTCCCCCACGCAACAGGATGACCGTCCGAGATCTAGGCTACACGCCCGGACAGCTTCCCGTAGGAGGACCGACCAATTCCATCCTCGATGTCCCCGGTGTGCATATCTCGCAAATCACTGCGCCGACGTCAAAAGATCGCATGGAAGGATCGACCGCGACGAAAGGCATCACGGTCATATCGCCCCGCCCACCAAAAGAATTCTACAAGCCCTGTCACGCCGGCACCTTCACCTTCAATGGGAACGGGGAGCTGACTGGGTCGCGCCAGATCGCGGATTGGGGGTTCATTAATACCCCGATCGCGTTCACGAATAGTCTTAGTCTCGGCACGGTGTTTGATGGGATGTGGGATTGGGTGATGGATGAGCAGGAGGCGATGGGATGGGATGACACGACGCAGTCGAGACATTACGGCACGCCTGTTGTGGGCGAGACTTGTGATTGGATCGTTAATTCGGATGTTCGTCGTAGTCGACTTGAGAAGGAGATGGTGATGCGCGCGTTCCGGGGTTTGCAGTCGAAGGAGGATGGCGCGGAGGTGGTTGAAGGTCAGGCTGGTGGCGGGGCGGGTATGACTTGCCATATGTTTGCCGGAGGGACGGGGACGGCGAGTCGGCTCGTTGGAGGCGGTGAAGGAAGCGAAAGGGAATATACACTTGGCGTGCTCTGCCAGTCGAACTATGGAGTCTTGAGCGAGCTTGTCGTTGGCGGAGTTCCAATTGGAAGACTGCTACAGAAGGAAAAAGAAGCTGCCAATGCTAAGTCAATGGACCAAGGCGAAGCAAGGCCCGATGGGAATGCTCTTTCTAATTCGGGTGGACTTGGAGGCCGTAAGAAGGACGGCTCCATCCTCATTCTCATGATCACAGATGCTCCGCTCGCAACGCATCAGCTACAACGTCTCGCTCGCCACGCCACAGGAGGCCTAGTCCAGGTGGGGAGCTCTGGCGTCGGCCGTACTTTCTCTGGCGATATCTTCCTCGCCGTCTCTACCGCTGAGCACGGTCCTGAGCAGCTTGAAGGATCCCCATTTGCGCGCCAGAAGCCAACGCAGATTTACACGACAGAGGTAGTCAAGAATGAAAGTATTGACTCATACTTTGTAGCTTGCAAGGAAGCAGTCGAGGAAGCAATACTGAATAGCATGGTCGGCGGACGGGATGGAGTGATAGCGATGGACGGCAGTAAGGTAGAAGGGCTCCCAGTCGATCAGGTCAAAGATCTGTTACAGCAACATCTGGTTAAGGTGTGAAGGCAACATCTGGTCAAGGTGTGAAGGGAATGTTGAGTAGGAACACGGTCTCGCCCGCGGATACTTTCGTTGGTCGTTGGTGTCGTATTTAAGGATAGTTTAGGCAATGCTTGAGGCAACATACGCAACCACTGGTGTCTATCATGATACCCTGTGGTTCCACAATGACCACCAACTCGACGCTACGCAGTTTCAACTGCTAAGTTAATGGAAGTACCTCCGATGATGCGAGTTGGGCCTGGGCTCGGCTGGGCTACTCTTGCGCAAGTCTCCGAATTTATGCCGGTGGTGTGTTGATCTGGCGTGTTGATCACAAATGGCGCAAGAAGAACGTGGCGAGCGTGGGAATGAGTTGGAAAATGGTTCGGCATGCAAGTTACGTGACACCAGACGGTTTGCAATGTCGAGAGTGCGATTATGAGCTAGCCGATGACACCATGCCGAGCTATTGCTGCATGGGATATGAGGGAAGCCACAGTAGTGAGTGGAGGAAGTGCATTCGCGCTGGTCACCCATGCAACCGGATGTGCAAAATGCAGCAATGGGGCATAAGCCGCACGATCCCGGCGCACTTGGTTCTAAAGCGATGGCACACTGTAATTTGAACCACAGCAGTATCCTAGTAATACTCGCATTCGACGTAGATACGGATCGCCTCGCAGAAGAGCTTGTCGCAAGCCTTCAGCTCACTTTCCCGCCATCGCAAGTCGCCTACAGAACGAGACTTTCGCGAGTCAAGGACAGCCGCCGGCCTGTCAAGGCGACGACAAGGCGTAGATAGTGGGTGGTCGCAAGGCACTGCAGCGCCCTCAGCAGGCGCGCAATGTTCAATCTCGAATCGCAAGTACCGAGGTAGGAATCGCAGGATGAATTCCTTCCAGAGGCCCAAGATAAGCAGTTGACGCTACGTGGTGTTCGTCGTTACACGGGCGCTGCCCGAGTCAGCCTGCGAAATTGGTGGATGAGTACTAGGTACTGTCGAAGCAGCTTGCGAGGCGACATAATCATTTCCTAGGACGATTAGGTGATGTGAATATGCTCGCAGTCAGCAGCAACAGCTAGGATTTGTTCCGAGCGACGAGTGATCATGGTTGAGGAGGGCGATGACACGCGCGTGATGCGACAGTCGATAGGCGTACGTAAGGCGTGCGATCGGCGGATGATGAGTCAATCTGGGTGAATCCCGGCGTGGATGATGAGGTTGGTGAGCACAGCGTCAGGCGGCAACTACCGCCTGCACGTCAGCAGATCCGTCTGGAATTCGCCACCCGTACCTGGGAAGGGGAAGCTTAATCTTCTCTCAGCCGTGAGGTGGTCGCTGATGCTGATGCGGCTTTACGTACCTACTACAGGACCTTGGTACCTAGGTAGGTATGTACTTAGCTATCAACTATCTAGTACGTAGGCCTAATAATTAATGCGACGGGAGAGAGGGCGGGGCGTGCAGAAGCAGGTGAGAATGTGCAGGGAATGGTTCCTAGTGACGGTGACCATTCTCACTATGTGTCCATCCTCGCTTTTCTCGTGAATGATCAGCAGCGGTAGGGCGGTGATTGGGCATAGTGGGGCGCGGGCCGTGTTCCAGCAAAAGGTGTTAGCGTTCGATTCGATGCAGAATTCCATGCTAGTAACGCTAGCTTCTAGAAAACCGCTGTGTCGCAGACAGGCTGAGCCAGAGCCAGAGCCAGCGCCGACCGAGCGAGCGAGCAGTCTGGTGCGCCGACAGCCCATCTCTCGCGAATTATGCCGTGCACCCTGCTCAAGCCTTCTCCTCCTCCGCACGCTTCTGTCGATCAGCGAGGCATTTGCTGCGCGTGATTGGAAGTCTGCACCATCCCCCATCGTCGCATCGACATGTCTCTGACGGCCGGCATTCACTACTTCTGCTTTGTCTGCGTAGCTTGCGCGTAGTTGCAAGGACAAGCGACCACCACCGCCCGCCGAGGCTCGCACGCCACACCCACCCCCCCATCCTCGAATCTACATTCCAGCGACCAGCGTTACCACCGTGGTCGACACATTTGCGGCCGGCCGACACTGCACCTGCATACCGCGTCGCCGTTGTCCTGTATCCCGTTACCACCGCTGCGACAGCGTGTACCCCGATGTCTGCGCTCTTTCCCGCCGTCTACGCTCCTTCGCCATCGTACCTTCCTTCGATCTTCCAAACCATTTGAAACACCAACCCCATTTTGGAAACTTCGAACCTTCTCTCCACTTTCCTCTTGCCTCGCCAATCCGTACAATCGACCGGATGAACGAGGCACTGGCCTAGCCGCCCACCCATTGATCAATTACATTCTGTCCAAGAGGCGCAACATCGGCCCGACTTCAGCCTACTCATGGAAGGCTCTCACGATGAGCGCATTCGCGTGGTCTACTACTGCGGGACAATCGAGGACGACCTTTGCGAACTTTACCATGACGAGAGCCCGCCAAAAAGAGCAGAAGATCCGGCGCATCAGAGTGATATCCTGGACGCACTTTACGCCAACATTGCCTCTCTTCTAGATGAGGATGAGGGTGGGTTTCATGAAGGTATGTTCCATGGCGAGATTGCGACAACGTTCCACGTGCTAACAGCCCGCAGTCTTTGTTAGCTCCAGTCCTCAGAAATGTCTCGATCGGATCGAGCTGAATGCCAATAGTGTTCCGACTGTGGTGCTCATAGAACTGGTTCATGGTGTCCAGGGGAACACCCCGTTGCTTCTGCCTGAAGACAAGACAGACGCATTTCCTTTCCTTCGCGCCCTCTGCGCCGATATCCATGGTGCGCGCTACCAAAAGCACGTTCTTCCTTTTGCAGTTTCCCGCGGCGATGCGCAGGGCGCCGCGCGTCAACTGAATGCCGAAACCACCACTCTTTGCTACAACGCCGGGGCGCTCGATGTGATTTGCAGCCCTTTTGAAAACGAGGATATCAATCGTATCGTTGGTCATGTCAAGGATGCCGTACGACCTTCGGCGCACCTTATCGGCGCGAACATGGCCCAGAATCTGGTTGACAGTATTTGCACCACTCGACCTACAAAGATTGCCACTCATCGACCTGATCGCTGCCTTCCCGAGAACCGACGAAAAGCGGTCGAGGAGGCTGTGGGCAAATGGGGCTTTCCAGCGCAGGAGTTCAGTATGGACGAGCTCACTTACGGCGCGCTCTTCATGTTGGAACATATGCTCCAAGTTCCGGAGCTGGAGCAGTACCGCTTGCCTCGAGCGGAACTCATTACTTTCATTCTCGCGGCACGTCGGCAATACAAACACCAGAATGAGGTGCACTACCACAATTGGCGACATGCTGTTGACGTCACACAATCCCTCTATTGCTTTCTGCTGGATGTACGATTATGTCCGCCATTCTCGAACGATGACCGAATATCTAAGGATCTGAACGCCGTCGAACGATTACTGACACCTCTGCATGGTCTGATTTTACTGGTTTCCGCTATTGGACATGATGTTGGTCACCCAGGCGTCAACAACGCCTTTCTCGTGGCTTGCCAGCATCCTCTCGCACAGATGTACAACGACAAATCTGTCCTTGAGAATTACCATGGTGCGGCATTTTCGCAACTACTCAGGCGACACTGGCCGGCTTTGAGCGCTGCTAATGGCTTCCGAGCCGCTTTGATCTCCAACATCCTGGCTACCGACATGCAGCGCCATTTCGAGTACATGTCAAAGCTTGCAGAGCTGAAGCAGAAGATCGAGGATAGTGAACAAAGCCTCAGCGACTGGAACGACAAAGACTGCGCCTATGCTCGCGAATTGATGATGGCTCTCCTCATGAAAGCAGCGGACATCTCCAACGTCGCAAGGCCGTTTGAGATCTCTTCAAACTGGGCACAGACCCTCATGACGGAGTTTTCACGGCAAGGGGAGCTCGAATCCGAGCTCGGAATTCCCACATGTCTTTTCGGCGGCCCGCCAAACAAGGAAGACAGTCTTGCTGCCGCGCAAAGTCAGAAGGGCTTTATGGGTCTTTTCGGGCATCCCCTTTTCTCGGACATGACACAGGTCATGCCTAGCGTGTCTTGTGCGATAACAGAGCTAGAAACGAACCAAGATATTTGGGAGCGTAAAATAGTGCAGGAGAAATCAAGGCGCGAATCGGACGGCGACACAGCGCCTCTCACCTTTAGCTCGGTCAGCAAGAATGAAGTCGAGGAGGCTGAGACACGTCATCGCCAGTCATTGCCTGAGGCTGTCCCGGAACAGGTTCCACAAACACCGAAGACGCCTGTACCTCGACAATCAGTGGTGGACTCAGACCTGGCACCACGATCGCACCCGGCAAGCCAGCAACGCCGCCAGATGCAGTCAGGCGTAGGCGATTCCGCAGAGCAGCGGTCCTCGGCGCCTCTTCTACCATATGCTGCCACTTCTTCGCCTGGAGGCACGTCTCGACGATCAAGCAAGGACGTGGCATTAGACCAATGGCAACACCTAAGTTCATTCTCGCATGGGAACATGAGTCCCAGCTCAAGGAGAGGGTCTGCTGATGCAAGCTGGCAAATGCATCAGAGCTACCCCGGTTCTAGAAGAGGCAGCAAAGACGAAAGCTTGACCACTATATTGGTGACCAGTCAAGGTAGTCCTGCCAAGTCTTCAGGGCAAGACAGCCCCTCTCGTAAGCGATACAGTGGCAAGCGATCGAGCGTTCCGCAGAGTTCAAAGGCAGCGACGCGTACATCAGTACCATCTTCAAGATCACACGCAACAAGTTCAGCAACCGCGGCTACTTCGGAACAGTCGCAGCATTCTAATTCGACGCAACCATCTTCTCTTGCCGCCACTGACGACGAAGCGATGCCGTCCGAGCAAGCCAGATCCCAGCAGACGCTCGCAGCCCCCGAAGATTCTTTGGTCGTGCCAGGCACCTGGCCTTCTGGGGTCGATGGTGCGCATTCTGCCTCGGCTCCAAATTCCCTCTCTCCTACACCCCCGCCGACGCCTGGCAAGTCGAGGGCCGAATCTCCACGGATCGTTCCTCGCATAGCAAGCGGCGACTCCGATGATAGAACGACGTCCCGAAAAGCGACCCAAGGCCTTCGAG
Organism: Hortaea sp. C3G1500-4; assembly: GCA_022701445.1. NCBI lineage: Eukaryota > Fungi > Ascomycota > Dothideomycetes > Mycosphaerellales > Teratosphaeriaceae > Hortaea > Hortaea sp. C3G1500-4. The sequence continues at coordinate 2,206,633 of JAJVDI010000001.1, forward strand.
AATCACGAAGCCGCAGCCGATTACGCAATCTGAAATTCTGGAAGAAACGACGAGAGCCCACTTCCACTGAGTCCGGGGATAACGCTTCAATGCACGATACCTGACCCACGTTCAATGGAGCTCCAATGTTTGTCTTTGCTGCGAAGGCGTTCTAGGGCGCCATCGGGTGGTGTTCATCTTCGTTTGGGTTCCTCCATAGACCTGGCGGTTGGGGGACCTATAGCGCCGTTTGGTACGGCGCATAGAGGGTTTTGGGATGGTGGAACATTTATTATGATGTGGGAAGGATCAGTACCCTTAATGGGTGGATGCATGACTTGACACGAGGGATGTCTCTTTTGCTTTCTTCTCATGCCACTTTTTTTCCGCTATGGAAGCGGCAGGTAGCTCGTGAGGACCTGGTTCCGCTATTGATGTTGTACGATGGCTTAGCTAGTATGACAATATCTTCGATCCACTCCAAGAGCAATTCTGCACCGTTCTGTCATGCTTGATTCAGCAAATGCATGAGCTTGCCGGATGCAACGGTCTAGTTCTTTACTATCTCATCAGCTTCTTTGAAGCTTCAAAACACTATTGCGTTCATGACAGCGTTTTAGAGCGTTCGCCCTAATAATGAGCGAAGCCCATGCCTGCTCGTGACGGGGCTCCCTGCTTTGGCCTTGGGATGACTGAGGCATCTCTGCGTTACGTGGATTATCAAGCATTCAGGTTGGGTCTGACCTGATCGAGCTGAGATCTTGGGGCGACTTCTAGCTTGCCTGTAGCAACTCTGCTATTATTCGTCTGCCAGTCCGGAATGCACTTCTACACCACATACGATGGGACCGATAATGGCAAATAAGCTATGCCAGGTTTCGGACAAATCCAACCTTCCGAACTGCTGGGTGTCCTCAGTGCAGATCTAGTTATTACTGCCAATAGCTGTCGCGGTTTACCCCCTGCGCAGCCGCCCAGGGTGCTCGATAGCCGCCACGCCTACAGGCGACCTACACCGGAAACTGCCAACAGTATCTCAATATAGCTTGAAACAAGCGCCGCGCTCAGGACAGCGGTTCCCCAAACTTCGCATTGATGTAGGCGCTTGCGCCATTGATCAGCAAGCTTGCTGGATGTTGGCGCTGAGACTTCTGGATTGCAGAAGCGCCATAGGAAAGGCTTATAGCAATTGTTTCAGTCTTTTTCTAGTACGCTACTGGCGATGCAGGAGCCCGCGACCTACTCTGATACCGGCCTCATCTGCGACCTGTTTCATATCGATCCAGCAGGCTCTCTATAGGTGGCCATGCCGGCCGGCGTCATGCGACCAGATATCCTTAAGGTTGATATAAGGTAGACTACTCGCCGTCTCCTAACGTGGAGGATAGAGCATACAAGCTGTCGTTCTCTTTCTTGACATTACTCTTGTCGCGTTTTTTCTTGTCTCCTCTGTCTTTCCTTGAGTCTATCTTCAGTCTGGTACTGGGTTCTTTTGCTGTTTGCATTGTAATACAATAATTCTCTTCGCTTCTCCTTTTCTTCATCGGGTGCTTGACGCGTGTTACCAACACGCAAGACTATCGAGTTTATCGACACCAACGCCTCCAAGCACGAAACGGACCTGACGACTTCAACGAAAGACGAAATTACGAAAACCATCTTGGCTTCATGCGCTCACCCAGTCATCTTCCAATTATGCCTAAAGAGATCAAACCTGCGGCACCACGTACTGCACCTGTCGCCCCTTACTCGGTAGCTCCAACTTCGACGACTGGTATACGTAATGCGGCCATTTGGAGCGCAGCAGACGATGAGATTCTGCTGCAAGCAAGAGCCTCCGGTCTGAACTGGCAACCCATTGCTAATCGTCACTTCCCAAATAAAACAGCGAATGCTTGCCGCAAGCGGCACGAGCGGCTGATCGAGCGGCGCCATGTAGAAGACTGGGACGCCGAAAAGCTTGAGTTGCTTGCCCATGAGTACATGATTTGTCGGCGGGAAATGTGGGAGACGCTTGCAAATCGGATAGGTGAGCGTTGGGCAGTGGTCGAAGCAAAGGTCAATCTTGGTTGATGCACCCTAGTTCGCCGTGGATGACATTTCTAACCTTTTACAGTGTATGGAAAAAGGCCTCAAAACGCTTCAGGCTACTGCACGCACAGCCCACCGTCGAGCATCAGCGACTAGTATACAAGCTTCTAAGCAAGACGAGCCCGGCTTCCAACAACAAGCCGGCCCTGTCTCTGATCGAGGTATTTCAGACCACAACAGCGACTCGGGCATTGGACTCGACGCATCGGATGCTGAGATGGAGGTAGGTCAAATCACGAGCCCGCTTACCTGGCACGCCAAATCTTCATCCTGGCATGCTCACACGTCTGCACAGCAGCAGGTCGAAGACTTCCATTCTGAACACCACATACGACCACGCAGCTTGCCTCAGCCCTTGCCGCTGTATCAGCCACCTCCGCCCATCTCGGTCCCAAAAGAGCAAAAGGCACGACGCCCTGAAGTGCACGCAGATGTGGTCGACGATCCGCAGATGGTGAGCTCTTATCACACTGCCAGTAGACATTCTGCACGCCACGAGAGGTGTTCTCCCGACTCCAATGCAAGAGGGGGTTTTAGCATCCAGAGCGTGCTTAGTGCAGAGGCTCACCAGGCCTAGACGATCGAGGCCGCATGAACAGCCATGCTGCATTGTCCTTGACACGTTGTACGATTACTGATGAGAAACGAATTTCTTTGATTGACTTGAACGTGCTTGATTAAAAAGGAAATGAAGCTTTGCGCAAAGAGGCGCACACTTGTATATTAGGCATTGATACTTTGATTGCTTTTGCAAAGAAGATTAATTATTCTTGATTCCTATTCGGATTATGTGTAAGGATCTGGTTGATCTCATCAATTGGTTAAGCTTGTCGTTGCTTGATGCGTGCCGAGGGCCTTGAGCCGAAACATGCAGCATGCTCAAGGAACACATGCCGCCACTTCCGTCATCCCAAGTTGACGGGCTCCGATGAATGTCCGTTTCTGCCCTCCCCAAACGCGTACCGACACTCGAGCAACCCTAGACCAGTCACGTACATGCGATACCACATGACGCACGCTTGCTTTACTTCTTACCATTGCCAAGAGAGGGCTTGATGAGTGTGTAGACGCTTTTGCACCGCGTGTGTCGCTGGCCGACCGCGTACAGCCTCTTAAAACGCCCCCTTTAAAGTGTCGCAGATGCCACTTCCGCGGCTGAGTACGTGCAGCTTGCCATGTAGGAACACGTCGCTCCTTGAACGCGCATCTCATAAGAAGAAGACCTACCTGCCCTTGCAGCGCAGGGTGTTAACCTACATTGTTGGACTCGGCGAGAACCAACACGCCCATCGAGGAGCCTCTCGCGTACGCTCGCCGCACCAGTGGTCCCACATTGCGCATCACTCCCGTAATCCAGCTGCAACTGCGCTGCGTCCATCTAAAGCCATAATGTCGGTCGATGCGCAGAAGAACGCGCAACAGGTGCGCACGCATATGGGCCATTCGCACCATGGACATCACCATCACCACGACAATACCTACCTCACAAGCCAGAACAAGAACGACCCGGGTGTCAGGATAACAAGGATTGGTCTATATGTGAACTTGGGCATGGCTATAGCGAAGGGTGCAGGAGGATATGTCTTCAATTCTCAGGCGTAAGTGGCATGTTCGCCAGAGTCAGCCGCCGGCAAGACGTCCTAGAATGTGGTTGCTGACTAGCATACAGCTTGACGGCAGATGCTGTCCATGCCCTTACAGACCTTGTTTCGGATATTACAACTTTGGCCACGATCTCCTATTCTCTCAAGGCGGCCACATCGCGATTCCCACTAGGCTATGGAAAGGTCGAGTCCCTGGGTGCCCTCGGCGTCTCAGGCCTGCTACTGTCAGGTGGTATCATGATCGGTTTGCAGGCGATCTTGGCATTGTGCCAGCAGTTCTTTCCGGAGTTGGGACATACACTTAGCCATCTGGGCATCTTCGCGCACGGCCACGACCACAGCCATATCCATGCAGACGGAGATCTCGGCCCAAATATCAACGCTGCTTGGTTAGCAGGAGGCAGCATCTTGGTTAAGGAATGGCTGTATAGAGCAACGAACAAGGTTGCCCAGCATAAGAGGAGTAGCGTCTTGGCTAGTAATGCGTACCATCACCGTGTGGACAGCCTTACGGCTTTCGTGGCGTTGGCGACGATTGTGGCCAGCAGATACGTGTCGAACGCGCAGTGGCTCGATCCTGTGGGTGGTTTGGCTATTAGCGGTATGATTGTGCAGGCTGGATGGGGTAACACGAAGGCAGCACTGCTCGAGCTGGCGGACGTGGCCATGGATGAAGAGGTCAAGGAAAATGTCGAAAAGGCCACACGGAACGCGCTTAGCGAGCAGGCTGCAGGTAACGCCGATCTGAGAGGCGTGCAGGGCATCAAGAGTGGGCAGAACTACCTTGTGGAGATTGAGTTGGCGACACCTCCGACTTGGTCTGTGGAACGTGCGAGCGATCTGGAGGCTGCTGTCCGGCACGAGGTGTCTACCAACATTCGTGGGGTCAGAAGGGTGAATGTCAGGTTTACATCGAAGGAAACCGAGCACGCTGCGTTTGCCGACGAGTTCGTGGCAGGGCGCTTGAGTGACAGTGAGGAAGAGCATACTCACAAGCACGGCGGCGATCACCATGACCACGCGCACGCTCATACCACATCAAGGCAAACAAATGGATCTGCGAGCAAAAGGAACTAGCGACCGCATCCCTACAGTGTCAGATGCTCTACCCACGCTGCAAAAGCCTGAGATCCGCGACGCGCTGGATTCCAATCGAGGGCGTGAGAATCTAGGGAAACTTCACTTTCTATGCCGAGGACCAAGTCAGTGATCCAGAAATACCACAGTTAGGGTATCCGGCGTTCTGTCGATAGCGCACATGGGCGCCTAAAGGGGGTCCCAGGTAGCGGACGCATTTGGCGACGAGCAGGCCCTCAGGCCTAGACAGACGGGTTTGGAGAGTTTGGCCGAGTCCAGCCTCCCGAAAGCACCCAGGGGACGCCCATGTGTATAGAACGTGCAACGTCTCGAAATATATCAAGATTTGATAGAGCAAGTATATGGTGTTTTGGTTACATTCGATGAAGTGAATTGGAAACTCGTTTTGTAAAGTGCCTAAGGCATCTTGGGCGTAAGCAGGAGTTCATGGTCATGCCTCACACATTGATGGAGCTTCATTTGTGTCTGATCGAGGGGCACATATCATATTGTTTCAATTCTGTATATCACGGCGCTATTGCAGAGACTCACGAGCACTTGAAGACATTCGACTGGATTTTGAAGGAATGGATAGCTCTTGACAGCCCCGGAACCGAGCTCTGTGTGGCCAGCGGGAGGTCAACCTGCCATCGGTTCAACTGGATAATATTGTAGCACGAGGTGCTTCCTCATACGAACATTCAGCCTGAAAGCATAATCAAGTGGATGTGATCCATTCGTTCCTGCCAACTGAAGAAGGTCGAGACGCCGATCCTCCACCTAGGGCAGAGGTGGAAACAGCGCCATCCGTAGTAGAGCCGTCATTCTTCCATCAAACGGACAAATAGAACAGTATCTGGCCGAAGCATTCGGGCCATCTAGTCGGCGAGAGTGTGGTCACCCGGTGCTTCGACGGGGACAGGAAGGAACCTTGACGGGATATATAGATATTCTCGCGCCCACTTCGCCTTCACCCTCTGCTCCCTTCTTCACTCGCCAACATCAGACGACCTTCCGGAACGAAGGTGATACTGCCCCTGCAGCAGGGTGCCTCTCTGCTCATCTACGCCCAAACCTCGGACGGCGGGACGTGCTGGATTAGATCCACTCTGCTGACCTCAACCAATGTTGCCGCTTTGGAGGTGCGGCCGTGGTCGGCTCCGACGTGTCCATGCCTCTCCAGATTCAGGATGAAGGCTCATAATGAGTGCTCAGAACATCAGCTTGCAAACCGAGCAATAACTGCCTTCAGGATACGGTCCATCAAGTGAGAGCTGAGCGATGTCCGGCGTCGCAGTGAGCTCTCACACGATGCGCCTGGGCCAGAGCCGAAGTTTGCGCAAAGACGCGAGACGCAGTTCGATCTGTGTGATACGGTGTGTCTTCGGTGCTATTTGATACCCTGCTCTCAACGCCATCTGCAGCCCTACAAGACCAAGACGTCTTGAGAATGGTGCGTGTCGCGTTCGCTTGCCTCTAGGAGACTGGCTGCCGAATACACGCGGAGCTAAGAGGGATTCTGGGCGTGTCATTCGCGGGGAGAACAGAAACTCTCGGCAGAGCCTGCAAGGTGGCTACGCTAGAAACTCGGACGAAGCTTCTCCCGCTGTCGGCACGCCACCGGGACGCGCTAACGTTCGTCATCCGACACGACGTGCATGCTCAGTGCGTGAACTTTGCAACATCCATGGTTGACATCTCAAACCTTACGGTGGGGGGTAGGTGCCGTTGGGGAGTGTTGGCTGCACCGCCCGATGCCTCAGCAGGCAGTTGGCCGCAGGCGGTTTGTTATGGCCTTGGCCGCTTTTCCACGCTTCCTACACGTCCTCTCACGCCAGATCCCCTTGCACTTATCGTCACGTCTTTCATTCTCGGCTACGGCCACTACCATCTCGCGCACCACAACACCTAGCGAACAAAGCCGAGACTAGTCAACCCCGCACGCGGAGCGTGACCGTAAACATCATCTACAACACCGAACCATGTCTGTGAATGTCATGGCTCACTTACGTTGATTGAGTCCTTCACGAGTTGTATGGAATTGGCACCGCGCTCCATGGCTACTGGCATCATGTCAGAGTCCTCTCCTGCGCCTGCGTCGGCGCCGGCGCCGGTGAAAAGAGCTTGCGATGCGTGTCATAGGAGGAAAGTCAAGTGCATAGGAGATGGGACGAAGGCTTGCAAGAACTGCACGTCGGCCGGCTTGACGTGCACGTATAATGCCATCCCTCAGAAGAAGGGGCCGAAGGGCAGCAGGGCAAAGGTCATATCGGAATTACGAGAGAATCAACGTCAAACGCATCTTGCCGCGCAGAGACATGGCTTTGACTTTGACGACTCCGCGCAAACGCCTGCTCATTTGAAGCGTCCCGGCCTGCTATCCATGGAGATGATCACATCCTGTGTGGATTACTACTTTGCCCACTTGTACCCGACTCAGCCCATTTTGCATCGATTAAGGGTGGGCGAGACGATTGGCATGATGGATAACAATGTGGAAGCGTATTGCTTAGTGCTGTCTCTCTGCGCTTATATGATGATACAGCCCAACATGGTCTTGCCCATGACAGCCTTCGAGGGACTGGAGGTGCCGCCGATGCCCAGCCTACAGCTAGGTCACTTGCTCTTGCATGAAGCGCTTCGAGTCCGCAAAGGTTTCAACTATATCGAGAATCCTTCCGTTTGGACAGTCATCACGTCTTTCTTCTTCTTTGGGAGCTATTTTTGCCTGGACAAGCATAACACGGCATGGTTCCACCTGCGGGAAGCATCGACATTAGCACAGATCATGGGCATGCACGACGAGAATCACTACCGTATGCCAGACGTGGTGGAATCATCTCGCCGAAGACGCCTTTACTGGCTGCTCTTCGTGACCGAGCGCGCCTACGCTCTGCAACAGCACCGGCCTTTGACTTTGCAGGCCACTATCAACCTGCCAACGCTTGACGAGGATCCAGCAGAAACCGTGGAGCTTAATGGCTTCCTCCATCTCGTCAACCTTTTCAGGCCATTCGACGACACCTTTGTTGGACTTTGGAACAAGGCGAAGAGCGGTTGCACCACTCTATATCTTGCACAACTTCAGCAACAGCTCTCAGACGCCTTACCTGCTTACTTGCACAGTACTGAGAGTCAGGCTGTTGACTTACGCTGCTCACAACAGTGGCTGAAGACCATGGTCTGGCAGCTGTCGATAAGCCACGGCTTCCTCTCCTCTGCCGCTACGGAAAACGCCATGTCTTTCAAGTATCCTATCGAAGTCTCTCGTGACCTGGTGTCCTCCGCAAGCCAGTTCTCACAACAAGCAATGGAAGTCCACGGCATCGGTCTCATCGAAAAGTTGTTTGACGTCGCGTGCACCCTGACGGATGTCATGTCCTGCGTACCATACGAACAGTACACATTCGAGTATGGGCCTCGCGACTACCTCAACCAAATGATGTCACTCATTTCGACTCTGCGTGGTGGACAGCAGCGGTACATGCCGCTCCTTCTCTCCAAAATCAATGAAGCCATGCCTTCTCTGCCCACACCCGGTTACGCCATTCCAGCAATCCCTAGTGGATCCCGCGTAGAAGAGCTGTACGATAGTTCTAACCCCCACAGCAGTGCTCCAACCTCAGGGGACTCCACGCCCTTCGATAGCCCTTCCTTGGGTCCTGTGGGGCCGCATGGATTCGACTTCCCAGACATGGGTGTACCAGTAGCTCCGGCCCCTACGTCCGCCGGCTTCCCACCTGTGATGTCGACAGGCGGCCAATTCAACGACATATCGGTCTCGGCGCCTATGCAAATGTTCCCGGATTCCATGCATGCCTACGCTGGTACGGCAGGTCCGACTAAATTCGAGACTGGTTGACTGAACCATGAAACGCACCGGCCATCCTCTGACTGAGGTACGCTGGAGCACCGAAACGATACATTTCCCTTACGTGTGTCCGTGACACCATCTGCACCGCTTTCGAAAGATAGCAGGATTGCCGCAGATGACAGGAATATCACGGTTTTTCGAACACGTGTGCCCCGTGACACCACCTTTTATGCTTGCTCTGAAAAGGGCACTGCTAGGTGACAGGAATTTCACGGAACAAGACGCCATCTTGGGTCGAAAGGACTAAAGATGCGTTCTGCGCCATCAAGCTTCAAGCAGCCTCCATTTGTGGAGCGCAGTCTCGTCAGACGATCTCTACCTAACGCCTTCTGGGCGCGGCCGCAGGAGATCGAGCTGCTGGACACGAGAACGCTTATGATGCTTTGATCGAATCATGATCATCGTGGAGGAGAACAATCGATTGGAACTCATGAGACAAACTCGAGTTTGGGAAGCCTTGGAGAGGCTGAAGCACCTACCTTTACGCATGGCCATAGCTCAACGATTGCAATGAAAGGACATTCTACTCTACTTACTGTTATCAGATCTCCCTCTTTCAGGCCTGACTCGCGGCGCAAAAGTCAGCCCTAAACCCCCACCAAAGCCCGGCGTGCCCCACTTTTTGCGCAAAGCGCAAACGCCAAACTTGGAAGGAGCGATTGAGGTTCACCCTCCTCTCCCTTGATCACAGAAAGCAAAGAAAGGTAGGTCATGGATGAGATCAAGAATATCTGTTCGCTCGGAGGCCGCCAACAGACCATTGTTGTCACGCTTGAGACAAAACCTGTAAGTTGACCGAGATGGTCGTGGGGCTTGCTTCGTGGATATGGATTCTCGCCGTGTACTGAGGTCAACTTGAGGCATTTATGCCTCGCAACCAACGAGAGCCGTCCAGGTCGTTCCTGCCGTCCATATCGTTCATGACTCGGTCGGTCACCGGTCCACCCCCACTATAAGGTTTTCTGATGTTCACACTCGTAGACACGATCCTTCCACCTTCTTACAACGTGTGTCGAACAGCTGATGTTGCAACCTCCTCCTGTGGTCCCATCGGCATTTCACAATCTCTACACACATCTAGCAGACTCCGCCCGTCTGCCACACTAACCATCACAGTCAACATAACCACAACCTCTAGTACAGCACCGCCGCATCGTCAGCAAGATGCGTGTATTCGACTACGACCTGAGGGAAGTCTTTCTCGGAGGCATCGACACCAGCTACGTGCCTTCGAAGGCCCGCCGCCTCGTCGAGGAACGATCAATTACTCCGTACCCTGAGGACAAGGTCCAGGGTCAGCTGCGTAGCATCGCAATCTCGCTCCACAAGCACCAGAACCTTATTCCATGGGCCCATACAGGCGTATGCCGGATCTTCAGCTTGCGGGGGAGCGACCGCAAGCTGTACACTACTGACGTATTCGGCAGGCTTTGACGAACAAGGTCGATCCGGCAAACAAAGACAATCTGGCAAACAAGGACAATTTGGCACGGAAGAGCAATCTGGCCCACCTCGTGTGTGGGCTCTATGAGGTAAGTTTGTCCGTCTTTCGAGGAGAGGAGCGTCCGAGACTGCGCAATTCGTTGCCGTTGCCACTCGGCAACTGGGACCAACTCTACTATGCCGTGACGGCACAGATTCGTCTGTCGTACTCGGCTCTCGAGCAAGAGTACGGCCGCGAATTCGGCAACGGCAAGGCCATACTGGCTGAGGCTGGCTCAAGGCAGCCACTCAGTGCAGTCTGCATGGCGGAGATGTTGGAAGAGATGTGGGGGGTCTTGACCGACTACCGCTTGATTGCGGCTTTGGACGACGCCGTGCGTCTCAGACGTGCACAAGAGAAGCTTGCCGCTTTACAGGCGTCTTACGAAACTCCGACCAGCGGCCAGCCAATGGAGCCAGCAGAGGGCCTGTTGGACGTCAATGCCATGACGCCAACAGAGATCCTTGAGATGGTACTTGCCAACAAGACTCAGGAGAACAGTCGCACATCCGGCCATACCAGTGCGGGAAGGTCGCTGCTGTCTGACTGCACCGCCGAAGTACTTGAGGATGGGAGCGTTGTTTGTCGCTCAAGTCAGCAGAGTCTGGAGCCGGCCATTTGCACATGTCAGACTGCCTGCGATTGTCGGCCGCAACACTTCCTCAATGAAGGCTACTGCGCATGTGCTGCCATCATCAATGAAGCCCATGACAGCGTGAATGAAGAGGATGGACTTTCCAACACAAAGCACCAGTACAACGACGCAGATAGGACTCTGTCCCCCACACAGGTCCTTGACGTGATCTCCAACCAGAACATGAGTACAAATGATGCTTTCGGAGTGTACCAAAGCCCCTTCACGACTGAAGCTTTCCAAGCGAATGAGGTCGCCAATCAGCTTGATCGGGATATTCTCGAAATGCGCAGTGCTGTTGCAAACCCCGGCGAGGGTGCAAGATCCTCAGGCCCAGCGCCGAAAGATGCGTACCCGCTAGGTTACTATGGTGGCGGTCCCAGTCAACGCCAGCCTGCCTCACGCAAGCCGAAGGATGCATATCCGCTCGGGTTCTATGGCGGCATTTCCAGTCAACACCACGCTGCCTCGCGCATCAACGATGCTGCCACTGGGAGCGGTCAGCAATCTCAACTTCCAAGACGCAAACCAGTTCCGCTGCCTTTGCCTGTTGTCCCATCTCAGACTGCACCAACATACGACAGCCCCTTCCAGTCGCACGCTACCTGGCAAAGCTCAGGGCCAAGCACACAGGGAGCCAATTACGCATACGGTCGGGTCCAATATCCAGCGATTCCTCAGTCCCAAAGCCAAGACCAGTTCACTCAGAGCTTCCCGGTCGGCGCACGTGGATATGCTCGTGATACAGACACAGACAACAGCTTCTCCGCAGCGGACTACACCCAACTCGCAGATGAAGCGCAGGATGCCATCCGTCCATTCACCGACACCGAGCCTCTCCTCGGCTCTAGCTATTCACCTCAAGCCGTCCGGCCCAGCCTTCACAGTACCGTCACGTCACCAGACGCCCTAGGAGGCCGCAAAGTCCGCAAAACTCTCGGTGGCCACCAGACGCAGCAGCCATTGCTGCCAGAACCAGAGTTCATTTCGCCCCGTCCAGCTACAAAGCAGCGCTACGTCTCGGCCGGCGGCAACGCGAAGCTGCACGAGCGTCAGGAGATCGAAGGGCCCGCTTTCAGCTTCCACACCGGCGGCGCATCGATGAGCAAAGACGAAGTCGACCACAAGCTGAAGGACCGGGACTTCATCAGGTCCACTTTTGGCGACGCTGCTGCCGAGATGGCGATGAGTGCGAAGCGCAGTAGTCGGGAGTCAGCAGGGCATGCTGACAAGCGTGAGAGCAAGGCGGGGTCTTCGAAGAAGTCGAAGGATGAAGTTGGGAAATATCAGAAGAGGGGTAGAGGGGAGAGCGGTGCGAGCAAGGGAAATGCGGCTGCCGCACTGGCCAAGCTGAAGAAGAAGTTTTCGAGGAAGGGGAGTGAATGCGAGTAAGCATGTTTTCTTGAGTTCGCATACAGACGAGATGGAAAGGCGGGGGGGGGGGGGCATACTTGGGGATTGGGACGGCGTGGTGGCGTTTGCCTTAGTGAATACTGGGATAAGACATTGAGGTGCAGGATGCATACCTCTCACGGATGGGAATACTTCAAGATGGCAGCAGCGGCGCCACTATCAGCGCACGGCGCGAACATTAGCTTATGTATCGATTGAAAATACGTCGAACCAAAACTTCGACCTTGTCATTGAAAAGGGTATCTCATCATTTAAACATCGTCGCTCAAGCCCCTTCGTTAAATGCTTCTGTCAGATCTAGTAAAGTCTCAACCACGTCAAATACCATGTTCTAGCTCTCTCTCATGCCATCAATTTGGGGATTGACCCGTGCTGCTGTGGATTAAACCAGGCATAGCTCATGTAACAAAATAAACCCACAATCATGTCGTCTTCGCTCTTTTGAACGCCGTCAACGATTTCGCAGCCCGCCCTTCCAACTCAAGTTGCTCACGGAGATCACGATTCCTTTCCTCCTGTTCAGCCTCCTCCCTTTCCAGTCCTTCGCCGGGGAGCATGACAGCCCGATCGAGTGCGTATGGGAGGCCACGGTGCCTGCCTCTGATCATCATGGCGCAGATGACGAGCTTGGAGAGGGTGTGGAAGTCTCCGCTCAGGCTTGTGTATGTTGAGTTCGTACCCAGACTTAGACCGACGTTGCCATAGGCGGACGTCACTTCGAATAAGATAGCGAAGACGCTGAAGGCGTAGTTGGTCGGATCGCTAATGGGTCCGGCTTCCACGATGCAAATGATGAAGGTTCCCAGGAAGATGTACCAGAGATCGAAGCTAAGCTGTCCGCGGACGTGGTTCATGAGATATGTTCCCGAGCTTTGGTTGTCCTCTGCCTCCGATGCTTCCGAATAGGTGCCTAGCGCGCGCTCTTCGTATGTGTTGCTGGCACGGACCGAAATGGCGATGGGAAAGATCGATACGTACATCATCACCAGCAGACTAAACTGCACGGCTGGACTGACCTTTGCGAGATTGAACGTCGAAGTACCTGTGTGTCGAGAGGAGGCGGCTTGGAAGATTGCGGCCAAGATGCGAGGGCCAGGCGCCAAGGATGTGACTTCCGGAGTGTGCAGATCACATAGGATGATGATGAGAGTGTCGACGAAGTTCAAAGCGAACAGAATCCCGAAGAGAATCCAAGTCACGTTGCCAGGGAAGAGCAAAGTGTAGCATCGACGAGGGTGGTCGAGAAGGAATCGTAAGCTCTGTCCTGTCGTGCCGGTAAAAAGACGCCTTCCCCTCCAACTGCCACCTTTCGCGCTGTCGGGAGCGAGTTGGTACATGATCCAGATGACGCAGCGGAGTAGGATGGGGTAGCAAGTGTTACCAGCAAAGGCAAGGAACGACATGACTAGCATCGGCCAGGTAGCGTCTCGGAAGGAGATCATGGAGTCTGGTGTCAAGGTAAACCCAAGGTTGTCGACCATGGTTTGAGCTGAGTAGAATGCCCTGCGAGGAAACGTCAGATAATTGGGGTCAAACATGCGCGTTCCGAGGTTCGCTGTACTGACCACCAGACGTTGCCCTGACCTTGCGAAGCAAGGTAATCTCTGTACTTGGCCGGTGCATTAACGATCCATGGTGCAAGACAAAGGGCACCGAGGAGATGTAGACCGAAGAAGTAGCCTGCTAGAATGTAAGTGGGTAGCAACAGATATTCAGTCGGCCGACGCACCTAGAGTGATCTTCAGCAGAAGTTTCAGACTCCTATACTCAACGCCACCAAGCTCCTCCCGATCACGAGGTGTGAGGTTGTGGAAGTTGGAATTCCTGCCGATAGTGACCTGATCGGAGAGTTGCGGTAAACTGTCGAAAGCTGCCGTACTAGTGCTAGGTCGCCGTGATCTTGAGCGCGAACGCCGTGCCATCGTGCTCGACTCGCCGCCAAGCACGAAGGCGCCGGATACTACACGTTGCAAAGCATTTGGTCCGTCGATCGATGACCGGCGACCGCGTTCAGCCGGTCCTGCGTTCTTGAAAGTGTCGAGCTCGATAGAGTCTCCATCGTCGTCGTCATAATCCTTCCCTTCTTCCGTGACAGCGTGGATTGGTACACCCTTCTCGCGCTCTTTCGGGGATGGAATTTTCAACGTTGGTGCTTGAGGCGGCGCATTCAATCCAGTCGCCCAGGTAATGCGGCCAGCGGATCGCGCTGGACCGGCTTCCTCGTCATCCTCATCGTTCCTTTTCAATTTGGCTGCATCCTCTCGCGGCGTTTCATTCTCGGTACGAGGCGGCATGTGCGAGTCCTCGCCACTCTCAACACGGGAGTCGCTCGCTGGGCTGTTCGAGTCCGATGAGCGGTCACGTATACGCTTGAATACATTTGGGTCTGACCATGTCAGCTAAAGGTCACTTTTCGTGGTTGACGGACTGCAAATGCGGACGCACATTTCTGTTTCATATGTTTCTCGAAGTACCACAACCGTACGACGACGACAATGATGTTGATAAAACCAAGGTTGGTGACCATAGGGAAGAAGTACAGCACCAACTGTTGATAGATGTGCAATGCCTTGACGTCGATACTAATCACAGGGGTATTAGAGAAGTCACCCATGGCAACCTGCTCCAGCACTCACGTATTCAATCCGGACTCCGTATTCGCGCTGGCGCCGAAAAAGAAGGCATCGATGGGACGAAGCCCGCCATTGGGATAAAGGATGATGAAGGCGAAGATTGTACAGGACAGGATGTATGCATCTGCAAAACTAGGTCAGACTGTTTCACAATCGCAAGAGGCGTTAAATGGTAGCTCTACAGTGTATTGTGATGAAATCCAGGCGTGGGCGCCACATGCCCGGTAGCAGCGGTTGGAATAAAGTTCGTTGTCAGCGAGGGCAGGAATGGATTAGAAACTGCTTTTGAAACGTGGGAAGCTCAGAACTTGAGGCAAGCTGCAAAGGTTAATAAGAGAGAAAGGCGCGTTGACGGGTACTTCTTGCTGCGCCTCGCGTGGGGTCTGTTGGGTGAGTTTGGTTCCCAGTCCTGTAAATCGCGCACCAAGATCAGCCGCCTCTAGTCTGCAGCTGAACTGCAGATCACCGCTTGAGCAAATTTGGGGTGCTTGGATCTTTTCTTTGTTGCGCTTCCTCGTTTGGTGCTTTGAACGTGAATAGCCTGTGGCGGTTCATTATCTTTGCACCGTCTAGCACGCAGGAAGAGAGTTGGACGGTAGTTTGATAGAGTTGGAGCGAGGAATGTTTGCGCACGGACCATGCAGGGACTCTTAATTGCTTCATGTGATACCTGTAGTCAGTGAGGCGCTGCGCATTCACGAGCACAGGCGAGAGTAACCTCGTCCCATGCAGAAAGCGGCTTAGCTTGTGCTTCCCCCCGTTCAAGATACAGGATTAATCAGGACCCCAGGGCTTTTGAGCACAACGCCAAAATTACAGGCATGCTGAGTGCATACGTATTTGCATAATCAAGCGCCAGCCTCGGCACTTCGTGAATGTCTTCACGGATGTTACAAGCCCGAAGACACATTTCAAAGCTCTTGGATATTGTGAGGCTGTTATGCTCTTCAATGTTCACCACCTCTATCAAGTAGTCTTCCCGGGAGAGCATGTCTTTTCAAGTGGTCCCACGTAGGACCACAGCCGTTTAGAATCGTGGCGAATACACTCGGTCAGTTCCACATAGTTACTGTCGTCTCTTCAGATTTTAGCCCCTCAAACAGAGACAAAGCCTGCAAGCCATCCAATTCAGGACTGTGCCATGTTCCGCTCCGGCATCGTGAAGCCGATGACGATGTTCGCCAGGCTTGCAAAACTCCCTTTCAAAAACGCCCACTGAGATTCATTGTCTTACCGCCTTGTATACGAGATTTGATATTTCCGGTGCGTATACTGAACCGACGAAGGTCCACTGAAATTGTTGCAGTTCCCGAGCGATACTCAAGTTCGGTGACTGCGGTCGAGTCGAATCGTAGCTCTCAAAGATAACTTTGAGGCATCCGCGCTTGTGTCGCGCTCCGCAAGAACGTTGTTGTATGGAGAGTGGGCTGCACGTCGCCACAATTCCGGTGGCAATCACTATCCTTCTTCTGGGCTTCACATATCCAACAAAATATCCGGACAGGACGAAGCCATCGCTCAGCTGAACGTGGGGTTGCAAATGGATGCCTCAGAGTGGCCAATTGCATTCAAGATGCCCCTTCCCACTCCCATCCCACCCAAGCAATCTGTTTAGTACATTGGATCTGAACGGATTCGGTGCAGTTGCATCGGCGACGGCTGAGGAGAATGGATTCTCCTGCGCACCTTCCAGTAACATCTTTCGCACTGATTCTTCCGAATTTAAGGGCATTTGGTCAAGGAGACTTCCATTCAAGACTCCCATGAGACCGCAGCGCGTTTTGTCTGGCTCAAATGTTCTGCAGGGCATTGCTGCTTTGCCGCCTGACTAGAGTCACTTGTAAGCACTGAATCCCGACTAGCCGAGTTCAACTTTCAAGGCAGTCGTTCGGCACTTTGAAGACGTACTTGCTCCATCATTACTGCAAGTAGGACACCGCCGTCCATCCCCGTTTCATCAGCAACCCGTAAGAGTCCTTCATGAATGTAGTGCTCGAGGTAAGTATCGCCGCCATTGTTGGAGAGCACGCGAGGCTGATTGATAACCCATAGCTTGTCAAAAGACAGCTTCGAGGCCAGAATGTCCGTCGTTGTTTCATAAATGCATTTATACCTCGTTCCGGCTGATGAGGACTCGGTTTTGAGTATGCGCTGATCCACCTTGGAGGCGAGAATTCCCACTGCAAGCACGGCCAGAATAATGTGTGCATGCAGGGTCATGATTGAATTCGACTGGCTCTGTTTTTGAAAGCAATGAAACCATGAAGATGAAAATACAACTTAGCCCGGAACCTAAGCAATAAGTATGTTCAAGCGAAAAAGCTTGACACAGCAACAGCTTTGTGGCATATGCACACAGAGGCGCCTGCAGTGCTTCCTAGAGGAAGCGAAGACGCCCGTGTGAATGACGTCCACTGGTTGTTGAGAAGGATCGAAAGGTCATGCCGACGATGCGGTGCTCAAGCGGTACGGCTAGGAGTAACAGACCCGAGGCCGAGATCGAGCAGCCTATGAAAGCATTCGATGGTGCGCAGCACAGCCTGCCGTCTCTGACTAGCTTATTACATGCCCTGTTTAAGCGGCGCTCCATTGCTTTGGCGATCCAGGCCACAGTTCTGGAGAGCGAAGGATTGTGCAACTTGTGCGGTCATCCGCCACTTGATCAGGGAGGGTTTAGTTCAGTGGGGAACAATGGGAGCGAGCCGCGACATGTCAAAGGACGAATAGCGATCGAACTCGAGAGCATGTTCTCGGAATTGTATCACTGTGGACGGGGACTCCTTAATACTTTGTTGACAAGATCAATGCTCATGTAGAGCTCCCTCCTCAAACATGGGCAATGTACCTTATCCAGCCTTTACGGCCCGCACTACTCCGCGTCTCGCTTGGCGTGGAGGAAGCTTGCTGGTTCCTTCCGACTTCGGCGCCAGAGCCATTGGAAACCGAAGGTTTTCTTCCTGATACGAAGGCATACGTGCAACGAACACTACCAACATGGCTGCCTCTCGCACTCTTCGCATCGGTCTGATCCCTGGCGATGGTATTGGCCGCGAGGTCATTCCCGCTGGTCGCCGCATGCTCGAAGCCCTTCCACCTTCGCTGGGCCTCAAATTCTCCTTTGTTGACTTGGATGCTGGATTTGATTGCTTTAAGAAGACTGGTGTGGCGCTGCCAGATAAGACGTTGGAGACTCTGAAGAAGGAATGCGACGGTGCACTCTTTGGGGCTGTGAGGTAAGGCCACACATTACGGGAAGCGAGCAAGGTATGCTCTGCGCTGCGGGTTCTCGTGGATTGCAAATAACAAACAGGGAAAACTTACTGACTGTTAACCTATGACAGCTCCCCGAGTACCCCTACGAAAGGCTACAGTAGCCCGATTGTCGCTCTGCGAAAGAAGTTAGATCTCTATGCCAACGTTCGTCCTGTCAAGAGCGTGGCTCCTACTCCCGCATTCCCGGATCCGATCGATTTGGTCATCGTGCGAGAGAATACTGAGGACTTGTATGTCAAGGAAGAGAAGACCTACGACGCTCCGGACGGTCAGGGCAAGATCGCCGAGGCCATCAAGCGCATTTCGCAACGTGCATCCTCACGAATCGCGACGATAGCTGGAGACATCGCTGTCCGTCGCCAAAGAGTACGGGCTGGCTTGGAGGGTGTTGCGAAAGAGAAAGAGGCATTGGTGACCATCACTCACAAAAGCAACGTGCTATCGCAAACGGACGGTTTGTTCAGAAGCACAGCGAGAGAAGCGCTACAAGCGCCTCAGTTCTCGAACGTTCGCGTGGAAGAGCAGATCGTAGACAGCATGGTTTACAAGATGTTCCGTCAACCTGAAGCCTACGACGTTATCGTTGCGCCGAACCTGTACGGCGACCTGCTTTCTGACGGCGCCGCAGCATTGGTTGGCTCTCTTGGTCTTGTTCCTTCTGCTAACGTTGGAGATGGGTTTGCGATCGGTGAGCCATGCCACGGCTCGGCTCCGGACATCGAGGGTATGGACATTGCGAACCCAATCGCAACGCTGAGAAGTGTGGCGGTGATGTTGGAGTTCCTCGGCCAGGAGGAGGCCGCGGCAAAGATCTACAAGGCCGTGGACGCAAACTTGATGGAGGCGAAGCTTCTGTCTCCTGATATGGGCGGTAAGGCCAAGACAAGCGAGATTGTAGAGGATATTATCAAGCGACTCTAGATGCGTAGATATGTATTAATACTTCGTCAAGCCGCAGCACATGCTCTCCAGCGGTCAGAGCGAAGCTGGAAGCGATTGATATGACTTGTGGTTTCTATTCCAAAATGTTCATCGCAACTGCGAGCAACCAGGTGACAGTAGCCTTTGGGCGCAAAAAGACAACAGCAAAGGAGATGTGCCTACCGAATGCGGAATGTGCCGATGACGCAACCCAGCGCGATCCCTGCAGAGGTAGTGAATTTCACATGAATCAACCAATGCAGCTCGTATCTCTGGCTACACATACTTAGCATATCGACAAACGCCTTCTCCCCAACCCTCAGTACGAATCAAATCTAAGTCATAGATTGGCAGACTGCCTTGCACGTCATGGCAGACAAGTACATCCTTGCCGTGACCGCTGGTCCGACCTACGAGGATCAGAAGCCAATCCCGATCAACACCGAACAGCCTACACGCATCTCCTCATCGCACCTCACCGCTGATCTTACTGTCCGTATCCAAAACTACCGCGGTCTCGACACATCGTACAAGCCTTCCACGCAGAAGACGAGCCCATACTTCGATCATCCAAGCCACAAAAGCGACCTGTACAGCCTCCAGTTCACCTTCACGCCCAAGGAGGACCTGAAAGGCGAGGATGTAGTGTTCGGCAACGACTTCGACCATCCCATCCGCAATAAACTTCCGCCAGGCTTTCAGCAGGCGTTCAACCTTGTAAAATGGTTCATTGATCCTGGTCTGTACGGCGATGTGTACGCCGACGAGCCCTACCTCTATGGCCCTCTGTTGAGCTCGATGAACGTGTTCAGAGTCGGTCCGAAAGATGATAAGGAGCAGGAACGGATAGAAGAGGAACGGGCAAATAAGGATGTGGTCGTACTAGAGGAAGGCGGTGATGGCGACGGTGAAGAGAAGAGGAAAGAGCTGAATGTTCCTGCGGATTCGGCCGCGAGGAAGAAGTGGTCTTTGACTGAGCAGAACCTCAAGAGCTTCACGTTTGAGAAGGGGAGGGAGTACGGCAACGACTTCTTCAACCCATATCTCGACTTCAATGACTTTGCTCTGCGATTGCCGGGATTCAGCTTGATCCCTGGAATCACGATTCCTATCATCTCCTACTGGGATGGCCAACCGCTTCGGTAAGTCTTCTCCGGTGCCCTTGTTGACTTACTTTGTCGCTTTGCTTCTGTTGAAAGAGATATTCTTGGACCCTGAATTCTGACTCGGCTGCTTCGTGGCAAAGCTCACACAAGCTTAGGTACGTGATGAAGAACCGGGCGACGGACGAGCCGCTGTTCGTCGTCATCTTCACTCTGATCCCCAAAGAAGACGTAGAGAAGCTTGGTGGTGAAGCTGCGGCGGACAAGGCTGCTAAGCAGGGTCCCGAAGTGGCTGCTGGTGGCAGCAGCGGCAATGATGTGGACTAGATGAGCTTTAGTCGCCTTCTCTGAGATGAAGATATGAATCAATGCGGCAAGAGTACCGAATGCGGTTGCAAATGAAGAAAACGATAGTTTGGAATACCAACACGAAGGCAGCCCACTTTTGCTGCTACCATCATGGCGCGAGATTGGCCTTCAGATGTTTGCAATATGCTCTTTTCCGCCGGCACTGTACCCTCACTGAAAGGTGAAAGACTGGCCTTAAGCTGCTGAAAGAGGCTGCACGGTGATCATCAAACAAGTCAAACAAATAGCAAGCAGCATTCTGGCCAAACAAGTAGCTACTTTTTCTCTTCGGAGATGCACCACAACTTTAGAACCGAGCAGCAGCTTAGGTAGCCATGTCAAACTATCACGAGGTTGAACCTGGAAATATCGATCAAAAACTACTTTGCTGCGTTGCGGCCGAACTCACGCCCACTGCCTTTAAGGTCCACGATATGGCCGATGATGAGTTTGACCTAAACACGGACCATGGAGGTCAAGAGACCACATTACCAGCCGAGAATGAAGCCCATCTTCACTCCTTCTTCGCCTTCGCCGACACATACACCAAACGCATCCCCATCGGCCTGAGTATCCCCCGAGTCGCCCCTTCGGACGCCATACCATTCTTCCTCATCAGCTGCTTTCGCCACAGAACAGACGCCACATTTGACAAGGAATATGTCGGCCGCTGCCGATGGTTCTTTGTCTATCCATCCCCTCTCGACGTGCACGGCGGCAATGATTACTTTCCTGCCATTGAGAACGAGGCTGCAGTACCTTATCGATGCTATGAGGTAAAGTTTGAAGACTTCCAGGATTGGAGCTATGCACCCCTGACGAAAAGAGCGTACGAGTGCAAGCAGCACGGACAGTATTATGAGGTCTACGTCCGTAGGGTGATTGGCAAGAGGTTTGACGAGTGGGCTGTCACGAGGAGAGGGCATTTGCCTCGCGAGCTAAGGCCGGCAGAATAAGGTTTACTTCCTCCGTGGCGTCGAGATTGAGGAAGGACGGTGGAGTTTGACTGCCCTGATACAGGCTTGTAACTTATGGCAAGATCGTGGTGTACCTGCTCAACCGGCAAGGGATGAGCTGTCAGCACCCGCGACAAGATCAGACCAAGATCACAACGAAGAGATCCAAGTGAAATGGTACAGCGCTCCACTGTACCAACAGATCACGGGGCTTTTTCAATACGCTTCTCAACGCTTAGCCAAAGGGTCAGACGAGAGGAGTTGATAGGATGACCGGCTATGCCTCTGCTTCAGATCGAAGACAGAAGAGAACGTTGTTGATGTAGCTTTGGAACGTCATCTCGTTTGTTGGCATTCTGTGCTCTTATGTACAAGCAGAAGGGCCGTGGATCTGGCAATCCAAGAATTCCGACAAGAGTAGCATTTAGCTCTGTCCAACAAGCTCACCAGTCAAGAACGTCGGTTGTTTGTCGCTGAAATTATTCACATCAGCCATCTATCTGATGTGTTAGCCATTTCCTGGTAAGCTTCATCGAGTGGTCTTGACATAAGACGCACAATATCCTTAATCTCGGGGCCTTCGCCAGCCTTTTGGAACTCGCCCATGCTGCCCCATTCGAGCAGAGCCATGACGCAGAAGGCTTGGTCCGAGGGCATCTTGACCACCTTCCAAGACTTGAGGCCGTAGGAAGACCATTTGCTCATGACCTATTATAGGTCTGGATCAGCAAGCGCTGGGCATAAGTCTCCAATAGAGCAGAAATACCAAAGGCATGTGGGTGGCCATATAGTAGTCCAAGTCAAACTTGGTCCCCGCAGGGTAGAGGACTGAGATGGTAGCCATGCTGACAGATTGATACCTGCTATCTTGATCAGCGTTTCAATTCCAATATGCTCGCACTGCTGAACCCACCTAGATAAAAAGTGTACTTGTCGATTTTTGGAACTAAATCAAGATGGATGTATTCTCAAGAGCGAGCGTGCCTGCCTCTTTATGTACACTGAAGGTTGCCGAGCTATCACCTTGGGCCCCACATCGAAGAGGCCCACCCGACAGCTGGGCCGGCAGTGAGGTACGTTTGTAAGCCATGCCGCTCGCCAGCTTGAGAACCGACCTATCAGTCAAGGTACGGGGTGTGCATGTGATGGTATGATTTAATGTATAGATCGAACCACCTCATTAAATGCAGGGCCGATTCGTGTAGCTGACGAGAAGGACCGAGCTCTCAATCACATCTAAACGAGCCAATATGTAAGATGGGCCATTGAAGCCATTTTATCAAGCCGCGGGATGGTAGTGCAAACTTGGGGCCTACATAGGCATATTTCGTTGGCTCTATCTCAGCATGGAAACAAGCCCGGAGCATGAAAATGCCTGGCTTACCTCGCTCGATTTGGACAGCGTCAGGTTGATGGATCCAAAAGAGCTGTCACATCCGCGCCGTCACCTCACCGCCCGCTGCTGAATTGGGCAACGAGGGGAAGCAGACCAAACCGCGGAATTCTTTGCGCTGACCCCTCCTACACTTCCTAACCACGACAATCATGGCTGAACAGGCGAGACCAGCATCGCCGTCCCAGGAAGAGCGCGAGAAGCTCGATGCAGCGGCAAAAGCAAAGGAGCTAGAGGAGCAGAGCAAACTCCCCTACAAATGGACCCAGGCGATCGGTGAACTGGACCTTACGGCGGTCATACCCGCCAACATCAAAGGCAAGGACCTAGATGTCAAACTCACACGCAATGGCATTAAAGCCGCGATCAAAGGCCAAGAGCCCATCATAGAGGTATTCCTCCCCTCTTACTCCCCATGACTGCTTTTCCTGTACTGAGATACGAACAGGGCGACTTCCCCCACCCGATCCGCGTGGACGATTCCACCTGGACGCTCGAATCCGGCGCCTCGAGCAAAGAGCTCAACATCCACCTGGACAAGGTCAACAAGATGGAATGGTGGGCGCACGTCGTCACCTCGGCGCCTACGATCGACACTTCCAAGATCTCGCCCGAGAACAGCAGTCTGAGCGATCTGGACGGCGAGACGAGGGGGATGGTGGAGAAGATGATGTATGACCAGCGGCAGAAGGAGCAGGGCAAGCCGACGAGCGATGAGGAGAAGAAGCAAGAGATGCTGAGGAAGTTTCAGGAGCAGCACCCCGAGATGGACTTCTCGAATGCAAAGATGAGCTGAGGGGACCTTCGTGCGAATGGTCTTACGAAGGGTGGCTCATTGCTGCCGAGTTCCAACGACATGAGATGGAATTGCGCCAATTACCGAGTTGTGCATGAGATACATAGTATGGTCGTCTCACAGTGGCAGTGCACATCCTTGATTGGACTTTAGGAGACTATTTCCACCGAAGGATGGGCAGTTCCATCTCCCATGTTGCGCTGGAATGAAACGTACTCAAATGGAAAGTCGCATGAACATGCGTGAAGTAGAAGATGTGCTCCTAGAAGAGCATTGTTGCCAGTGTGGCAGAAAGGTACTTCACAGGGTATCTATCTCTTTTCTCATGATGCCGGCACGGTCGATTCCAACCAGCTCTTCCGTACCTTGGCTTGCTAATCCGTAGGTGCGTGCTTGAAGAGGAATGACACGCTCTCGCCGTTATGTGTTCGTCTGCATGCCTCGGCCAGCTAAACAATGATTGTCAGCATCACACTAGCTCGCTATGGATAATGTCTGAGACGACTTACCGTAGGACTAATGTCGATTGTCTCAATCCGATCACATCTCTTCTTCTTCTCGTCGTGGGGTACTGTGTTCGTGACAACCAGCTTCTTCAGCTGGCTGCCGTTCAGCTTCTCGATGGCGTTTCCGCTCAAGATGCCGTGCGTCACTATGGCAATGGCTTCCCGAGCTCCGTGCTCCATAACGACATCCGCGGCTTTGACGAGTGTGCCACAAGTGTCGGCCATATCGTCCACGATGATCGCCACGCGGTCGCGCACATCACCGACCAGTACCATGCGGGAAACTTCGTTTGGTCGTGCGCGCTCTTTGTGAATCAGCGCGAAGCCGAGGTCAAGTCCATCAGCTATCGAAGTTGCTCTGTCCGTCGTCAATACCCTGGTCTTATATCTTTCCCTGAAAAACGAGCATCCTTACCTCTTCGCACCACCAGCATCAGGGCTAACAATAACGCAATCCCTGACCGGCAGGTTATCCCTAATCCACCTCAGCGTGCTCGGCTCGGCATAAAGGTTGTCGACCGGCACATTAAAGAAACCCTGGATCTGGCTTGCATGAAGATCCATGGTGATTACATGGTTGCACCCCGCCGTCTGCAGCATGTTGGCCATGAGCTTGGCGGTGATAGGAGCCCTACTCTTATCCTTCTTGTCCTGGCGGGCGTAGGGAAAGTTGGGCAGGACGGCTGTGATACGGCGCGCAGAGGCGGTCCGACAGGCGTTGATAAGGATCAATAGCTCCATGATGTGATCGTTGATATTTCCCGGCTCGGTAGACTGAAGAATGAAGACTGGAAAGATCCTGTATTAGTATGCCTGTCGCAAACCTTCATCTTCAGTATTGGCGTAGTTGGCGGTACATACCGTCCTCGTCTCGGACTGACTCGCCAATGGAGATGCTAGATTCATTGTTGCTATACTGCAGCACCATGATCTTCGCTAATTCTATCCCCAGTCTGCGCCGCCCCATGTGTTAGCGAGCCCAACTTGACTTCACTCAGGCTGTCGCCCATCCTTTACCTATCCGCTACCAGCTTAGCCAGCACCCCATGGCTGTTGCCCGTAAGGAGTTTGATAGAGTTGGTCGCCATGGCCATGCGAACCAACAATCTGTATCTTGGAAGATGTACAAGGTTGGTAGACTATCATGTTGCAAATAGTGCAAGCTTTTGTGCTTGTCTGGAAGCTGCAAAGACAGGCACTGAGGTCAGCTCGGCCCGTGTACCGCACTTTTCGCGGGGTCTTGGCATTTAGAGCAGCCTGTAGACTGGGCAAATGAGCTATAAAAGAACTCATGTGATGTAAAAAGTGAACACTGGCCGGCAGAAAAGACATGGATGGAAACAGTTGGATGTAAGAAAAAGTCTGTAAGATTTTGGTGTAAAGAAGCAGCTTTTTGATACACTAGCAGCCGCCTCATAGCCGCTAAATGTATGCTACGTGAGAGAACGCCGAAGACGCCCTTGCGATGCTCATGGCGCTGGGTATCGCGCCTCTCCTCGCTCATTGCAAAAGCATGCCATGATTTCGCGCTCTCCTCTACTCCTTCACTGCGCTCGTAATCTACTTGCGCATGCTGGAAGCACGCCTCTTCCTGATCTCGGCCTGCTTGGCCTTCTCCTCGGAGACACGCTTGTGCATGATCTGGGCGTAGTCGTTCTGATGAGAAGGTTAGTACACACTCCGATTCGGCGATCGATTGAGGGGTGCGACTTACGGCCGCGTCCTTGGCAGCCTCCGCCCGGCGACGCTTGAGTGCGATCCGGTGGCGCTTGTGCTGGAGACGCTGGGGAGTGACCAGGCGCTGGATGCGCGGGGCCTTGGTGTAAGGCTTCGCGCCCTCCTTCTTGGGCTGGACCTCGCGGCGGATGACGAATTTGCGGACCTACGGACAGCACTTCGTTAGCACTCATGTGGTCTCAGACTCAGCCAAAGCCGACATGCGGGCAGAGGCTGGCGAAGAGGAAATAGAGTGCTCGACTCTGTGGTACGAGGAGCAGACTCACATCGTCTTCCTTGCTGAGACCGAAGAAGCGGCGGATCTTGGTGGCACGCTTCGGGCCCAGACGCTTGGGGTGGACAGTGTCCGTCAAGCCGGGAATGTCGTTGTCACCCTGCTTCACGACGGCCAGAGCCAGGACAGCCAGGTCCATGGCGACAATGCAGCCGCGAACACTCTTCCTCTTGCGCTCACCAGTCTTGCGAGGACGGTAGCAGCTGTGGCCGGCGCTGAGGAGCAGGCGCACACGGGTGGGGTGCATGACACCCTGCTTCATCGGGAAACCCTGCTTGTCGTTGCCACCAGTGATCTTGAAGATGTAGCCCTTGAACTCATCGCCAACACTGTCGCCTGGGACTTCCTGGCCCATGCGGCGGTCCATGAAGACGCGCAGCTTGCGCTCGTCGTCGATCTCGACCAGCTTCTGGGAGCCATTGGCCGGGTAGGAGATGTTGAGCTTCATCTTTGCGGCGACGAAGCGACAACTGTCGGGGGGAGGTGAGGTGGTTGTCGACGGAGGTGGCAGACGGCCTTGATGTTCGAAGCCAAACTTCGCTGGCCAGAATGAAAATGCTGGCGAAGTGCGAGGCTTGGCGAAGTCGGGGGCGGCTAATCCCCTACTCCGCGCGGAATTACCGCGCTTGGAGACTGAGCTTTGCAACGCGCTCTACATAGTACCTAGGTAGTAGCAATGTACATCAGCCGCTGCCATAACGCCAATTATTTCTTGCAAAATCAATATGGATACTGATTGCAGGGATATGAATAGAGACTCTCTGTCATTGACTCATTAAATATGCCGTGCTCCTTGCGACCGAGCTTTGAAAGACCACGATGAAGTCCGCTGAACATCACCCGTAGACTCTAAGCAAACCCCTGGTATACGCAAGCAAGACGGTTTGGTCAAATTAGACCAATTTCTGCGCAGACAGGGATCTCGGAGATGGAAACGGCATCATTTTGTGGCGTGAGTAAGGTGTTTGAGTCGATCTGTGCATAAGTACGGGAATGCACACAAGGACGAGTCCAAAATGATATCTCAAAATCTGATTAATGACGAAAATACTCCTCTCTTCGCCGTTATCCTGTCTTTTTAGGAATTTGCTTCCATGTCTTCGCTCCAACTGACTTTTTACAATACCCCTTTAGCAGCTGTCTCCTGATAACCTCGATCTGACTCCTCAACATGGCTCGAAATGCTTGCCTTCCTTTCGGCCTCTTCCAATCTATTCTCCAAGTCATGCTGTTCGTAGTCTTTCATGTTCATCGTGGGCACGAACAATGGAGCATTGGTGAACAGATAGTTCATCTCCTCGAGAGGACGTTTCTTCGTCTCTGGTTGGAAGGCCCAGAAGAAGAGAGCATTGGTGAAATTGCAAACCACCTGAAATAGTTGTTAGTGGTTACTTGTAGAGGGCAATTGTAGAGGCCAGGAGCAACTCACGAAGAGGATGTAGTACCGCCAGCCTACACTCTCCATGGCAATAGGGGTAACTTGGCCAATCAGAGTGTTGAAGGCAAAAGAGACCATGACACCGATGGAGACACCTTTGGCACGTGTGCGAGTGTCGAACACTTCGGCCGGCACAATCCCTAGGAAGCACATCAGCATCTCTTCTCCGGCTGGGAAAGTTTGCAAGACTTACAAGACAGCGGGCCGTTGGTGCAGCTGAAGCAGAAGTTGTAAACCCAGGTGACTATAATGAAACCCCATTCAGCGCCAAGATTCTTTGACTCTCCAGGAGGGAAAGAGGCCAGTAACGCTGTGGCGATAATGAAGGTGACCATATTGCCGAGGTTACCACCAATCATGGTCCAGCGGCGACCAAGTTTGTCGATGAAAGCAATGCAGAGCGCCTGAGCAATGAGCGCGATGATGGAGTTGATGCCCTGATACTTCAAGGTGTCACCAGTTGGGATTCCTATTTGGGCAAAAATGCTGACACAGAGTATTAGTACCCGTTTGCGCATCATCTGTGGCTGTGGTTTCTACTTTACTCACGTGGGGCTATAGTATTGGATGGCGGACACACCGGTCATCTGTACGGAAGCTTGTATGGCCGTAACCAAAATAAGGCGTCGGAAGGAGCTCTTGCTCTTGAACAGTTCGAAATACGACTTGGCTTCATGCTCGTGCTCGAAGCTAATCGCATCCTGGATCTGATTGTACTCTGCCTGTACCCACGGATCACTCTCATTGCCGTGAGCGTGGAGTCTGGCGAGCGTTCTCAAGCCCTTCTCTGCTTGGCCGTGATCGATTAACCATCTAGACAAGTCAACCTTGAGCGCTATATCAGTAATGCTGAAACTGACCTTGGAGACTCCGGGAAGAACATAATCAGTGCAGCAAGGATCACAGCAGGAACGATCTGAATACCAAGAGGAACCCGCCACTGCGCGCTGTTGTCTGCCGAGAAGTTCGTATACGTGCCATAGGCGCACCAACTAGCCACGAGCGAGCCGATACCCAGCATGAACTGCTGTAGAGCGGTGACCATACCACGGATGTCTGGATGCGCAAGCTCTGCTTGGTAAAGCGGAATGATCATGACAAGAAAGCCGACACCGAGACCAGCAATGCCTACCTAACATTAGCCATCGATCGTAGCCTGTATGGGTTCAATCATCCTCACATCTTCCAGCGTAGAGATAATCTAGGCTCTGAGCACCGGTCTGTAGAGCGCCACCCAAGATAAAGATGATAGAGCCTAGCAAGATAGTAGACCGTCTTCCAAGATAATCACCAGCAACGCCAGAGAACATCGCCCCGAAGAAGGCTCCCCCGGTGAAGACGGAGACTACGGCGCCTTGTTCTGCTTTTGTCGGGTGGAATTGGATGTTGAAATTGTCAGAAGCAATAGCCTCCGCGATGACACCAAGATCATAACCATAGAGGATAGAGCCCACGGAGGCGAATACCGAGACCAGGAACTGGTATACTTTCGGTGGAAGCGCCATGGTTGCCTTTGGTCTTTTGCGATGGCAGAACGAGACAACTCCACGGAGTCAACGAGGGATATGGGAGCTTTTACATTTGAAGAGGATATCCTGGGCTCTTATTATATACCAGACAGGCCGGCCATCGGCGACGTGCCCTAGCATGCTTGCTACTCGTGGGATCTGTAAGCTTTGGAAGTAAATGCACGAGCTTGCGGGTGGCGCTCTTTCAAGCCCAAAAGGCCATAACCTCAATACTGTATCATGCGGAGCCCCATGTGCCCCCCGCCGGAGGCGAGGCCTCTTTCGGCTAGACATTTTTTGTGCTGATCCCGGGCGGTATCAGTCGGTACTTGCCAACCTGAGGATGATCGCATTTCTGAAACGAATTTATGCTTGTTGCATGACATGAATTCTCGCCGCTGATAGCGTCCTGGTCACGGCCGCTGAATCATCGTTCGCCATTGTCGTGAAGTTCTCTTGTCGGCTACTATCCGCAGTCCACTTTCGCACGTGAGAGAGAAAGCTGGAAGTGTCAACGTGACTTGGCGAGCTTCGGGACCTAGCAAGCCACTAGTCGGGATCAATTCTTCCGCCCTCCAGTGCCGGCTGATGTGAATGCACTTCTTCCACCAATCCTCGCAACCGCTCGCATAACGAGAGCTTTACGAGCGGCCGCCAGACCTGCCAGCCAAGAGCGACAAGACGGCGCTCTACCTATTCGCGCATATGATCCCTTTCACATACCGAGTGAAGCTTCCACGGTGTCCGGTGGTGTCTCTTTTCCACTGCCAGCTGCTCGGTAGGCCCACTGTTGTGGATTGATGGCATGGGGACGGAAGGAATACGCTGCAGGTCGGCCATTGGAAGAGAAGCTCCAACTTGCCAGCTTGCAGAGCCGCATAGAGCTCCAAAAAGGCGCCGACGCGCTCAGGTATAGTCACCTTGCCGATCACTCTCTTTGTCTTCTCTGTTGCAGTACACTGTAGAAGATGTCCACTTTCACCAAGCTCTCAGCTGGCGAGCAGCCTTCTCTTTCCGTCTATCCGCCCCACAAATTGAACAAGATCAACGACAACATCTATGGCGGCTTCACCGAGCACATGGGCCGCTGTATCTACGGCGGTCTGTACGATCCCACAAACCCCAATAAGGATTTGATTGACTCAAATGGCTTCCGCAAAGATGTTATTGAGGCGATGAAGGAGCTCAATGTGCCGGTCGTGCGGTATCCAGGTG
This sequence comes from Hortaea sp. C3G1500-4, assembly GCA_022701445.1. Lineage (NCBI taxonomy): Eukaryota > Fungi > Ascomycota > Dothideomycetes > Mycosphaerellales > Teratosphaeriaceae > Hortaea > Hortaea sp. C3G1500-4. The sequence continues at coordinate 2,236,889 of JAJVDI010000001.1, forward strand.
GCAACTTCTGTGCTACGTACCATTGGCTGGATGGCGTAGGACCTAAGGAGCAGAGGCCGAGAAAGCCGGAGCTAGCATGGTTGGGTGTCGAGACGAACGAGTTTGGAACAGACGAGTTCATGAAATGGTGCGAAGCAGTCGGAACGGAGCCGTATCTCTGCTTCAACTTCGGCACCGGTGCGTGGTGACCATGCTTGAATTTAGCGGTTATGACTTTCATGCTGACCACTCGATAGGCACCTTAGACGAGGGTAAGCAACGAACTGCTTGCTAGAAACGAACGCGGTGACTGACATTTAACAGCTCTTGCGTGGGTGGAGTATTGCAATTCAACCCAGGATACCTATTACGCCAACCTTCGCCGGAAGAATGGTCGCCAAGAGCCATACAACGTGAAGTACTGGGCACTCGGCAACGAGACATGGGGCCCGTGGCAAGTGGAGCAGGTCCGTCAGACATTCTACGCTTCTCACGCGTGCATGCACATGAGGCTGACCGTATGCAGATGACAAAGGAAGACTATGCTAAGAAGGCCTACCAATGGGCGAAAGCCATCAAGCTCCTGGATCCCAACGTTGTCCTGATTCTATGCGGCGAGACAGGTCACAGCAGCTGGGATCACCACGTCCTTAAAGAATGTGTCAGATTCGACACCCACTCCCTGGGAGGTAGCACCACCGCTTCGCTCATCGACATGCACTCTATTCACATTTACACCGCCTGCAACAAAGACCCTGTGAAGAATGCCTTCGCTCCTCTCTCGGCTGAGCGCGCAATTGAGATTTGCGCTGGTCTAATCGATCTCGCACGTATTGAGAACGGTGTGCCCGCTTCTGTGCCGCGCCAGACCATCTGCTTTGACGAGTGGAACGTCTGGGATCCTATGCGGGCACCAGGCGAGTCGGGTGCAGAGGAGAAATACAACCTCTCCGACGGCTTGGCGGTAGCCATCTGGCTGAACGTCTTCGTCAGGCAGAGCAAATATGTCGGCATGGCGAATATTGCACAGTCTGTGAACGTCATTAGCCCTCTGATGACACACAAAGACGGCATCATGAAGCAGACGATCTGGTGGCCAGTGCTGCTTTTCTGCAAATACATGCGCGGCTGGGTCGTCGGGAGTCATGTCAGCTGCGAGGAATACGGTGGAGCCACCGAACCGCAGTGGATTCAAGCTGCCAAAGAGACACCGTGGTTGGATGTGAGCGCGACGATCAATGATGAGGGTGTGGTCAGCTTGGTGGTTATCAACGTCAACCCCGAGAAGGATTTTGAGATCGAGGTTGAGGGTGTGCAGCCAAAGGCTGGAAGTGTGAAGAGACATCTGATCACAGGGAAGAGTTGGGATGTGGTCAACACGAATGATAAGCAGGAGGTCGGCATTGAAGAAAGCGAGTGGGATGGCAAGGGCAAGACTGTGTTCCCTAAGCGGAGCATGGTGATGCTTAGGTGGCAGAGCTAAAATCCTCCGTCTGCTTTCCAACGCAGTGCTGAGACAGCTCAAAGATAGACTAGAAAAAGAATAGAAGGCTTTTTGATATTTCCTAACATCCCTTCTCACAAGCTGAAAACGACTCCCCCTCCGGAGCCCCTCCGGGCCCTCGTTTTACAACGATTTGTGGGTCTCCTCGGACTCAAGCCCCAGCAAAACTGAAGGCGGATGCTTTGAAGCAACTGAAGCAACTCGTTCGTCATGTCAACGTACATAGGTAGGCATCTTTTGCCACAACAACATCACGATGACTACTCATTCCACCAAAGGTGAGTAAAAAGAACATCGGGGACCCAATACCGTCTTTTCCATCATGCTTTTGCTGTCAGTAGGACATCCAAGTGTTTTTCCTTCTCCTCAAGTCCATTTCCCCAAGACAAAATGAAGAACGACGAGCTCAGTACTCGACTCGCAAACCGTGTAGCGCAACATTACCAGCGTCTGCCATCTGTACCAGACAACCCAAGGGTCAAATCTAAGCGCTGTCTGGTTGCCCTCGCCGGTGGGCCTGGATCCGGCAAGTCAACCATCGCTTCCGCCATCGCCGACAAAGTCTGCAAGCAAGGAATCAAATGCCAAGTCGTCAGTATAGAAGGCTTTATGAAGCCCAAATCGGCGCTTCAGAGCGAGGAAGAGGTCAGGAAACGCGGCACGATTGAAAGCTTTGATGGAGAAGCCGTAGTGGACATGTTCGAGCGTCTTCGTGAGCTTGGTCCTGGCCACGAACTCTGGGCCCCCTCTTTCGACGAAGCAAAGGCCGATCCGGTCCCGGAGTCTCAACTCATCGAGGCAGATAGCCAAGCCGTCATCTTCGAGGGAATCTACCTCTTAGCTGACGTTGAGCCTTGGAAACAGATTGAGCATCTGGTGGACGAGAAATGGTTCATCCACGTCCGATCTGAGCTTTGTAGAGAGCGTGTGGCGGGACGGAGAGTCGACAAGGGTTTCGGCAAAGATATGCGTGAGGCTTTGGAGAGCTATGACGAGTTTGATGGGAGAAACAATGACTTCATCGGACGCTACCGCTATCAGACTGATTTGATTATTGAGAGCAATGAGGAGCTAGGTATACGGGAGCCTGATGGCAAAGAGATAAAATAGGTGAGGAAGGGCTTGAGCGCGCTTGGTCCAGATTTGGCGAGAAAGGTCGGAATGACATGCAAAACAACCATGAGAATACTTGCACATTTCCTCCTGTCGCTTTGCCGAACGAAATCCTATCCTTACCCAAGCTCCGTACAATTATCTTGCCCTGATGCTAATATCCATATCCCTCTTCCCAGAGGTTGAAATAATGTTCTCGTCAAGATCTTTTTACCCCACCCGCCAACTTGATCAATATCCATTTCAAAGCCGCCCATAGTTGTTCGCAGTCACTATTCATTGGGTTTGGATGAAGGATTTGATCTACACTGAGACTGATGTTGATTATGTTCGTGTTTAACTTTGTTTGCGTCATCATCTACGTCGTGCTATAGAAAGCTTTAGACATTTCCAACCCCTAGAGGTATACACCATTATTCATTGACAAAGGCCGAAGGCCTCGTATGTGCCAATTCAAAGCTTTGCTTTAGTTGTAAGCAGCAATAGCACGCTGGAAGTCAGCGTCAATGGCGTCCAGAGCGGCATTCTGTGTCGAGGATTAGCTTTGCTCAACATATCATCTCTGTATGGAGTACTCACGGCCTGAGTCTTCTTGTCAGAAGCGGCCTTGTTGACAAGGGCAGCGCCGAGATCGTCGGTCTCGCTAGAAAGAAGTCAGCCTTGAATTCTTACTGTTGATATTGTGTTGCCTGTGGCTTTACCTCTTCAGGTTGTCCAAGTCATCGCGAACGGTTCCAGCCAGACCGGCGCTCTGGAACTGGCTCATCTTGTTGATGATGGCGGTGACGGCGGAATCAATGTTTGGCTCCAAAGTGTTGTTGATGTAGTCAATCTGGGCAAACATCAGCGACTGGGCGACTACGAGTCCACAGGTATGGTTGCTTACGATGTCCTGGCTGTCGCTGCTGGACACAGGGCCAGAGGCCTTAGCGTTGCTCGTGGCGGACTTGATGGAATCCTCGAGATTGCTCTCCGCTTATAGATAGTTAGGATTCGCTCAGATGGCATTTGGAGATGTAGACCAACCGTTCTGAACCGGGATGGCTCCGAAGAGGCCGCCAGAGTAGTTGTTGGTCGCATCGGTCAGAGAGACGACATCGCCATTGATGTCCATCTGTACGCACAAGTCAGTCTCTAATCGCTGTTGGCCTGAGGACTGCCTGGTGGAGTTTACCAAGTCAGACTGGATCTGGGCGGCATCGCGTCGGATGACCTTGCTGGTGGCAGCCGTGATGCTGACGGCAGCAAGGAGGATGTTCTTGAGAGCGACCATTTTGCTAGGTGGACGGAGAGTCTATGATTCCAGATAAAAGTTGGATGGAGTTGAGGATGTGAGGATCTCTTTCTCAAGATTGTTGTGTTGATGTGGTTGTCGATTGATCTGAATTGTCGAACGGCACGCCCTCCTTTATAGTGTCCTTCTTCTCTGTACTGCACAGTTATCCATTGTTGACAGTCGTACTACCCGTTCGGCCCTCGGTGATTTTGATATTGAACTGGATTAAAGAGGGGGTTCGCAATGCTAGGAAAACTAATACACCGCCGTCGATGCAGGCCAAGGAGTAGTCACAAAGACTCTGCAACGTTCAGCGAAGGCTGATGTTTCCATCCTTCCGCGAAAGAGGGAAAGCAGCGCATCACCACCAGAGGTTGTTGATGTGGATCGGTCCGGGTCAGAAGATGCTTCAGACGGGTAAGGGCCAAACCTACCACTGACAGTCTCAGAAGACATTTCCATCAAGAAGAAGCTCCCGAAGTTCCTGAAGCTACTGGTGCATGGCTTTGAAATGTGCAAGACCAAGGAGGCGAAAGAGTCCGGGGATGAGAAAGAATGGACGTTAGTTGCTGGCGAGAATGACTTCCCGATGCCCGAACTTCTTGTCGTCGTGAAGAGGATACTGGGTCTGCCCAGAAGCTAGACATGTAGGTTGCGAACAAGGTTGTTCACCAAAGTCTTGATAATGGACTGGTTGCCATTCAATGTCGCAGAGAGGACCCGAGGATGTCGTGGAGGTTGTTATAAGGTTCAGGGTATGCCCGCGACAGCCGGATCGTCTACGGTGCGTGACGGCAAGTATGCTTGGGTGCTTTAAAAGAAGCGTCGATGCTTCTGTTCGTCCCCGCATTCTTGAACCGAGGCGTGGGGCCTCAGCTATATTGATGATTTTCGAGATGTCCGCGGACGAAGACTATGTGAAGATATGCAGGGGAAGGTCAGGGTTTGTCAACTGATCGACAGCTAGCGGAATCGCACAACGCTGCAAGTAATAGTCTGAGCAGTGATACCAGCCAACGAGCGGACACCCTTCTTCCAGGCGAACCTTGTGTGATGACCGAACTTATGAACTCGGTTGGCAAACCGCTGATCATGTTCACCGAGCACGTCTCAATCGCGGGTGAAATTGCTTGCTAAACCCGGAATTCGGACCCAGCGTCAGCCAGACTAGCAGAATACTTTCAAGATACGTGATGTTTGCGTTAGTATTGCATATATCTCAGCCAGCGTGACCACTTTGCGCAAACTGCAGGATTTCCGAGGCCCCTGAAGCAATTCGAATGTTGCGGAGTGAATGTCTGTAATGAAGTTACTTTGCTAGTAGTCAGTAGAGCTGTGAGAATGCGGAGAGTCTTTGGTGGAGGTGCTGGTAGTCCGTTTCTCATCTCTCGGAAGAAGTGTCGACGGCCTTCGTCCCTTCGAGTGTCGCTGATCCGACGTACATTGATGTTTTCAAACGTTTGTCATGGATTCCGATACTGGTCCCGGGTAATGCAGCACAAACGATGCCGTCGTGTGCATTGACTACCTAGCTACTTCAGATTAGTTGCTCTTGCTCCTCTAGTTGCTTGTCTTCTCCTTTTTTTTCTTTTATCCGTTTTTGTAGCAGGAAAGTCTACTTTGTGGTGGAAAACAGAGACGCAGTCAATGGCGAATGACCATTGAAAGTAGCTGCAAACACGATCCTATTTAATCGTTTCCTTGGAGAGAAAAAGAGAGTGAAGCAATTTGAGCGGTAAATTCATCGAGTCATGACGGATTGCTGATATCTGCGAGGCCATGTATCCTTTCTAAGGGTTCAGGATCGACTGGGCAAATCCATGTCGACTAACCAGGGAGCGTTGACTGGCCGGTATTTCACGTCCATAATTGCCGCGTTGATGAGAGCTGTTTGCTCTCCAGGGGCGATGTGCTCGCCGTTCGCTGTTATATCAAGGTATGCAGCATGCCGTTCATTCGTGGCAACCGAGTCCACCGGCACGGGCTTGACGCCATTTTCAGGTGCCATCCCGGATGCATACTTTCCATCTTTCCACTCAGATATGCTTGAAGTGTCGGTTGCGGTTCGATCAGCATCGGACCAGTTGACAAACTCGGCACCCCAGCCTTCATGGATGTGTCCAAAGCAGTGCATCAGAGGTCGGGCCCGCATCAATGCCCTCAATAGATGAGGGCACCCGGCATCAACACCGCTATCTGTCTTGTCCATCCGCTTGTAGGGGGGTCCATGTGTGATCATGATGTCTATCGGCGCCTGCGAAGACCGATCGGGCACCGGATAGCGGGTGATGAACTTGGCATCTTTGAGCGTAGTAGCTGGCGAATTGAAACAGTCCTCATCTAGCTCGTATGGGAAGGCCCAGTCGCAGAACTCAGGTGTGTAGGGGTTGGCGTAGACATTTATGTGGGCGCCATTGGGAAGGGAGATCTGGTGCGTGCCTTCGTCCAAGAATGTAATCCCTTCGAGCTTTGCACGACCATCGGAAGCAGTCCAAAGGTCCCGTGCTTGTTTCCAGACGAAGCTGGCCTGCTCCTCGGAAAGGTTGTTCTGTTTCCGGTGACCGAAGACAAAGTCCCTGTCCAGCGAAAGGTCCTGTATTGCGGAAACGCGAGTCAGTCTGTTTGGAAAGGTTTAGTGCGTCGCCGTACTTACGTGGTTACCAGCAATAACAAGTTTCACAGGGGTATCGATTGCTTGTAGCATATCAAGCGTTTCCAAGTATTCGCTCATCAGGCCGGTTTGCGTCAAATCACCGCAGTGAATGAGCAGGTCTGCTTTGGGCAGTGGCGCCGTAAAGGGCGACTTGGACATCTCGACACTGCCATCTTCGTGCGTTAGAGATGCACAATGTGTATCTGAGATGATGAGAACGCGGGTCTTCAGCGTGTTCGACGCCATCTTTTGTTGCTGGAAAACGATGCCTCAAGCAAGGTGGCGCGTCAACCATAGCAAGCTGCTGAGTCATCGCTCCGTGGAAGGAAGCGCTCCTTCCCACTTGGATGGAGCGTCCGACTCGATACATCCTAACCATACCATGAAAATGCATCTGGACACAAATTCTACTTTCATCAATATTGTACTGGAGTGTACCCAATGTGGTCATATACTGGGGTGTCATCACTCCATGCTGTCGACAACATGCCAGCTATCTCCTTTGCTTCCCACAAGTCCCATCTAATAAGGAAGCGTCTGATTATAAAGCGACTGCACAGTGACGCCCTCCAACCATTTCCCGTCGGTGCTATCACTCTTCACCTTGTAACCGACTTCTCTCGAACAATTTGCTCCGAGCCAGAAGCCATTGGAGTCGAACGCCACGACCGCTCCAGCCGGATAGTCCAGCCACACCCAAGCGGCTACACCGTTCTTCGCTGTCACCGTGAAGTTCTTGGTGCTTTCGGAGTACTCTAGAGTAAGACCAGGGTCTACAAGATTCGCCGAGCGCAGGGCAGTTGGATGGAACCAACTCTCATGCATGAACGTGCGAGTCTTGTTAGTATTGGGGAGCTTGCCTTCCGCCTCCACTTGCATCCGCAAGACGACGTTCTCAGGACTATAGTCGCCGAAGACGTCGTTTGTGAATGTCTGTAGGACCTTGGTGCTGTTGATGGCCCCTACGGTGAAGTCGACCGAGGAACTCGTGTTGATCGGCAGCCTGTTGCCTTCCCAATCGAACCACTGGAACTTGGCTGTGCCGGAAGCCGGATCCCATAAGTCGCTTGTTACCCAAGCTGAGAGATTTCCGGTCGCCATGTCGTAGTACGGCGAGATGACGATGGGTTGGTAGGCATCCTTGGCCGCGTACTGTTGGCTGTCAGTACTGGTCGATCTCCCCCGAGAATCGTTCCACTCACATGCAGGATCTTCCATCTACCATCGTATTCAATTCCTAAACATGATATCAGCTTGCCATCTTGAGAGATGTGTACTACAGCCGACGCTTACCTGCCCACGAAGGCGCAACCCAAATGTCTTCGAGTTGCCAGTATAGACTACCAAGCTGTCTGTGATGAATGGGTAAGCCGCTGTAAAATGTGACACATACGGCGTAGACATGCTTACCTTTCTGGGAGACCCGAACCTCTGCGATAGAATCGAATCTCTGAAACATATCTAGTCTCACCATCAGTATACTGCACGCCTGTCGCAAAATGGATCAATCTCATCTTACAGATCAGCCTGGAAAATCTGCGTGGCGTGGCACCAGGCGCTAAAGTTCGCTACCGAGTCTGTCTTGTTTGGCACAGGATACCAGAGTTCAACAGCCTTCATGCATGGTCAGCAGCATCCTAAAAGATAAAAGGCTTTCATGCTCACCTCTGTCATTTGTGCTTGGCCAATCGAAGCATTGGCAAAATTTGACTGTCGTGTAAGAACGCACAATCAGCAAGCCACTCTTGATAGTGGAATCCTTAGGCATTCATATCATACCGTATTCAGTCCCTCAGCGGGTGGATGATGATCCCTGAGCATAACTGTCGAGCTGTTGAAGTGAAGATCTGCTTCCGAGATCTGACTTCTCCAAGATTGAAGACTTGGCATGCCTGTTGAGACGCGACTCCATTAGTATGCGTCTCCTAATATAGATGTGAAAATGACCTTAGTGACGTACTGTGATAGCCGAACTCGTTACTGAAGCGGCCAACCGGGTACGCAGAGTCGTTATAAAGAACACTAGGATCGTAGTTGTAAAAGTCCGTCTCCCTGCCTTTCTGTCAGTACTCTATTCTCCAATTGCTGATAGAAAAGCCATACCCATAGATATAACCAGATGTCAGATTGTTATATCGCTCAACAATAGGTATTTGTTTACTAAAGTCGAGACTCTGCCAACCATTGCTAGTCGAGCTCGGCGTGTACGAAATGCTTCTGGTGTTCTCGAACACTGCAGGCAAGAGAGTGTCGAGGAAGACTGTCTCGTACTGTTTGAGGTACTTTGGATATTCTTCAGGGGCTGACTCGTTGACTAGATATAATTCAAGGTTCTCTAGTTCATTTCCTGGGCACAGAAGTGAGTCAGTCTCCGACATATGCTATGATTTAAACTTATGGTGGTGATCACCATACCTCCCGCCCATAAGGCCAATGAAGCTTGCAGCATGTCAGTAAATTCCTCATAGACAACAGCTAACCGATACTCACGATGATGATTGACTCGCCGGACTTGGTAGCGCGCTTCGTCCGCTATATTGGCCAGGAACTCCTGGTTGACGGGATACAGTGCATCGCCGAATTCGAACTCGCTCCAGAGCAGGATGCCTCGCACATCAGCACTGTCATACATGTAGTCAGGGCTATACGCGCCGCTACTCCAGACTCGCAGCATATCTACGCAACGGATATGTTAGCGACCGCCCCGGTGTCTTCGTCAGAGAAAGCATACTTTGGTTGCCTTCGACAACGCTGTCGAACAGCGTGTCGATTCTCTCCGGGGTCACACGAGGCCAGAAAGCATCCGGAGGGATAAAGTTGCTGCCTTTGGCGTAGAACTCGTGGCCGTTGATCTCAAAGTGCCAGTTGTTGCCAGCGGCGATGCCCTGAGCAAGTTGGGCATCTGAAATAGGATACTATAATAATATCAGCATAGATAATGGACATCGAGCTTCAAGATCATACCTCATTCAAGACGATAGTGCGAAAGCCCACCCGTTTGGACACGGAGGCAATGGTTTCGTTCGATGGCGACACCACCTCAATAGCAATGTAATACAGGTTCTGTTCGCCCATGCCGTTCGGCCACCAAAGGTCGACTGCACCATTGGGAATCATCGTTTGACCAGTGATGGTGGTGTTCGTGGAGTTCACGTCGCTCAGATTACCACGGTGAATGGTCTTGTTCTGCATGTCAGTAAGCGTATAGCGTAGTTCCGCACCACTTGGCAGGTCTCCATAGTAGTCCAAGCTTGCGTTGACGATCCAAGGGCGGCTCTGGTCTGGAATGGTCAAGGGAAGCTGTCCTTGTCTGTAAATGTCAACTAGCGTATTTCGGACCTGGATTTGCTCGTCCTCCAGTTGCACGACCTATACAGTACATCAGAAGCTGTATTCAGTTGAGTATGTTGCAGATCACTAACATAAGCAGGCTTCCACGGTCCTGCAGGTGCGAAGGCAGGGCCCCAGTCCCAGCCGAAGTCGCTCTGCTCTTTGCGGATAAACCATCGATTGAGAAATTCGAACTGTATTTGTACGCCTTCTGGCCATGTCTCCTGGCCTGGTTCGTTGGCAATAGCATTGGCTATCTTAGGTGCGGAGCCGAAGTTGATACTGAGCACCCTGTCTTCCTCTGCTGGGCAGCCAGACAAGATGGAAGAGACGTCGAACCAGTATTGTCGAAATTGATTATTGGTACTCGCCACGTGATGGCCGCAGAATTCAATAGAGGTGAAGGTATCTAATCCGTCAAACTGCAGCCAAGTGGAGCTCGCGTTACTCGAGAGGCCGGCTATGGGCGCGCTGGTATAGGTCCAATTGCTCCAAGCAACCCATCGGAGATTGAAATCATTGAGTCCATAGTACGGGTCGCCGATGACCTGATTTGCGTACAGGTCAAGGTGTGCTTGAGAGGGCAAATGAGCAGGGACTGAGACGTTAAGCTCCGGATTGGATACCGTCCAGTCATCCCCTACAAGGCTAATGATCTTCTGAGAAAATGCCAAAGGTACAATGAAGGCTGCTGTTGCAGCCAGAGTAAGATATAGCATACTGGCAAAGCAATGAGAAAACATTCATTACTATGTACCTCTAAGCGAAGTCTTGGGAAAGCTTGGTCTTTTTGTACCTGCCACCACGGAACGACCTATCCGAATCGCGGAAAGCCGCCTACATATCTCATAGTGCAGTGACTCGTGATCGAGGCCACAATGCATGTCAGTGAGAAGATGCAGTCCTGACGGGCGGAGCGGGGTGTCATGACATGGGATACCGTAGGAATACGGGGAGCGACCTCCGTTACTAAACGGGCAGGGCGGAAGGACGATCCCCGGAAGTCCACATCGTGAACGTGAGGAGAGACGTGGATAGCGCCCCGCATCGATACAGGAAGGTGCAACGCTGTCATCGTAGGATGAGACGCCTAATGCGGTGACGTCGAGTTACAGGCCATACAGCGGAGGAAATGCTCCTTCCGGAAATGGCAATAGAGGCAGGCGGACATGGTTAAGTAAGCAAGAAGCGGGCGCGTGAGAACCGAATGCCGGTCGATCAAGGGCTGTAGGAGGTAAGGATGGGGCTGGTTATCCGATGGCGGGCCCGAGCGCGCAAGGTTAAAGTTTCGAGTGTAGATCTACTATCGCCGGCTCCATTATTATTTGGGTGCAAAGGTTTGGTCAGACTGAGTTCGAGGGCCGCGAGGATAGGTGGCAGGAATCTTCAGCCGGTGAACTTAAGGAGCAAGACCATTTGTTGCTGTATTGATAGTAATCTTGATCGATTTGCATGAGACGGGGAGAAGCCCTTCGCATTCTTATCACGCCCGCCTGGTAGGTTAAGTTGAGCCGCAAGTCAAGTCCAACGCACCTTGACTTCAGCTTTGAAGGGCGCTTCAGGGGACATTCAACTCGACGCAAGCCTCCCTATGAGACCGCAGACAACATATTGCTCTCTTTTGCAAGTCAGAGGCCCCGTTGTGAAAGCAGTGGCCTCTTCGAATTCCCATCGCAAGCCTCGAATTTATTAGCTTTGTCCTCATCCAATGTGTACCTGGCTGGCCCGAGCTTTCGGCGTTAAACTGAAATAGCACAGTGCAGCAGATGATGGGTCAGGCAACCCAGGTACGCGCAGTAGACTTCGTCTATTCGCTACCGGGATATCTGCACCTTTAGGGTGCGAAACGCACTCATCACGCGAAACACCTCGCGGCCACATTCGTTCTCTACCCCTTCGTACTTCTATCGTTACTGTGTGCTGGGATCGCCATTGCTCGCGCACTCGGCATTGATCTGATCCTCACGTCGAACGTTGAAGCTAAGCTTGACCGCTACGCATAATATCGAGCATTATACCGGCATGATCTAAAACCACGCTGCTCATAAGCATTCGACACCAGCTGCGAGGTCCAGTCTGCCCAAGGCCTTCGCGCCATGCCTTGGAAACCACTGCCGTCTGTCGCCTTTGCGATCTGCACCTATCCCTTTCGCGCGACCGAAAACGACGACCTTCCACTCCAGGTCGGAGATTGCCTGTATATCATCGAGCAAGGCGGAAAAGACGGCGACTGGTATCGAGGATATCTTGTGGGCTTTCCGTCCCTGCTGGCGGGACTCACAAGCGCTCATGGCGAGCAATTGGACGCTCGGGTCTTCACGGGCATCTTCCCCCGGAACTGTGTCGAGGTGCGCGAAGTGATGGAAGACAACAAGAGCAATGGCTTGGTCACTATGCGTCGGAACGAGAGTCCTGCGGGGGAGGCGGGAGACGGACGCGAACAACGGAAGAGCCAGACACACCATCCCAGACGGCTGAGTAGGGCATTGAGCCGGAAGAGGAGCTCGCGCAGTGTCACGAGGAAACACAAGCCGCGACTGGTGCCCGACGAGCCTATGCCTAGGGACCCAAACGCACCGAAGCCTCCGGCGCCGGTACCGCTTTTACGTGTAGGCGACGAGACTGGACAGTCCGAAGAGGAGCCTTTGGTTGACGAAATCGCGTCTTGTTTACGCGAGTGGCACGATGCGCGTCTGCACGAACTACTCTTGGCCCGAGGATACAGCCAGCTTTCCAAAGTGCAGGATTTAATCAAAAGGCTAGACACGAGTAGGAAGCAGTTGGTGCACGATGTGATGACTTTGAAAGAGCTGAACAAGCTGCGCGAAGACACTGTGTGGGACTTGGTCGCAGGCAACAAAATGCTTAGCGACGAAGTCATTGTGCGCAGCCCTACCCAGAAAGGTCGTATCCTGACTGCAGATAACTCGGCGATCGAGATGACGAGATTGCAATCCAACATGAGCATATTGGACAGGCCGCCCAATCCGCCCCAGGATGTTCACATGGTTTATCATGTTCTGGTCGATTTGCGCAACTTGGTTTGCGAGGATGACGAGCCTGCGACACTTCAAATGTGTCTATTTCAGAAGGTTTTTGGAGACAAGGCGAGACCGCTTAGCGAAGTGTATGCGGTATCCATACCATTACCGGAAGCTCCAGCGCAGACGCCTGAAGATCAAACGAAAAGTTTGTTCGTCAATCTGAGTGGAACAGACATTGGCCTGGCCGCTGATACAACCGAGCTCTATGTGGTTTTCAAGCTACTGAAGGAGGAACCCGTGCGAACTGGTTTGCTTTCGCAATCAGGCGCTGGGCAGCAGGCGAACGCTACAACAGCCGGGAACTCGCAGAAGTATTCTGTCTCGCGAGGTCGGCGCAGCGTGTTTGGTAGCCAGCGGAAGAAGGATGCGCACAATCGCACGCCGTCAGAGATGTCCAGGCCTGGAACTTCCTTGTCTGAGTATTCCAACGGTACCACTCATTCTAGTGCGGCTCAGACTGATCATCAATCGTCAAAAGATGAAGTGCAAACAGTCAAGCGGACCGCAGGAGTTGGAGCTCTGAATATCAGTAAATGTGCCAGAGCTCAATCTCGGCTGGAGCGAAGCATAAGTCTGTGGACTCCTTCAACACCAGCTGATGATCGAAGTGACGAGACGGATGACTGGGCTGATGTGATCCGCGAACTGCTGCGCAGTCCTACGGGAGGTTATAATCGCCTTTCAATGGTCAAAAGATGTGACGTGTCTGTCACGGCGTTCGCATCCGCTGACCTCGATGCGCTGGTGCGCAATACACCGACATTGCTATACGATGTGCCCATGACCCCCAAGATAGGCTTCACGGGTGTCCCTACCAAGCGGAGAAGCGATATCTATGTGACTCTTACTGAACCCACGATTCCACATCACGCACACCTTTCACACTCGAAATTCGGCAACGTGCCATTGAGCCAGCGCTGTCAAAGCAATCTCGGTAATCTGCAGCTCACTCTCGAAGTACGCAAAGCGGACGGTGAGCGCTTGGAGGACTGTATTTTCACGTCCTCGAACCATCAAGGGCACACTGCATGGAGAACGACTGGTGTCGAACGAGGGGAAGGCTGGAATCAGACGATACGGCTTGCTATACCACCCGAAGATGTGCCTGGTAGTCACATCGTAATGAGCATAGCAGACTCACCGAACTTCCCATTCGCACTAGCCTGGGTACCGCTGTGGGAAGGCGACGCATTTGTTAGAGACGGCGATCATCAAGTCGCCCTATACGTCTACGACGAATACTCATCCAGTATGATTGGTGGCAAGGGTGCTTACCTCGCTCTGCCTCCCTGGTACAACAAAGCCGATGTTTTGCAGCAAAACGCGGCGACCATTTCACTGCGGACCTTCCTCTGTAGCACGGAGTATTCTCAGGATCCAACACTCCTTGGCCTCTTATCATGGCGCAATCTATATGGTCAAAAGCTCCTCGAATTGCTGGAGCGCTTCGCTTTCGTTCCAGAAATTGAGATTGTCAAGCTGCTAGGCGAAGTTCTTCAGGCGCTTTTCGAGATTCTGCATGAATATGCGAATAGCGAGACCTACGAAGACCTCATCTTCTACAACTTTGTGGTTGTGCTTACTGCTGCGCGTGATAGACGGTTCAACGTGCATGACGTTATTGAGCATTACGCGACCACGAGGCATCATTGGCCATATGCGAGCCAGTGTCTTGTTCGAGCTTACCAGAGGCTTCTAACCAATCCGCTCGATCCAGATGCGTCCCGAAAGCTACGCGCGACGTTCAAGGTTGGCGACCAGATCCTCAAATTGATCATCGAGACGACTCAGGAACCCGCTGATAACGCAGAGGCCGAAACGAACGGAGATGATCACGCCCGACTGGACAGCTTTGCTCGAGACTTACAGAAGTTGTTTGTGGCCTTAATGGCGCTGATGCGAAACCCCATGCCAGTCTTGCTGGGCACGCAGACGATCGTCATCCAGCATTTCCATACTTGGCTGCCAGAGCTGCAAAGCGCCATACCGACTGCGGACATTCTGGAGATAGCAACGGACTTGATGGATGCGTGCTCTCAGGCTCAAGGCAAAATGGTACTCTACAAGCTCATGCTAGTTATCAACTATATCCACTTGGACATGTTCAAGCAAGACCACGTTCGCACAACGTTGGTTGCTAATGTCTTCCGCTGGCTTGCACCCTACTGGGGACAGACACATGGAGTAACTCAACAGTGGCGTGATCAGGTCCGTCTTTGTTGCCGTGCGGTGGCAGCGCAAATGGAAACGCTCGATGAGCAGAGTTGCCAGTACATACCCAAAATGGTGGAGTCTTACGCCGCACTCTCCAAGGCGAAGCAGGAAAAGAGAAGGAGCTTCAGCATGCTGTTCCCTACCACTGTTCCGTTCCCGTCAAAGCGAGCGCCTGTCGAGACCGATGTTGACGAGGCGATGCTGGAAGTTTCCGCGTTGTTGGCCGCCGCTCTTACTACACAGAAGAGGCTGTATTTCGACGCCAGCCAAGTCGATATACCCGGCGTACTTATGCAAGCGCTAAAAGTTGGACAGAGCGTGCTAAACTGCGAGGCCTTCCCGCGCAGCTGGGTCAGTCTGCATGTCAGTCACCATCGCTACGCTATGACTGCTCTGGAGCGCATCTCGGAAATCCTCATCGACTCTCTGCCTGAGATGGTCGGCGCCGATGTAACAGAAGCTATGGATTTTGACACTACACTGTGGCGAGCTTTCTTTGACACGCTATTTACGGCGGTAAACAGTCCAGCCCTCGCCATGGAGACCTTTCCGGAGCAAAAGCGTAGAGCCATCTGGAAGATCGCAGGTGACGTTCGCGAATCTGGTGCCAGCTTGCTTCGCCGGACGTGGGAGGCTATAGGATGGGATACGGACGAAGATAGCAGGAAGCTGCACGGTATCGAGCGTATGGGTGGCTATCAAGTCCAATTCGTTCCGGAACTTATCGCACCTATTGTCGAGCTTTGTCTAAGTGTGCATGCTGGCCTTCGCAGTGTGGCTGTCGAAGTCTTGCGAACTATGATCATCAGTACCTGGGAGATCGACATGGACTTGACCATTATTCAGACGGCTATGATCGAGTGTCTGGACCAGTTGTGCAGGAGCAAGGCAACTACAGAGTCATACCTACAGAAAAAGTTCATCGACGAGATGCTTGGCCAGTTCAAGCCATTGCAAGGCACATCAGAAGCTGAACTCTACAATGCCGTGGTCGACATGTTTAGTAAGGTTGAAGACTTGCTCAGCATGCTTGCAAACGTCCATCGCAGCGGTTCTATCGGCGAAGCTACGCGTATTGTCGACACGCTCCGATTGATGGATTTCCTCAAGGACGTCCAAAGCGATGAAGCTTACATCCGATACGTCCATCAACTGGCCGATCTTCAAACTGCAGCTGGCAATTACACAGAGGCTGGCTTAGCCTTAGGCTTGCACGCTGACAAGTACGAGTGGGATCCCTTGGCCAACGTTAAGGAAATGCCCGAACCTAAGATGATCTCGCAGACGGCATTCGAACGGAAAGAACAGCTTTACTTCGACATGTGCAGGCGTTTCGAGCAGGGCCTTTCATGGCAGCGTGCTTTGGCCGCCTACAAGGAGCTCGCGGATCAATACGAGTTCAATGTCTACGACTTCTCGAAATTGGCTCGCACCCAGCGTGCTATGGCTAGCATTCACGAACGGATAGCTAAAGGCGAGCGAGCCATGTCACGATACTTCCGTGTTGTCTACAAAGGTCTTGGTTTCCCTCCTAGCCTGCGTGACAAGGAGTACATCTTTGAAGGACAGCAGAACGACAGGCTTTCCACGTTCGAAGACCGTTTGCAACAATTACATCCCTCGGCCCAGATCGTGCGCTCTGCGAAGATTGAAACAGACGTGGAAGGACAATTCCTGCAAGTGTTCTCCGTCAGTCCACACAAGAATACTTCCCATCCGGTTTACCAGCGCCTCAAAGTATCTCAGGCTGCGCGTGAGCATGCGCTGTTGTCGAAACCGCAGTTTTTCGCGACCACGACTCGCCACCCAGCGCATGACATTCCGATAACCGAGCAGCAGGTTGAAAAGGTCATCTATACTACCGCTGAGGCGTTCCCTACCATTCTCCGCCGGAGCGAGATTGTCAAGAGCGATACCGTCAGTCTCTCGCCCGTACAAGCCGCCGTTGAGCGTACGACGAGGAAAACGCAAGAGCTGCTTGGTCTGCATAAGCGCATTTCCACCGGCGAGGACCCAAGCTCGATCGACCGCTTGACCGAAGATCTTCTCTTATCGGTAGATCCGAACTCTGAAAGTAGTGTGGCCAGATATCGAAGTCTACTGCCATCGTCCGTCTCTCTAGAGGTTGCCTCGCAGGAAGCCAGCACAGCCGAAGTCGAGCAGGATGAGGAAGGCGAACCACAGCTTGACGCGATTCAAAATGCCTTGAGGATCGCTTTGTTGGACCATGCGTTAGCTATCAGAAGCTGTCTCGGTCTGTTCAATCGCTCTGCGTATTTGGCGACGAAAGCAGAGATCGTGCCACGATTCGAAGCGACCTTTGGAAATGAAATAGCACAGCTGTTCCCTCACAGCGAAGGCCTTATGAGTGACCCAACACCGGAGCCGAGTGTACGTGAGCAACCGTCTGCGAGACAGTCGGCCTTCTTACTGCAGCAACAACAACAGCAGGCTGCTTCTGGAGCACAGCAGAACGGACAGATGACTTCTGAGCAAGCCGAAGAACAGAATCATCGCCGCGCAGAGGAGGAAGGGCAACGTTCACGTCAAGGCCGGCGATCATCCATACCTTGGCTTAGCCGGCGCTCAAGCTCAAAGAACCCACTGAACGACTCCTCCAACTCCGGACGCCCGCAATCTCGCCAGCGCAGTCGCAGCCGCTTGAGGGATTTCAGCTTGACCCGTCGCCTCAGCTTCAGGAACAGCAGTGACAAATTGCGGGACACCGAAACGCCGACGGGGGAAAGGCCGAATGGCCAGACCTTCGAGCGGCCGAGCACGAAACAGACGGATTATAATAGCATGTCCACCGCGGACCTGCGGAAGCGGCTGAATCTCCTCAAGCAGAATCAGGATGGGAGGGCGACGCCGACGGGAGAGTATGTTTATTGAGTTGAGTCGGGGCGCGTGAGACGTGGAAGGTCGTAATGTCTGTGGTTTGATGAGGATTGTGTATCAATTTCTTTGGGATAGCGAAGGAGTTCCGGTCAGCCTTTCATGCAAGCGGAGGCGGGTGCGGTTTGTAGATACCCCAGGGGTCAATCTTTTTCTTTTGAAATGCTTGCGGGGTGCTTTGGGGGATGTAGTATAGTTCTAGCATAGTGTACAATGCATCATTAATACATATTGCACCACTTGAGATGGCGGATATCTAGTGCTTTTCTTCCATCTCTCTACTATGTACGCCGGTCCGTGTGGAGATGGAGATCCGGGTAAATCGAATCTCGCAGCCGATCAAGATCGGATCTCGGCCGATTACGCAGATTGACATCACCGCTCGATCTTGTCGCGTGCAACTCGATCGCGTCTTCATCGATGACAACTTTGGGGTGGACGTGCTGGATGCAAGCGCTCAGAGGGAATAGTCCCTTTCTGTCCCAATTTGTCTTTCTTTCCTTTAGTAGATAGCACACAACAATAAATGCTGCGCTCGTTCTTTTGGCGAAGAATTGCAATCCCCAAGAAGCGCGTGTCTTTCGCTTTGCCACTATCACTTACATCATCTTGTTTTCCGCCATCGCCATATTTTGAAACCATGGCAGCTGCGAAGCGCAAGGCCTCTGCCGCGGTCACGCAATCGAAAGCTCAGCCGAACGGTGACGCGCCTCCTGTGAAACGAAGAGCATCTGCGCGCAAGGCCAGTACGACTGCAGCGCCTGCAGCGTTAAATCCGGATGTGGATCAGGATGTCGTCGACGCTCCGAATGACCGAGAAGCTTCACCAGACGAGGCCGCTGGTCATCAAGCCGCCGCTGGTCCGGAACAGCAAGCAAATGGGGTGGAGCAAGAGGTTCGACCGAAGTCTGAGAGCCCGCTGAGTGATGCTCCGGCGATTGTTGAGCCGCCTAAGGGACGGAAGGGGAGAGGCAAAGGCAAGCAGGCTGTCGACGGAGCAGATGAAGGTGTTCAGCAAATTGGTCAGAATGTGGAGGATGCACAGAAGCCGCCGCCGGCGAAGAAGGGGCGAGGGAAGAAGGTGAAGCAGGAAGAGGGCGATGTTGCATCTACAGAGCAAGCTGTCGTTTCGAAGCCGCCTGGAAAGACTCAGAAACCCGAAAGCAACAACGTTGACCCGGAGGCGGAAGGCGAAGAAGAAATACCAGATGAGGAAGAGGTCAAGGAAGCTCTGGCCCGACCACCGCCCGTCAACAGTGATTACTTGCCTCTACCTTGGAAAGGCCGGCTAGGCTACGCATGTCTCAACACCTACCTTCGCGCATCAAATCCGCCTGTTTTCAGCTCAAGAACATGTCGCATCCAGTCGATCCTCGAACATCGCCACCCATTGCAGAATCCAGATGAGCCTGAGCATCCGACTAAGAACAAGCCGGACAAGAGCAAACCCGCTGACGTCGAGCTCGGGAAGAGGTATTTGGAGAATATTTGTCTGGCCAACGTGAAGGATATTAGCAAAATGATCCGGTGGAACGAGCGATATCATATTCGATTCTTGCGGTTGAGCAGCGAAATGTTTCCTTTTGCTTCGCATCCGGAATATGGTTACAAGCTTGCGCCTTTTGCCTCTGAAGCACTGGCTGAGGCGGGGAGGGTGATCGGAGAGCTGGGACATCGCGTCACGACGCACCCAGGGCAGTTCACGCAGTTGGGTAGTCCTAGGAAGCAGGTCATCGAGAACGCGTTCCGTGATCTCGAGTATCATGATGAGATGCTGAGCCTGCTTAAGCTGCCAGAGCAACAGGATAAAGATGCGGTTATGATCATGCATATGGGAGGCATCTTTGATGGCAAAGAAGAAACCCTGCAAAGGTTCCGGGAGAACTACGCTAATCTTTCGCAATCGGTCAAGAATCGACTGGTTCTAGAGAACGACGATGTGTGTTATAGCGTGCATGACCTCCTGCCCATCTGTGAAGAGCTCAACATCCCTTTTGTGCTCGACTACCACCATCACAATATTGTCTTTGACAGCGACAAGATCCGTGAGGGTACTAAGGATATCATGGACCTCTATCCTCGTATCAAAGCTACCTGGGACCGAAAGGGTATCACGCAGAAGATGCACTACTCCGAGCCTACGCCGCCGGCTGTCACGCCTCGCCAACGTCGAAAGCACAACCCGAGACCGATGACTTTGCCACCGTGTTCGCCAGATATGGATCTTATGATCGAAGCCAAGGACAAGGAACAAGCCGTGTTCGAGCTCATGCGTACTTTCAAGCTGCCCGGCTTCGACAGTTTCAACGATGTTGTTCCATATGTGAGGAATGACGACAACAAGGTCGCTCTCGCAGCGATGAACAAAAAGAAGAAGCCCGTGGACGAACCAGAGCCGGTACTTATTCCAGATGAAGAGGTCGGCATGGGTGGATCGGAAGGGAGGGTATACTGGCCGCCTGGCATGGAGGAATGGCTGCGGCCGAAAAAGCGGGAGGTGAAGAAGAAAGAGCCAGCGGAAGGGGAGGCAGGCAGTACGAAGAGCAAAGAGCAGAAGAAGAAAGAAGCAGCAGAGTTGTGCGCTGCGCGCGAAGCAGAGAAAAAGGCAGAGAACAATGGCGGAGGTGAAGTTGAGGAGGACAGTGAAGAGGGAGCCACACCAGCTACTAAGAAAGCAAAAGCTGCGATGAGGAAAAAGGAGGCGCAGCAAGCGGCGAAGAAGGCAGCGAAGGCCGAAGCGGACGCAGCCAAAAATGCCGCCAAAGCTGAACCATTAGGCCAAACGACGCAGAACGGTACAAAAGCAAACGGTTCCACCAAGTCCAAGCCGGCGCCTCCCAAGAAGGCCGCAGGACGGGCCAAGAAGCAACCGCCGGCAGAGGAGGCATCAGTCCCGACGCCGAGTCCAAGCGAAGACGACGCAACGGAACCGGAGCTTGATGATGATGGGGATGAGCAGCCGATTAGTCCGGCTGTTAAGAGACAGACTACGAGTAGTAGGAAGACCAGTGGGAGGCAGGCGAAGGCGAATAGGGTAAGCTATGCTGAGGATGGAGATGAGAGTATGGATGACGCTTAGTCGTGTGTTGTGGTCGTGCTGTTCCCGGTAGTGGGCCGTGTGTAAGGGCCGTGTGTGTACGATAGCGTTGTAACAGTACCGAACTTTATTGACCGAAATGCTCCTGAACATGCTCCGATGGAGATCTCGGTGGGGAGGTTTGCTGGGGTGGGAAGACAAAAGGGAAGGACAACAAGTAAGAAGATAAAGAAGGTTTCTGTAGAATATCCCCGACTTCCATTTCCTTCTCCAGCGTTTTCTCTTCCTCATAGGCTTCCTTTCTCGCCCTTGCTTCTATTCATTCCATCCTATGAAGACTCGGTGCGACTGCAAGGCGATTAGGGAAAGAGCAAGGAGGGGGGGCGGGTACAGGGAAAGGAGGAAGAGCGGCGGGACTAAGAGACAGGGAAATATACTAAAAGAAAAGGGGGTGTCCATTTTTGTGGGTTTTTTTTATATAAAAACATTAAATGGAAAGAATGGAAATAAAAAAAAATTGAGATGGATAAAAACGCCATCGCTAAGTTGCCCCATTTTAGTTTTTAATCGCTGCGGATTTTCTCCCCCCTCCCTCATTCCTTACTCCCTTCCGAGACTTTCCTTCCCTACTACGAGCAGAGGAGGATGCGAAAAAAAGAAAAGAAAAAAAAGGATGATAAGAAGCGCTAGTCGATTCTGACGCTCTTTTTACAACCTCCTTTTCCCCCCACTGCCTTCGCTTCTTCCTTCTTTCCTTCCTTCCTTCCTTTCTTGCTTGCTCTCTCTCTCTTCCCCCTTCTCTAATATCTCACAACAACTCCAACCAATGAAAACCGGGGGACCGCCCCTACACTCCTCCAACACCAAAAGTGAGAAAAACAAAAGGGTAAAGATAAAAAAGGCAAAAGATAAAAAAAAGGCAAACCAAAGTGCGGGGGGGGGGGGGGGGGGGGGGGAGGCCAGGTTAACGCTCTCCCCTCTTATCAAGTAACCCTATCCAACCACCTCCCCAACCGACCCCCCTTCCCCGATCCACCCAAAAACCCTTCCTCCTCCTCCTCCCACGCCGCCCGCTCCACCCTCCTCCTTGCCTCAAACGCCCGCACGAACTTCCACGTCTCCGTATCAGCCAGATTCCACGCCTCGACCACATCGCGGACCTGCTTCGCCTGCAGCATTTCTTCTTTCTTCTTCCCGACCCCGCCCCGCACGGCCGAGATCCCTAACCCTGCGATGCCTTTTCCGGTTTTCCCTTGCTCGCTGCGCGAGAGGCTGCGGCGCGCTTCCGCCAGCAGCCAGTGCTCGTGGTGCAGTTCTTCGGGGGAGAGTTCGCGGCCGTCGCCCCATTCGGGTTTCGGGGGTGGAGGGCGACGTTCGGGTCCCGGGACCGGGGTTTCGGATTTCCCGTCCGGCATGGGATCCCGTGGGATTTGGAAGCCGAAGTGGAAGTCCAGGTCTTCTTCGGCGAGGGCGGGGGTTTCCCCTGAGGAGGATGAAGAGGAAGAGGAAGAGGAGGGGTTGGTGGTAGGGGGGTTTTCGGCCGTGAGCCACAGTGAGCGGTGCGAGCCGTTTTCGCTCGCGATGGCTTCTTTGACCCGCACGAGCCGTGCGAAGGAGGAGCGCCCGGTGCCGAGGAGTTCTTTGGTCGCGGCGAGGATCCAGGGGTCGCGTTTGGTTTCGCGCCGGATGAAGCGTGTGTCCATGACGTCTTGGTTGTGGACCAGCGAGGTGAGGGTGTATGGGTGCGGGACCGTGGCGATGGTGAAGAGGGTGCTGATGTTGCGGAATATCGGCGGGGTCGTGATGGGCATGTGGCTGCTGACGCAGGGTTTGCAGCGGGGCCGGTTGGGCGGGCAGGAGGATGGGACTGGGGTTTCGGGGCACTGGCTGAGGTTCCGCGCGATGTCGATGGCGGGCTCGATGATTGAGGTGGTGTGCTCGGGTAGGGGTTTGAGCACGGCGATGCCCGAGGAGAAGGTGTTTTGCCAGGTCATATGGAGGTGGCTGTTGATCAAGGGGGGAAGCATGGCGAGACCTTCGGGAACGGTGTCCTGGTCGTCGAGCTTCTGGCTAATGGCGGGGTAGAGTGATCGGATAGCACTGGCGCTGTAGAAGGCGACACCGCTGTGTTTGGAGTCAATCTCAAAAGTGCCGTCTGGGGTGGCGTCGATGATGGATTTCATCGACTTGATTGTGGGGGCATCGATGGCGGCTTTGATTGCCTTCTGAATCTCCTCCTTGCCTCCCACAAACAAGCCGTTCTCCAACCCCTCGTAGCGGGTCAAAGTCGGATACTCGCCGCGGCGCAGGAAGGTGAGAAGGGCATCCTCATGTTCAGCCATGGGCACAGCCAGCCAGTTGCTCAGGATGCCGGTGCCCATGGTGCCCCAGGCCAGCCAGCGCATCATCTCCGTCTCCATCTCAGGCTCCAGCTCCAGCGTCTGCACCGCGCGGTAGTGGGGATTGTTCATGGCCTCAGCCCGGCTCAGCACCACGGGCTTGAAGCCTTGGGCCCACCACGCCCGACGCCAAATGTGCAGCAACTCTCCTTCCGCCCGCTGCGAAACATCATCGTTGCGTCGCGTGGCGCTGTCCACGTAGGTATACACTGCCGGCCGCTCCCTCGGCGGGGGGAGTAGGGCCCGCTCCTGATCCAGCGTGACAGCGGAGGAGAAAGGGTTCCGCCATTTGAAGTCGGTGTACCATCGTGCCTCCCCACTGGAGCTGTTGGCCTGCTCCGGCGGTGGGGTGTGGGCAGGCTCGCGGAAGGGGTTCAGCCACTGGGGGGTGTCGAGATGCGGCAGCTCATGGGGAATCTGCGGGAGAGTATCGACGACGTGGTGGGCGCCAGCCTGCAGCCGCGGGCCATAGGGGACTCGATCGAGGTAGGGGTCGACGGTATGATCGGAGCTGGAGGTGCCGAGGAAGAGGATGCAGGCGAGGACGAAGACGGTCAGGGAGACGACGATTTGGAGGCGGCGCGGGAGGTAGGAGCACGGGTTCCAGCGGGTGGCCATCTTCCATCAATCAATCGATCAATCAATCAATGTGCACAGCCGCCGCTGCTGCTTTCTACTCCTATGCGATGTAGTAATCTCTGTCGGATGATCATTGACTGCTTGGATGTGATCCCTCCTCTATGCCTTCTCCTTCTGTCCTTCAACTCACACTCCGCAGTCTCCTTCAAGCACTCTTTGTCAGGCAAAGCTTGCTGTTATACCCTCTCCGTTTTCCCCTATACCGATTGCTATAATATTTGATCGGAGCACCTCTTTTTTCTTTCTCTCTCTTCCGTAAAACCCCCGAGCCTTGTACACCTCTTTACACGTCCAAGAAATCAACCGTCCAGCAGTCAGTCTCCTTTGTCTGTTCGCACGTATCGCTCCTGTAGAGGTATCCCCCCTCCTCAGTGTTTCACTCTCCCAAAACCTCCCGTCACGCTTGACGTGATACGCGCGGCGGCGGCGGCACCTAACCGCTCGGTGCGCTGATCCCAATGCATGTGGCGCAGCACTGTGGCGCTCCCCCGAGTCCCGTCACCGGGGACAGCCACTCCCATTCCCCTCCCGCGGATCTGCTTACACATTGAACAGCCGTCTCACCATCACGGCCTGCATAGAATAAAAACAAACCCACTATAGACCAGCATACAAGGAATCCACACCCTTTGGCCTCTCCCCCCATCCCATCCTGCAGCCCCTGACGAACAATGCTCTAAGAGACTGCTCGTCTGACTGAAAACCCTGTCATCCATCCCAGAACATCCGATAGCTCACATCGCCCCCCAAAAGGAAAAACCATGGGAACCGAGCTTCCGTGCGCCTGCATCCCTCGCTCATATCGGCAACCTACATGAGAAAACCCTAACTATCGTACCGACTCGTTTGATCCGGTGATTTTCTTCCTTGCAAGGGAGAAGCCAAGCATCCAATCCTTTCCCTCTCTTCCTCTCGCTTCCTTCCCACATTACCTCCCTCTACATCGACCGACCATTTCCAACCAAAACCCCCCATCCGGATTCCCCAAAGGAAACCTCCACTCCAAGACCGAAAAAAAAAACCCCCCATGGACCGACGACCCCGAGCCATGCCCCGAGCGCCCAGCGCCCGATCCCCTACCGTCCCATCACCTCATGCTGGAGCTACAACAGCGGTCGCGACCTCTTCATCATCCGTCGGACGTCCTTCCACTATTACTACCAGCACGAGCACGGAGACGGGCACTCGACTGCCGCGGAGTTCGGAATCGTACCATTCCTTCGCGCAGCGCGAGGAAGCGGCGCGGATTCTGCAGAGCTATGAGAAGTTGTCGTGGTATTCTTATGCGCGGTGTGAGGTATGTTCTTTTATCGATTTTTTCTTGATGATTATTTCATTTATTTGTCCACTTTGTTGTATTCTTTCTGTTTCTTTCTTCACCCCGCTTTCCTCGTTCTCTTATTTTCTATTCTGTTTTTTTTTTTTTAATCTTTTTTTTTCAAGAGGGGAGGTGGGGGGTGGGAAGAAGAAGGGGAAAAAAGTGGAAATATAAGGGAAAATAATCATCAGTCTTAAGACCACGTTTTCCTTGCCTTCTAACAAATTTTTTTCTTTTCCCTTTCTAGTCCCTAGCCCAAACCCGCCTCCACTTCCGCAACCTCGTCGCCGGTTTCACCCCGCACGACGAAGCGGCGCATATCGATTACACCGAGGACTTGTCGCCTTTGCCGTCGGCGGGAAGGAGTCACGGAGATGGTAGTAGGGAGGAAGTCGCCGGGGGGATGAAAGCGAGTCGGAAGGGCAAGGAGAGGGCAAGTTTACCTGCTGGCGCTGATGGTGGTGGGATGGGTGGGGAGAGTCCTGCGCGTGGTGGGAGTTCGGCGCCTTCGTCCGCGGGGAAGAAGAAGAAGAGGCGGAGTGAGGGGTGAAGCTGTCAGGGATTTTGGCCCGGACGGGGCCCTGGGGGAAGAAGGGAATTTGGTAATGGGGTTCGCTTGAGGACAATAACGTGAAGGCGTTTCAAGATGGGCTTGCCGAATGGTGCTGAAAAATCATGAGATTTCTTCTTTCACGCTCCGAAAGCGGGCGATTCCAGCCTACGGCGCCGGGACTTAATTCCTATGGCCTGATTGGGGACTTGTAACTGGCTAAATTTGAAACTGTTACGACTCACTTGAAAGAGAAGGTCATGAGACGATTTTCCGGTCTTCATTACGTGGATATTGACTATTCCTTCTAAGCCAGATTTCCTCGTCTACGCGCCTCGCAGGATATCGTCTACCAGCTTCTCTGCATGGCAATCTGTAAAACGACCCCTTTGTCAGCCGGAAATGCCATGCTGACTTTGCTAGTTGTCTTCTTCAGAGGGGAGGAAAGAGAATGAAAGCAAGGGGGGGGGGGGGGGGGGGGGGGGGGGGGGGGGGAGAGAGAGAGAGAGAAGCATGCCTCCCCGGGAAAAAAAAAAGGAGAGGAGCAAACTTACAAGTAGCAGCCTGCGTATGCCCGGGCGGCGTGAACCGGAAACTACTCGCATCCACGACCCTGAGCCCCTTCACACCGAACACCCTTCCCTTCGAATCCACCACCGCCCCTTCTTCCCCGGCTTTCCCCATCATACACGTGGAACTGGCATGGTGGATCCCACTGACGCCCTGTTGTCGAATATACTCCAACAGCTCGGCATCGCTCGTCACGTTATTCCCTGGCTTCATTTCCTCGATTCCGACATCGACCCCGACCCCCGGGAAGAATGTCCAGAGTTCCCTCGCGCGCCGGTAGGCTTGGATGGCGAGTTCTTGATCCGCGGGGTGGAGCAGCCAGTTCGGGCTTAGGAGCGGTGCGTCGTGCATGGAGGGAGAAGTGATGGTGAGGTTCCCCCTAGACAGCGTGGCGGTCATGAGGATGGCGATGGAGGAGCCGGCCGAGGCGTCCGTGGGTCCGCCGCGGTTGAGCGGGATGAGTTCGAGTTCGGGCCAGTCCGAGGGCCATTGCGCGAGTTGGGATCGGGTCGTGTTGGAGAGGTGGGAGCGGTATTTGGCCGGGAGTTTTTCGAAACTGAGCACGTCGCCGCCGGAGTTGGTCAGGATTCCGGTGCGGTTTTGCCGGAAGGTGGAGATGGTTTCCGAGGTGATGGGGAGCGGGTTGGTGATGTTGGTTTGGCGGATGACGGCGCCGATGGCGCAGGAGTCGTGCATGTTTTGGCCTACGCCGGGGAGGTCTTTGATCACGGTGATGTTGTGGGCGTGTAGGGTGGAGGCGGGTCCGATGCCGCTGACCATCAGGAGTTGAGGGGAATGCATGACGCCTGCGCTGAGGATGACTTCTTTGCGGGCGTGGATTTTCCAGTCCATGCCGCTGCTGTGGGCCTGGATGCCGGTGGCGCGGGTGCTGTTGCTATAGAGGATTCGCATGGCTTGTGTCATGGGATAAACCGTTAGTGGTAACCCAGTATTGATTGCGTGGTCGAGGAAAGTGGACTCGGATGAAGAGCGAAGCTGAGATATCGGATCGATCGTGAAAGGCTGAGGAGACCGATCAGTAACTTTTAATTATCGTTGCAGGTTTGACCAGAAAGAGTAGCTCACGTTATGATCCACGCCATGCAAATCACCATTGCTGAAACCATTCGCCTGAGGTAAACCCGCAGCCTTGAAAGCCTCAACCCCATAAACGCCAAATGGCATTGCAAAGTTGGGATAGGACACCTGCAAAGGTCCACCATCCGCAGAATACGCCTCGAGATCATAACTTGGGGTGGCATTCTCGCCTCTAGCTCCGACATTAGGCGCGTTGAACTGCATGCTCCGCTTGAAGAAGGGCAAAATATTGTCCCATTTGTAACTCTCATCGCCGACCAGCTCAGCCCAGTAATCATAGCTCCCCTTCGATCCGCGGTCATAAATCATTTGATTGCGGGCAGATGAGCCTCCGAGAGTCTTGCCTTGAGCATAATGGATGCGTCGATTATGCAATTGCTAATCTCAACCCCATTAGCCTTCCGCGCAGATTTGGAATGCAAGCAGCTAAAGACAGAGGGAAAGAGAGGACAAGAAAGCGGAAAAGAAAATAGCGCGGGGAATGTAGGGAAAGATACCGCCACAACATACTGGCTGAGGCGTAGTAACCAACCCCCAATCAATCAACAGATTAATATACCCCTCCGGATCATCGCTCACCGAGCTTTCCGAATACCAGGGGACCTGACTCTTATTCGAATTTGTGAATTCATAGAAGCTGCCTGCTTCGACGACAGCGACGGAGAAAGTCCCATTCTCTGCTAACCGCGTGGCGGTCACAAGTCCCGCGAGCCCGCCCCCGACCACGACATAGTCGTATGTCGCGTCTTGGCCGGGCAGTCCGAAGAAGGAGCCGAGGATTTGGTCGCCGTCATGGGGTTGGTGCCAGGTGAGAGCTTGGACTGGAGTGGGGAGGAGTTGGAGGGATAGTATGCCGAGGGCAGTTGTGGGAATGAGGGAGGGGGACATGGTGCTTGGTTGTTTGTGAGGATGAAGAGGGTAATAACAAACAAAGACGAGATAGGGAAAGGGAAAAGGGAGCCAGTCTAGGGAGGGACGAACAAATGGAAAGAAGACTTTATAGGCATATACCACTTAAGCATAACTGGCACCACACCATCTTTCCACTTATTACTTCACTGGAACGGAACCATGTCAGCCAGCGTATGCCGATCAAAAAGCCAAACCTCTCACATCCACCTCCATGGTCCGTCAATCCAGCAGAGAAGTAGTGGAGCGATCAGAACAAGGAGCGAACTGACGGCGCGCGAATCGTCATCATCAAATCCAATTCTTTCGTTGGACATGAGAAAGGCGAGCATGATGTGCAACACCGACGATCCAAACAAATCGGACTACCGCATCAAGCGGATAAAAGAGTCCCCGGAGCGAGCGCGAGTGTGTGATGAGAAAGTGCACGTTCAAGAGAGAAAGAACAAGTGCAATCCCCATTCTAGGAAAAAGAGCGACGTTGGCTTGACTTTACCTAGGTATTTCCATGGCCCCATCCCCACACCCAACCCAAAGCCAACCCCCACCCACGGTGCCACCATCGACAATGTCGATCAAGGGAAGCTCCGTTCACACGGCGAGAAACCGAAAGGGGTTCTCCTGGGGGGAGCCGTGATGTCGACGGAATTCATCCTTGCCTCTGCTTGCTGTAGGTAGTAGTTGTCGAAAAGTCTAAAAACAAAACAAGAAAAAGAAAAGAAAAAGAAAAAGAAAAGAGAGAGAGAAAGAGAGGGAGGGAAGAGGTGGGGGGGAGGGGGGAAGAAAAAAGAAAAACAAGAAAAAGAAAAAGAAAAACAAGAAAAAGAAAAAGAAAAAGAAAGTAAGAGAGAGAAGAAGTGAGAAGAAAAGCAACCCCGCCCATCAGTTCGTTTAGAGAGATGGCATAAATAAAGGTGGAGAGAGAGAGAGAAGAAGAAGGGCCGAGAGATAGATCCAAAGCCAGTCAGCAAAAGATGCCACAGCATCAACAGGGTAGCTAGGCATGGCTCGCCGAGGCTCATCAATGGAGCGGAGAACAGCGAAATTATACCATGTAATAATACCTAATCGCATGGGCTGATAAAGTATTACCAGGTATCTGTCTGAAGTTCCCCTTTTCTGGCGGGAACGAGGGAAAAAGAGCTGCTTGAGATATGCTTGAGTGCAACGAGGTGTGTGCTACATAGCTACTACATGTCTAGAGTCTCCTCATTCATCAAGATACCGAACAAAACTGTAGCCACACACACTTGCACATTCTTCTTTTTTCTCGCTCTTCAATGTTCCTTTTTTAATGTTGATACAAGATAGCTGATCCTGCCCCCCCTTTCCTTATGCACAAGGGAGGGGGAAAAGGCTTTTCTCCCTTTCCTTCTTTGAATCCCGTTCCACCCCAACACTAAACTTGACTTGCAAAACTGAATCTCCTCTTGCCGCCGTGATTAGCCCATGACCATGCCCTTGAGACCAGCCATGTCGCCTTCCTTGGCGGCGATCTCAAAGTACGAGTAGATGATCCTGTAAGACGTTATTAGCACATGATTATTACCATGGAATTTCACGATTTGCGGAACGAGAGAGGAGACTTACGTGACAGCCATAAGAATACCAGTACCGCTGCCGAGGGCACCCATAAGATCGCTGGTGATGGACAGGGCACCGATACAGGCACCACCGAACGCAGCCGCAGTCGGGATAACACGCTTGAGCTCACGGTACATGGACTCGTCACGGTGTCCAGCCATAACCAGACCCTGCTCCTTCAGCTGCTTGGCGACATCGCGCGGGCTAGAGCCGGAGACCTCGATCCAGGTCTTACTGAAAGCGGCGCATGCGATGAGCATGTAGGCGGTGAAGATGGCAGTGTGCAGCGGGTCCATGAGAGCGTCCTTGAGGTTGAGCGGCGGGCTCATGTAGTAGACCAGACCGCTAGCCGGGAGGACCTGGGCGCTGCCCTCGCGAGCTTCCCACACGCCGATCATGCGGACGAGGAGGTTGTCGGGGAGCTTGTTGTACAGCATCTGGCTGACGAGGAAGACATTGGAGGACAGGGCGGACTGCAGCATGATGGGCATGTTGGAGGTGTAGAACAGGCGGACGGGGTAGGAGCCGCGCATGCCACGCTGGCGGGACGACTTGACTGGGATCTCGACACGGAAGCCTGGGAGTAGGTGTCAGTACAGAAGAGAAGGGAATTCAGATGGGGGAGTAGGGCATACCCTGCAGGTAGATGACAGCAGAGAAGACTGCAATGGTAGCGAGCAGGTTCATCACGTTGGGCAGGTTCTGCCTGTAGAAGGCCTCGCGCAGAGCGAGCTGCTTGTTTGGCCAGGTGATGAGCAAGTGAACCAGAGCAATGATGGCACCCTCGAACTCAGGACCACGGCCGGTGTTGACGGTGGTGGGAGAGAACGCGCGCCAGACGATCGACTCGCAGATGTTGGTCGCGATGAAGAGGGAGATACCGCTTCCGAGACCGTAGCCCTTCTGAAGCAGCTCGTCGAGCAAGATGACAATCAGAGCAGCAGTGAGGAGCTGAACAACCAGAAGAACGCAGATACCGGCACCCAAGTCAGCTGGCGGGCCGTAGAGACCAGTCAGGACGTAGACGCAGGCTTGGCCGAAGGAGAGGATGATGGCCAACAGCTTCTGGGCCGTCTGGTAGAGTTCGCGGTCGGACTTGAGGTCCAGATTGACATCGATCAGGTGGGTGCCGGCCAGCAGCTGGAAGACCATGCCGGAGGAGATGATGGGGGTGATACCCAGCTCCATGAGCGTTCCCCGGTTACTGGCCATCATCATACGCAGCCAGTAAAGCGGGTCGGAGGTATCGGAGGAGACAATGCCGTACAGGGGCATCTGGCTCATGACCAGGAAAATGATCAGGGTGACACTGGTCCATACTATCCGCTGCTGGAAGGGAACCTTGGTCTCGGGCACCTGCACCTCTGGGATGCTGTACGTGCAATTTGTTAGGAATGTCTGCTATCTCTTCTGATGATGGTGATCGATATCGTATGCTTACAGAGGCGTGAAGGGCTTCACGAGATCGAGGAATCTGAGGGACGACATTTTGGGCGGGCGTTTTCAAGGTGTCTGTTTAAAGGGGCCAGTTAGCTCTGGTGCTGTCTCTCTGCAAGCTCCACGTGCCTTTGTATAGCCTTGAAATGCGCCACCTGAACATGCCACATCCTCACGGTGCAGGTGCAGCAGCTGTACTGTCCGCAATGGCTGCCAATGGCTGCCAATGGGGATTCTCCCACTGCGATTTGAGGGGGAAATGACTTACTCGTCCGCCAAGTATACTCCAAACGTGGACCCAAAGGAGAGGAGGGAAGAGAAGGAAAAGGCAGAGCCAGCAGGCCAAAGGGAGAGGATGATGAGTGGTCCGCTGGTCGGCAACGTGGTCACAGAAGGGGAAGGATAGACGTAGGTGATGCACTTCCTGACTGGAAACCCCAAGATCCCAAGTCACGACAGCTGGCACTCCCGGGGTCCCGCTCTAAGCCGGTAGCCAGGAGCCAGCCCGCCAGCCAGCCAATGCGCCCGACTCCTCCAGCTCCAGCTGGTCCGGGCGAGAAGCTCACTGCAGGGACACACGAGACACTCAGGCACTTCCAGAGCGGAACTAAAGCCGAAATGCCAGCGGTCCCACCACTTTTGCAAACCCACCGTCGGCACGGCGAATTCGACGCCCGAGCCAGCGCCAAGCCCCCCGGCCCAGGACGAGTTTGAGAAAGAAGTTCGCGCACTTCACTCGAACTTCGAACTCTTGCAGCGACAGTCTCGTCTACTAACCCGCCGCCGCCCACAGGATGTCTCACCGAAAGTACGAGGCGCCCCGTCACGGTTCGCTGGCTTTCTTGCCACGCAAGCGTGCCACCAAGCACCAGGGCAAGGTCAAGAGGTGCGTGTGAAATATCTACAACTTCCTGCCATCCGGCGACGATAGCAGGCGGAGTGGAAATCCAGCCAACCGACATGGGACGGGATGAATACTAACATACCATGTGGCCGACAGCTTCCCCAAGGATGACCCCAAGAAGGCTCCTCACCTGACGGCTGCCATGGGCTACAAGGCCGGCATGACCACCATCGTGCGCGACCTCGACCGTCCGGGTGCCAAGCTGCACAAGAAGGAGATTGTCGAGGCTGCTACCGTCATCGAGACTCCTCCGGTACGAGATATGGCGCCAATACCACTCATGGCATGCGCTGATCCGTACATTCTTACAGATGATGGTTGTTGGCCTGGTTGGCTACATCGAGACCCCCCGTGGCCTGCGCTCGTTGACCACTGTGTGGGCTGAGCACCTTTCCGACGAGCTCAAGCGCCGCTTCTACAAGAACTGGTACAAGAGCAAGAAGAAGGCCTTCACCAAGTACGCCAAGAAGCACGCCGAGGAGGGCGGCAAGAACATCACCCGCGACCTCGAGCGCATGAAGAAGTACTGCACCACCATCCGTGTCCTCGCCCACTCCCAGGTCAGCAAGACCCCGCTCAGCCAGAAGAAGGCCCACTTGATGGAGGTCCAGATCAACGGTGGCTCCATCGCCGACAAGGTCGACTTCGGTCACGGCCTCTTCGAGAAGCCCGTCGAGATCGACAGCATCTTCGAGCAGGACGAGATGATCGACTGCATCGCCATCACCAAGGGTCACGGTTACCAGGGTGTCACCAGCCGATGGGGCACCAAGAAGCTGCCGCGTAAGACTCACAAGGGTCTGCGCAAGGTTGCTTGTATCGGTGCATGGCACCCGTCCCACGTCCAGTGGACCGTCGCCCGTGCCGGTCAAATGGGTTACCACCACCGTACCTCGGTCAACCACAAGGTCTACCGTATCGGCAAGGGCACCGACGAGGGCAACGCCAGCACCGACTTCGACGTCAGCAAGAAGCAGATCACTCCGTATGTTCCATCCACGTTAACTCATGACACAAAACGGATTGCTAACATTTTTTCTTTGCAGTATGGGTGGCTTCGTTCGCTACGGCGAGGTCAAGAACGACTTCGT
The DNA here is from genome assembly GCA_022701445.1 of Hortaea sp. C3G1500-4. NCBI lineage: Eukaryota > Fungi > Ascomycota > Dothideomycetes > Mycosphaerellales > Teratosphaeriaceae > Hortaea > Hortaea sp. C3G1500-4. Next base: position 2,270,433 of record JAJVDI010000001.1, read on the forward strand.
TCTGCTCAAGGGTTCCGTCCCTGGTGTCAAGAAGCGGGTTATGACGCTCCGCAAGTCCATGTTCACCCACACCGCCCGCCGTGCGCTCGAGAAGATCGAGCTCAAGTGGATCGACACCTCCAGCAAGTTCGGTCACGGTGCTTACCAGACCCCGGCCGAGAAGAGGCAATTCATGGGCACCCTCAAGAAGGACCTCATTGTCCCTTCGTAAGCATAAGTGTTGGTACTGGTTGTCACGAGCATGGCGTTTATTCCACTTGGTCGTATGGGAGCGACTGCGTGGTAGGTAGCATACCCGCGAAAATGAAAATGTTCAAGACTCCCAGCCTCCTTAATGTGACGGTTTCCTTCTCATACCTTTCGATAATCCTGATATGAATAGGGGTGTGAATGACGTCCTCACTTTCACATGCTTTTTCAGATTTTCTTCGTTTGCTCGGGATCTCTTTCAACCTCAGTTCACATGTCTGCACAAGGCCCAAGCTTGCTGACGCCTACAAAAGGAGCCCTCCGCTGTTCACTTCCTCCTTTCACTTTGACACGACCACGCCGCTGACCACGCTTCACTCGACCACCATTCTCGTGCTTCCGCACGTGAACAAAACAGCTAACAGTAGGCGTAGTCTCCCCAGCAGCACCACCACCACCACCAGCAACCACGGCGGCCGGCAGCATGTCCGCCGCCGCCACCGCCGCCACAGGAGGAGAGGAGTACTGGCTCCTCAAATCCACCGACACCCGGACGGTGTCTTTCGCTCCCTCCGCCTCCGCCGCCGCCTCCTCCGCCCCCCAGAGCCCGCCCCAGGGGGTTCTGATCTGCCCGATCGAGCTGGAGGCTTGTTCCCGGGCGGCTTTCCACAACTCCGTCCGCTTCCAGCGGAAGTTCGTGGAGTTGCGCGCTCATGAGTTCATGAGTGAGCGGATCCATGGCCGGCGCTGCGGGGATGAGGTCGAGTTGTTTGGGTTCGGGAGGGATGGGGAGGTAAGAATTAAGAGAAAATTTTTCAATAAATTTCCCCCTTTTTGCTTTGGGATGGTTGATTTTGGACGCACGATTTTTCTAATGAGGGATTTTTCTCATAGGAAACCCCCGGTCTCCGTGCCGAGTTGGAGGCCCTTGGCCTCACGATCCGGACCTTCCCTTCTTCTTCTTCTTCCGGTGCCTCTTCCTCTTCCGCCGCCTCCACGACGACAGAAGATCTCGCGTCCCCGGTCGTCCGACCCCGCGCCTCTTCCCCTGCTTCGCGGTCCCGGGATCCCGTTGCTCTTGCCCCCGTCCCCGTCCCAGACGACGCGGTAGAGAAAGCTTACCTGAGAACCTGCTCGGCGAAAATCCACGCCCAGGTCGTGGCGCACGAACTCGCTACCCACGAACCGACGCCGTACGCCGTGATTGCGGACGCGAAGAACCCCGGGGGAAAGCGGGTGCTTGGCGTGATTGTTGACCAGGCCGAGTTTCAGGCGATTCGTGCTGCGCACGAGGAGGGAGAGCATGAGGAGATCGAGGCGAATGGGGTTTTGTATCCTATTCTCGGCTTGTATGCTAAGGGGAGTACGGTTTGGTGGAGGGAAGGCAAGGAGTTGAAGGGGATTTTTGGGGCGCAGGTCGATAGGGACGTGGAGGTCGTGTGGTTTAGTCGGGTGGAGGAGGAGGCGGATCGGGCGAGGAGGGAGAAGAGGAGAGAGAAGAAGGAGAGGAGGAGGGGGATGGTTGCTATTACTGCTTCTGCCTCTGCTGCTGCCGCCGAGCAGGAGATGGACAAGGAGGGCGAAGAGACTACTGAGAACCCCGTCGACGAAGAAGCTCTGCACAGAGCCCAGACGAAGAAAGACAAGGAGAAGGCAAGGAAAAAAGCCTATCAAGCCCGTCGTCGGCAGAACAAGAAACAGGCCAAAGTCCAAGAATTCGGTACTGCCGCTGCCTCCTCCTCCTCCACCGCCCCCGCCGGCCCTCAAGCAGACTCAGACGACGATGCAGAAGAAGACCCCGACGACAACAAAACCAACACGAAGACCACTCTCCGCGATACCGACCTCCGCGCCGTCCTCCAAGTCCTCACCCAGCGCGAGCGCGTCGCGTATCGAGCCGGCGCACGCCAACAACTGACCCCGACCACCACCGCCACGAGGCTGATCCCCATCACGACCATGGCCAGGAGAAGAACATCTACCCGCATGACTCAGGACGACCCTGAAGCGACGGAACCCGACACTTCGTCCTCGTCCTCCTCCTCGTCCTCCTCCGACGCCGAGGATGGAAACGAAGCAGGTGACGAAGCAGGGCAAGGAGACCAAGGAGGAAACGCCCAAAGCCAGAGCACAACGAATATCGTCCGCGTGTCCAGCATAGAAGAAGGCGCGGAAGCGGTGCGCCAGGCCGCCGCGGCGGGGCGTGAGGTGTATATGGGTTCGATGGAGGATCTCGATATCGTGTTCGGCGGGAGACAACAACAGAGGGGGAGGGGTACGTAAGGGGGGAAAAAGTCGCTCGGGAAAATGATTGCGAGGGGGCTTTTCGTTGATGGCAATACACAGGGGGGTCGCTTCGGCGTGGAGGAGAGGGAGAGGCTGGGAAGTTTTTGTTATTTCCTTTTTTTTTTTTTTTTCGTTTTTCCCCATTTTTTTCTTTCTTCAAGAGAAGGGCAGGAAATCTTGCCGAAGGGGCTGGGAGCGGAAGCTACGCCCTCTCTAGGCACCCGTTTTTGTTTTTTCGTTTTTGTTCTCTTTTTTCTTTTCTCTTTTGGCATGGTTGAAAGAGTGAACTCAAAGACAGTACTAGGTCAGATTGGGGAAGAAGGTGGGATTGCATCCCTGTACGACAGATAAGGAGTACATCGGGGTAAAAAGAAAACGAATCGACAGCTTGTAGAAGATTCAATCAGGACTTTTATTCTCTCTTTTGGAAAGAGAAAGGTTAATAGTACACGATGAAAGAGCTTTACTTTTTTTTCCTTTTTTTTTTTAAACCCCTCCCCCCCCCCCTCTCTCTCTCTCTCTCTTCCGCCCTTCTTCGCTAAACGAATGCAAAGTACATGGAAGTCTATGTAGTTCCAGTAGGATGAAAACGTGCTTCGGAAAGCGCTATGCCAAACCACTACGGTGTACAGCAAGGAAGAAGGGGAAAGAAAGGTCAGATGAAAGGACGGAGGACAAGAAGGGCGAAAGAAAGTCTGAAGAGGCATGCGGCATCTAATGATCACACCACCCGAACGAACCCCTTCCTCACCCTCCTCCCTCAGTCTCTTTCTCTCTCACACACACACTCGCCTTCTCATCCCCCACCTCTCCTTCCCTTCTTCCCTTTCACGATCTAGGGGTTATTGAAAAGCATAGTGCGTGAATATGGTTTCTCTTGAAGTGTGGCTCTGAAGCGATAGTTCCTTTTTCAGGAGAGCCCGACCTGCCTCGCTTCCCATCTCAGAATAAGAAAAGAACTTTCCAGTCGTTCTATAGTGCTAAACCAACAGAAAACATAAGAATCATGTTTTTAAAAAACGGAAAAGCTAAAAAAGAGGGAGCGGACATGGGTCATATCTGTCCACTCAACCGAATAATGCTTTAAATGCCTTTTGTCTTTTTCCCCGCTCCCCCCAACCCCCACTTCCTCCTCCCCTCCCTCCGCGGGCAGGCCTCTCATCAGGTCTGCTGAAGGAAGTCGCATCCGTGTGTCGTCCATGGACGAGTGGTCCGCATTCTTCTCCCGGCCCCGTGTGGGCCCGTTATAGTTCTCTAAGAAGAAGCAGCAGCAGCAGTGCCCTCATCACGATAGAACTTCCTCAGCGCGGCCTCGACCTCCTCAAACTCGGCTTTGGCCTGCTTGATCGTGTCCTTGCAGTTTTTGAGGCACTTCTCGTCGTCGGGCTCTTCTTTTTCGCCCGTGCCGTCCTTGTGCGCGCCAAAGTGCTGGATCTTCTCGCAGCTGTCCTTGACCTTGGTCAGCCCGAGGGTAGCGGACGAGCCCTTCAGGAAGTGGCCCAGGGCCGAGAGCTGGGCGAGGTCTTTCTTTTCACTGTTTGGTATGGGCGCGGTGCCCCTCTCGTCAGTGTGGAGTTCTTGGGGCGTTTTGGAGGAAAGAGGCTTGGGTAGGGAGGGGGCTAAGGGGGCTAAAGGAGAGCAGAGGAGAGATTACAGATTTGAGTCCATCTTCTGGAACGTGCTCTCGGCTTGCGTGAAGAAGTCGTAGACTATACTCTTGCTGAATTCACGCTCTTCTTCATCGTCGTCCATTTCAAGAATCTGTTTTAGGAGAAGAAAAGGTGGCGGAAGTCAGATTCTCTTTTTCTTCCACAGTGCTTTAGCAAAGGGGGGTTGGTAATGGTTTATATCACGCACCTGCTCGAATGTGGTGGAGTCAATGTTGTCTCCAAAGTCAGGCGAGCTCGAGGATCCATCTTCGGACTGTAAGAGTATTGACCCGTCAGTGCCTGTGCTGTATACGGATTTGGCTGAAGTAGCCGAGTGGTTGGTTGTGGGGTTGCGCTTGAGCGATGGCCTGCGGACAGTCGCCGTTGTCGTGCAGCATGCGAATTGACATGTCGCCTCCCTCGGCGAAGAAGAAGAGGAAGGGGTGTCCGCCGTGCTCATCTGCCCAAGCTGCCCCTCACCTCTCAAGAAGGGGATGGGTGTGTTGCGTACCCTCGTATCCTGCGCTTGACCATTCGCAGGCATGTCTGCTTTTTCGGATTCGGCAGGCATATGCTTTGTAAAGGATGGGTTTCCGCTCTTGTAGATGGATGGGATCGGCGGGACAGCGCGGCAAAGGATTAGAGATTCTGGGTCGTAGGTCGCGGTCGAGGTAGAGTGTGCGCGCGACAGAGGTGTATCAGGAAGGAGACTGCTGGCAATGGGCGATGATGTCAGATTGGGTTGCGGATTTCTTTCTCTCGAGACCCTTCGTGACTGGAGATGAGCCGAGAGAGACGGAATGGCCGGTCAGGTTAGGGTATGTTCTCGGGGGACTGTAGGCCTGTCGGCCGGGGAGGCGAGGTAGCTGACACCCCGCCGAACCGAATGGATAGTGTAGGGGATCGTGCTCGGGTGTCCCGTCTTGGTGCTGGTGGGGAATATCACTCACTGTACACGAACAGTACCTATAGGGATGTGAGTAGGAGTGCGGCGGGGAGGGAGGGGGAAAGAGCGCTATGCTGGACGGTACCTGAACTGGAATCTGATCCTGGGTTGCTGGGGCGGCACTTGCAGTGATACCGAGTGGATAGAGTAGTAGGGGACAACTTTTGACAGGGACTGGGGAGGGTCCAGGGAAGGTATTCTCACGCCGCAGCAGACAGAAAAGAAAGCAGACGAGACAGAGGTGGGGTCTACCTGGCAAAGTGTGGGTGGAGCGGGCCCTTCAACAACAGCGACCAGCGACCAGTGACCAGGTCTTGATAATGAACACTGAGACTACATAGTACCTCCTACTCAGGCAAGCGGAGCCAGTTCTGCGGTGCAACACGGCGGAGAATTGGCCGTCTGGATAATAGCGTCGCACCCTCTTGTCCACCCTTTCCTCTCGCGTGCCTTTGCTGATCAGGGTTGTGACTCTCTGCCTTTTGCCCATGTGGGAGCCCTGTCGTCATAAGTTTCCGTGACGCTACACCCACGTAGACATGGGATTGACTATCGACCTCTATCGCATGTCTACAATCTACCCGGGTACCCTCAACAAGTCAGATTATGATGCGCCGATTCTGTAGTCCACGAGGATCACCATCAGCATCTCACACTGCGTACCCATAGCCCCCAGGACACTTTCCTTCCGACGTTGATGAAATTCGCACCAAGGCTCGTGGAAGCTAGTTCAGGATGCAAAAAACGTCATACCCTCCCCACATGCAAGCTGGGAAACAGACGCAGGGCTCACCTGTCGCCGATACAGTACCATCCCTTGGTCTTTTCCCGAGCCCCAGCCGGCCATTCTAGAACGTCTCTTTCTCCTCACCTTTCACACCCAAGCTTCTCATTGCCGGGTGGGACAATCCCATCATAACTCCCTCCTCTCCATGTCGGTTGATACGAATCCGGCCTGCAGCGGGTAGGGAGAGCAAAAAGGGAAGACAGAACCTTGAATTGACGTCATAAGTTATTATCCATTATTCAGAGCGTATCCCCATCAACTCATCATCGTCGTCCCCAAAATTATTGCCCATGCGCGCGCGAGAGAGAGAGAGAGAGGGAGAGAGGAAAAAGAAGGCTTCATTCTCGGAGCCCGCTTTACCGAGAAAACGCGAGATCTTCCAGCGCGCAACCCGATCGGGGGCGACCACTAACCTCCGTACTAGCGACTGGAATACGGACGGCAGGGCCTCCACACGTGCTGGTTCCGTGGATCGCGACATTCGGACGTGATCAGAAGTCTTGGAGGGCAACGCCCGATACACTCATCACATCGGGGGACGAAATCTCCCCTACCTGACCTAGTAAGGAAGGCGCGAAGAGCATCTCTTCTGCCCTGATAAATCGTTACCATGTGTAGAGCATTTTGATGCGGGTTTGCAGCAGTGAGTAGGTATTCTCCCCTCTTTTCCCCACCGCCTCCATTCTGTGGCTATACATACCCTGGTAAATGGGAGATAGTATATTGAATAGTACATGTTCCCATCCAATTAAACAACGAAAAAGCCTTTCCTACTACTGGATCTCCTGTTGAAGGGGATAGGTGCAAGCGCGGAGAAGGATCGAGGGAAGAGAGGCAGAACAGAATTGCTTGGATCCTTTTTTGCTAAAAGCCATCCTTTTCGTTGCAATAACGAGAAGGACTATAGCCTACTCTCACCTTCCCCCAGCTGTATACACAACCTCATCTGCCCTTTATTCCCCCTTTATTCAATTCCAACTCGCGAAACCATTGACTTGGCTTCCAGCCAGGCAGGGGGGCACACGGCACGATCAAACAGCACAGAACTGAGCCTCTTATGAACCACAAGGTAACTCTAAACAGAGGAAAGAGAGACTGCATAGAACGAAGCCCGTGCCTGAAATGGTAAGACAGGCCCGAGAAGAAGAAGAAGATTCGCTTACGATCAAACGCTGGTGTGTCGCTTTTCATATAGATAGATATGCACGTTTTAGAAAACTGACGGACAAACTTTCTCTTCCCTTTCCCCCTTTCTCTCATCCTCCTTCTTTAAACCTCTCATATCTTACAAGCCGGAAAGACGTTGGAAGACGGACGACGTTCCCTACCACTCCCCACGCCCATAGTCCGCTCTATGCCCTGCTTTTAACCCGTCACCTTGTAAATCGCCTCAGCCAGCCTCCCCACATTCTCCGACGTAATCCCCGCAACGCTTATCCTGCCGTCCTTAGTCGCGTAGACGGAGTGCTCCTCAGCGAGCTTGGTCATCTGCTCGGCGTTCAGGCCCGTGTAGGCGAACATGCCGATCTGGTCGGTGATGTGGTTCCACTGGTGCTTGCTGCCGAGCTTCTCGAGGTTCTCCTTCAGCAGGGCGCGCATCTGGATGATGCGGTCCGCCATGCCCTTGACCTCGCCCAGCCACTGCTTGTTCAGGCTCGCGTCGTTCAGGATCGTGCTGGCGATGCGGGCGCCGTGCACGGGCGGGTTGGAGTACAGCGGCCGCACGAGGATCTTGAGTTGCGAGTCCACACGGGCTTTCTCTTCTTCGGACGCTGTGACGATGGAGAAGGCGCCCACGCGCTCGCCGTACAGGCCCATGTTCTTGGCGAACGACTGCGCGAGGCAGGGCAGGTGGCCCTCCTTGAGGAAGTAGCGGAGCGCGAAGGCGTCCTTGTTGGTGTCGCCGGAGGCGAAGCCCTGGTATGCCATGTCGAAGAAGGGGTAGTGCTCGCCCTCCTTGACCGCGTCGGAGATGGCCTTCCACTGCGCCTCGGTCGGGTCGACACCGGTCGGGTTGTGTGCGCACGCGTGCAGCAGGACAATGCTGCCCTTGGGCATCTTCTTGATGTCCTCAACCATGCCATCGAAGTCCAGGCCAATGGTGTCCTTGTTGTAGTACCGGTATTGCTTCACCTCGAGTCCACTGTCGGTGAAGACCGCCTTGTGGTTCGCCCATGATGGCGTGGGGATGTAGATGGCCTTCGCGCCGGGGTAGAAGCGCTGCAGGAAGGCCCCGCCTATTCTCAGCGCACCCGTGCCGGAGATGGACTGGGTGATGCAGATGCGGTTCTCCTTGAGCGGAGCCGAGTCGGGGCCGTAGGCAAGGAGGGCGGCGGCTTTGGTGAAGTCGGGCACACCGGTGATGCCGGCGTACTCCTTGTCGAGGTTCTTCTGAACGACGGTCTGCTCGGCTTGCTGGACGGATGGCAGGACGTAGGGCTTGCCAGCGTCGTCACGGTAGGCGCCGACGCCCAAGTTGATCTGGGGGGAAATGTGGTGAGCGTCATTCGGAGTGTGGCGTGGTGGCCATGGCGAGAGCATACCTTCTTCGGGTTGGAGTCCTTCTTGAAGGCTTCGGTGATACCCAGGATGGCATCCGGGGGTCCTTGAGGCACCTGAACATGTGTCAATGGGAAAAGCTGGCCCAGCAGTAGCTCCGAATGCTATCACCGTACCTGAGACCAGGCGGAAGCGGCGCGAGCAGCTTGCTTGCCGGTGAGAGTGATACGTGGAGCAGCAGCCGCACGCTGCAGAGCGGTCCTGGTGAGCATGTTGAGTGATGGACCTGTGGGATGAGATGAGGTGTGCTGGGTTGGTCGTGATGTGAATCAATCGTACCTTACCTGGGTAAGTAGATGACAGATGACTTATTTTCCCCAGGGCTCCTCCAGCTGGAGGGCCGTTTTCGCTGGGAGCTTGGACCCTCGGCGCCAGTCGCGCTGGTTGTGCATTTAGCCGCGGCCCGAGACGCTCAAACGCCGAGCCGAGCTGGCCGAGCTGCAAGCCCGATGCGCTAGAAAGTCCAGTGAGAACTAGCGAGCGATTTTCATGAAAGTTTGGCCCGATTTTGCCCATTTCGCATGTGAACTCGGGCAGTCCTGGAGGGAGGCGCAACGATGCAAGAGCATGATCTGGTGAAGGCGAACGGCCAGGTGAAGGTGCAGCGGAGGAGGAGCGGCCCACCCACCGCCAAGGTCAACAATGAAGATGCCCAGTTGCAGAGGAGGCAGTTGGAGGCAAGCCGGCAGTATGGGCGCGGGAAGAGTGTGGACATGAAGAGCGTCAAGGACAAGAAGCTGCGCGGCAAGCTCAAAGCTTTGGAGGAGCGCAACAAGGATGCCGCGCTCAAGGCGAAAGATGCTGAAATTCTGCTGGAAAACCAATCAGGCTTCCTCGAACCCGAAGGCGAGCTGGAACGGACATACAAGGTACGGCAGGACGATATAAGAAATGATGTCGGGGTGGAAACGGCGAAGAAAGGCTTTGATCTAAAGCTGGACGGTCTCGGTCCTTACACATGTGACTACACGCGAAATGGACGGGATTTGCTGCTTGCGGGTCGCAAAGGGCATGTGGCGACCATGGACTGGCGAAGCGGCAAGCTTGGGTGTGAGCTGCAGCTGGGAGAGACAGTCCGGGATGCTAAATGGCTACACAACAACCAGTTCTTTGCTGTTGCCCAGAAGCGGAATGTCTACATCTACGATCACCACGGAGTTGAAATTCACAACCTGGACCAGCACGTCGAAACAACGCACATGGAATTCTTACCCTACCACTTCCTCCTTGCGACGATTGGAAATGCAGGGTGGTTGAAATGGCAAGATACATCAACTGGCAAGCTTGTCATGCAAGTCAGCACCAAACAAGGCACACCGACTGCATTCGGCCAAAATCCATACAACGCCATCCTCCACGCCGGGCACCAGAACGGCACCGTTTCTCTCTGGTCGCCCAACAGCACCACACCTCTTGTCAAGATGCTCTGTCATCGAGGGCCTGTCCGCTCTCTTGCCATGGATCGAGAAGGCCGATACATGGTCTCGACCGGGCAAGATAAGAAGATGGCGGTCTGGGACATTCGCAACTTCAAACCCGTGCACGAGTATTTCCTCCGTCAGCCCGGATCTTCTGTAGCCATAAGCGATCGGAACCTAACAGCAGTAGGCTGGGGCACCCAGACCACCGTGTGGAAAGACCTCTTCTCCAAACACCGTTCAGACATCGACCAGGTCAAGGTCCAATCGCCGTACATGGCATGGGGAGGCGAAGGCCAGCACATCGAACGACTGAAATGGTGTCCCTTCGAAGACGTCCTAGGCGTCGGCCACGACAGCGGCTTCTCCTCTCTCATCGTCCCCGGCGCCGGCGAGCCGAACTTTGACGCCCTAGAGACCAACCCCTACGAGAACACCAAGCAGCGACAGGAAGGCGAAGTCAAGGGTCTCCTGAACAAGCTGCAGCCGGAGATGATCAGCCTCGACCCCAACTTCATCGGAACCCTCGACACGGAGTCCAACAAGCGACGCCAGGAGGAGAAGGACCTCGATCGTCTGACCGGCGCCGCGGCGGAGAAGAAACGAGTCGAAGACCTCCGGAACCGTGGCCGAGGGAAGAATAGTAGTCTGAGGAAGTATTTGAGGAAGAAGGGGAACAAGAACGTCATCGACGAGCATAAGATGCGCGTGATTGAGATGCGCGAGGAGCAGAGGCGACGGGCGAAGGAGGCGAAGGAGGGGAAGAAGGCCGAGGAGCTCGGACCCGCGCTGGCAAGGTTCGCGAGGAAAGGTGGGTGAGCGGGTGCAGGTGAGGCCGATTAAACTTGAGAGATACCATCTCGTCCAGGCGCATATACCTAGCTAGAAGCGAGTCACGCAATGGCCGCTTTCCTGAGCGCAGTTCGTGAGGGCGTGAGAAGGGACCGGATTACGAACGACTCTTTCAAAACCACCATGGGCGGGCAACGTCTAGCAAACCCTTACCAGCGGCGGCGTCGCCGCTCCGAAAGTGCCACGCGTTCTGCATCAATGGAGTCCGACCGCGCCGGAACACTACTAAATCGGGTGGTTGCATGCCTGCTGAGGCCCGTGAGGAAAAGGCCTCCGCATCAAAAGGGAGCAGGGGCTGTTTAGCTTTCAGGTCTTATATGTGGCAAATGAGGCGCATGTATTTCTAGATCCATGACAAAAAGAATTACACCTTAACAAACCACTTCCACAGTGTATTTCACACGCCCTGAGAGTCTGCTTGGGCGACCATGAATTTGATAGATCCCTCATGAAAGGAAACACGAGGTTGGAAAACATTGCGAGAGAAGGCAGATGCTCAACATTTCGGCCGCGTCATGTACACGGTTGCAGAGCGTAGCTGCGGCTCTTTTTCTTTGCACTCGAGTCGACGAGCTGCTTGGGAGATCCGTCAACCATCGTGCGGTGGGACGGGGCCAGCGATCCCCTTCCATCTTTTTTTTTCCCCTTTTTTTTCCCTTTTGAATAAGGATTTCGCTAACAGTGAATTTTCTGTTTGCCAATGATACCAGTGATTGCCAATATTCCCCATTTGGGATCTCGTCTCGAGCTCACATCCAATCCTTGGTCTCGCGGAAATTCGTCAGCGAGTGCTCGACGACCTCGTAAGCCCACTCTAAACACCGCGTCATGTTCTTCTGGGTGGATGGAGGTGCGCCGGAAATGTTCAGCTCCGCGAGCTTGGCTTCGTCGTATTGCCCTTCTATATCGCCGGCATGGAACAGGAAGGCGTGATCCTTGACGTAGTTCGGCCAAACGACGTTGGGCACGTAGTCCGGCGGGTCTTCCTGTTTGCGTCGTTAGCATATATTTGACGTCGGTATGGGTCGATGAGGTAGCAGTGTCGCTTTTACCCAGAACCCCTGCAAAGTCACATAGCCGCTTCGATTCTCCCGCCGTTGCTTCGTCGTCGCCAAATCCGTCTTCAGGAACAACTTGACGTCGAATAAGTCCCGGATCCCCTTCATGTCTTCGGAATACAGCAGGAAGCCGTCGATGATTGCAACGGGGGGCACATTTTGGAACATCCATTTCGATGCCCGCCAGGTCAGATCGTCGACCACGGCGTGATCGACGTCGACCTGTCCGACGGAATTCTTGTCTTCCTTGGATACGAAGTCCGGCGGTGGCGAGCCATGGGTCTTGATATGTCGCAGGGCGCTCTCGAGACTGGGGAGGTCTAGTGCGCCGAGGCAGTCCCAGTCGGCTACGCCGGTATGGTGCTGTGGGATCTGAGAGTCGTCTTTATAGAAGTCGTCCTCGTGTAGGATAAATGCGTTGGGTAGTACATCGCGGAGCAGGCGAGCTAAGGTCGTCTTGCCGGATGATGAGGGGCCGGATATCCCGACTAAGATCGCATTTCCAGTGGACATATCCTAGCGGTAATGATCTGGTTGTGTTGTTTGTGCAATGTGCGTAGTAATGTTGGGTGCAAAGCACTTGACGAACAAGACAGTGTATTGAGACCTGAAGTCTGTGCTTGGACCGAGGAGATAAGTAGTCTTTCACCTTAACATTTTCCAGAACGCTGTCGCCAACGAGGGGGTCGAAGTCTCGATGTATCTACGAAATATTTCGAGTCCGTCGTTGGGGATCACGTGTTGATTGCTTGGTAACACTGTAAAAGGTTTGGCTTTGCGGCGTACCTCCAAGGTAGGTTCTTCGCATGCTGCAGGTGCTGGGCAAGGTAAGGTATACCTGCCAACTTGGTCATTGAAACAGTGCACGGACCACATGCGCTTGACTCTGATCAAAAACCCATCTGCCCATCCTCCAGCTCCTCCACCTCGACTTGACTGACATCCATACCCGATCCACCACCAGTAACCGAACGGCTCCCGCCGCACCACCTCACAAGATATCTTTGTCAACGTAGACGCATTGATCTGCCAGTCGCACGCGCAACCACTCCACATTGCTCGCGACTGAAGCCGATACCGGGCTAAGGACGCGCAGTATGGCGCAACCTGACATCTCTCAGATTCTGGCGGCGTTGGGTAGGTAATCAGTCAATGAATGGATGCGCGAGGCGGGAACTGACTCCGCGAGTAGCTCAGCAGCAGCCGCCAGCGACACCGCAAGCCTCCGCCACCCCGGCGCAACCAACTCCACAACCGCCTCCTGGATACCCCCCGGTAGGCGCGATCCCACCTCAGCCACCGAGCGCTGGTCCTCAGCAAGCCGCACCCTTCCTTCCGCAGCCCTCAAGCACCGGCAGTTTCGATCTGAACGCAATCAAACCGGTAAACAGCGGCTCTGTCAGCATTGCGGACGCGATCGCGAAAGCCAAGAGCATAGCAGCAGACAGGGGCGTGCAGTCATATGACCCGCGCTCATCTACACCACGCGAAGATCCACGGCTAGCTGGTCGTTCGTACCAGGGCTCGCGCTCCCGGTCACGTTCTCCTCCGAGGTACAATACTAACCCCTATCGCGACGAGCGACGGGAAGATCCCAGACGAGGCAGCTACCGTCGTTCGCCTTCGCCAGACCGCGCTTTCCGCGGCGCTCGCGACCCACCTGCGGGATATCGCCAAAATGATGGCGAGACAGAGACTATTCGGGTCAAGTCTGCACTCGTTGGTCTTATTATAGGAAGAAACGGTGAGAATCTGCGCCGCATCGAGTCCGAGTCGGGCGCGCGCGTGCAATTCTTACAAGCCAAGGACTCTCGTGTTGCGGAACGTGAGGCTACTATCAGTGGCACGCTACGTGCAAGAGAGAACTGCAAATCTGCCATTTTCTCGACCATCGAGGAGAATGGTGGCCAGAACGTTCCTCAGGACAAAGGTGCTTACACTGCTGGCATGCCAGGCCGGGCGAAGGTCAACCTGCCAGCGCTACGCGAAGGTGAGAACAGCACGCAGATTATGGTCCCAGATAAGACTGTGGGCCTCATCATCGGGCGTGGTGGTGAAACGATCAGGGATCTGCAAGAACGCAGCGGCTGCCATGTAAACATTCTAGGCGAGAACAAGAGCGTCAACGGTCTGCGCCCTGTCAACCTGATCGGCAGCGATCGCGCCACTCAAATGGCCAAAGAGCTCATACTCGAAATTGTAGAAAGCGACAACCGTGGCCAAAGCGTTGGTGGAGGTGGTGCTGGTGGCTCTGGATCCAACGCCATGCCCCCAAGCCGCGATCGAGGGTACGGTGGCTACGATCAACAAGGCGGTGGCGGTGGCGGTGGCGGCCGCGATCACATCGAAAAGACTATTCACGTGCCTTCGGAAGCAGTAGGTATGATCATTGGCAAGGGTGGTGAGACGATCAAAGACATGCAGCGGACAACTGGCTGCAAGATCAACGTCAACCAGCCTTCCCGCCCGGACGTAACCCGCAAGATTGATCTTGCTGGTAACTCGAGAAGTATGGCAGAGGCCGAAGGGATCATTTGGGAAAAGGTGGAGACTGTGAGGCAGCGTGATGCCGCCGCTGGTCGTTCGCACGGTCGCGATTCCAGCGGCCCTTCAATGGGAGGAGGATACGATGGTTACTCACAGATGCAGGCACAGCCGCCTATGCCTGGGTTCGGGCAATTTATGCCGCCAGCACAAGGCCAGGCACCACCGCAGATGCCCGCATTCCAGATGCCGACACCAGTACAGCAGTCGACGCCAGTGCAGCAGCAGCAGCAGCAACAGCCACCGCCCTCGGGCGATGGTCAGAATGATCCCTATGCTGCATGGGGCGGACAGGCGAACTTGATGGCCTGGTACGCGCAGCAGATGGCCAACATGCAGCAAGGAGGTCAGGGTGCTCCAGGCACCCAGTAAGCGTCCACGTTGGTGACCAGGAAAAAAGTGCAGTTGATGTGCGGATCTCTCTCGACGTGACGATGCTCTTCGGGTTCTTCTTTTCGCCGTGCAGGTTGCCTCCGACTCTCCTCCTCTCCTCTCTCCCTATTCTGGATCGCCTGAAATCACTCTTGTCGTCCTCACGTCGCGTGGCTGGAGGTGGAGAATTGAGGGTTGGCAAGGTTCTCGACGGTGTGATCCCCGTTCGGTCGTGACATTGCGCGCCCTTCTGACCTACGGCCTTGCTCCGTTGTTCTCTTCGTTTTCTTGGACAGCCGTCATGCTCTCCCTACTGGATACATCACTTGCTGCTGCTGCGACTGACCAGTGATTGATACGATGTTACTCGAAAAAGTCCTGTTTTGGGGGCTTTGTCCGAGCCGTTATTCCACGATGATATCCATACGTCTGTGGGCCTCGCTCGTAGCTGCTCGTCGTCGCTCACGTGGCCAATACTCTTGATGCGTGCTGGCGTCACATTCGTCTGCTAGCCAGCCGTCAACTGTCAAACTTTTACGGGTTATGGCGCCTCGTTGTGCTCCACTCCGCACCTGACTTCTGGCATTATAACAAGACCAGAAGAAGACAAGGACTATGGGCGTAGTTTGCGGATATTGGGATTTCTGGAGAAGCACGAGTCTTGAGATATCATGTGTGCTGCTCCGCCATGTGGCCGCTTTCGTTGCGGATGCAGTGCTCAATCCACGCTAGGTGACCAATTCGGTTGGGACAAGGCACTGCAGCAGCTAAACGAAGGGTTTCCTTTTTCAGTTTCTTGTAGTTAGTTCATACTCTTCAATGCTATTCATACGTTTGATCGGGATTGAGCTTCATGGGGCCTTCACAAGCCGTGCCATTGGGAAAATGGGTCAAGACATGGATTCTCTCATGGTCAATCGCGTGCAAAAGACACCCTCGATGCCATTCGTCCTATACAAGTTTGAAAAAGAATCAATGCCAAATGTTGCAACCACTGCCTCTTTACTGACCCGCCTCCCTCCGCAGCCGAGCCATCGTAGCCTTCCCCGAACTCGAACCATTCTCCTTCCCAATCTCCCTCGTAATCCAGTCGCCGATCCGACTAATCTCATCCATATCCACCCCAGTATCCGCCCCGAGCGAATGGATCATGTACACCAGGTCCTCGGTCGCGACATTGCCCGTCGCGCCGGGACTGTACGGACACCCGCCCAGCCCGCCGACGGCACTATCGAACGTCCGGATCCCGTGCTCCAACGCGATCAGCGTGTTCACGAGCGCCTGCCCGAAGGTATCGTGGAAGTGCAGGGCGAGATCCTCGTTCAGGACCCCGGCTTCGCGCAGCGTCTGCAGCAGTTTCCGCGTCCGCGGCGCACTCCCCATCCCCGTCGTGTCCGCCACGCTGATCTCGTCCGCGCCCATCTCGAGCAGCTTCACCGCCAGGTCGGCGACGCGGTGGGGGTCCGTGTCCGGGCCTTCGAAGGGACACCCCAGCGCGACCGAGATGTACGCCCGGACGGGATACCCGGCTTTCCGGCTCTCGGCCATCAGGGGGGCGAAGCGCTCCAGGCTTTCCTGGATCGTGCAGTTGGTGTTACGCTTGCTGAAGGATTCCGTCGCGGCCATGAAGATGGAGACTTCGTGTTTCTGAGGGTTGGTTGTTGGGGAAGACCCGCCGCCGCCCCGGGGTCGAGACATAGCGTCTGCTCCCGATGGGGCCGCAGGCATGGCGTTGGGATCTGAGGAGGAGGTGTTCAGAGCTGGGCCTGTGTCCTGTCCGCCAGGCGCTGGCGAGGGCGGCGGAGTGGGATACGCGCTGGTGCCCGAGCTTCCCATTACCTTGAGCATGTTGTCCAGACCTTTGCTGTTAGGGAGAAGCCACTGATACGTGATCGGGTGCGGTGACGCAGGTGAATCTGCCAGGATGCTGGACAGCACCTGGTCCGAAGCTGCCATCTAATCTCTCCTCGTTTCAGCATGCCAACTGATACTATCTATTGCGGGCCTATCCTGCTACCAAAAGACTGACCTGCGGTACCCACTTGGGCGCTACGAACGATCCGGCTTCGATCGTGTCCAAACCAGTCCGCGCCAGTCTTCGAACCAGCTCAATCTTAGTCTCTGCCGGTATGCTCTGTTTCTCATTCTGCAATCCATCTCGTGGTCCTACTTCTACGATTCGTACGTGATCTGCTAGTGCTCGGGTGGAGCTGGTGAAGGTGCGTCTGGAGAGATGTCTGTAGGCTCGCCGACCGAAAGCCGACGTCGGTGCAAAGAGTGACATGGCTGCAGCTACGAGTTATTCAAGGGCTTACTGTATGTTGCTGTCTGTAGATGTCGGTTGTAGCAATGGCGTCGTCCCGTGGAGCTCCGCATTGAAACGCGGAGTAGCTTGCGCCGACGATTGCCGACGTCGGCTGAAGGCTTGGAAGATAACCTTGACCTTAAAAAGCCACATCCATAGTAGGTACCTACAGTAGGTATCATCAAACGTGAAATCCTATAAACGCATAGGAATACTTTAGCATTTCAGTTAATTTGGGGGGGGGGGGGGGGGGGGGGGGGGGTTTCTTTTGGGCCAGAGGGGGGAGGAGGGGGACACCCAAAGTTCCCTTTCTCCTCGCCTCATACGGATTCCGGCAAATCCGCCTGATTGAGAAAATGCACTTGGTAAATGTGTCTACACGCCTACGTGAAGAGGGAGAGAGACTCCCTTTTTGCATCTCCCTCCCTCCCTCCCCCTTTCTTTGCTCGAAAATGCTAATGCCATACATATGACGATGATTTGTCGGATTAAATTTTTTTTTAAAAAAGGTCGAAAAATTATAACTTCCATGCTCTTAGTGGGAAGAAGGTGAAGGAAAGATGATGAAAAAGGAGACAGGAAGGGAAAGAAATCCATGCTCTTCCCCCATCCAAGATTCCTCCTTCCCTCCCATTTTGCGCTTTAAAAACAATCAACATGCAATGCATCATACTCATTCCTATATCTCTTGGTTCTAGCATTATGTTATTTTTTTGTTTCGGCGTCCACATTTCTTACAAAAACAGACAACCCCCAAACAAAACTAGCGGCGCGAGAGCAAGGAACCCCAGACCGGGGAAGGACTCGAAGGAGATCCTCGCCAGAGGCGTCGCGGCACCGCTCGAAGTCGAAGAGGAAGAATCCGAGTTGGAGGAAGATGAAGAAGATGACGAGCCGTCAGAGTTATCCGAATTGTCCGACGATCCACCATTCCCGCTCCCGCTACTAGACGAAGAAGACGACGAAGACGTCGCAGTCGACGAAGGCGAGTAAGTCGTAAACGTCACCTGCGCCTTGGCCTCATACTCATGGTCCGCATCGATACACCCGTTCTTCTTGATAGGATACTCGTACGTACTGGGGTCGGAGATGTTCGAGGGGATATACCCATCGGAGAGTCCGCGGCGGTAGGACCACGCGTCGATGTCGTATTCGAGTTTCCAGGCCCAGAAGTACCAGCCGATCGAGGACTGGCCGGCATCGTACGGGGTGAAGGCGGCGTTTTGCGCTTCGAAGAGTTCGCGGAACCAGGTGCGTTTGTCTTGGTCCTTTTCCGTGTTTCCGGTCGTGTTGGCTGTGATGCCCGTGCTGAGGCTCCATTCGCCGACGAGGGTGTAAGGGATGGCGCTATTGTTGCGGATTTGTTGGCCGAAGTCGCAGATGTGCTCGATGGTTTGGAGTTTGGTCAGGTTGTCGAGGGGTGGGAAGGCCCAGAATTGATGCGTGTCGACTACGAGGTGAGGGGCGGGCTTTTGGGCGTTGGGGTTGTTAGGGTCGTAGTTTGCCCAGGAGTGGGGGTTGTAGAAACCGTCTATGTAGGGAAGGGGGATTAGTACGGGTGGCGAATTGTGTGAAGGAGTAAAGTCCGGGCGTACCGTGGATGGTGAAGTTGATGCCAGTAACATTGACAATTTTAGAGCTCGGCTCGTAGAAGTCCTTGAGATCTTCAAAGCTCAAGAGGGGTTCATTAAGAGGTTCGATATCTGTCTTAATGTTAACGAAGAGCTCATGAATGCACATGTCCTTCCTTGGTAGGGATGCATATGTCCCTCCTACATCGCTGACTTACTGGTGACAACACCGCCATACTGCTGCTGGGAGAACTCCTGAGTCAGGTTCCTCAGCACCTTCAGCGTGCGATCGGCGTTGGTCTGATTGGATTGAAACGTGACCACGTCGACAAGACCGCTACCGGAGTATCCATTCTGGCTACCAGGCGCGCCATGGATATCGAGAAAGACGGTCAGACCGAGCTCCTTGGCCCATTGCACGGCCCGGATAAGGTAGGGATACTGGCCCTTAACGTAAGGTTCATAGTCCTCGAGGTCGACCGCCCAGTAACCTAGCGGAATGCGGATGGAGTTAAGACCGGCTCGCTTGATGGCGACGAGATCATCGCGCGTGTAGAAGTTCTCCCAGTGGTCCTGCAGCGTCTCGAGGCACTTGTCCTTGCCGAGTTGGTTGCACAGGTGCCATTCGTCTTCGGTATCAGTGTCTTCGAACAGCGACGGGGTCATCTATTGCCACGCGAAACAAGACAAAAACGTTAGCATTGCTGCCGCTGCGGTACCGCCCATGTATGGTGCCGCCACGGGGCATGCAAGTTGCACGACACGCGCGTGCGCGGGAGGGCAGAGACGTACCCACGGTTCCGTCACCTAAACATCAGATCCCGGTCAGCATGATGCGCCATTTGGAGCCAGCCCCAGATTAGGGCTTTTCCTATCTTCGCCTTCTTTCTTCCCTTAACCTATCTCTCCTACAAGATAGCAGGTATGAACTTACCAACCAACCGCCAAGATTGACCCCGCGAACGACGGCCTGCGCGCCCCGGCCTAAAGCGCTGGCCAGCAGCAGCGCATGGCCCAAGTGGAACGCGACCATTATCTCCGCCTTCGCTCGTATTCGCTCGTAATTTGCCCGGTTGCGCTCGCTCGCTCAACACGCCGGAAAGACGGAAGACCAAACGCCCACGTGAGAGGGAGAAAGCAGAAAAGGAAGAAGCGACGGGGACGGAAGCGACAGTAAGTCAAACTGGATGGAATAAAGTAATGTAGTAGAGAAAGGCAGGAAGTAGTGTTAGTAGTTACGGCAAGTGCTGAGACGGCGGGCGCGCTTGGATGCTTTGGTTGACGCGCTTAAAGCTGGCCTGGCTCTTTCCAAGGCACAGAGAGCGTCGCCCGCAATTTGCCACACCCTAAGCTTGGATTTAGGGGCGACGCGTGTTCCAACTTCCGGCCGACGCCTCATCACAGACCTTTGTGAGTTTCAAGCGTCCGGGACCCATGATTGTCTAATAGCATCATATCCTAACGTCAGTATGCCTTTTTCCTACGCCGTTTTTGATTGTGGTGTAGAATTGCGTCAAGTGGTAGGGACTCGTGTCATGGGTTACCGCGCGATGGCGGGGAGTTTTCTACACTACCTACTCGCTCGCGTCTGGATGGTGAGACAGATACATGCCCACCTCAGTATTCATCCACTACCACTGCCAAACTACTACCGTCCCGCTGATGAGATCACAAGTCTTTCGTGCCTTTGAGCATTCTAGTAAAGAAATTGAAAAAATGCTAATCATACAATGGCTAAGGAAAACACCTCGCCTTCCGGCTCTCTCTCCACTGTTTCCCTTCTGAGTAGTACACGCCTGTACGCCATACAATGCTTCGTAACTAAACCCCCTCCGTCCCCACAATCATCCCCGCCATCTGCCCGTCTGATGAAAAGCGGCGACGACTACAAAATGGCGCGCGCACGCGCCCGAATTGTTTGCAGTTTTTCTCTATATGTGATTTTCTTTTTAAAAGTAATCGGTATGGTGAAGAAGACAAAGAAGAGAGAAAGAAGAAGAAAGTAGAAGTCAAATCAGTCAAAACAACTTATTTCTTCCTCTCCTGATCCCGGAGCTCCCGCCATCTCGTCATCAACGGATCCATCTCCTCCTCACAGTTCCGCCCGGAATCCCGCGCACAGCCGTGGAAATTCGCGACGAAGTCGCCGTCTGAGTAAAGGCCTGTATTTCAATGTCCCGTTAGCTTCATCCATTCGTTGCGCAAAGTCGCGCATTTGCTGAAAGGCAAAAAAGAAAAGAGGGGAGGGGAGGGGAAAGATAGAAGTAGAAGGGAGTCCAGTACATACCGTCCGAGCCTCCCGACCCTCCCGAGGAGCGCGTATAGGAATTCAGCACCTTCTGCGGCACGAGCGCGAGCTTGGCCAGGATAGTGCCATGCCACTGGACGATATGCTCGAGGGCATGGCCCTCGGCCTTCTGGAAATTGTAGCTGCGGAATAAAGGGTCGAACCAGGCGTCGAGGAAGTACTTGGCCCACTCGCCGCTGCGGATGAGCATGCTGCCGCCAGCGAGGCCCTCGCGGTCCTGCGCCAGGATGAAATCTACCCGCTCCCCGCGCAGGTGCGAGAAGGTCTTGATGACGCTGTCTGGGGGTACCACGGGCTTGTCGGTGATCATGAGGGATTCGAGCTTGCGGGGGTCTGTGACTTTGTGTTCCAGGCTCTCCTGGGGGTTCATGATGATGGCTGTGTTGGAGAGGTAGAAGAGCCATTCCGTGTGCGGGTAGAGCTTCATGGCGTGTCGGAGGGAGGGGATTGTGCTCCAGCTCTCCGGGCTGTTGGGCATCAGGTCGTAGTCGGTGGTGTTGGGGAAGAAGGTCGCGTAGCCATGGCGGCTTGCGTAGTCCACCCGGTTGTCTCTGATGTTCTTCTTGTATGTCTCGCTCATCTTAGGGGAGAGGGTGGTGACAATGACGGCTTCTGGGGTCCCCGGCGGCCGATACGTGGCCGGATCCGGTTTGGAGCCGCCGAGAAGGTAGACGAGGAGCCATATGAAGGCGCCGGCGCCCAGCACATAAGGCGCAAGTGCCTTGAGGTTGCGTCGGCGGGTGTAGGAGGATGCGCGGGCAGAGGTGTATGGCGTCGGGGTAGAAGACTTTCGCGGGTATGGGAATTGCATCTCGGCCAAGTATATGCTGCCCTCAGTGGGCTGTGTCCAGGAGCAGCCTTCTCTCGTTCTGTCCTCGCTGTGATCGGGTGCTCTATGGGGACATGGCCGCGAGAGGGTGACTCGGGTCGTGTCAGGTCAGATCAGGGCTGCGGTCGGGTTGATGAGCAGCCCATACAGCAGACACCAGCGTGACAGCACTCGTATCGCCAATCGCAAATTAAACCTCTCACAACCCAGGTGGGAATGGAATCTGAGCTGACACGGATGCGTGGACCCTAGCGCGATGATTATGATTGCGCCAATGCAGGGTCATGGGAGGAGCCGCAGAGCCCCAAGATTATAGGTTCAACTTTCTTATGCGGCGTCCTGGACGCTTTATCGCCCGAGGCAGTTGGACCACCTGAATCCGCTCACGAATCAACATCTCTTTACGAGGACCACCCGCACCTCCTACCGCTGATGCTGAGGCGGCTCCCAGCACTGCCGCGACGCATTGCAACACCCACGCGACATCGAGCGACATGGATTCCGCATCACCGAGCTGGCCTGCTAGGCCGCGACCAATCACCGAGATGGGATGAGCCCAGCAGACCGCCCTACTTCACCACCGTACGCAGATACCAGACGCAAGAGATTGGGACATCCGAAGACTCAATCAGAGTCGACAACACCACATCAGCGCAACCCCCCGCTTTTGTAGCGGAATGGACAAGAAACCTGCCAACCGTCTGCCCCGGCTGCGGTGCTCATAGCCAGACGGTCAATCCGCAGAGTCCTGGATTCTACAATGCGAAGCGCGCCCAGAAGTCTGCGGAGAAGGAGCAAGCGAGGAAGGAAGCCGACGATGTCTTCAACGCGGCGTTACAGGCCGGCGAGCTGTCCAATTCGCCTCCGCAGCATGACACCAGGTCTCTTCAGCGCGGCATGTCTTCACGTGCCGCCAACCCCCAATGCGATCGCTGCATCGACCTGCACCACCAGAGTCGCGGCCAGTCCATCATCCATCCCTCCATGCAGAGCATCCAAGCCATCATCGAGGAGAGCCCGCACAAGCACAACCACATCTACCACGTCCTCGACGCTGCGGACTTTCCCATGTCGCTCATCCCCAATCTACAGAGTGCGTTGGACCTCCCGCGTTTGCGCACGAAGAATAGACGTAGCAAGAGCATCCGCTACATGAAGGGCAGAGTGGCTGAGGTCAGCTTCATCATCACACGGTCAGATCTTCTAGCGCCGAAGAAAGAACAGGTGGATACTTTGATGCCGTATTTGCAGGAAG
Organism: Hortaea sp. C3G1500-4; assembly: GCA_022701445.1. NCBI lineage: Eukaryota > Fungi > Ascomycota > Dothideomycetes > Mycosphaerellales > Teratosphaeriaceae > Hortaea > Hortaea sp. C3G1500-4. Next base: position 2,293,361 of record JAJVDI010000001.1, read on the forward strand.
TGTTACGTGACGCCTTGGGCAGAACAGGCAGGAGGGTAAGACTAGGGAACGTTCGGTGTGTTTCGGCCAAGAGAGGATGGTGGACGCGGACGGTGAAGGAGGAGATATGGGGTAAGGGTGGGGCAGGCTGGATGGTCGGCAAAGTCAATGTCGGGAAGAGTGCGCTCTTTGAAGTCGTCTTTCCCAAGGGCAGAAATCAGCTGCCGGATGCGAAAATGGACGAGTTAGGAGCAGCGGAGAAAGAAGAGGTGCAGAGTCTACCTCGCACCGCCAACTCGGCTAGTGAGCTCGCCAAAGGCAACGATGGCTTGGAGTCGAAGAAAGATGCGCTTCAGGAGACAGAGCTCCAGCTGGACGGTAAGAACGAAGAAGATCCAGACGATGAGCCATTCGACGAAGACGTCGACGCTTCTCTTCTACCACCAGCCCAACCCGAGACTCAGTATCCCAACATGCCCCTCGTAAGCTCACTACCCGGCACAACCGCCTCACCGATCCGCATACCCTTCGGAAACGGCAAAGGCGAGCTCATCGACCTCCCAGGCGTCGAACGCAGCAACCTCGACACGCACATCAAACCCGAGCACCACAAGGACCTGGTGATGAAATCCCGCGTCGTGCCCGACCAACACAACATCCGCCCAGGCCAGAGCCTGCTCCTAGGCGGCCTCATCCGGATCTCCCACACCGGCGGCGCCGAGTCCCCCAACATCCTCGCCTACCCGTTCGTCCCCGCCGCCCTCACGCCCCACGTCACCGGCACCCACAAAGCCATCGCGATCCAAACCGGCGTGCACTCAGCCGCAAGCCACGGCCGCGAAGGCGAAGCCTACACCGGCACCGTCCCCTCCATCGCCACGGACGCCTCGAAACCCCAGATCCACAGCGCCGGGACTTTCCCGCTCGAATGGGACGTCACGAAGAAGCGGTCCGGGCCCCTTACCGACCCCGCCGCGGGGAAACAGAAAACCGCGACCCTCCCCTTCGTCGTCTACTCGGCCGATATCCTCATCGAGAGCGTGGGGTGGGTGGAATTAGTCTGCCAGGTCCGACGGCGACGGAGACGACCCGCGACGGAGGACGCGCTGTCCTCGCTCGACGAGGGGATGGACGCGGATCAGGACCAGCAGGAGCCGAGACTTCCAGCAGTAGAGGTGTTCAGCCCCGAAGGGAAATTCGTGGCTGTGCGTCGGCCGATGAATGCTTGGACGCTGGGCGGGCAGAAGAAGGTGGCGGTTAGGGAGAGGCAGGCGAGGGGAAGGCAGAGTATTAGTTTGCAGAAGAGGAAGGAAGGAGGGAGGAAGAAGGATTGGTTGGGCTAGGAGAGGCGTGTGGGTTACCGTAGGAAGGGATTGGAATCGAAAAGGAGGGGGGGAGGGATTTCCTCCCTCTGTTCCTAGGGATAATTCTGGTGTGGCGAATCACTCGCCTGCTGTTTTTTCTTCTTTTTTTTTTTTCACCCCCCAGCGGCTGTGGTCGTGATGGGAGGGAGGAACCAATAGAGCTGATGCATTCTTCCCTCGCACTTCTTCCATGCTGGTGGAATCATTCCTCCCCCGCCCGCCCCCTCGATCGAACAGCAGAGGGGTCGTGTACTATAGGATTACCATTTTTTTCACCCCTAGCACTGTATAATAGTCGTTTGAAGAATTTTTTTTTTTCGCTTTTTTTTTTCTTAATCCGGGATCGATACTACTCTACCAAACCACATGAAAGGATTGGAGACCCACTTTTCCAACCGACGTTTTGTTGTTGTTGGCTTAATAGGGCGGTAGGAAACGCGATCCCGGCCCCCCCCTCCTTTCCCGTCCTCTGGAGCTTGACCAGAGATGAAGAGTGCATTGGGTGCATAGCACGAGCAGAGACAACCGGAGTCGATCCTCCATCCCAGAGGTCGTCGACAGCACCATGATCGATTCCCTTTTTGAGGCCAAATGCTACGAGGAGTAGTGAGACCAGTCACCACTTACCTCTATCACACGAAGAGAGAGAAATGTGAGAGACTCGATCGAAAAAATGGGGATGGTTCATGCTCTTGTTTTTTCATTTCCATATGATACATCTCCCACTTCCGTCCAAGCCAAGCCAAGCTAAACCCCCATGGCCCCCCCCTGGAATCGCCTTTATCACATGGAGGCCATCAGACTCCCCACGAAACGGACGGAATCCGGTGATGAAAGAGACCTAGGCTCACTTTTCTCTGTCCGCTTGCCCGCTAGCTTTCCCCCTCCCTCCCTCTCGCTCTCTTCCTTCTCAATGCCCTTTACTCATACATATCTGCTCCCCTTTCTCTATCTCTCTCTGCCTAGAAGATGCTTCAAGCCACCGGCGCCATACCACCAAAGAAGAACTACCAAGCCATCGTTCACCAAGCTACTCATCGACCTTCGAAAGATCAAAGGGGGAAAAGGGACTCTATCTGTTATACACCGTTCTCATCATCAAATTCGTCAATTTTTGCTGGGAGGAAAAGATCTGGGAGGAAAAGATCCGCGAGGATCTCGGTTCTTTTTCTTTTCTTTTTCCTTCGCCTCATTCATTCCCTCCATTGAAGAACGCTGGGATAGTCATGAAATCGGAGAGAAGAGGAAGATTGCCGATTGAAAGGGCGGAGAATCTTACTCCTCTTCGGATTCCTCACTCTCATCATCGCCAGAGCTCTCGGCCTTGGCGGCGTTGAAGCCGGAGTTCGTGGGGGACTCGGAACCGCTATTCCCGGCCTGACCGAACTGCGACAGCTTGTTCTTCAGCTGCGAGATGGCTTCAGCTTGTTCGCGCTTGCCCATGGGCTTGTGCTTCTTGCGCTTGCTGGCGTTGGAGGCACGTGCGGGAGCGAACTCGCCGTCGTCTTCGAATGCGCCATCGTCGGGCGGTGAGTCCGCGGCGGCAACGCCCTTGGGCTTGCCGAACAGCTTGCGCACGTACTTCAACAGGAGGGCCTGAACGTCATTCGGCAGCTCGTCGATCTCCAACTCCATCTCCTCCATGTTGCGGTACTTGGCGCAGTTCTCGGTGATGATGTTCGTGAGCTCGCCAACTTGCGAGTCGTTCATGCGACCGACTGCCTCGGAGATCTCCTGCTTCTCGTCATACGTCACCTGCTTGGGTTTGGCAGCCTTCTTAGGGGCCGGCTTAGGTGCAGGGATCTTGGCTTTTGGAGCAGAAGACGTGGTACCGACCTTCTGCTTGCTAGATCCGCCCCCACCGCCGTTCTTGACCTTCGACTTCTTTGTCTTTGGCGCCTTGACGTTGCCACCGCCTGCCATACCTGCGATCATATTCTGCATGTCGGCAAGCTGCTTCTGCAAAGCCTGGATGGTCTGTTCCTTGTCGTCGTCGCCAGCATCATCTTCCTCTTCCTCCTGTTCGTCACTATCGTCGTCGGAGGCGGAAGTGCCGCGCTGTGAATCTGGCTTGTGAGCACGTTCCCACTTCTCTTTGCCGTTCCAATGCTGCTCGAAGATGCGACGCATTTGCACGCCCAAATCACGGACAGGGTTGCCGACAGGGTTGAAGGTCAAGCAGTTATCGATCATCAAATCGAAATCCTTCTTGAATTCTTTGGCATTGCTGTACTGACCGCCCTTGAGCTTCTGGCTCATGGTGCCAAGGTCCATAGGATGCTTGATTATTTGACGATAGTTGGGAATGTTCAGTGCAACAGGATCGACGGGTGCAAGGAAAACATGATTGACGTTCCCATACTTGCCGCTGCGGACCTCGTCAAGCACATGCTCACAGAAGCGAAGCTCCAATTGAGCCTCTTTCCTTCTTGGCTTTGCGTAAGCGATCTCGCGATTCTGAGGAGGCTTGATTGCGCGGGCCGGACGATCATTAGCAGTCGACTCACGACGAATTTGAGGCTGGCCATCAACCAAAGCGTATGGTTCGGACTTGGCGGCAGGCGCCGTAGGCGCTGCAGCTGCCCTGTGCTCGCGGCGTTGTGCAGGTTTCACGGCCGGCGACGCACGCTTGGCCGACTTCTGCGGCATCGGTACATCGGGGCTAGGAACTGTCTCCATCATGCGACGGAAGTATGCCTCCATCGACATCGCCGCCGTTGTGATAGGATGCTGATCGCCGTTGAAAGTACGACAGTTGTTCACAACAAGCTCAAAGTCATTGACAAAGTCTTGAACT